>CM038682.1:222270594-223470594 GCA_021605205.1 Aegilops longissima
AGGTGAATGTATGAAGACTATTAAGACCGTGTTGTAATTCACGGGATGTTGCTCTGCGGTGTTTTGAGCGAGGAGATCCTCGCGCTCTTAGCAACCTGCGGAGTACCCAACATGCTCTAAGGCTGTGTGTTGGTGTGGTATCCACCGTCTTGTGAATTTTGCGAGGTCCGTTAAGCCATCCCTCAATACGGTTCCATGCCACATGTAGTGGGCTTTTGCTTTTGGTGATTGAATCGGGTGACTTACGGGGTGCACCCTTTTAATTGATTGGGTGTTTAGCCAAAGCCGGATTATCCCAAAATTCTGTTTTGGTTTTCTAGGTGCTCTCCACCTCACAGTACTTCTGTACTATGGCCGCCAAGTCAGCGAAGTGTGCTATGTTGCGGTGGCTTATGGCGTTAAGGATTCCCTTATCCGTGCAATTATTGCAGAAGAATGAAATTTCGTCTTCCTCTCGACAGTCCTTGACTTTGTTCATTACGGGAGGAATCTGGCCCAATAGTGATGTCTTGTTTCACAGGGCTCTTGTCTAATGTGGGAGAGATCGCTTGTATCTGGGTGGGTGGGCGGTTTAAGTCCGAACCTGACCCGATCTGAGACCGGGGCATGGGAGTTTCCGATCTTGGAGGTTCGGGCTCGGGATATCGCCCGATAGAGTCGGCGGCTTTGCACGATTCTCGTTCAAGGCTTGGGGATGTCCTTCCGTATCTGGTATCCAGCTCGGAGGCTCTGGAATCGGACATAGTTTGTCCTCAAGATTGATGAAGAATTACGCATTGTTCCTCCACCACCGCTATCGATGGGTGGCCGGCGGAAGTTAATCTCCCTTTGGTCGGGTTTAAGCCCGATCCGATCATATCATAGCGACTCCCAAAGCGGCGTCACGATCAAAGAGCTCGTTTAGGAAGAAACTCCATCGGATCCATCTGCTCGGCAAGTTCGAGCCAGCGTGGAAGCTGTTTTCGTTGACCGAAAGTCATTGTCGGTCTGCAGCGAGCAGCGGTCATGGCGAACTTGCCTGAGCGGAGAGTCTTGCCGACAGCGAGGGCTCCCAGAGGTGGCCTGTCCCCGACAGCGGGGCGAGACATCCTTCCTTATGGTGGCGGCAGTGGAACTCTCAATGAAAGCACCAATAGCGGTGTCAAAACCGGCGGATCTCGGGTAGGGGTCGAGCTATGCGTCTAAAGCGGATGGTAGCAGGAGGCAAGGGACACGATGTTTAACCAGGTTGGGCCCTCTCTATGGAGTAATACCCTACTTCTTGCTTGATTGATCTTGATGAATATAGGTATTACAAGAGTTGATCTACCACGAGATCGTAGAGGCTAAACCCTAGAAGCTAGCCTATGGTATGATTGTTGTTGTCCTCGGACTAAACCCTCGGTTTATATAGACAGGAGGGCTAGGAATTACAGTCGGTTACAGCAGAAGGAGATCTACATATCCGTATCGTAAGCTTGCCTTCCACGCCAAGAGAGTCCCATCCGGACCACGAGGCGAAGTCTTCAATCTTGTATCTTCATAGTCCAACAGTCCGGCCAAGGATATAGTCCGGCTGTCGGGATACCCCCTAATCTAGGACTCCCTCACTTAGCTTTGGGTTCAATCTTGTGGTGTCCTTTCCCTGTGACAGTAGGGGCAGCAAGGCACATATTGTATTGTTGCCATCGAGGATAACAAGATGGGGTTTTTATCATATTGCATGAATTTATCCCTCTACATCATGTCATCTTGCTTAAAAGCGTTACTCTGTTCTTATGAACTTAATACTCTAGATGCATCTTTGGATAGCGATGGATTATGGAGTAATAGTAGTAGATGCGAGGCGAGTCGGTCTACTTGTCTCGGACGTGATGCCTATATACATGACCATACCTAGATATTCTCATAACTATGCTCAATTACATCGAATTGCTCAACAATAATTTGTTCACCCAGTAAAATACTTATGCTCTTGAGAGAAGCCACTAGTGAAACCTATGGCCCCGGTCTATTTTCAATCATATTAATCTCCAGACAACAAGCTATTTCTATATTTGTTTTATTACTTTCTATACTTTGCATCTTTATCACAAAATACCAAAATATTATCTTATCATATCTATCAGATCTCACTCTAAGTAAGTGACCGTGTGAGGATTGACAACCCCTTATCGCGTTGGTTGTGAGGATTTATTTGTTTGTGTAGGTCACGAGGGACTCATGCGTAGCCTCCTCTTGGATTGATACCTTGGTTCTCAAAACTGAGGAAAATACTTACGCTACTTTGCTACATCACCTTTCCTCTTCAAGGGAAAACCAGCATAATGCTCAAGAGGTAGCATGAAGCATAAGTGAATATACTAGGCATAATATGAGATGCAAAACAGGATAGATCCAAATTTGTTGCACAGAAACCACTTTTGGTGAAGAGGATGAATCTATCGGATCAAAAAGGCAGTAAAAAGTGAGTTTTAATTACCACGAAGAAGCGCTGGGCGGAGTAGAGAGGAGGCGAGCAGTTCAATCTTCGATGCTAACTTGCAGCGGAAGACACCCTCTGGCGTGACGGAGAAAGGCGAGTCCATGGTGGCGTGAGGACGGCGTCGGCGAGGAGCCCATGAAGCTAAGCAACCGTGGCGGCGTCACCGAAAGCTAAGCGGTGGCACTAGGGTTTGTCGAGGTGGAGAGGTGGAAGAAAGATTTTGGCCGTGATGTGATGTGCACTTATAGGGAGAGGGACAGCCTGGCGCAATTCGTAGTGCCTTGGCGGTTCACATCGAGGACACATGGAGAACATGCTACACATTGGAAGTTGTTCCATGTTCCCATGCGCTGGATTTGTCGGGTGGTCGTTCCGGCTTCTCGGGTTTGAGCAATAAGTTGATCATTTAAAACAGAATCAATGTTTGTCTTTGTACCTTCTGGCGACAAGGCGCGAGAGAAGACATTCGACGGTTTCAACAGAATGCATATGATTTGGATAGATAGAATTTGAGGAAGAAGCATAGAAGAGGTTGGGTCCGATCACATTCACTTAGTTCAAAAGATTCAAGCGAGAAGACATAGCTATAAGTGAATGCTCTAGAGGACGAGAACACAAATATATGTATATATCGAGTGATACTAAATCAACAAAGTGAAGATCATCATGAAGACAAATCAATGTTGAAGATAAATCAAAGCGAAGACTTAGCAAATGTAGCATCAAGAAAACACTCCAAACAAGAATTTGGTGGTGGCGTTACCCACCGTAGGAAGTATTATACCCAGACACGGCGCACAATTATCGTGGCGCTCCGAAGTTAAATTCCGCATTAATGTATTCACACTAAGAGTGCAAGTCTTCATTGATTGAAGATATACATTACTTTGTGTGTTGCACATCTAAGTCATCAACATGCATAAGTGTTAGAATGTGTGCCTAATCACAGGACATTCGAGGATTCCAAGATATTTAGCTCACACCATAACTTGCAAAACCTTTTCTCATCCAAGGGCTTTGTGAAGATATCATAATTGCTCTTGATGTTGGCGTGAATGATATCGATATCTTCCTTCATGACATGATCTCGAGAAGTGATGACGACAATGTGCTTTGTCTTCGAGTGCTGAACTGGGTTGTTGGCAATCTTGATGGCGCTTTCATTGTCAGAGTAGAGTGGTACTTGTTTCAGATGGATGCCATAGTCCTTAAGAGTTTGCTTCATCCATAGAAGCTGAAACTGACAAGATCCAACAGCAATGTATTCAGATTCAGCAATGGAAGCGACACAGTTACGCTTCTTTGAAGACCAACGAGACAAGTGATCGTCGAGAAAGTGACATGTGCCTAATGTAGACTTGCGATCTACCTTGTCACCAGACATAATCGACATCCAAGAATCCGACTAGATCAAACTCTGAGCCCTTTGGATACCATAATCCTAGTGTTGGGGTGTAAGCCAAATATTGAAGAATTAAGCTTCATAGCTAAGTGATCGATTCCTTTGGTGCCGCTTGGAATCGGGCACACATGCAAACACTAAGCATGATATCTGGCCTAGATGCACATAAATAAAGTAAAGAACCAATCATGGAGCAGTATACCTTTTGATCGAACTCTTTACCATTGGCGTCAGGACCCAGATGACTTTTGGTTGGCATTGGCGTTGTGTAACCTTTGCAGTCTTGTATTCCAAACTTCTTCATGCAGTCTTTGAGGTATTTCTCTTGAGATATGAAGATGGCGTTGCTCTGCTGACGAATTTTAAGACAAAGGAAGAACTTTAGCTCACCCATCATGGACATCTGATATTGCTCTTGCATCATGTGTCCAAACTCATCACTGTATTTCTGGTTAGTGCAGCCGAAGATAATGTCATCCACATATATTTGGCACACAAATAGTTCACCATCATATGTCTTCATGAAGAGTGTGGGATCCAGGGAACTAGGTTTGAAGCCTTTGCTCTTCAGGAAGTCTTTGAGTGTGTGATACCAAGCGCGAGGGGCTTGTTTGAGGCCATACAATGCCTTGTTAAGCTTGTATACCATATCAGGATGTTTTGGATCTTCAAAGCCAGGTGGTTGTGCAACATACACTTCTTCAATCTTGCCATTGAGAAAAGCACTTTTCACATCCATTTGATACAGAAGGATGTTGTGATGATTTGCGTAGGCTAGCAATATGCGAATGGCTTCAAGCCTAGCCACAGAAGCAAACGTTTCATCGAAGTCAATCCCTTCAACTTGAGTGTATCCTTGAGCAATGAGACAAACCTTGTTTCTGACAACTTGACCATGCTCATCTTGCTTGTTGCGATATATCCATTTGGTGCCTATTATGTTGTGCTTGCGAGGTTCAAGACGCTTGACTAGTTCCCACACATTGTTCAGCTTGAACTGTTGAAGCTCTTCTTGCATAGCTTGAATCCATTCAGGTTCCATGAAGGCTTCAGCAACTTTCTTGGGTTACGATCTTTGAGACAAATGCAATGTGCCCACATAAATTTGCTAGCTGCGTTGCTCTTGAGCAGTGAGTGGACTGGTGCATTGATGCTATCAATTATCTTCTCAATCTGTACTTCATTTGCAACACGAGGATGAGCTGGGCGAAGATTTTTCTCTTGCTGATCATTGTCATCATTTGGAGGATTGTCTTGGTGAGCATTGGCTTCGGGTTGATTAGGTGCAGAAATGATGAGTTCCTCTTAGACTGTGCCTTAGAAGGTATGATCTCTCGGTTCCCATGAGCTTGATGGATTCACTAGGTGGATCTTCATCTAGCACATTTGGCAGGTGCTCTCTTTGTGAGCCGTTAGTCTCATCGAACCGCACATCTACAGTTTCAACCACTTTATAGTGAAAGAAGTTGAAGACTCTGTAGGAGTGCGAATCCTTTCCGTTACCAAGCATAAAACCTTCATGTGCTTTTGGTGCAAATTTTGAAGTGTGATGTGGATTCCTTGATCCAGCACCTAGCACCAAATACTCGAAATGGCGACATTTGGCTTCTTACCAGTTAGGAGTTCATAGGATGTCTTCTTGAAAGCTTGTGAAGATAAACACGGTTGATGACATGGCATGCGATATCAAGGCTTGGGCGAACTTTCTTGGAGTCTTGTATTCATCAAGCATTGTCCGAGCCATCTCAATGAGGTTCGGTTCTTGCGCTTCATGATGCCATTCTGCTGAGGAGTGCGGGCCGGAGAACTCATAGTGATGCCCAATGTATCGAGGTAAAGGTCGAGCGGTGTTCTTAAACTACGTGCGTTGTCACTTCGATATGCTTGATCTTGGCGCCATAGTTATTCATGCGCGGTTCGTGGCGTCTGAAGACATCCTGCACTTCAGTCTTGTAGAGGATTATATGCACCCACGTATATCTTGAATAATCATCAACAATGACGAAGCCATAGATACAAGCAGTAGTGGTGATAGTAGAGTAGTGAGTAGGACCAAATAATTCCATGTGTAGCAGCTCGAAGGGTTGAGATGTCGTCATGATTTTCTTCGAGGGGTCCTTGGCCCTCGTCATCTTTCCAGCTTCGCAGGAACCGCATAAGTGGTCCTTCTTGAACTTGACACCCTCGATGCCTATGACGTGTTTCTTCTTCGCGAGAGTGTACAAATTCCTCATGCCCGCATGTCCTAGCCTCCGATACCAGAGCCAGCACTCTGAAGCCTTCGCTAGTAGACATCTGACCAGCTATGGTCCTTCGAGAAATCTACCATGTACAAATCATCTTTTGATATCCTTCAAAGACTAGAGACTTGTCGATTCCATTAGTACAAAGCAGCGATATTTTCCAAATATCACTATCATGTTCAAGTCACAAAGCATTGAGACAGATATTAAGTTGAAACCAAGGGATTCAACAAGCATCACTTATCCATGTGTTGATCCTTTGAGATTGCAACTCTACCTAGACCCAATACCTTGCTTTTACGATGTCGACAAATGTGATGTGACTCTTGTCATTGGGCGTAAGTTTGATTCCATGAGAAGACTTGATCACCGGTCATATGATTAGTGCATCCATTGTCCATAATCCATTTTGAAGCATGAGGTGTCATACCCTCTGATGCTGATGGGGGATGAAGCTTCACCAAGAGTATTGTGAAGCATAAAAATTTAGCGCTGAAGGATTATCAAAGCTCGAGATCAAGGTTAGGACTGATAGGATGATTGGCAAGCGATTCAGGAGCAAAATACATAGTAAGACCATTTGGGCATTTTATCTTAAGCCCTACAAGATGTTTTAGGTCCCGACAAAAGCATCAGACGCCTTTGATTTCGGTGGAGACCTTTCCTGCAAAGAAGGTTAATTTTGTAACCACCCACATTTTAGGGGTGGCTTAGAAGAAATAAGTCTAAGAGCAGCATCGAGAACTTTGGCTTTGGAGCTGAGGGAGTCTGGATTAGGGGGTGTCCGGATGGCGGACTACCATCATCGGCCGAACTATTATTGGCGGTCTATCATCATCGACGGACTCCAAGACTATGAAGATACAAGATTGAAGACTTCACCCGTGTCGGATGGGACTTTCCTTGGCGTGGAAGGCAAGCTTGCGATCTGGATATGTAGATCTCCTACCATTGTAACCGACTCTATGTAACCCTAGCCCTCTCCGGTGTCTATATAAACCGGATGGCTTTAGTCAAATGGGACTAGAATCTAACAACCCTTACAATCATACCATAGGCTAGCTTCTAGGGTTTAGCCTCCTTGATCTCGTGGTAGATCCACTCTTGTAAACATCCACAATATCAATATCAATCAAGCGGGGCGTGGGTTTTACCTCCATCAAGAGGGCCCGAACACAGGTAAACATCGTGTCCCTTGTCTCCTGTTACCATCCGCCTAGGCCTTGCAGTTAAGGACCCCCTACCGAGATCCGCGGTTTGACACCGACATTGGTGCTTTCATTGAGAGTTCCTCGTATGCGTCACCGATAAACGATGGCCTCTTCAATCAACAACGAGCCTGATCTGGGTGAGATTTTCTCCCGGACGAGATCTTAAATATTGGCGGCCGCCTTGCGGGCAACTTCGCAGCCATCTGGAGCGAATCGAGCTAAGCCCCTGGCCGTCGAGTCAGGTTTGGAAACCTAAACTTCACGGCCGATATCCGGAGGACTTGATCTTGACGGATCTGAGCCCGCACCCGGCGTGCCGCAGCTGTCACGATGGGCATGACCTAACTCTGCGCGGACATCACCTTGGAGGCCGCTACGAATCCGCTCCGACCCATAGTCAGTCGATCGCTCGGATCGAGGGCGGATGGCTGGACACCGCCTCGGGGCTACAACTTCTGGCGGTGGGCGAACACCATTGTCCGCATAAAGCTCATGACTCAGTGCGGACTCTGCGGACTCGAACCTACTGCGCCCTGCCGGTCGAAACCGATTGGGCGCCGATCATAAATTCACCGCTGCGGACATCTTTCAGCACTTGCCCTTGGCGATATCATAAATTCTTTGAAGCATCTCTCGCTATCCAGGAGAGCCTGGCGAACTACGGCCGGGGCGGTTAGGAGCAGACGGCGAAGAAATTGAGCCACCACCACCCGCCCGTAGCCACCGTCGATGATTTAACCGGCGTACTCAACTCGACTTGAAGACATCGGCGGTATGGGCGGCGATGCGGAGACTACCAGAACCGGTGCCTACGGAGACCTTTGGAAGACCACCTCGTCATCGACATATACATGGTGGACACCCCAAAGGGAAGCGATAACGAGGAACAACGGAACACGGCGGAGGATAATCTACGCCGATAAAAGCCAAAAGCGGCGTGAAGCGCCCTAAGTCCGCCTCGATCAAAGCAGCCTTCCTAACGACCCAGCGATAGAGCGGGGCAAACCGGCCAGACGACAAACAGGGCGAGCGGATAATCAACCCCTTCACGGAGCAATCAACAGTCCGGAATCAACACGAACATAAGAACATACACAAAAACTTCGTCGCCCTTTGCAGAAGTTTGAAGAAAGCGAAGCAGGCTCAAAACAGCGAAGACACGCTCGAGAATGAAGTGGAGCAAAGTATTCAAGACTGTGACAAATATGGCAATGGCCATCAAACTAAGAAACTACCGAAGCGCAAATTCTTTGCTAGAATTTGTGAGAAGCCATAGAGCCTTCACGGTCAAAAAATAAAGAGCCCTTTGGCTGGATAGGCGGCGGATAGCGAGCCCAAAAGCGACAAGCGGGGCTGCACACAGGCGAATTATAATCTGGGAAAGCGGGCGGCCCAACTAGGTCCATCTACGGGCCAAAAAAGAGGACCCAGGAAGCAACACACCAGCAGTGTTAGAAGACAGCGGCACACCCAAATCTGAGGCGCGCACACCCGCTATGTTTTACCGATGAGGTCTTTGGATCATGAATTTCCAGCGAGGTTCAAATCCATAAACATAGAGGCATCTGACGGCACAACAAACCCGAATGCGGATAGAAGATTACATACTACACATACACATGGCTAGAGAGATGATCTCACGCCATAAAATACCTACCCCTCAAGCTCAAAGGCCAGCTCGGCATTGGCTCAAAAGCCTCCCGAAAATCTTTGTTGGAAGTTGGGAAGAGCTTGAGGGCAGCGTTTAAACAAATTTTCAAGGGACTTATGTCCGCCCTCCGGATCAAGCGATCTGAGTCATATAACCCAACAGCCGGAGGTCGGCGCTAAATTCTGGAAGGGTTCCTCACCAAAAAGAACCAAATAGTCGTTGTCCGGACCGAAGCCCTAGCAGCTTTTAAATACAACGTCCAGGGCGAATGGCTGCGGACACCTCGGCCAAGAAGCCAAGAACAATGGCAGCGCTAACAAGCCTCATGGCGCTTTTTGCGCGGAGAAGACAGTGGCTAGCAAGATGCAGCACCAATGACCAGTACATCCGAGATCGAGAGATGAAGCAGACGATCCACGGCGTAGGAAAGACCGGCGCGGAATAAAGAAAAAAAGCCCAAAGACACGGCGGTCAACGCCGGATTCAAAAACTTCATGACCAAACAATACAACACGGCCTCTTAAGGAGAAGCGAGCGAGCTATCAAATTTAAACAAAATTTTAGATCGGATATGTCAAATCCACGATACCTCGGAAGGCACGCAAACCATACCAACGAAATTGTTGGGTTTTCAAACAGTCCGGCAGACTCAACGCCCGGACACAAGGAAACTCGATGTATTAGCGAGGGCGACAGCGAACCCCACCGATGAAACGGAAGTCAAAAGACTTTCCCATAAGAAGTCAAAACAGTAAACTTCGCTTCCGCGTGATAATGCGGAAAAGCCAACCACGGCACTTGCTAAGACAAGTGTCGCGATCCACCAGTGGACCGAGATTGGACGTCAAAACCAATCACTTTCGATAATCTGGATTATTCGAAGTATCCGGAGCATAGGATAGACTGCCACGATATTGGATCCCATAATGAGCGGACTGCAATTAGCGCGGGTTTTGATGGGCGGGCGGTGACTTGAACCTGCTATTTCCGGACACAATCCATAAGTTGGGATAAACCCTACTACAATTCGGCGCCACTTCCTTCAAAGGGTGGCGCGGGCCCTTGCGCCCGGTGCAAAGTTTCATTATTACTAGAAGTTGTGTCGGGGTCACGACAACTTCCGATGAAAAAGCTAACCTTTCATGTCGCCCCATTTACAAGTAGCTATCAAGCATCCTTTGGGACGGGAAGCTTTCGTCGCTTCAATGCAATACCACATTCTGCGTCTCTTACGCAAAATGCCAGTCCGTGGCATCATTTCATTATAAGATGCGCTGAGACCCGGACCATGTGACAGTCGGAATAAATAAACTAGGGGCTACGGCGCACATCCCTTTCACAGGGTTTGCACATATAAGCCATCTTGAGCTAGCATAGGCTCAGCTTTCTTAATCTATATTTCAATTTTTATATACTTTCTACGATTTCTTTTCCAACCAAGTTCCTCTCTTTTCTGAGATGAACAGCGTGCACACCGTCGAGGATCTGACTGCGCGGAGACCACGGTAGCGGGCGTGCGGTAGGGACCGTTGCAAGGACTCTTTTGGACTAAGACCCTCGTAAACCTTTCTTCTGTCTCTTGTTGCTATAATCCCTGGTTTATCATTATAACCAGAGTGGAGACTGGCGTTTTGGCATCGGCAGCGCGAAAGAACCTGCCGTACACAGACTGCGGGCTTAGGGCTTTGTTTGCCGCTATTATAAAGACCGAACACCTTGAGGAGTGTTGGCGTCTCGAGTTAGGCCTTATATGCATCAGCTCCGAATCATGTATTTGGTCAAATGTTGGGTTGCCCGGCTCCTGTGTTTGCTGCCTTACATTCCGTATCATCGGCTAGCGGCTCGGGAGAACTCTGCGATTGTGCCCAGATTAATTTGGCGAGCACCTCGATGAAAGCGAAAACTGTCATGATATGTCGAGACTGGTCAACCAATCGATCGACCTTAGGAATGTTTAGGATTCCTCCGCTTTGTGAAGGGCGTTTCGGCCGAGCACATCTGGCGCCCAATTCGGAGGCGCGGTGCTCCCGAGGCTATGTCGTAGCCCCACCCTCGAACTCCATGGCTAAGTGAAAGTGATAAAGCATTATAGTCCGTTTGCCTCGTTTGCTCGCTACCACCTCCTTTACGGGACCGAGGCGTCGGATTAAGTGTGAAAAGCGCTATTTTTTGCGAACACCCCGCACCTTGTGCGTGGGGCTGAAGCCGACGACGCCATCTTCGGGTTATACACGTATACATGAGCGGCCGCATAGGAGATATTCTATTACTTGAGCGCACAAGTATAAAAGGCGCTTACATCATAAATATCGTTTTACATCATATAGCGTTCATTGAGCGTAACATTTTTGAAACCTTTGTGGCTCTATTACACGAGCACCACGCAGCGCCGCCAAAATAGTGCTCGACGGGTAACGGTTATCATCCGAACCGAAATGCATAGCGGTGGCATCCATCTCTGTCAATGTGTCTTCACTGGGCGAGCACCATCCGCGCACCCTCTATGCAAGCCGACCGCTTCGCCGCCTTGATATGCGGCACCGCCCCAAAATTGCTGCAATAAGAAAAACAACTCTTGGTGGGGCCTATCCGGCGGATATGAATCACTATATCCGTCATATGCAAGCGGACAACCTATTTAGCTCAGCCCACTCAGCCAAGCGGTCGGTCGGTGAGTGAGCGCTCCGGACTATGGAATTGAGACCAAAACAGCTCTTTAGTCTTGTGATCCTTTTGACTTGAAAATGCTGCGGCATCCGCCGCTTTTCATTGCTAAGTCCATATAAGGGTCCTCGGAACCCCACAGTTGGCCCGGTGAGCATATTTTGGATCCGTAAACCTTGGTACGCGAAAAAGGCTTACCGCTACAATATCGGCTGGCGCAGCTCTTCCTTCATAGCCCGCATTGCGAGGCGGGCATTCTTAACTGCGGTGGCCTTCGCAGGTCTTCTTGCCCGCTAAGCGCTCCTTCCAAGAGCCTCATTGCGGTCGGTAGCATCTTTTAACTTCACGGCCATTTCGGCTATCTCTTCCCTGCTCCGGCGATGTGCGGCCCTTCGGCCGCTAACTCCTCGGCCGCCCTCGAGGCCGCCGCATTACTCATTCGGCCTGCTCCTTGGCTTGCAAGTTCGGCCGAAGGCTCTCCACAACAGCGGCACTATCGCATTTCACGCACATGTTGTAAGGAGATGGCTTGGCTCCCTTACAAGTGACGACGCGATAGCGCTTACCTTGCGACTCATCAAATCGCTTTGTTGATCGACATGATGTCGCATCCGCAGACATCGAGCTGCCACTTTAGTTAAACAACTCCATCGGTCCGGCTGGCCTCCGGACGACCCGCCACCACATCGATATGGCGGGAATTTAAACCTGCGATTTTGATCCTCGACGCGGCTGTCGATTTCGACAACCTACCGAGTCTCGAGGGCTACTATCTGCTCTGAGCGCATTCTATATAAAACTGTTACAAGGTGTGTCATTTTACGTACCTCAAACCCCGCGATAAACTCGGACGGCATCGTGCAACCGCCTTGGCCAGACGAAATCCTTTCAATCACCATGCTCATCAATGCGTGTTGATCTTACGAGATAAACGCCTTCTCAGCGAGATCCTTGACCGTACACGATTGGCGCCCGAACTATCGGCTTTGCCAAACCGGAGCTCCCTCGTGGCGACACTTGAGCTCGTCCGCCCCTATCCGGCGGCGCCCGGGCGGGCGTCTCGCTCTCTATCATCTCGGACGAAGGTCCCAGAAACGAGCTCATCTGCGAAGGGCGGAGATCCGAACTACAAGGTAAAAACTTTAGTTATCCTCAAAAGCACAAATAGGGATGTCCCTTATTGTAAAACTCTTTTCTTTCTACTTACGGCTCGTTGGAGGCTGACTCATTAAGGGAGATTGTGCGGCGGGGCCTCCTCGGACCTTGGACCCTCTGGCGAATTTCTTCCCCGTTTAGAGGCTTTTGCCCCGGGTCCTCGGGCGATCCTCTTCTCCCCTTGGGGAGGATTCTCGACCCCCCTGTCGGTGTCAAAACCGGTGGATCTCGGGTAGGGGTCCCGAGGCTGTCGTCTAGGCGGATGGTAACGGAGACAAGGGACACGATGTTTACCCGAGTTGGGCCCTCTTGATGGAGGTAAAACCCTCGTCCTGCTTGATTCATATTGATATTGTGGATGTTTACAAGAGTGGATCTACCACGAGATCAAGGAGGCTAAACCCTAGAAGCTAGCCTATGGTATGATTGTAAGGGTTGTTGTGATTGTATATCTGTCGACTAGCTTTGGCCTGGTTTATATAATGCACGAGGCCTAGGATAACAAAGTCCTAACCGAATACTCGGTGGGGAGAGTCCTTGTCTTGATCGCCAAGTCTTGTGGAACCTTCCTTGTATCGGCACAGCTGTCGGGACTGGCCCATGAGTATATAGCCATGGGATCCTCGGCCCAATCAAGCGATCGGGAGGCGGCGTGGTGAGTACCCCTAGTCCGGGACACCGTCGATAGCCCCTGAACCGGTCTTCAAGTTGGGGGCGCTCCTCGATTCTTCGAACTGTTCTTCATCTTGATGCGTCGGTCTTGAAAACTGGTTCACCAAATCTTCTCATCTTGATCTTGAGGATCGTCGAAATGCATTCAACGAGTTTACGTCGGGTATCCGAGGCCCCTTTGAGTTCTGGCCTTTATCAATGCCTTGTTATTTTATACAACGCCTCGGGTTTGAAGTTATTCCGGGAGGCAGCGTCCTCTTCGTCCAGAGCTCTAACGCGGACTACATTCAAGAGTATCTTTGCAGCGAGCACCAACGCGGACTGCTTCCAGCTCTAACACGGGATGTATCCGAGCTCAATGCCCGACTATGTACCCGAGCTCCAGCGCCGGACTGTATCCGAGCTCCACGCGGACTATGTCCGAGCTCCAGCGCGGACTGTATCCAGGTGTCGTAAATCACCTTGGTTCAAAGAAGTTTGAAGGAGTTTAGGCTGAGCTTAATGCGGAAATGCCCTCTATGGAGCCAGCCACTAGCGCCCGAGCTTTATGCGGGACTGCTTCCGGTGGTGCACCACCACGAATGTGGGCGATTTTGTCAATATTTTTGATTGATGTAATTTATTCTCTGCCGAGATACATAGCGGTAGCCCTCAAGGTGGGTATCGGTCTAAAACCGAGATGCACATGAAGGATGACATAAGACCGCTGATCCCCATAGCAGTGAGACTCGGGTTGATTTGTAAAATCGATCGAGGATCAAGTCTAACTTCAGCGAGAATACTTGGGACACAAAAAGCGGCGTGCTCGATCCTCGAGACTCGGGTTGGGTGCGGCCGACCAACACGAGGATCAAAATCTCCTCGAGGCTGTATTGCACTAAAATTTTCTGCATAGAACATGCAATGCAGTAGCCCCCAAGACCTTTGGTCGGGTGGCAACACCGGATCGAGGATTGATGTGCTTACTAATATTTGTAAATAATAAGCCCGAAGCCCAGTGGCCCCGAGCCTTAATCACGAGCACGGGTGGCGAATGGATCGTTATCCATAGTAAAATCACAAATTATGTGTAATGACTCTATGTATCCAAGTACTTTATGTCATTAATGCTCGATCCGCATTGTACAAAACTTTGTTGACCGACCATCGGCTTCAACCTCCTCGGCCGATGGCCAGGGTGCTATCTACTTTATAAAGCCTTTATGAGGCAAAGATTTCACGACAAACAAGGCAATCTGGCCATACAGTTTATAAACAAAATGCAGCGAGAGAGATATGTTATATTCTTGTTGAGCGGAAGAAATGTCTTCAAAGAAAATAGTCCCTTCTCGGTTCCTTTCTTTGGGTTGTCATGCTAAGCATGATCATGAAACCTCAGCTCAATGTAAGAGCAAAAGATCAAGGATTTAGCTTGGGAGGCGAGTTAATAGCCCCGGTAGTGTCTTGGACGATCGAGGTCAAGCGGAAACACTTGACCAATGTTATGAATGGCCCGTCATTTAATATAGTCATCGGATCGCTGACCAGTTTACACCTATTGTGACGATCAGTTTGGCTTTCTCCAGCGAGGTGCTTGACCATGCATTTGGAAGCACAATCGGTGGTTCTCCTTTGCACACCTAGCGAACAAAGCGGAATGTAGGAGGCAAGCGCGGGGCAGGCAACCCAACTATTGACCGAAGACACAATTGAAGCTGATGCATATATAGCAATATCCGAGAATGTTTTTGCGAATCTCTAAAGGAGTCGGCGTTGCCTTTGCGAGACTTGTCTGAAAACACACAAATAGTTTAAAAGTGCCAAAATCTTGGAAAACCAAAAAGCGTCGGTAAAAACATGCGTCAAACAAGATCAAGTGTTGGTGCCAATCGAAAATTAGACTTTAGAAAAAAGTGCTTACGCCGTGCTTTAACTGCGGCGACTAAGAAGAAAAACACTTAGTATAAACGGCTCAAATAAACATAAGAGCCCCAAGCGACTTAGGTAAAGTTGACTATAAAATGTAAAGTGACATGTAGAATGCCTTCTAGCGGATTGTAGATCGTTTGTCATAGCGGACCTTTTAAGCCGACCTCGGGACCCAATAGTCCGGTGTGTCCGAATACCTTCGTGGTTATATAAGAACCGTGGTATGCATGGAGACAAAGGCGTGGGGTCATTAGTGCTTTATGTCAGACAAGTGCCCAACTAGTTATGTTATATTACATGGGTAGTAAGAAACATCTTCGAGGAGAATAGTTCGTTAAGGGTTCCTTTATTTGGGATGCATGCCCTAAAGTGCATGTCAAAGCTGCTATAAGCGAAAAAATCATCAGGGGCAGATGGGTAAATAATTAAATATCATCTTTTAGTTCACCGACCGAGTATTCCCTTAGGCGCTAGCTTTGGCTTCACCCGGTCGAGGTACATCCGGCTGACCAGCGATAACAATCGCAGAGGTGCTCCTTTACCACCTAGCGAACAATCGGGAGCGTGGGGGTAACCACGAGGCGAGCAACCCGGCTTGGCCAAAACTTAAGTCATATCGATGCATATAATGGTGAATAAAAGGTACATGCGGAAGTGTGACACATGTGTTGGGCATAAAGCCCGTATTAATAAGCTTATTAAAGAAGCCCCAGTATAATGGTAGCGGGTAGCGCGTCAAGTGTCTTGAACAAAGTTTCGACAAGGAAAATTTGTACAAGCAACTTTTACAAAAAGTATAATTCTTGGTGAACCGAACACAAGTTAGAAATTTAAAATTTTGAGCATGAAGGCAACTTAGCTGGTTAATGTGTTAGGTATTGGCAGCGATCCGAGCTTGATGCGGGACAAGGTTCCATCCCCAAGCCGGTCCAGGGTGGCGGGCAAGGAGCTCGGCAACTGTGAAGTGGTGACATAGCATGGTCAATGCAGGGCCAGTGATGCGAAGTCCCTAGCATGGGGTAATGAAGTGTTGTGAAGCCCCGTCCGGCCGAGTGGCGTCAAAGGATATAGTCCGGTGGATCATTTTCACAATGCACAAAAATAGTGCAAACCAGGGATAATAGTAATAATAGGAATTAAAAAAATGTTGCATAATAAATAATTTATGCAAAGTGAGTAGTAAAAGAAATATGGCCTGGCGCGAAGTTGATGTCGATGCAGGTCGTCGGCGTAATGCAATAAAGGCGTGGCGAAGCTGGATTCCTGGTCGGTCACGAGTTAGGATCGGCGTTAGCGGACTATGTCTGAAGCGGCCGAACCATCATCGACCGTCGATAATCGGCCACCATTTGATAGACCTGTGTACATATGATGGACAAACCAGAGTAATAATTCCTTGGGAAAAATTAACCCAAACAAGCAAAAAGAAATACTAGGATTAATAGCACTGGTTTATGTGTTGTAGCAATCCGAAGGAAGGTGATTCCCAAAATTGGGACTCGATCCGGCGCACCCATTGCACAGTCGGCTGAATTCTGCCGAAGTGTCGGAGTAGGTTGATGAAGAGATGGCGAAGCCCCGTCCAACCGAGATGTCGAAGTAGGTCGGCGTGATGGACTCGGCTTGAAGAAGCAATAGTGTGGCCTGCCGATGCGAGTCGTGGCGTGGTCGATGCGGCTTGATGAAGCGACCGTGCGGCGGCGCGGTATGCCGCTCCGTGTAATCCGTGGGGTGGCGATGTCGGTAATGATTTATCTTCGCGATGCGGACTCTTGTTCGACTTGCCGAGATGATGATCCGGAGAAGTTGAGCTCGGCTCAACAAAGTGACGGCGTGTCTAAGCGCGGTCGGCGGTGAGTGGAACAATATTGCGGACTGGTTTGACACCAGCATGATATTGAAGAACATGTTCAAAAGATCTTAAAGTTAGTGGGATGTGTTGGAAACAAAACACTATACCCCATACAAAACTTCCTTCAAAAGGATGTCGAAATCCCGTTCATAAAAAACACGAACTCGGGTCGGATTCGTTTTCGCGCAGAAAACAGATCCGAAAATTGATGCACTAATCGGAAGGTTCCCGGAGTTTGGATGGTTGGATCGAGCTGAAATTTTGAGGGGTGGTAGATATAGGAATTCCGCAGCCGATCAACGGTTGGATCTTCCAAAGGAAGTCTGAGCTAGAAGCTGGACACCACGCCCTAAACTCGTCCGGTTCTCGTCCAGATTCAATGCGGCTCCGGTATATCGGAGATTGCGAAGATTCCTCCATCGGAACTTCGATGAAATTTTCCAGGGTTGTTGTAGATTCAATTCCGCACAATTCCACTGAAGCAATCGTTAAAACGGCGCTCGAGGAGGCGGCGGCGGATTCAAGTTCGCTGTCGAGAAAAACAACCGGATGCGCAGAGGCAATGTTGACGTTGAGCCCGGGCTCCTGGATGATTCCTCCATGATCTTGATAGAGATAGGAGCTGATGTTGATGAAGGCCCTCATCCGAACATGACGATCGGAGGTAGGCGCAGTCCTAGTCGAACCAAGGTGACCAATCGGTGGTGGCGAAGATCTTTGAAATCGCGATTGATCTGCGAGCGAGCCATCGGGCCTATAGGTGGCGACACGAGGAACTCTCAATGAAAGCACCAATGTCGGTGTCAAAACCGGCGGATCTCGGGTAGGGGTCCCGAACTGTGCGTCTAGGCGGATGGTAACGGGAGACAAGGGACACGATGTTTACCGAGTTGGGCCCTCTTGATGGAGGTAAAACCCTCGTCTGCTTGATTGATATTGATATTGTGGATGTTTACAAGTGGATCTACCACGAGATCAAGGAGGCTAAACCTAGAAGCTAGCCTATGGTATGATTGTAAGGGTTGTTGTGATTGTATATCATCGACTAGCTTTGGCCCTGGTTTATATAATGCACGAGGCCTAGGATAACAAGTCCTAACCCGAATACTCCGGTGGGGAGAGTCCTTGTCTTGATCGCCAAGTCTTGTGGAACCTTCCTTGTATCGGCAAGCTGTCGGACTGGCCCATGAGTATATAGCCACGGGGATCCTCGGCCCAATCAAGCGATCGGGAGGCGGCGTGGTGAGTACCCCTAGTCGAGGACACCGTCACCCCCTCTTTCAAAAGCCTCCTTAAGCGAGGCGGTAGCTTCCTTGTTTTCCCCTTCGTCTTCCTCTGAAGGCGCAACCTCAACATCCGGACCAGCCACGGGATCCGGCGCGGTCTCGGGGAGGGCTGGACACCGTATCAATTTTGCTTCCGCTATCCACTCCTGTGTAGAAGGAAATTGGTCATAAGCGAATCATCGAAGGCAAACAAAGCGGTATGTCGGACTCGGGAACTACTTACTTGAGTATCAAGGCGATTGCAGCTTAGGCCAGCATCCTCGGTCAATTCGGGACGCACCTCTTGCGATCCGAAGAATAAGTTATACATCTCGGGGTGTCATACCCATGAAGTGTTGAAGAATCCGTGGGCCCTCGGTTGAACTCCCATAGCCGGAGAAGGGCCCAGGCGTATGCGAGGCGAGGAGGCGCCTAATCGGCATAACCTGCATCACCACCACCATATCGATCTCCCTCGTTAGGAGACCTCGAATCCGGCCCTGCGGTGAGGCACGTCCTTTGATAGCCCCAGTTGAGCCCTTGGTTGACCCGACATCAGCCGTCGTGGAGGTCCCGGCGGAATAAGGCGGTGGCTTTTATCTGCGGCCCCTCGGGCAGTAATATAGAACCATTCTTGCTGCCACAGGCGAGCTCCTCTTGGAAGGAGCCAGCGGGCCCGCAGGGCATCGGCCCTCTTACTTATGGCCGCCCGCCACACTCAAGCAGCGCCCCGATCATCTTGGCGCCACATTAAGGTCTTGACCCACGGGCGAAGTGAGGGTGGCGAAGGAAGGCCGTGAAGCGACAATAAATCTTGGAAATATGGAGGATGGACTCGGAGCCGTCGTGGAATTCAACCCATAATAAAACATGAGCCCTCTCACAAAAGGATCCATCGGAAGCCTAAACCCGGCGGAGGTGGGATCTGGCGACATACTCGCGGGGCTCGGGGGTGGGGATGGCCTGCCCTTGGCGAGCAACCTGTGTGAAATCTCATAAGGCAGTGCTTGGCCTCCCGCAACTTTAGCACGTCCTCCTCCGTGGCGGAGGAGGGCATCCTGACCACGGAGGTCGGAACGGACATCGTTGAAAGTCAAGGCGCTCGAATCTGGAGCTCTAGGTCTTTGGAACTTGGGGCGGGGAGAGGATTCGATGGAGGATTGAAGAAAAGCGAGCCTTGGTCCCATTATAAGAGGAGAATACAAGAGCCGTCTCCGTGACCGTTTGGGACTCACCTTCCGATAGAGGCGTGGCGAGCAGGCGGCGGTTGGAGTTACTACGTCCGTATTAATGAGAATCCGGATTAAGGAAACACGATCTACTGCTTGACAAGGCGTGCCAAGAAACCGCCTCGCTAAGCAGCGGCGTGGTAAAGTAAAAAACAATTGAGTAATGGCTTGGTAGTGGTGTGGCGTCATGCCACAAAAAGCGTCGTGATTGAACTTGTGTATATATTATTATTCTCTCTCGGTGGAATGTGGAATTTATTTTGCGAGCTGGACACTATCTGGTGTTCACAATCTTCTATCATTTGGAGGAGGAACCCGCCTTGCAATGCCAAGCAATATACACGGGACTTATCGTCAATGAAGCCTGGTTCGAGAGACTCTTGAGGAGTCTGGATTAGGGGTGTCGAGATAGCGGACTACCATCATCGGCCGAACTATTATTGGCGGACTATCATCATCGACCGGACTCCAAGACTATGAAGATACAAGATTGAAGACTTCACCCGTGTCGGATGGGACTTTCCTTGGCGTGGAAGGCAAGCTTGGCGATCTGGATATGTAGATCTCCTACCATTGTAACCGACTCTATGTAACCCTAGCCCTCTCCGATGTCTATATAAACCGGATGGCTTTAGTCCGTAGGACTAGAATCACAACAACCCTTACAATCATACCATAGGCTAGCTTCTAGGGTTTAGCCTCCTTGATCTCGTGGTAGATCCACTCTTGTAAACATCCACAATATCAATATCAATCAAGCGGGGCGTGAGGTTTTACCTCCATCAATAGGGCCGAACACAGGTAAACATCGTGTCCCTTGTCTCCTGTTACCATCCGCCTAGATGCGATTGGGACCCCCTACCGAGATCTGCGGTTTGACACCAAGCGTGAGCCCTAGCAAATAGCCTTGCGGAGGTGAATAGTACTCATATGAATAAGCGAGAATAGTCCTTAGTCTTATGAACATAGCGGTTTGATGACACTGCGCTCATATTCATAAGTTTGAGTATGATTTCCACAAAAACATTGGCGTTAGGGTGACTCGGGTGAGTCTGTGCATGTATGAAGCCTTTGGGCCATATGAAGCCTTTAGTGCAGGGTTTGTCTTCTTCCCTTGTGGTGTCATGATGATATTCACGGGAAGATTCTCAAGACACTTTTGGGCACCAGATCTTCTTCATAGGTGGTCCATTCCTGCGATTAGTACCAATATACACGGAAACACTTCACCATTACGATTCTTAAGCAGTTTATAGTTTGCATCAAATGATCCATCAATGATAATTGGGTTAGCACAAGTGAAGCGGATAAGGTGGATGGATCCTTTGAAGGTCCCTTTGCGACAACCCATGTGGTTTTGGGGTCTTGCTCGGGCTTCGATGAGAACCATCAACATTCATTTCCTCTCGAACCCAACACCCTCTTTTCTAGGGTTTGGTTGAGAATCTGCTTTGAGGACATCGCGAGTGTCGATGCCCTTTGATACTTTTGTACATCCCTATCTCAAGCAATGTCTTGACCCAGCATTTTCATCGGCAATAGTAGTGGCATCCTCGGCGAGAGGGTTAGTTACCACATCAGCGATTGAAGATATTGCACCGATGGCAGCGATAGAACATTCGACAACAAAAGTAGCATTATCACGCTCAAGGCATTTTAGACATGGTGGTTCAAATCCTTCTGGCGGGGCTGAGTGCATTGGCGTGAAGTGACTCATTCTCTTTTGAAGATCTTCATGATGCACTCTCAATTTCTCAAGTTATTGCTTCCTTTGAAGATAATCGTAGGAAAGCTTTCATGAGTTGTTGAGGCGTTTCATGGCGACTTTCAAGTTCCTCGTACTTAACATGAAGATTTTTATGTCTTCAATTAAGGGCTGAGACGGGTCATTTCGCGTCCAACAGGTCATCGCTTTTGTCTAACAGTTTTGAATATGTTCCATAGCTTTACATTGTTCGGTTGCAATTTTAGCAAGTGTTTTGTAGCTGGGTTTGGATTCACAATCGAGTCATCTTAAGCTTGATGTTTGAAAGTAAGCATCGCTTTGAGTTTACCTTGGCACCACGTGCCATGAAGCGATAGGTGGGGCCGAGTCGTCCTTGTCATTAGCATCAACGTTGGTGATGGAGCCATTGTCTTCAGTGTTGAAGATGGACTTGGCAACATAGGTTGTAGCTAGAGCCAGACTTGCAACGCTAGAGTCGGCCTCCTCCTCAGACTCCACCTCCGCCTCCTCAGAAGCAGACTCCTCCTCTGAATCCATCTCCTTGCCAACAAAAGCACGAGCCTTGCCAGATGAGCTCTTCTTGTGTGATGAAGACTTCGATGAAAATTTGGAAGAAGACTTTGAGGATTTCTTCTTCTTCTTGTCATCATTGTCCCACTGTGGACACTCAGAGATGTAGTGACCAAGTTTCTTGCACTTGTGGCATGTTCTCTTCTTGTGGTCATGAGTAGAAGCTTCATCATTTCTTGAGCTGGATCGTGAAGACTTTCTGAAGCCTTTCTTCTTGGTCAACTTATGGAACTTCTTCACAAGCATAGCAAGCTCCTTTCCAATGTCTTCAGAATCACCAAAACTGCAGTCAGATTCTTCTTCAGATGAGGAAACAACCTTTGCCTTCAAAGCGCAAGTTCGGCCATAGTTGGGACCATAGATGTCTCTTTTCTCAGATAGCTGAAACTCATCTGTGTTCAGCCTCTCAAGCATGTCAGACGGATCGAGTGTCTTGAAGTCAGGTGTTCTAGAATCATTAGGGCTAGGGTGTCAAACGAGATTTCAAGTGATCTCAGGAGTGTCTTGACGATTTCATGCTTGGTGATCTCGGTGGCGCCGAGCATGAAGCTCATTTGTGATGTCGATGAGGCGATCAAGCGTGGTGGACATTCTCATTGTCGTTTCTCTTGAAGCGGTTGAAGAGGTTGCGAAGAACATTGATCCTTTGATCTCTGCGGGTTGAGGCGCCGTTGACCTTGGAAGCCGGTCCGGACTAACCGAAGTTTCGAGGCGCTCACGACCATCTTGTCCTTTGGTTAGATGACCGCGAGATGATGTTCTTGCGATAGAATCCAGTTGAGCGAACTTCTTGACATCAACGGGGTGACACCTTCACCGATCTTGGGAGCGCCGTTCTTGACGACATACCATAGATCGACATCAATGGCTTCAAGATGCATGCACATCTTATTCTTCGATGAGAGTGTCGGTGCCATCGAAGGCAGGGCAAGCAGCGAGAGACTTTGATTATCCTGCGGTGTAAGTGCATCTAGTGCCCTTAGTGATTTTGGTGTATTGAAGACTTATAGGTTAAGGGACTAATGTGTTTATGAGTGTACACAGGTCTATAAGTCTATGAGGAGTTTGATATTCTGAGAGAAAGTCGACCCTAAAATGAAGTTCTTGATGAAGACTTTGATATTACGAAGACTTTACGAAGACTTTGAAAGTGAAGAAATTGGTGTGACCTTGAAGACTTGGTATTCATTTGAGGAACATGAAGCGTGAAGACTTTTGTTTTCGTAGTTTCGTTTTCTCTTTCTTGAGTCATAGGAAACACCGTCTTTGTTAAAGGGGTTAGAAATACTAAGGAAAAATTTCCATGTGATGCTCAACTCAAAATCCTACACCTACCAATCCCTTGAGTGAAGCCTTTGGAAATCTCATACAGATTCAGTCAATTTCTTGATGTGAGAGCGAAGTTCTTACAGTCATTGAGAATTTATTACGGCGAGGAGTTAGGAATTCGCCGGTCTTGGATTGCCTACGATGAGAACATGATAGCCACGAGGAATTTGAGATTCAAATTTCCGACCGTTCTTTCTTCTTGGCTTGACTGTCCCAAAATATCTTATCCACCTAACGGTCATATCATTGAAGGGCATTTATGTCTTATCATGTCGGGCTGCTCCTAGGCTATAAATAGCCGCCCCTACAACCACTAGCTGGTTGGCTGCTCGAGAGAAACTTGACACTTGTCATTTGAGAGCAACCCATCCTCAGGGACTTTGGCGAAAATCATCAGTGAGGAAAAACCCAAAACCAAACCCTACAAACCCAAAGTGATTGAGCATCACTGAAGAGATTGATCTGCGTGGATCCGGCGCTTATTACCTTTGAAGACTGTGCTTCTTCCAGACGGTTAGGCGTCATGGTCTAGAAACATCAAGAGGAATTGTGGATCGCCGGTGACCAAGTCTGTGAAGGTTTGGAAGTCGCTGAAGACTTACCACGAGTGATTGGGCGAGTGCATGTGACCTTAGTTCAAGGAGAATCTGGTGAGGACTTGGTGTCTGAGCTGCGTGCTTTCGGCGGCCAGGTGTCCGGGACTGTGTGTCCTCGAGTTTAAATACTCGGCCGCTCAACAGGGCGTACAAGCCCAGACAGCAGTTGGAACTGGTCTACCAAATCATTGTCTTCACCAACCTAACTGGTTCTATTTCCTCAACCCTTTCATTTCCTCATTCTTGTGTTGAGTGTTCATTCATATCTGTGTTTGAAGACTTTGGTGAAGACTTTCTCAATTTCCTCAGTTCAATTTCTTGATCTGTTTGTCTTCATCTTGTGCTATCCTGTGTTTACGCTTTACGTACTCTTTGATTGTCTTCATTTCATCATGATGACCATGCCGCATTCTCTTATGCTTACTTACGAGTACTTATTCCGCTGCAAGTAGTTCTTCACTAAGGAATTTCCTCACGGCAAATTCCTCGATGAAGAATTCATAAAATCGCCTATTCACCCCCCTCTAGTCGATATAGCACTTTCAATTGGTATCGAGCAAGGTACTCCCTTGTTCTGTGTGATTTTGGTTTAACCACCTAGAGTTTTAGTTATGTCGACCGCAGGTATGATCAAGGTCTCAGCAGGGTGTCCTACCTTTGATGGGACGGACTACCCCTACTGGAAGAACAAGATGCGAATGCATCTTGAGGCAATTGACAACGATCTCTGGTATGTTGTGGAAAATGGTGTTCCCTCAGTCACACCTTCTCTGAATGCTGCCGATGTGAAGAGATTCAAGCAACTCGATTCTCAAGCGAAGAATATCATATGTGGCCATCTGAGCAAAGGACAATATGGAAGAGTGAGTGCTTTGGAAACTGCTAAGCTCATACAGGACAGGCTGTCCAAAGTAAATGAAGGAGTCTCAACTCAGCGTGACTCTCGAGTTGATGTTCTTCGCAATCTCTTCAACCGCTTCAAAAGACTCGACAACGAAAATGTTCAACAAACCTTCGATCGCCTCACTGACATCTCAAATGAGCTTCAAGCGCTTGGTGCCACTGACATCACCGACCATGAGGTGGTGAAGAAATTATTGAGATAAACTTGATTCCTCATTTGATACTCACAGCTGATGATACAAGAGCGTCTGACTACAAGTCACTTGATCCGGTGATATCCTCGAGAGGCTAAATACTCATGAGTTCGACTTCTTTGAAAGAGATCTCTATGGTTCTAGCTATGGAAAAACACGTGCCACGAAGGCCAAGGCGTGTGCGAATCTGAGTGTGAAGACTACGGTAGTAGCCTTGGAGATCTGAAGAATTGAGCGAGGAGCTAGCACTTGCTCGTGAAGAAATTCGAGAAGTTCTCAAGGCGTGGTCGCTTTGGAAAATCCTCAAGGAAGCGGTGATTCCTCATCCGGTGACTATAAGAAGACTTTGCCACAAATGCAAGAAACCTGGTCACTACATTCAAGATTGTCCTCGATGGGAAAAGGAATTAAAGAAGAAGAAATACAAGGATTACAGTTACGATGGCGCTAAGAAGAAGAAGAAATCGTCGAAATCTTCATCATCAAAATCCTCAAAGCCTTCTTCTCACAAGAAAAGCAGCTCCAAAAAGGCTCGGGCATTCATTGGCAAGAAATGGACTCTGAAGCTGAATCGAGGAACATGAGGAAGAGGAGGCATCGAAAGAATCTGAGTGCAGTGTGGCGAGTCTAGCTCTACGCTCTTGCTTTCGTCGACAAGTCCATCTTCAACTCTGAAGAAAATGACCTCACCAACAAAGCTGATGAAGATAGTGATGACTCGCTCCCACCTATTGCTTCATGGCAAAGGGTGCCAAGGTACTCAAATATACCTCCTCTGAATCTAGTGAAAATGAATCGATGAAGATCTAAAGCCCGATTACTCAAAACTTGCTAAGATTGCTGTAAAACAACAAAGGGCTTTTGAAAAGGTTCAAAACATGCTAGATAAAAGTGATGATATGTTAGGTGAAGAAATGGATCGCACTAAAGCCACATTGAAAATCTTGAGACTTGATCTAGGTTTGACAACCTTCAAGGTCATCATAACACTCTCTTATCGATCATGAGAAACTTTCTTATGAATTTCTTCAAAAGCAAGATCTTGAGAAGCTAAGAGTGAGTTATGAAGATCTTGAAGGGCGCGATTCATTACTTGCTCAACAAATCAGCGCTTCTCGGGAAGAATTTGTTCCTCCATGCTTAAAGTGCATTGAGCGTGAATCGCTAATTCTTCACTGAATGTTCAAATGCTTCAAGCTGTTACAAATTCTTCACCTGCCTCTGCTATCACTAATTCCTCATCGAGGACATTGCTAGTATCCTTGACGATGCAGGGCTGAAGGAATTGTACATGACGAGCATGTACAAAAGCCTCAAAGGGCATCAGACTCTTTGTGATGTGCTTAAAAGCAGATCCTCAACAGGAACCCTAGGAAAGAGGTATTGCCTTTGAGAGGAAACTCAATCTTGATGGAACATATTGGAAGCTTTGAGCGGTATCCCAAAACCTCATGGGTTCTGCAAAGGGACCTCCAGTTGATCCATCTAACTTATCTGGCTTTACATGCGAATCTCCTCATTCTTACGATGAGTCATTTGACTCAACTATAAACTGTTCAAAAATCAGAATGGTGAAGTATTTGCTAGATATGTTGGCACTAAGCTGCGAGAGCGGTTCCCCTATGAAGAAAATCTGGGTTCCCAAGAAGTGCCTTGAAAGTCTTGGTGAATGTCCTCATGACACCACACATGAAGAATAGGAACCCCAGATCAAACTCTTCATATGGACCAAATTCTTCATATGGATCCAAGTCCTCATCGGACCAAATTCCTCCGTGGATCAAATTCCTCAAAGGATCAAAGTCCTCATATGATTATCATCGTGCTAACAACTCTGTTTAGAGGTAGAGCTAAGGGCTATGAATATGTGCATTATTCTTCAAACCAATATGTTCATAAGTCCTCGAAGAATTTCTCTGCTTATTCATATGCTTACCTAACCCCTCTTATGTGAAGCGAAATGGATTGGCCTCTATGCCACCATTCTCATATGGTGCTTTCATGAGTGATGAACTCTTTGCCACCCCTTGAGATGTGGGTGGTGAAGAAAAGAACTAACCTCTTCTGCGGGTCAGGTCTCGGGCGTGCTTTAAGCGTCTGAAGAATTTCTTTGGGGCACGACAAAAATGCACGAAAGGGCCTTGAGGCTAATCATGAAGAAATGAACTTTCATTTCACGTCCTCATCTTGCTTATACATTATCTTTGCTGATGAAATTCATCGATGAACTTGATATCATATTCTTCAGCGATGAAGTATATGAGATCGTAAGTTACACTAATTCATCTGCGGGATGATCAACCCAAAGCCAATGAGTGGGTTCTCGATAGTGGATGTACAAATCACATGGTGGTGACAAGAATCTATTGATGGATGCTCCTTATCACCGTCACATCTGAAGCATATCATCTTTCTTGACAAAGGCAAAAGTCGGTATTGGGTCTTGGTAAGGTTGCGATCTCTAAGGACATACACATGGACAAAGTCATGCTTGTTGAGTCCTTAGGATACAACCTCATGTCGATCTCAATGCTTTGTGATCTTGATATGGTTGTTATCTTTGGCAAATATCGTTGTGTTGTGATTATGGAAGCTGACAATTCCAAAGTCTTGAAGGCTTTAGGAGAGGAGACTTGTATATTGTTGATTTCTCTCTGGGACCACAACCAGCCGTGTGTCTACTTGCAAAAGCTTGAGAAGGCTGGCTATGGCATCGGCGACTTAGTCACGCAGAGCATGAGGAATTTACTGCAGCTTGCAAAGAAGAAGCATGTCATTGGCATTGAGAATGTCAAATTCCTCAAGGATCACTTGTGTGGAGCTTGTGAAGCTGGAAAAATGACCAAGGCCAAGCATCCAGTGAAGACTATCATGACCACTACTCGTCCCTTGAATTGCTTCACATGGACCTCTTTGGTCCTAATCATTACTCAGCGTCACTAATGATGCATCTCTATATGGCTTTGTTATTGTTGATGATTACTCTCGTTACACATGGGTACACATTGTTACTTACAAAAATGAAGTGCGGGAAGTCTTCAAGCGATTTTCCTCGAGGGCTTCAACTAACTTTGGTGTGAAGATCGGACACATCGGGAGTGACAATGGGCCTGAGTTCAAGAATTCGGTCTTGATGCCTATCTTGATGAACTTGGTATTACTCATGAGTTATCTGCTCCCTATACTCCTCGGCAAAATGGCGTCGTGGGCGCAAAACAGAACTCTTGTTGAGATGGCTCGCACTATGCTTGATGAATACAAAGCGCCTAGTCGTTTTGGATTGATGCAATTGATACCGCGTGCCACATCATCAGCAGTATATCTTCACAAATTCTTCAAGAAGACTGCCTATGAACTCCTCAGCGACAAGAAACCCAATGTGAGTTATTTCAAAGTCTTGATTGCTAAATGCTGGATTAGAGATCCTCATCACAATTCTAAATTTGCACGAAAGCACATGAAGGTTTATGCTTGGTTACGGAAAGGACTACGCACACCTCTGAGTCTTCAACATCGCTCTTCACAAGATTGTTGATCTGTAGATGTGCGGTTCGATGAAACTAATGGCTGCAAAGAGAGCACCTACCTACATGTTAGATGAACCAGCTCTGAGGAATCTATCAAGTTCAAAACAATTGAGGATGTCATTCCTCTTGAAGAATCTGTTGAAGAATTCATTCTGTCTGTGAAGAACGTCGGTGATGCACTGAAGATAATCTTGAAGACAATGGTCTTTGAGAAAAATGATCAAATTCCTCGGCGACAACCAGCTCATCCTCGCGTTGCAAAAGAAGTGCAAGTTGACAAGATCATCGATGACATTGAAGCGCGGGTCCTCTCACACGCTCAAAAGCTTCACATTTATCTAACTTTTGTGGGCACTATGCTTTTGTCTCTATCACAGAGCCCACTAAGGTAGATGAAGCATTTACGGAGCTGAGTGGATTCAGGCCATGCAAGAAGAATTACATCGATTCGAGCTCAACAATGTCAGGGAACTGGTCAAGCGTCCAGATCCTCATAAGCATAATATCATTGGCACAAAGTGGATCTACCGCAACAAGCAAGATGAAAATGGCCTTGTGGTGAGGAATAAGGCACGACTTGTAGCTCAAGGCTACACACAGGTTGAAGGAATTGATTTGATGAAACTTTTGCACTGTTGCTAGACTTGAGTCTATTAGCATATTACTTGCCTATGCTAACCATCACAATATCACTTTATATCAAATGGATGTGAAAAGTGCATTCCTCAATGGTAAGCTTGAGGAAGAAGTATATGTTGCTCAACCCCGGGTTTTGAAGATCCAAAGAATCGACAAAGTCTTGAGACTCAACAAGGCCCTCTATGGTCTCAAACAAGCCCCACAGGCGTGGTATGATACATTGAAGGAATTCTTCGTGAAGAATGGCTTCACACCAGTTCACTCGACCCTACTCTCTTTACTAAATCATATGATGGTGAACTGTTTGTGTGCCAAATATATGTTGATGATATTATCTTTGGCTGTCTTGACCAGCGTTATAGTGATGAATTTGCCTATATGATGAGTGAAGAATATCAAATGTCTATGATGGGAGAGTTGAAATTCTTCTTAGGTCTTCAAATTAAATCAACAACACAATGGCATATTCATATCTCGGAGAAATACCTCAAAGATGTCTGAAGAAATTGGCATGCAAGATTGCAAAGGCGTCAAAATTCCTATGCCCACAAATGGCCATCTATGCCTTGATGAAAATGGTATTGACTTGATCACAAGGTATACCGCTCCATGATTGGTTCTCTATTGTACTTATGTGCATCTAGGCGGATATAATGCTTAGTGTTTGCATGTGTGCCCGATTTCAAGCTACACGAAGGAATCACACCATAAGGCTGTGAAGCATATTCTTGATATCTAGCTCACACACCAACACTAGGATTATGGTACCCCAAGGGCTCTACTTTTGATCTCATTGGATATTACGACTCGACTATCTTTGGTGATCGTGTGGACCATAAGTCAACATCTGGTACTTGTCATTTCCTCGGACGATCTTTGGTGCATTGGTCCTCGAAGAAAGCAACTGCGTATCACATCTCTCTGCGGAAGCTGAATACATTCTTCTGGCTCTTGTTGTGCTCAATTGCTGTGGATGAAGCAAACTCTCAAGGACTACGGCATCAACGTGAAGAATGTGCCTCTCTCTTGTGACAATGAGAGTGCCATCAAGATTGCTCACAACCAGTTCAGCACTTTCGAAGACAAAGCACATTCAAATTCGTCATCATTTTCTTCGTGATCATGTGTTGAAGGCGACATCTCCATCGAGCATGTGAAGGCGAAGAACAACTAGCGATATCTTCACTAAGCCCTTGGATGAGAAGAGATTTAGCAAGTTGCGGTGTGAGCTAAATATCTTAGAATCTTGAATGTTCTTTGAAAAGGACACACATCCGACACTTATGCAAAATTGATGACTTAGATGTGCAACACATGAAGAAAGCGTTTTCTTCAATCAATGAAGAATAACACTCTAAGTGTGAAGAAATTAATGAAGAATTTGATTCTCGAAACCCTCGACAATTATGCGCGTGTCTGAAATCATCATTCTTATCTGATGGAGTCACGCCACCACCAAAGTTGAAAATCTTCAATTTGAGTTTTCCTCAGTTTTGAAATTCTTCAGTTTTCAAATTCTTCAACTTTTCAAAATCTTCACTATTTCCGTCGTTTTTCTTCATTAGCTATATATATATATATATATATTTATGTCCTCTACAACATTCACTTATGGCTATTTCTTCAAGTTGCTTTTTACGCTAAGTGAATGTGATGGGACCCTTCCCCTCTATGCTATACTCAACCCAATCTATTCACAAATTCTTCATATGCGTTCTATTTGAAACTCGTTCAAAATCTTCCTTTGTGTCCTTGTCATTTGAAGAAATTGCGAGCGGAACTTTAAAACTGATCTTATCAAACTTTCGGTTTTGCCGCTCAAACCGTTCCGCATCCCACGATGGATTTATCTATTCACCCACGATCTAACACGATCTCCACTTTTCGATGCGTGGGTGACACATGTCAGCGAATGAGAAGGGTTGAGGCACGTTAGTCCCAAATCTTGAGCGAACAGTTTTTCACCATGGCTATATATACCCCTCTCCCTTCCTCACTTCCTTTACTCCGCTCGACCGCTCTCTCTCGCTCGAGCTTCTCAAACCCTAAGCGCCGCCGCTTCTCCATCGTCGCCGGTGAGGAAGAGCTTCCTTGCCTCGACCTCGTCGCCCGGCGTACTCGCGCCGACCGCGAAATCTTCACTCCGCCGCCGCCGTAGCTGTCTTCCTCCGCCAAGTTAGGGCGTGGAAGATCTAACTGACGAACTTCCATCTGTTCTTCTCGGTTAAATCGTGTTCTTCACTTGGGTAATTAAAAGTTACTTTTATTACTGCTTTGATTCTCAAACCTTCTGAAAATCTTCAAAGGTGTTTATTCTTCAAATCTTCACACATATGAACACCTCAAACAAAATATGCTCTTGATTCGTTTCTCTAAGCAATGATTTTCTTCAAGATTCCTCAATTGTGTGGATCCTCGATCTATACAACTCTGGAACCTAAGACAAAGATAAGCTTAGTGAAATTCTTCAAAACTCATCTGGTCAAATTCCTCAAACTAGTTCTTTTTGAAAAACCTTACGAGAGCATATGACCTCTCCAAATTCCTCGCAACTATACTCTGTTCACGGTACTCATGTCATTCTTGAATCACTAGGTTCTCATCAACTTAACTCATTTGCAGCGTTCCTCGAAGAAAAGTTGCATACTTCTTGAGAGAATTCGTTTGTTCAAATTCCTCACACGAAGAATATGGCGAAAGGAAAGAAGCCACGAGAAAGGAGGAAAGAGGCTGAGGTCATGACTGCGTTTGAAATCCACGAGGAAATATATGCTGATTATTGCACACTGATGAAGCGAGTTAACAAAGAAAACAAAAATCAGCGCAAGGTGCGCATTCAAAGGATTGAGCGGAGATGGGCAAGGGAATGGAGGATACAGATATGTAACTCCAAAGTACATGAAGAAATTCGCTCTCAATCCTCCATGCCCAAGAGCTCCATTGGCACTGGTCAAAGTGACCCCACCGACATCAAGCGTGGTGAGGACTTTCTGAAGAATGGGCCAGCGCCAAGCCAAATTGGCAAGACAAGCCAGCGAGGCGGTGAGGAAATTCAATGAGGACTCTGCTCTCTGCTGCTGCCACTGAGGCCTCTGTCAAGCCAAGAAAATCTATGGCAAAGAAGCCCACACAAGCCAAGTGCTTCACCAGCAGTGCCCTCACGGCCAAGTTCCTCATTTGTGCCCTCACGGCCAATTCCTCATCTGCTCCTGCTCCTCCCAAGTCCTCAAAGCTGCTCCTACAAAGTCCTCGGCAGTTCAGACAAAGTCCTCGGCACTTGTGCATCGGCCCGTGCCAAGGACTGCAGCATCTCCATTGCCTCTGGTGTTTCACAAGTTCCTCGGCTGCACCAAATTCTTCATCTGGCCCGACTCTGCTGAAGACTAAGGCCACAGTGGGCGAGGTCCTCGGCCAAGTCCCAAGAAAAACAGTCGCCTTCAAGAGCCACACGAAGATGATGAGGCTGATGATGATGAACTTGCGGAAATCATCGAGACCGCCAAGAAAGGGCCGCTAGAGCCAAAGGCACACTGTGCCCTTCTTTGTTGGATCAAGAGCGATCCTAGACTACATTGATCTCGGCACAAGGACCCAAACACTCCTATGCGACTTCAAGTTGACACTGGCCAAAGTCACATCTTGACTCATTTCATCCAAGAGGAGAAATGGAAATTTGATCTGACGGAGAGATCAAGAAATCATGATCTGAGAAAGGAGAAGTTCTGAAGAAAAGCGTTGTCAAGATGACAAGCGAAGAACTTATCAAGATGCGGGCTGACATCAAAGCCCTCGGCGACAAATTTGACTCCTATTATGCTGATTGGCAAGGAGCCAAAGTCAGATTAAATCAACTGACGAAGAAATTCACCAATGTTGCTGCCCCAGCGCAACAAGAAATTCCTCGGTGGAGCCTCGGCTCAGCGGTGAAGAACATGCCACACCGCTGATGAAGTTCAGAGCTCTTGAAGACAATGCTAGTTCGGGGCTGATGATCCCATTCCAGCCGGCTGAAGAAATTGCGGGGCATCCACTAGTGGTGCGCTGAAGAAAGCCCGAACAAGTCGAGGCAACTTGCATCGATTGCGCTGAGGAAAATCAACCAGATTCCTCGGCTCCTCCTGCGCCAACACCAACTCCAATTCTTCCATCGCCTCGATGTGAAGAAGACCAAGGCTGCGAGCGAGCTGCGGTGAAGAAGCGGAAAGCATCAGCTGCGTCAAATTCTTGATCTGAAGAAAATGAAGCCAATGACCAGCTCCTTTGAAAATCCTATTGATGTTGTTCCAATTTCCTCAATTCCATCAAAGGACCTTGTTCCTTTTGGTAAAGATTATGAGATCCCAAGCGGATCTGATGAAGAAAATCATTATGCTGCTTCGTCGAGCAGATTGATGAAGAAATTGAAGTGGAAGCAATCCCTTCAACCCCAATCATTTCCTCGCCTATGCCTCGGTTCACAGTGAAGAGGCGGTGTTGAGAAATTGAAGAAGATGTGGATATTGGAAGCACAACGCCCGTGATGAGCGATGACTTTTGGGAAAGTCGACATCCAAATTCTCCACTCTTCACCCCAATCCAGCAGATTCCTCGGTCCCTGCTCCAACAGTTCAAATGGGCTCTGAAGAAACTCATCCCACTTCATCATCCATGAAGAAATTCCAGCCACTAAGCGATGATGAACTTCTTCTTGCTGATCCTCGGTTTGCACACTGTAGAGGAACAAGAAATTCCTCGGCTGAAGAACACGAGATTGCGATTCGAGAGGTCGTGATGCAACTCATGACACTCCTTTGCCAAAGCCAAAGAATCCCTTCTCAACAAAGCAAAAGTTCAAGGCTGAAGATTTCTTGGCGAGCATGTATTCTTCACGATTACAATCCATATGATTACTGCTCGCATAAGGAAGAGGCGTTTACGGACTGCCGGTCAAGCCAATTTCTATTCCTCGGTGCTCTTCAACAAAGACAAAGTCTTGATCATGCACATATTCCTCATGTGGACATGGAGTCTCTGCCGGGCTTTGAGCCAGTCCTCGGTGTTCTTCACGGCGGGGACTTCTGAATTTCTGCTTGACATACGTGATTGGAATGAAGAACTCATTCTTCAATTCTATGCAACGCTGCACATCACGGAGGCGCTGAAGGCGTGAACTCATGGGTGTTAGGCTGGATGTCGAAAATACTCACTACAAGGCACCAACAACTGAATTGCCGTGCTCTACCACTCGATCCTCCACTTGATGGTGCTCGTTGTATCTACAACGAACCTGAGCTTTCAAATCACTATATGCAAGTCTTGATGAAGCCTTTGAAGCGAGGCAGGCCCCAAGAACCAAATTCCTCGTCAAGGAATTGTTGTATGTGCCTCGGACTGTCTATCGGATTACAGCGAAGACAATGAGTCCTATCAAAGGCCACGACTCAAATGATGAAGAAGTCGTTGGCATCATGAAGAATATGCTTTTCAATATCATTCATGGCGTTCCGTCAACTTCCATGATTTCTTCATGAGGACTCGGCAAACATTGCTATGTCACCATTTGAGCTGAAGCCTTATGCGCCTTGGATAATGAGATTCATCGGGACAAGGTCTTCACTCAATTACAAGGCTGATACTACGAACCACTGCAGCTACTTGCCCCGATTGAAGTCCTCAAGCGGACATTTACCTCGGTGATGACAAGGGCAAGGCAATTGCTGTGATCGATGAAGGCATTCGTCCATTGGATGGACAGTTTAGCAAAGCTGCATCCTACTCCACCAATGATGACTCGCCACACATGACTCTGCATAAATACCTCGGCCAAGCAAAGTCCTCAAGCCACGGCACCGGGTGATGGTGATCGTGAGTTACTCCTCGGTCTTCATCGGAAGGTTGATCGCAATCATAAATGGGTCAGCGTCGGTTTGGTTCAATTCTTCACAACATGACCTCAACACACAATGCGGTGAAGAAAAACCACTACTACCTCCATGAAACCTTCAAGCGCACAGGGCTGTTCTTTCAAATGTCTACTGACGGGAAGAACTAACGACAATGGGTCTCAAGGAAGAATTTGGTGATCGCACCTCCTCAGAAGAAATACAAGAAGGTCAAAGTTCCTTCCTTGGTGGCCAGCTCCTATTCTTCATCACGAGACAACGATGAAAATGAAGACTTGGGCGACAACTGCGGCAGGCCCTACTACAACAACCGACCCCAACAACGGCGGCGCTCCTTCTTCAACTTGAAATTCTTGAGGCGTTAGTCCTCGGTTTGATCCTTTTGGTCATTCGATGACAAAGGGAGAAATTTGAGTTAGTCTTCAAGCGGGTCTATTATATGGGCAATTTTTTGTTAAGTTACAACTCTCGTTCTTACGAAACTTTTATTGGATCGAGTTGTAATCTTAAACCCGATGGTGCTTTGATACTTTTGATGCCTTTGCTCTGATGCTCGATACTCTTGATGCGTTATTTTGCATGCTTGTTCCTCATTAATGTTATTGCCGCATGCTGAATTTCATCAAGCACCATATTTCATCATGCATTTCAAATTCTTCATATTATATGTCAAATCGTGTATGAATTACAAGATATAGGGGAGATCTCCATGATTCAACTCTTCAAATGTGCATTGCCTCAAAAGCAAATTCCTCACTATGCACATCTTGGGGGAGTTCTTCTATATCTTGCAATCAAATTCCTCAATATCAGTATTTACACTTCATATGTTTATCCCGTTGAAAACTTAACCTATATTGTCATCAATCACCAAAAGGGGAGATTGTAAGTGCATCTAGTGCCCTTAGTGATTTTGGTGTATTGAAGACTTATAGGTTAAGGGACTAATGTGTTTATGAGTGTACACAGGTCTATAAGTCTATGAGGAGTTTGATATTTACGAGAGAAAGTCGACCCTAAAATGAAGTTCTTGTTGAAGACTTTGATATTACGAAGACTTTACGAAGACTTTGAAAGTGAAGAAATTGGTGTGACCTTGAAGACTTGGTATTCATTTGAGGAACATGAAGCGTGAAGACTTTTGTTTTCGTAGTTTCGTTTTCTCTTTCTTGAGTCATAGGAAACACCGTCTTTGTTAAAGGGGTTAGAGGAAATACTAAGGAAAAATTTCCATGTGATGCTCAACTCAAAATCCTACACCTACCAATCCCTTGAGTGAAGCCTTTGGAAATCTCATACAGATTCAGTCAATTTCTTGATGTGAGAGCGAAGTTCTTACAGTCATTGAGAATTTATTCGGCGAGGAGTTAGGAATTCGCCGGTCTGGATTGCCTACGATGAGAACATGATAGCCTACGAGAATTTGAGATTCAAATTTCCGACCGTTCTTTGTCTTCTTGCTTGACTGTCCCAAAATATCTTATCCACCTAACGGTCATATCATTGAAGGGCATTTATGTCTTATCATGTCGGGCTGCTCCTAGGCTATAAATAGCCGCCCCTACAACCACTAGCTGGTTGGCTGCTCAAGAAAACTTGACACTTGTCATTTGAGAGCAACCCATCCTCAGGGACTTTGGCGAAAATCATCAGTGAGGAAAAACCCAAACACCAAACCCTACAAACCCAAAGTGATTGAGCATCACTGAAGAGATTGATCCTGCGTGGATCCGGCGCTTATTACCTTTGAAGACTGTGCTTCTTCCAGACGGTTAGGCGTCATGGTCTAGAAACATCAAGAGGAATTGTGGATCGCCGAGTGACCAAGTCATGAAGGTTTGGAAGTCGCTGAAGACTTACCACAGTGATTGGGCGAGTGCATGTGACCTTAGTTCAAGGAGAATCTGGTGAGGACTTGGTGTCTGAGCTGCGTGCTCGGCGGCTGGTGTCCGGGCTGTGTGTCCTCGAGTTTAAATACTCAGCCGCTCCAACAGACGTACAAGCTGAGACAGCAGTTGGAACTGGTCTACCAAATCATTGTCTTCACCAACCTTCTGGTTCTATTTCCTCAACCCTTTCATTTCCTCATTCTTGTGTTGAGTGTTCATTCATATCTGTGTTTGAAGACTTTGGTGAAGACTTTCTCAATTTCCTCAGTTCAATTTCTTGATCTGTTTGTCTTCATCTTGTGCTATCCTGTGTTTACGCTTTACGTACTCTTTGATTGTCTTCATTTCATCATGATGACCATGCCGCATTCTCTTATGCTTACTTACGAGTACTTATTCCGCTGCAAGTAGTTCTTCACGGCTAAGGAATTTCCTCACGTCGCAAATTCCTCATTCACGAAGAATTCATAAAATTCACAGTCCTATTCACCCCCTTGATGATGCCTAGTCGATATAAAGCACTTTGGGTTGCTCTCAAGCGTAGCACTTCATAATCTTCACGTGAATGTCTTCTCGAGTCATAAGCTTCGATGTGATTGTCTTCACATACCACCATAGTCTTCAATGTCTTCATACATTTTTAGGGGTAATCTCCGGTAGGTAAACCGAATTAATGAGGGACTACTACCCGTGTTATCCTACAATTCTCACAAACACATTAGTCCCTCAACCAGGTTTGTCGTCAATACTCCAAAACCAACTAGGGGTGGTGAAGGAGTCCTAGATTAGGCGGTGTCCGGATAACCGAACTATCACCGTTGGCCAGACTCCTGGACTATGAAGATACAAGATTGAAGACTTCGTCCCGTATCCGGATGGGACTTTCCTTGGCGTGGAAGGCAAGCTTGGCGATCTGGATATGTAGATCTCCTACCATTGTAACCGACTCTGTAAACCCTAACCCTATCCGGTGTCTATATAAACGGAGGTTTTTAGTCCGTGGGGCGAACAACAATCATACCATAGGCTAGCTTCTAGGGTTTAGCCTCTCGATCTCGTGGTAGATCCACTCTTGTACTACCCATATCATCAATATTAATCAAGCGGGAGTAGGGTTTTACCTCCATCGAGAGGGCGAACCTGGGTAAAACATCGTGTCCCTTGTCTCCTGTTACCATCCGCCTAGGCGCATAGTTGGGACCCCTACCCAAGATCCGCGGTTTGACACCGACATTGGTGCTTTCATTGAGAGTTCCTCGTGTGCGTCATCCTTAGGCCCGATGGCTCCTTGATCATCAACAACGGCGTGGTCGGTGAGACTTTTCTCCCGGACAGATCTTCGTGTTCGGCGGCTTTCCACTGCGGGCCAATTCACTTGGCCATCTGGAGCAGATCGAAAGCTTCGCCCCAGCCATCGAGTCAGGTTTGAATTTGAACTACGGCCGACATCGCGGAGACTTGATCTTGACGGATTGAGCCACAATAAGCACGCCGCCTTGTTTGATGGGCGCGATCTAGCTCTGCCGCTGAGCGATTGCCACGGAGGCCGCACCAGCGTCCGCTCCGACCCTTAGCTCGGGCCGACTCCGCCGATCGAGGGCGAGTGGCTGGACACCGCCTCGGGGCTATGATCTCTCTGGCGATTGGGCGAACACCATCCGTCCTTTGCAAATCCGTGACTCCAGGTGTCGGACTCCTCTCGACTCCGAACCTCCAGCGCCCCCCAATCGAATCCGGTGGCGCCCGGTCATGGAGTTCACTGCCGCGGACATCTTTCGGCACTTTCGCCCTTTGGCGATATCCTGAATTCACTAAAGTCTCTCTCTTTATCGGAGAGCCCTAGCGGACTACTGATCGGGAAGGTTGGGATGCGGACGACGAAGAAATTCAACGCCCACCACCACCCACTTTGTAGCCACTTGTCGATGATTTAACCGACATGCTCGACTTCGACTCGAAGACATCGGCGGTATGGATGGCGATCACAGAGCGACCAGAACCAGCGCCTCTGAGACCTTTGGAAGGCCACCTCGTCATATGACATATACATGGTGGACATCCCAAAAGATGGGAGCAGCGAGGAACAGCGGAGGATGACCCCTCAAGAAACAGCCCAAGCGCCCGGCGTCGTGGCGCCGCTCTAAATCCGCCACAGCAAAAAGCAGTGATTCCGGCACGGAGATAATAACACCGGACGGTGCGAAGACAACCCCCTCGGCGGGATTCAGCACGGGAGGAGGAGAAGCCAGCCCTCATGATAGGCGGCGGGGCGGGGAGGTGGAGGGCGATAATTATATGCCTCCTTCCGAAGATGAGGCAAGCCTCGGCGGCAATTTGTTGTGCTGAGGATCCCGCTTGAGCGAAGCGTTTCAAGCGCGGGCTTATAGCCACGACAAGCAGCCTCAAGAAAAAGCAGCAGCAGCTTAGAGCTGACCAAGACTTGCTAGGTGACGGATGGTGAAGTCCTTGCGGCGAAAATCGAACTCGAGCGCCCCTCCAAGAGATACCCAAAGCGCAGGCTGCTACCCCAATTAGAGGAAGCAGCACCCAAACCTATATCACCGGTGCATGATCGGCCGACCGGCCACCCGTGGTCGCGACGAGAGGCCTCTAGACCCTCCATTCAAGCCGCACCCGGCGTCGCTCGAAAAATACCAAGGCGCGGAAACACGCCCGGACCTGCGAGACATATTGGAGGACAAGGCAAGGCAAACAAGATCGATCAGCGGATCGTGTAGGCGCCCGATCTGCGACGATAACGTCACGCCGGATACAGCAATTCGGCGGGCGAACACACTAGACAAAGCTCATTTGAGCTGCGTCGTGATATAGCTCAATCTGAGGCGCCGCACACCACTATGCTTCACGGACGAGTGATGGATCATCAAATCCCGAGGGTTTCAAACCTGTAAAATTGAATCATACGATGGCACAACAGATCATGCGGTTTGGATCAGGACTACCTCCTCCATATCCACATGGCCCGGTGATGATCTACGCCATCAAATACCTCCCTCAAGCTTAAAGGACTAGCTCGGCATTGGCTTACCAGCCTGCCGGCAGAATCAATTGGTTGTTGGGAGGACACGGAAGCTGCATTCCTTGATAACTTCCGGGGCACATATATGCGACCACCGAGCGCCGATGACCTCAGCCACATAATTCAGCAGCGGAAGAATCGGCGGACAATTACGGACATGATTCCTAACCAAGAAAAATCAAATCGTTAAGCTGTCCGGATCGCGAGAGGACCTTGCAGCCTTCAAACATAACATCCGCGACGAGTGGCTTGCCCGGCACCTAGGACAGGAAAAGCCAAAATCCGTGGCAGCCCTCACAACACTCATGGCCCGCTTTTGCGCGGGAGAGGACAACTGGCTAGCTTGTAGCAACAACTTGACCAAAAACCCTGGTAGTTCGGATACCAAGGATAGTAATGGCAGGTCGCGTCACAACAAGCACAGGCGCCGCATTAACGGCGATAATGCTGAAGATACGGCAGTCAATGCCAAATTCAGAGGCTCTAAACCCGATCAGCGGAAAAAGCCGTTCAAAAGAAATACTCAGGGCCCGTCCAATTTGGACCGAATACTCGATCGCTCGTGCCAAATACATGGCACCCCCGAAAAACTAGCCAACCACACCAACATGGATTGTTGGGTCTTCAAACAGGCAGGCAAGTTAAATGCCGAACTCAATGACAAGGGGCTGCATGGCGATTACGAGGAGGAGCCCCGGCCGCCGAACAATAGAGGACAGAAGGGCTTCCCCCCACAAGTGCGGATGTTGAACATGATATACGCAGCCCACATACCCAAAAGGGAGTGGAAGCGTGCACTAAGGGACGTATATGCGATGGAGCCAGTCGCCCAATAGTTCAACCCATGGTCCTCCTGCCCGATCACCTTTGATCGAAGGACCACCCACTAGCATCCGCCACGGCGGATTCGCGCGATAGGTTCTTGACCCAATCATCAGCAGATTCCGCCTCACTAGATTCTGATGGGCGGCGGTAGCAACCTAAACCTGCTCTATCGGGATCCGATGTGCAAAATGGGCATAGACCCTCAAGTTAAACCCACAAAGGCGACCTTTAAAGGCGTCATACCAGGTGTAGAGGCCAATTATGCAGGCTCGATTACACTCGAAGTGGTCTTGGATCCCGGATAACTTCGAAGCGAAGAGTTAATCTTGACATAGTCCCGTTCCACGGCGGCTATCATGCCTTTGCTTGGGCGAACCGCATTTACAAAGTTCAATGTGGTGCCGCACTACACATACCTCAAGCTCAAGATGCGGGCCCTCGAGGTAATCACGGTCAATGGAAACACGAATGCTCTCTCGAGCGGAGAGCACACAGCGACGCCAGCGGCGGACGTGCAAAGCAGCCTCTCACAGCAATTCTCGAGTCCGGCTATTAAGCGTCCGGACATCGTCAAGCGCGCCAGTAACCTACAACAAGACCGCTGGCACGATCCGAGCAGCGTAGCAATCCGGCCCCAACCCCAGCCCTCGCGAAATTGCGAAGCCAGTACTACGCGTACATAACTACGCTCTGGAGGTACCATGGGCATAAGGGAGGGGCTCGACCACGGCAGGCCCAGAATGCGGCTCAACCGCACCAGGGACTCCCGATTATGTTATTCTTTTTCTTTCTTCTTTTCTCTTACTTTCAGGACTCCGTTTTCCAGAAGCCCTGTCCGCACTAAATTGCCGAACTCACGATGCAACAGCCGAGGGAAGCGAAAGCTTCGTCAGTGTCGGTGGTCTTTACTACGAGCATTATACCTGTTTTACATACCATCCATAGCTTACCCCTGGAGAGGACATGTTAAATAGTCCCATCCCTTGCTTATCGCACTATTTGTATCGTTCGCTTTCATTGCGTACCTTTTCAATAAAAATGCATAGCTTTTGCCTATTATTGCACTCCTTTCTTTATCTATATATATGTTCCTTCATGACATGTTGCACCCGTACACTTTAGTGCGACCAATACACCGGGGCTTAAGTACCCCAAAAATATGGTGTGATAAGTCCGAACACTTTCACAAATCGGCACCCGAACTTATAGCATTATATGCATCGGCTCCGAATCATGTCTTGGGTCAATAGTTGGGTTTGCCCGGCTCCCATGTTTTGGTACCTTACGTTCCATTATATCTGCTAAGGTAGCGCTGGGACAACCACTGCGATTGTGCCCGGTTGAGCTGGGTTGAGCACCTCGGTGGAAAGCTAAAACTGACCGTCATGATAGAGGCGAGAGCGATCCTGTTCGAGAGGTTTTTGGGTCCCTAAAGACTTATGCGCTTAGGCGAGGTCGGCATTGTCCGGCCAAGGCGTGGATAGCGCCTCGAACTCGGTCTTCGAATACTAGGGGCTTCGCGAAATTTAAAATTATAGAATTCTATGGCTAAGTGAGAGTGTTCAAGCACTATAGTCCGGTTGCCTTATTTGTTGCGTTGGCGCCTCCTCGAAGGACCCAAGGATGGGAACAAGGCGCTCAAGTTTATCCCGAACACCCCAACACTCGTGGCGGGGGGCTGAAGCCGACGACTACGCCATCTCTCAAATTTAATACGGCCGCCTGAGAAGGTAATATTTTAAATTCAAAAGTGTTGCTTAAGCGCATATGTACAAGTTTTCAGCGTATGGGATAACAAATGCGAGTCTACTCAAAATTATATCTTTGGAGCATTCATCCGCTATAAAGCGGGCACCCTTGGGGCGCCCTCATAATACATTTCGGGCTTGCGATGCTCCTTCTTGGTGGTGGTCCGTCCGTCAAAATCTTCTCAGCATCCATCTTGCCCAGTGCACCTTAGCAAGGGCAAGGGCCCTCTGAGCACCTTCGATGCAGACGGAGGCGCTTGATGACTTCAATCCATGGACGGGCGTCCACCAGCCGCCTTGATGGCCAAGTAGCTCGAGGCATGGCTTCCTTAGGCGAGCAGAATTATGAGGCCCTTCATGGCCTGTTCGGCGACCTTGTGGAGCTCGACCAGCTGCTTCAGCTGGTCGCTCGAGGCACACCGGATGTCGGCCTCGACATCTTGAGACCAAAACAGCTTTCCGTCGAGCTCCCTCCTGCGCCACGGTAGAGCAGCGGCAGCATCGGACACACTCTGGGCAGATCTGTGAATGCTCTGGAGAGCTCGGATTCGGGTAAGTAATAGATAATTCACTTTCACATGCTTGCTTTGCATAAAGAATGCCTTACCGCCGCTATCTTCTTTAACGATTCAATTTCTGGAGGGCTTTTGGGCTTGGCCTTAGCGGCTTTGACACTCTCAAGAGCCGAGGCGAGCTCGGACTCTCGAGTCTTGAGTCACGCTCAAACTCTCGTGTTTTCCACGAGCACAGAGCTCTTGCCGCACCTCCGCCACCCGCGCCTCCTGCTTCTCTCGCTCGGTGCGCTCAGCCGCTTTCTTTCGGCCGTGGACACCGCTTCCTTCGAGGTCGCCACCTCGTTCGTGGCCCTACAATACCCACGTTAGTCCTGTCATTTTGCAACCAAATCCTTTCTATAAGGTATTACTTTAAGAAGGTATTACTTACCTTCCTTGTCCTCGAGCTGCTTCACAGCAAGGCCGAGCTCGTTCTCGGACCGCTCGAGGCTCTGCTTCAAGGCATTGACCTCCATGATCGGTCTGGCCGAGAGTCGGCAGCGCAGCCTGAATTCCCATATTGACATACTTATGTTAGACTCCTGCGTATATATTTTTAGATCCTCGATCTGGTTTTCTTTTGAACACCGAACTAAGCATCGAGGGAGCTCTCTGTCTATGCGGTAATATTTTTACATATTCTAAACTTACCTCAAAGCTGTTAGAAGGCTGGTGCAGGCTTCAATCAGCCCGCTCTTGGCGGACTGAATTTCTGGATCACCACACTCATAACAGTGCGGTGCTCCTCGTTGATGGAGGCGTCGTTAAGCGCCTCCAGCAAGCTATCCGGTGCCTCCGGATGGATGGGGGTCACCGGCGTCGCAGTCTTGCCCTTCTTATGAAGGGGCGCTTGCGGACTTGGAACCACTGAAGGTTCGATGCGGAGTCGGCACAGGGCGGACTTAGAGCCCTCGGGGTTTCGCCCCTTTGCGCCGAGTCAGGAGGTCGCCTTGCGGCGCCTCGGGACCACCTCCTCTGGTGGGGCCTTTTGGGACTCCACCGCGGTGTCGTCTGCGTCACGAGGAGAGGATGCGGTCGGAAGTGAAGTGCTATTCACATCCGGCGAATCCGAGGAGCCGCTTCGGCAAGCGGCGAGCTTCGTCCTTAGGCGGGCTACATGGTTATATTCGGCGTTAGAAGACACTATGCGGCAAATAAAAAGTCATGAGCTATTCCGTCCGGACACTTACGATCTCGCCGAGGCTTGGCCCTTGGTGGCCCTCCTCCTCGTCATTGTCGGCGTTGGTGGAGAAGTCCGGAGGAAGGTACTTCCTTTCTTGGACCCTCCGGCCTCCCGGTCAGGCGGCCTTCCTTTTCTCTCTCCCCGGGGAGAGGCTTCTTCCTCCTCCTTGTCCTCGGGGAGGATTCCGCCTCAGTCGTCGGACGATGAGTCCGACAGCACCTGGCGCCGGGAGCTCCTTCGAGTTACCGTGGCCTTCTTCTTGTCCTTCTTCTGTGGCACCACATGAGGTGATGGAGCCAGCAGCCCCGTCAATCGGGCGTCTGCTGGGTCTTCTGGCAAGGGGGCCGGACAGTCAATCTGTCCGGACGTCTTCAGCCAGTCCTGTCAAAGGTTAGGGAGTTTTAGATCCCGCATAGAGTCAAACTATGAAAAAAGAGTCCCATAAAGGGTAAAATAACACCTCGCTGGCTTGGCGCTGCGAGCTGAATCGCGATCGCCGGTAGCAGATCATGGGAGCTTGGCGCCCTTGAACAGCACCTTCGGGCATCTTCGTGCGTAGTTTGAAGAGCGGCTCAAGGTTGATCTTGTGCGGATCAAACTCTCACAAATTGAAGGCCCGTTGCTGGCATGGGAGAATCGGCGGATGGGCATCACTTGGATTACGTTGACAAGCTTGAGATTCTTGTCCACCAGGTTTCGGATGCAGGTTTGGAGTCCGGACAGCTCTTCCGAATCACCCCACGTCAGGCCCGTCTCTTTCCATGATGTGAGCCGTGTGGGGAAGCTAGATCGGAATTTGGGGGCCGCCGCCCATTGAGAGTCACGCGGCTCGGTGATGTAGAACCACCCCGATTGCCACCCCTTCACGGTCTCCACAAAGGAGCCCTCGAGCCATAGGACTTTGTCCATCTTGCCAACCATGGCACCTCCGCACTCCGCTTGGCGGATGCCCACTACCTTCGGCTTGACATTGAAGGTCTTCATCCATAAGCCGAAGTGGGGCTGGATGCAGAGAAAGGCCTCGCACACGACGATAAACACCGAGATGTTGAGGATTAAGTTCGGGGCCAGATCGTGGAAATCCAGGCCGTAGTAGAACATGAGCCCCCGGACAAATGGGTGAAGTGGAAAACCTAGTCCACGGAGGAAGTGGGTGAGGAACACCACCCTCTCATGGGGCCTGGGGGTGGGAATGAGCTGCCCCTCGTCGGGGAGCCGGTGCGTGATGTCGCGGACAAGTATCCGGCCTTCCGCAGCTTTTTGACTTGTCCCTCCGTGACGGAGGAAACCATCCACTTGCCTCCTGCTCCGGACATGGCTGGATAAGGTTGAGGAGGGATGTGCGGACTTGGGCGCTGGAGCTCGAGTGCGTGGAAATGGATGATCAAAGGAGGAAGAAGGCGTAGGTTAAAAGGTGGATCCGTATCCCCTTATATGGGCGGACGAAGCTATGCGTCCCCCGCCAGCCTGGTAAAACTCGCTTATCTCCCAAGCGTCGTAATCAATAGCGCGGTTGGGTTACCCACGTCCGTATTGATGGGAATCCCGGAATAAGGGGCACGATCTCCGCTTTGATAAGGCGTGCCAAGGAAACCGCCTTGCTAAGCGTCTTTGAGGTGGAGCAGTAAAAGCGATTCAGTATAAAGGCTGGCGGTGGTGTGATGTCATGCCGCGAATCGTCGGCAGATCTGTGCAAAGGTTATTCTCTCTCGGTGGTATGTGGAACTTCGTTTTGCGAGCCGTACACTATCCTTGTGTTCAAAATCTTCTATGAAGTATTCGGAGGAGGAACCCGCCTTGCAATGCGAAGACAATATACACGCCGGATTAAATGCGTCATTGAAGCCTGGTTCAGGACTCTTGAGGAGTCTTGGATTAGGGGTGTCCGATAACGAACTATCACCGTTGGCGGACTCTGGACTATGAAGATACAAGATTGAAGACTTAGTCCCCGTGTCGGATGGGACTTTCCTTGGCGTGGAAGGCAAGCTTGGCGTCTGGTTGTAGATCTCCTACCATTGTAACCGACTACTGTGTAACCCTAACCCTATCCGGTGTCTATATAAACCGTAGGGTTTTAATCCGTAGGACGAACAACAATCATACCATAGGCTAGCTTCTAGGGTTTAGCCTCTCTGATCTCGTGGTAGATCCACTCTTGTACTACCCATATCATCAATGTTAATCAAGAAGGAGTAGGGTTTTACCTCCATCGAGAGGGCCCGGACCTGGGTAAAAACATCGTGTCCCTTGTCTCCTGTTACCATCCGCCTAGACACACAGTTCGGGACCCCTTACCCGAGATCCGCCGGTTTTGACACCAACAGGTGGCACTAGATGCACTTACAGGAATAGAGTATGATGATAGGGGTAAATATAAAGAAGACAAAAATTAGAAAGTCTCACATCGATGCGGCTAACCAGCGGGCTATGGTGATGCTCATCAATTGATATAAATGCGAGGAGTAGGGATTTCCATGCAACGAATGCACTAAGAGCTATAAGTGTACGAAAGCTCAATATGAAAACTAAGTGGGTGTGCATCTAATCCTATAATGAAAAATTCCCACTAGTTTATGAAAGTGACAACATAGGAGACTCCCCATCTGAAAAATATGGTGCTACTTTGAAGCGCAAGTGTGGTAAAGGATACTAATAATGCCCCTTCTCTCTTTGTTTATTTTTTTCTTCTTTTTCTTTCTTTTTCTTTCTTTTTCTTTCTTTTTTTCTTTTTTTCTTTTTTTATTTTTATATTTTTTCTCTCATTGTCCGGAGTCTCATCCCGACTTGTGGGGGAATCCTAGTCTCCATCATCCTTGAGGGAGTCCTGGATTAAGGGGCCCTCGGGCGTCCGGGCTATGTAGCGTGGGCCGGACTGATGGGCTATGAAGATACAAGATAGAAGACTTCTTCCCGTGTCCGGATGGGACTCTCCCTTGCGTGGATGGCAAGCTTGGCGTTCGGATATGTAGATTCCTTCCTCTGTAAACTGACTTTGTACAACCCTAGCCCCCTCCGGTGTCTATATAAACCGGAGGGTTTAGTCCGTAGAGGCAATCATAATCATACAGGCTAGACTTCTAGGGTTTAGCCATTACGATCTCGTGGTAGATCAACTCTTGTAATTCTCATATTCATCAAGATCAATCAAGCAGGAAGTAGGGTATTACCTCCATCAAGAGGGCCCGAACTTGGGTAAACATCGTGTCCCCCGTCTCCTGTTACAATCGACCTTAGACACACAGTTCGGGACCCCCTACCCGAGATCCACCGGTTTTGACACTAACATTGGTGCTTTCATTGTGAGTTCCGCTGCGTTGTCACCAGAAGGTTCGATGGCTCCATCAATCATCTGCAGCAACGCTGCCCTGGGGGAGGTTTTCCTCCCCGGTCAGATCTTCGTGTCCAGCGGATTCGCACTACGGGCCAACTCGCTTGGCCATCTAGAGCAGATCCACAGCTACGCCCCACGTCACCAGATTAGTTTTGGAAATCTGGACTATGTCACTGATATCCGAGGAGACTTGATCTTCCAAGGGTTCACGACCCCTACCTTCGCTCTGGCCTTAGATCCAGAGCACAACGCCAGGTCCGAAGACGGGATTACTGAGCCCGCCGGACTGCCTGCGGCCATTGAGCCCAGCAAGGGAGAGCCGGAGGAAGTAGTGTCGTTGGCAACCATCATGAAGTCAGACTCCTCTCCGTACACCGGCTCCGGACCCTCGGAGTCAGCATCGTGTGAGCTCGGCCGAGGAGTTTCCTTCCCGCCGTACTTCATGGAGTTTCTTCTCCCTGGCCAAACCTCGCCTTTAAGCGAGGCTATGGACTTGATGCGATCCCTCGTCATTACAGAGGAGCAATGTACGAACTACGCATAGCCCGGACTAGGGGCTGAGAGCGGGGAATTTTACGTCCCACCCACCACCCATTTCATAGCCACTGTCAAGGACTTAACTAACATGCTCGACTACGGCTCTGAAGACATCGACGGTATAGACGACGATGCCGGAGAGGAGCAGGCCGAAAACCCGCCGTTTACCGGACGCTGGACGGCCACCTCTTCGTATGATGTGTACATGGTGGAGACACCCAAAGAGGGTAGCGGCGACGATAAAGAAGATCCAGTCGAGGATAAACCTCCTGGGACACAGCCAAAGCACCGACGTCAGCGGCACCGCTCTAAATCACGCCGTGGAAAAGACAGCAATACCGGCACAGGAGGTGACAACACTCCAGACGATGCCGAAGACAAAGAAGACCCCGTCGATCCAACTTTCGAATAGCACGACCAGGAAGATGGGCAAGTTAGCCCTGACGAACGGGCCGCAAACAAAGACTCAGAGGACAGTAACTATCTCCCACTCTCCGAGGACGAGGTGAGCCTCGGTGACGAAGATTTTATCATACCTGGGGAACCTCTCGAGCAGGAGTGTTTTAAGTGCCGGCTAATTGCCACTGCAAGGAGCCTGAGAAAGAAGTAGCAGCAGCTTCAAGCTGATCAACATCTACTCAACGATAGATGGACTAATGTCCTGGCAGCCGAGGAATATGGCCTTGAGCGCCCAACCAAAAGTTACCCGAAGTGTAAACTGCTACCCTAATTTGACAACGAGGCCCTTGAGCCCGCGCCATCAGCGCGTAATGCGGCTGACCGGCCACCTCGTAGCCGGGACAAAACGGCAACTCAAGTCAAACACCAACCCAAAATACCTCGCCGTAAAGGTAGAGATATAACAGCTCAGAGATATACATATGACCTGCGGCAGGATCTAGACAATAGAGAAGGTCAGACCAGATCATCTATGGATCGCGGGGGCATGCCCCGACGCGCGACGACTGCTATCTAGCCGGAAGAGACAAGCATAATCACGCCCGGGCCGAAAACCGCAGACGGACTCCATCCGAGCTACATCATGACTTGGCCCGATATAGAGGCGCCGCACACCCCCTTTGCTTCACTGATGAAGTAATGGAGCACGAATTCCCAGAAGGGTTTAAACCCGTGAACATTGAATCATATGATGGGACAATAGACCCGCGGTATGGATTGAGGATTTTCTTCTCCATATTCATATGGCCCGCGGTGATGATCTTCATGCCATCAAATACCTCCCACTAAAACTCAAGGGACCAGCTCGGCACTGGTTGAACAGCCTGCCTGAAAACTCCATTTGCAGCTGGGAGGACCTGGAAGACGCCTTCCGCGACAACTTCCAAGGTACATACGTCCGATCTCCGGATACCGATGACCTAAGTCACATAGTTCAACAGCTCGGAGAGTCAGCCAGGAAGCTCTGGACTAGGTTCTTAATTAAAAAGAACCAAATCGTCGACTGTCCGGATGCCGAAGCCCTAGCGGCCTTTAAACATAGCGTCCGAGATGAGTGGTTGGCCCGTCACCTCGGCCAGGAAATACCAAAATCTATGGCGGCTCTTACCGCACTGATGACCCGCTTTTGCACGGGAGAAGATAGCTGGCTGGCTCAACGAAACAATAGCACCAGTGATCCTGGCATCTCTGAGGTCAGGGACGGCAATGGCAAGCCTCGACGCAATAAAAACAAGAGTCAAAATAATAATATAGGAACCCAAGACACGGCGGTCAATGTCGGATTCTTTGGTTCCAAATCCGATCAGCGGAAGAAGCCATTCAAGGCAAACAAAGATGGCCCATCCAGTTTAGACAGGATATTGGATCGGCCCTGTCAAATTCATGGCAGCCCTGACAAACCCGCCAACCATACCAACAGAAATTGTTGGGTCTTCAAACAAGCAGGCAAGCTCAACGCCGAACACAAAGGGAAGGGGCCGCCTAGCGACAGCGAAGATGAGGAAACTCGCCAGCCAAACGTCGGGGGACAAAAGCAATTTCCCATCGAAGTCAAAACAATAAACATGATATCTGTGATGCATATCCCTACGAGGGAGCACAACCGCGTACCACGAGACGACTACGCCATAAAGCCAGTCGTACCAACATTCAACCCATGAGCAACCTGTCCGATCACTTTTGATCGCAATGACCACCCAACAGGTATCCGGCACAAAGGTTCGGCAGCTTTGGTCCTCGACCCAATCATTGATGGATTCTGTCTCACACGAGTCCTTCTGGACGGCGGTAGTAGCCTTAATTTGCTCTATCAAGACACTGTTCGCAAAATGGGTATTGATCCCTCAAGGATCAAGCCCGCCACAACTACCTTAAAAGCTGTAATACCTGGTGAAGAAGCCCACTGTACGGGCTCAATCACACTGGAAGTCGTCTTCGGTTCACCGGACAACTTCCGAAGTGAAGCGTTGATCTTCGATATTGTTTTGTTCTGCAGTGGATACCATGCACTGCTTGGGCAGACCATGTTCGCTCGTTTCAATGCGGTCCCACACTACGCCTATCTAAAGCTTAAGATGTCTGGTCCATGTGGCGTTATAACGATCAATGGAAACATGGAACACCCCCTCCGTTTCGAGGAGTATACCACGGCCATCACAGCCGAAGTACAAACCGGACTCATTAAACCACATACCTCATTGGCCATTAAGCCACCGGCCTCTACTACACAAGACCGGTCATTTTTAGAGCTGGATTAGCAGTTCTGCCTACGTCATTCGCCGCATATGCCCGCGAAGTTCACATCTTGCATGCATAATTATGCACTTAAAATACCTTGGTCATCGGCGGAGACACAATACGGACAGGCCTACAGCACGGTTCGTCCTTCTACAACTTTTCTCCTTTCTTTTTAAACTATTTCTTATCTTTTGTCACAGATGAATCAAAACCTGTTCATCCTATGGACCTGTAAGGACTCTTTCGGAGCCCGGTTTCGCCCAAGCAACAAAAGATTGCTCCTTTTAAGGAATCTTCTTCGCTAAGGCAAAGGCAGCGTAGACGTGTGACAGGAGGTCCAAAAGATCTTTTGTAGACCAAACATTATATTTTAAACCTGGATATAGCCTTTCTCCTCAGCCTTCAACCCTTGGCATGTAAAATGATCTAGGTAGAGGTGTTATAATCTGTAAGATTGCGCTTGACGTATCAATCACATTCCAGTGGACATAATCCGTCTCTAGTATTTACTTTTTCTCATGGAACTGTATTGTACCTTTTTGGTGGTTTCACATACACACCTCGGCACCAATCGCTAGGGCTTGAGACGGCAACATATTAAATTGCCAACAAGTCCGAACAGCTCTACAACAAACTTCGGCGTCACAAGTTTTGGCATTATATGCATCAGCTCCGAATCATGTCTTTGGTCAATAATTGGGTTGCCCGGCTCCTGTGCTTACTACCTTACGTTCCGCTATATCGGCTAGGGTAGTAAAGGGAGAACTACTGCGATTGTGTTTCCGGTTCACCTGGCTAAGCACCTCAGTAGAGAAAGCCGAAAACTGACTGTCACGATGCAGCGAGAGCTGGTCAACCACTCGGTGACTTATTAAAATCTTTTGTGATTTCTTCTGTATAACACGAAGGACCGTTTTCCAGTCACCTAAGCGCAGCCGTATTCGGATAACCGCGTACATACAAAGGGCTATATTGTAGACCCACCGTCAAACTCCTATGGCTAAGTGAAGGTGTTAAAGCCCTATAGTCTGATTGCCTAGTTCGCCGCACTAACACCTCCTTCACGGACCAAGACGTTGGGTAAACTATAGTCAGTTGCTATTCCGAACACCCCCGTATTATATGCGAGGGGGCTGAAGCCGACGACTGGCAAACATTCAGATTATATAAAAAATAGCCGCACAGGAGGAAATGCCTTTTAGGCAAAAGGCATAAATATAACACAGCCTTAATATATCATAATATTGTTATCACAGTTCTGATACATTCACTCGAACATAATATCCTTCGAGCACTGGCCCTCTATCAAGCGGGCGCCCTCTAGGACATCTTCAAAATAATGCTCCGGCGTGCGGTGGTCCTTGCCCTCGGGTGGACTGTTTGCTGCAACATCGGCGGCCTTCATTTTTGCCCAGTACGTCTTGACACGGACAAAGGCCATCAGTTCACCTTCAATGCATGCCGACCGCTTCACGGTGTCGATACGCGGCACCGCATCAACAAGTCGTTGCACCAAGCGGAAATAACTGTTCGGAATTGGCTCAGTTGGCCACAGTCGGACCACGACTTCCTCCATGGCAGCTCCGGACACCTTGTGGATCTCGGCCCACTAAGCCATTTGTTCGTTCAGCAACGACGGACGCTTTGGCACGTTGAACTGTGACCAAAAAAGCTTCTCCATTGTATGTCTGTCTTACGCTTGATAAAACTGCGCCGCATCGACGACACTCTTCGGTAGGTCCAAGAATGAGTCTGGAGAACTCCACATTTTATTAAGCGGGGCATACTTCGGATCGTCGAATTTAGTCCATAAAAGAAAGGGCTTACCAGCCGCTATCTCCCCAGCTTGCCGAATCTCCTCCCGAGCCGCTCTTGACTCGGATCGTGCCTCTCGCGCCTCTTGTAAGGCCTTGTCGAGATCGGCCGTTTTGGCTTTGTTATCCTTTTTGAGTGACTTGCATTGGGCAATGGCATCCTTTAGCTCTCGCGCCATGGTAGATATTCTCTCCTCGCACTGGCACCGAGTGGCCTGTTCGGCCTTTAAATCAGCAGCTGCCTTCTTGACAGCCGCACTGCTCACTCTGGCTTGCTCCTTGGCCCGGACAAGTTCAGCCCAAAGGGTCTCAACCGCAGCAGCACCATCTGCAATTATGAATGTCCCAGTATATAATTCTCAGCTTCGTGCTCATATTATTATACATGCATAAGCTGATTGCCCCAAAAAAATACATTGTGCCTCGTCGAGCCGCCTATTAATAAGAGTAATGTCCTCATCCGCTAACTCAAGTTTTTGCTGTAAATCTGCAACTTCCACAGCGGGGGCAGTCGCCATTGACATAACAACCTGTTTTCAAATTAATCATGTCATTGCCTGAGCATATCTTTTTGATCCTCTAATCGCCTCCCTGTGGAAGCCGACCAGAGTCTCAGGGGCTACTATCTATACACAGGCGCATTCTGCATGTAAAGAGTGGTTAAGATATTACATTGCGTACCTCGAAGCCTCTTAGTAGGCATGTAAAGGCTTCATTCAATCCGCTTCTCGTGGATAGAATCCTCTCAACTACCGTACCCATTAAGGTATGATGTTCCTCTGAGATGGACGCTTTCTGCAACATGCCCACTAATGTATCCAGCGCTTCCGGATTCCTGGAAGCGGCTGCCGGAGTACGAACTCCCTTCGAAGGGATATATTTATTCGACCCTAGAGTCGTCTTCGGCTATAAACCAGGTAGTCCGGGGTCTTTACTGTTGGTCCCCGTAGGGGCTGCATACCCCGGACCCTTGGCGACCGAAGTACCACCTTCGGGCGATGTCTTCATTGCCCCCTGCACCACTTGGTGACCAGGGGAGACCCTCCAGGGTGACACCTCGTAATCGTCCACCCGAGGAGACCTGTGGAGGCGTCTCGCTTTCCATCATCTCCAGAAGTAGGTCACCCGAGGAGGAGGACTAGTGAGGAAGACTGCGGGCCGGACTACAAACATGTATTTAAGATGTTACCCTTGTGACCTGAAAAGAACGGGATATGTCTAAAGCACCCTTGTTCACTTACGATCCGGCTAAAGGCTTGTCCTTATAGCGGAACTGTGCAACATCGTCTTTTGAACCGGCTGACTGGGACACCTTCCCTCTCCTGGGAGCCTCCACCTTCAAATCTTTGGAGGCAGTCCTTTTCTTCCCATGGGGAGAAGAGATATCAGCTTCTTCTTCCCCTTCGTCTTCAGAAGAGGGAGTTCCAGTCTCCCCGGACATAGCGTCTGATGTACCTTTCGAGTGGAGGCCACCTTTGGCCTTTCGGCCCTCCTCCTTGGCCTCCTTCATCGGCACTTGATACGGTGCCGGGGCCAGCATCCTTGTCAGCACAGGATCAGCTGACTCTTCGAGGAGTGGAGCCGAACACCTAATTCGTTCCGCCTTTTTTATCCAGCCCTGGTCGGAGACAGGTTTCTCAGTATATTGTTACGGGATAATCAACTAAGCTGTGTTCAGGAGTCGAGTGCTTACCGAGGTATCTGGATGGTTGCAGTCGAGGCCGATGTCTTCGGTTGTATCCGGCCACTGTTTTCGGGTCCCGAAGAATAACTTCCACTTCCCTCTGTGCGTTGTGCCGAAGAAGTGCTGAAGGGTCCGTGGTCCTTCCAGATTGAACTCCCACAGGCGGAGAGGCTGTTGCTGGCACGGCAGGACCAGGCGGACTAGCATTACCTGGATCATGTTGATAAGGTCGGTGTCCTTTTCAAGGAGACTCCGGATATGACTTTGTAGCGTCTGCACTTGATCAATTGATTCCCAGTCCAGCCCCTTATTAATCCATGATGTGAGTCGTAATGGAGGGCTAGATCGGAACGCAGGTGTCGCTGCCCACTTGGTACCACGGGGTTCAGTGATGTAAAACCACTCCCGCTGCCATAGGTTGGAAGTTTATGTGAAGGAGCCCTTTGGCCAAGGAGTATTGGCGAGCTTGCTCACCATAGCACCGCACACTCCGCTTGCTCCCCGTCGACTACCTTCGGCTTCACACTAAAGGTCTTGAGCCATAATCCGAAGTGCGGGGGAATGCGGAGAAAGGCCTCGCACATGACGATGAACGCCGAGGTGTGAAGAAAGGAGTCCGTAGCTAGATCGTGAAAATCTAGCCCGTAATAGAACATGAGGCCACGAACGAAGGGGTGGAGAGCAAACCCTAGCCCCCGGAGGAAGTGGGAGATGAATACAACCCTCTCGCCGGATCTGGGTGTAGGAATAACCTACCCCTTAGCAGGGAGCCTGTGGAGGATTTCCGTGGTCAGGTACCTTGCCGCCCGGAGCTTCGTGATATCCTCCTCTGTGACAGAGGAGGCCACCCACTGGCCTTGAGGGCTGGGTCCGGACATGACTGGGAGGCTTGGAGCGATTAAGTTGAAACCTGGGTGCTGGAGCTCGAGGTTGGAAAAGTTGAGGAAGGCGCAGAGGGAAAAGACGGGTCTATGCCCCTTTATAAAGGCGATGAATATCGAATGCCTCCTCATAAGCCTTAAAACTTGCCTATTCCCAAGGAATCGTGCCAACGGGGCGGTTGGATTACCCACGCCCGTATTAATGATAATCCCGCGATAAGGGGACACGATCTCTGCTTTGAAACATGGAGCGGGAGGCTAAAAACGGTTCGAAATAAGGACCGGGCTGGGATGTGGTGTCACACTGCAGAAATTGTCAGTAGATTGGACTCGTGAAATATTATGCTCTCAACGGTTATATGGAGTACTCGTTTTGTAGAGCCAGAACGTTTTCGGTGTTCGAAAGCTGCTTTGGAGTATTCGAAGGAGGAACCCGCCTTGCAATGCCGAAGACAATCTGCGCGCCAGACATATCGTCATTGAAGCCTGGTTCAGGGGCTACTGAGGGAGTCCTGGATTAAGGGGTCCTTGGGCGTCCGGGCTATGTAGCATTGGCCGGACTGATGGGCTATGAAGATACAAGATAGAAGACTTCTTCCCGTGTCCGGATGGGACTCTCCCTTGCATGGATGGCAAGCTTGGTGTTCAGATATGTAGATTCCTTCTCTGTAAACCGACTTTGTACAACCCTAGCCCCCTTCGGTGTCTATATAAACCGGAGGGTTTAGTCTGTAGAAGCAATCATAATCATACAGGCTAGACTTCTAGGGTTTAGCCATTACGATCTCGTGGTAGATCAACTCTTGTAATTCTCATATTCATCAAGATCAATCAAGCAGGAAGTAGGGTATTACCTCCATCAAGAGGGCACGAACCTGGGTAAACATCATGTCCCCCGTCTCCTGTTACCATCGACCTTAGACGCACAGTACAGGACCCCCTACCCGAGATCCGCCAGTTTTGACACCGACAATCCTTTCCTCACTGGAGCACTGCTCTAAAAATGAATAATGATCATCGAACTTCTATTTACTTATAACTCAAAAGAAATAAAAATTACAACTCGATACCTATGACAAAATATGACTATATGAATGCCTCTGGAATGTACCAGGATGTGCAATGATCTAGCGTAACATGTATGAAAAATGATGAACGGTGGTTGAGCCACAACAACTATGTCAGCTATATGATCATGCAAAGCAATATGACAATGAATGCTCAAGTCATCAAATGGAAGTGGTGGAAGTTGCATGGCAATATATCTCGGAATGGCCATGAAAAAGCCATAATAGGTAGGTATGGTGGCTGATTTAAGGAAGATATAATAAGGCTTATATGTGATGGAGTGTATAATATCATGGGGTTTGGATGCTGCTACGTCTTGAGCTTGCGTTGGATTTCCCCGAAGAGGAGAGGATGATGCGGTAGAGTAGCGTAAGTATTTCCCTCAGTTTTTGAGAACCAAGGTATCAATCCAGTAGGAGGCCACGCGCAAGTCCCTCGTACCTACACAAAACAAATAGCTCAACGCAACCAACGCGATTAGGGGTTGTCCATCCCTTCACGGTCACTTACGAGAGTGAGATCTGATAGAGATGATAGATAATATTTTTGGTATTTTTTGGTATAAAGATGCAAAGTAAAATAAAAAAGCAAAGTAAAAAAGCAAAGCAATAATAAAGTGACGGAAGATTAATATGATAGAGAATAGACCCGGGGGCCATAGATTTCACTAGTGGCTTCTCTCAAGAGCATAAGTATTTTATAGTGGGTGAACGAATTACTATTGAGCAATTGACAGAATTGAGCATAGTTATGAGAGTATCTAGGTATGATCATGTATATAGGCGTCACGTCTGAGACAAGTAGACCGACTCCTTCCTGCATCTACTACTATTACTCCACTCATCGACCGCTATCCAAAGATGCATCTAGAGTATTAAGTTAGTGAAAACAGAGTAACGCCTTAAGCAAGATGACATGATGTAGAGGGATAAATTCATGCAATATGATAAAAACCCCATCTTGTTATCCTCGATGGCAACAATACAATACGTGCCTTGCTGGCCCTTCTGTCACTGGGAAAGGACACTGCAAGATTTAACCCAAAGCTAAGCACTTCTCCCATTGCAAGAACTACCAATCTAGTTGGCCTAACCAAACAGATAATTCGAGGAGACTTGCAAAGATAACCAATCATACATAAAAGAATTCAGAGAAGATTCAAATATTGCTCATAGATAATCTTGATCATAAACCCACAATTCATCGATCTCAACAAACACACCGCAAAAAGAAGATTACATCGAATAGATCTCCACGAGAGAGGGGGAGAACATTGTATTGAGATCCAAAAGGAGAGAAGAAGCCATCTAGCTACTAACTATGGACCCGAAGGTCTGAAGTAAACTACTCACACTTCATCGGAGAGGCTATGATGATGTAGAAGCCCTCCGTGGTGGATTCCCCTTCCGGTGGAGCTCCGGAACAGGCCCCAAGATGGGATCTCGTGGATACAGAAAGTTGCGGCGGTGGAATTAGGTTTTTGGCTCGGGATCTGATCATTCGGGGGTACGTAGGTATATATAGGAGGAAGAAGTACGTCGGTGGAGCAACAGGGGGCCCACGAGGGTGGAGAGCGCGCCCCCCTACCTCGTGCCTTCCCTGTTGGTTGCTTGACGTAGGGTCCAAGTCTCCTGGATCATGTTCGGTGAGAAAATCACGTTCCCGAAGGTTTCATTCCGTTTGGACTTCGTTTGATATTCCGTTTCTTCGAAACTATGAAATAGGCAAAAAAACAGCAAATCTGGGTTGGGCCTCCGGTTAATAGGTTAGTTCCCAAAGTAATATATAAGTGTAAAATAAAGCCCAATATGGTCCAAAACAGTAGATAATATAGCATGGAGCAATCAAAAATTATAGATACGTTGGAGACGTATCAGGCATCCCCAAGCCTAATTCCTGCTCGTCCTCGAGTAGGTAAATGATAAAAAGAGAATTTTTGATGCGGAGTGCTACTTGGCATAATTTCAATGTAATTATTCTTAATTGTGGTATGAATATTCAGATTCGAAAGATTCAAGACAAAAGTTTAATATTGACATAAAAATAATAATACTTCAAGCATACTAACAAAGCAATCATGTCTTCTCAAAATAACATGGCCAAAGAAAGTTATCCCTGCAAAATCATATAGTCTGGCTATGCTCTGTCTTCACCACACAAAGTATTTAAATCATGCACAACCCCGATGACAAGCCAAGCAATTGTTTCATACTTTTGACATTCTCAAAACTTTTTCAATCTTCACGCAATACATGAGCGTGAGCCATGGATATAGCACTATATGTGGAATAGGATGGTGGTTGTGGAGAAGCCAAAAAAGGCAGAAGATAGTCTCACATCAACTAGGCATATCAACGGGCTATGGAGATGCCCATTAATAGATATCAATGTGAGTGAGTAGGGATTGCCATGCAACGGATGCACTAGAGCTATAAGTATATGAAAGCTCAACAAAAGAAACTAAGTGGGTGTGCATCCAACTCGCTTGCTCACGAAGACCTAGGGCAATTTGAGGAAGCCCATCATTGGAATATACAAGCCAAGTTCTATAAAAAATTCCCACTAGTATATGAAAGTGACAAAATGAGAGACTCTCTATTATGAAGATCATGGTGCTACTTTGAAGCACAAGTGTGGTAAAAGGATAGTAACATTGTCCCTTCTCTCTTTTTCTCTCATATTTTATTTGGGCCTTTTCTCTTTTTTTATGGCCTCTTTTCTTTCTCTTTTTTTTTTGTTTTTCGTCCGGAGTCTCATCCCGACTTGTGGCGGAATCATAGTCTCCATCATCCTTTCCTCACTTGGGACAATGCTATAAAAATGATGATCATCACACTTTTATTTACTTACAACTCAACAATTACAACTCGATACTTAGAACAAAATATGACTCTATGTGTATGCCTCCGGCGGTGTACCGGGATATGCAATGATTCATGAGTGACATGTATGAAAGAATTATGAACGGTGGCTTTGCCACAAATACGATGTCAAGTACATGATCATGCAAAGCAATATGACAAGGATGGAGCGTGTCATAATAAATGGAACGGTGGAAAGTTGCATGGCAATATATCTCGGAATGGCTATGGAAATGCCATAATAGGTAGGTATGGCAGCTGTTTTGAGGAAGGTATATGGTGGGTATATGATACCGGCGAAAAGTGTGCGGTATTCGAAAGGCTAGCAATGGTGGAAGGGTGAGAAAAGTGTGTATAATCCATGGACTCGTCATTAGTCATAAAGAACTCATATACTTATTGCAAAAATCTACAAGTTATCAAAGCAAAGTATTACGCGCATGCTCCTAGGGGGATAGATTGGTAGGAAAAGACCATCGCTCGTCCCCGACCGCCACTCATAAGGAAGACAATCAATAAATAAATCATGCTCCGACTTCATCACATAACGGTTAACCATACGTGCATGCTACGGGAATCACAAACTTTAACACAAGTATTTCTTAAATTCACAACTACTACACTAGCATGACTCTAATATTACTACCTCCATATCTCAAAACAATTATCAAGCATCAAACTTTTGTTGGTATTCAACGCACTCAAAAGAAAGTTTTACAAATCTTCCAAGCATATTATTATTATAAGCAAAGTACCATGCTATTTAAGACTCTCAAAATAATTTAAGTGAAGCATGAGATATCAATAGTTTCTATAAAACAAATCCACCACCGTTCTGTAAAAGATATAAGTGAAGCACTAGAGCAAAACTATATAGCTCAAAAGATATAAGTGAAGCACATAGAGTATTCTATCAAATTCCAATTCATGTATGGCTCTCTCAAAAGGTGTGTACAGCAAGGATGATTGTGGTAAACTAAAAAACAAAGACGCAAATAATACAAGACGCTCCCAGCAAAACACATATTATGTGGTGAATAAAAATATAGCTCCAAGTAAAGTTACCGATGGAAGTGGACGAAAGAGGGGATGCCTTCTGGGGGCATCCCCAAGCTTTGAATTTTTGGTGTCCTTGGATTATCTTGAGGGTGCCATGGGCATCCCCAAGCTTAGGCTCTTGCCACTCCTTGTTCCATAATCCATCAAAAAAATTCACCCAAAACTTGAAAACTTCACAACACAAAACTCAACAGAAATCTCGTGAGCTCCGTTAGCGAAAGAAAACAAAAGACCACTTCAAGGTACTGTAATGAAGTCATTCTTTATTTATATTGGTGTTAAACCTACTGTATTCCAACTTCTCTTTGGATTATAAACTATTTTACTAGCCATAGATTCATCAAAATAAGCAAACAACACACGAAAAACAGAATCTGTCAAAAACAGAACAGTCTGTAGTAATCTGTAACTAACGCAAACTTATGGTACTCCAAAAATTCAGCAAAACTAGGACGACCTAGGAAATTTGTTTAGAGATCAGGAGAAATTGGAATCACTATTTTATCACGTTCTGGCGATTTTTAACAATTTTTTTCGCGAACCGAAAGTTTCTGGAAATTACAGCAAGATCAAATGACTCATCCAAGAAGATCCTATAGGTTTAACTTGGCACAAACACTAATTAAAACATAAAACCACATCTAAACAGAGGGTAGATGGATTATTTATTCCTAAACAGAAACAAAAACAAAAAAACTAAAAATAAAATTGGGTTGCCTCCCAACAAGCGCTATCGTTTAACGCCCCTGGCTAGGCATAAAAGCAAGGATAGATCTAGGTATTGCCATAATAGTGGTATGGCAAATCATGAAAACTCTCTCATATTCTCTACGTTCGGCAGCAAGTTTTCTTTGAGGCAAGAAAAAATAATCAAAAGGGCTAAATTTAATGGGACAAAAGTCCCCAAGATCAATCTCGGGAGGTATGGGTTCCTCCTTAGTCCCTTCATATTGCACAACCAATTCATCATTAAGAGCATTCTTTTGGCAAAAAGCTACCATCCTTCGTTCAAGAGGAAAACCAAGTCCATTATTCTGAATAGCAAAATCATCATTAAGCTCGGAAATTTTATCAACTAGAACATCGGCAGGAACCTTTTTCCTAAGATTTTCATTATAAGCAATATGATCTAAAGATTGTAAACACATCATGTCTTCTTGATTAAAAAGGATAGCTTCAATGGGAGGATGACTAGCATCTACCCTATAATGCGCAAAGATTTCTTTGGCCTCTTTCATTGTAAATCTAAACTCATGAGCCAAAAAGATAGTGACGGCACGCTTAACAGAAGAATGCTCAATATTAGAGAATTCTAAGAAAATTCTTTGTATGCAAGGATGCATGTGCATAAATTGCCTTTCAAGTTCAACTATAAGCATGGCTATGGCGTCTGCAAGACTACTGGTTCTATGAAGAATAGAACCGCCCATAGAAGGCAAAGCACCGGCACAAGTGAAGAAATCTTGAATAATTCCTTTTCCAATAATATTACCACTACCAACTCGAATTTTTTTGTATGTAAGGTAGGGGGTTCTTCAGCAGGAGCTTCAGAATTTTCCATGATAATATTATTGTCCATATCGGCAATAATTTCCCCAAATCCAGACATAACGACAAGCAAGCAAGAAAAAGGCAAACGGAAAAGAGAGGGCGAATAAAATGGCAACGGTGATGTGGGGGAGAGGAAAACGAGAGGCAAATGGCAAATAATGTAGTGCGAGAGATAAGGGATTGTGATGGGTACTTGGTATGTTGACTTTTGCGTAGACTCCCTGGCAACGACGCCAGAAATCCTTCTTGCTACGTCTTGAGCTTGCGTTGGATTTCCCCGAAGAGGAGAGGATGATGCAGCAGAGTAACGTAAGTATTTCCCTCAGTTTTTGAGAACCAAGGCATCAATCCAGTAGGAGGCCACGCGCAAGTCCCTCGTACCTACACAAAACAAATAGCTCAACGCAACCAACGCGATTAGGGGTTGTCAATCCCTTCACGGTCACTTACGAGAGTGAGATCTGATAGAGATGATAGATAATATTTTTGGTATTTTTGGTATAAAGATGCAAAGTAAAATAAAAATCAAAGTAAAAAAAGCAAAGCAATAATAAAGTAACGGAAGATTAATATGATAGAGAATATACCTGGGGGCCATAGATTTCACTAGTGGCTTCTCTCAAGAGCATAAGTATTTTACGGTGGGTGAACGAATTACTGTTGAGCAATTGACAGAATTGAGCATAGTTATGAGAGTATCTAGGTATGATCATGTATATAGGCATCACGTCCGAGACAAGTAGACCGACTCACCTGCATCTACTACTATTACTCCACTCATCGACCGCTATCCAAAGATGCATCTAGAGTATTAAGTTAATGAAAACAGAGTAATGCCTTAAGCAAGATGACATGATGTAGAGGATAAATTCATGCAATATGATAAAACCCCATATTGTTATCCTCGATGGCAACAATACAATACGTGCCTTGCTGCCCCTACATCACTTTGGGAAAGGACACTGCAAGATTGAACCCAAAGCTAAGCACTTCTCCCATTGCAAGAACTACCAATCTAGTTGGCCAAACCAAACAGATAATTCGAAGAGACTTGCAAAGATAACCAATCATACATAAAAGAATTCAGAGAAGATTCAAATATTGCTCATAGATAATCTTGATCATATACCCACAATTCATCGATCTCAACAAACACACCGCAAAAAGAAGATTACATCGAATAGATCTCCACGAGAGAGGGGGAGAACATTGTATTGAGATTCAAAAAGAGAGAAGAAGCCATCTAGCTACTAACTATGGACCCGAAGGTCTGAAGTAAACTACTCACACTTCATTGGAGAGGCTATGATGATGTAGAAGCCATCTGTGGTGGATTCCCCTTCCGGCGGAGCTCCGGAACAGGCCCCAAGATAGGATCTCGTGGATACAGAAAGTTGCGGCGGTGGAATTAGGTTTTTGGCTCCGTATCTGATCGTTCGGGGGTATGTAGGTATATATAGGAGGAAGAAGTACGTCGGTGGAGCAACAGGGGGCCCACGAGGGTGGAGGGCGCGCTGGGGAGGCGCCCCCTACCTCGTGCCTTCCCTGTTAGTTGCTTGACATAGGGTCCAAGTCTCCTGGATCATGTTCGGTGAGAAAATCACGTTCCAGAAGGTTTCATTCCGTTTGGACTCCGTTTGATATTCCGTTTCTTCGAAACTCTGAAATAGGCAAAAAACAACAAATCTTGGCTGGGCCTCCGGTTAATAGGTTAGTCCCAAAAGTAATATAAAATTGTAAAATAAAGCCCAATATGGTCCAAAACAGTAGATAATATAGCATGGAGCAATCAAAAATTATAGATACGTTGGAGACGTATCGGATGCACCTGCGAAGTTTGCACCACGTCTCGATGTGAGAAAGGGCAATGCACGGTACTGTAGAGGCTAGCAAATTGCAGAAAGGTAAGAGTGCGTATAATCCATGGACTCACATTAGTCATAAAGAACTATATACTTATTGCAAAAGTTTATTAGCCCTCGAAGCAAAGTAGTACTATGCATGCCCCTAGGGGGGTAGATTGGTAGGAAAATACCATCGCTCGTCCCCGACCGCCACTCATAAGGAAGACAATCAATAATAAATCATGCTCCAACTTCATAGCATAACAAGAGACTATACGTGCATGCTTCGGGAATCACAAACCTTAACACCAATATTCTTACTAAGCACAACCGTTTACTAGTACCTCCCACATATTCCATCTCTATATCGCAAAACTATTGCAAGGAATCAAACATATCATATTCAATGATCCATAAGTTTTATGTAGGATTTTATGACTAACCATGCAATTGACCAATTCCTTTTGACTCTCTAAATAGATATAAGTGAAGAAAGAGAGTTTAATTCTTTCTATAAAAGACCATGCTCTAATAAATATAAGTGAAGCAAAAGAGTATTCTTCAAACAACGGTTTTCTATGTGAAGAGAAACAGACAATCCAAACTTCAAATGATATAAGTGAAGCACATGAAGCATTCTATAAAGGCCATACTCAAAAGATTTAAGTGAAGTGCAATGAGCATTCTATAAATCAACCATGGACTATCTCACACCAGCATGGTGCATAAAAGAAAAAGGGAAAAACTAAATGCAAAAGACGCTCCAAGATTTTCACATATCACATGAACGAAACGAAACTGAAAACATACTGATACTTGTTGAAGAAAAAATGGGATGCCTTCCAGGGCATCCCCAAGCTTAGACACTTGAGTCTCCTTGAATATTTACTTGGGGTGCCTTGGGCATCCCTAAGCTTGAGCTCTTGCCTCTCCTCCTTCTCCTCATATCAAGACCTCCTCGATCTTTGATCACTTCATCCACACAAAACTCAACAGAAAGTTCAGTAAGATCCGTTAGTATAATAAAGCAAATCACTACTCTAAGTACTGTTGCAAAACAATTCATTTTTTTGCTTTATATCTACTGTAATATAACTTTTTCATGGCTTAATCCACTATTACAATCAATATTTTCATCAAAACAAGCAAAACAATGCATCAAAAACAGAATCTGTCTTAAACAGGAAAGTCTATAGTAATCTGAACATTCACCATACTTCTGGTACTCCAAAAATTCTGAAAATTTTATAAAAACTAAACAATTTGTATAGAAAGACAGTTCAAAAAGTTTCAGAACCGTTTCACGTTCCAGTAAAAAATGTAAAATCGTGTACTACAACCAAAGTTTCTGTTTTGCACCGCACAAACCAACAAGCAGTGTAAACATCCTAAAGGCAAATCTTGGCACATTATTTTTATAAATACAATGGAATTGTACAAGGGGATGATTATTTTTGTTGAAAAGTTTCTGTAATTAAGATTCACAAAGTTTCCATGGGCATGAACAAAGTTCAAGGCTAGCTCCCGCTTCCACGGTGCTCGTCAATCTCACTTTCACTTTTCTTTTTGTGAAGTTTTAAGTTCCCCTCTATATTTTTTTGTTTTTAAACTTTATAAAAGCACTCAACAGAAATAGATGACTCTCTAAAACTTCCAGGTTGTCTCCCTGGTAGCGCTTTCTTTAAAGCCATTAAGCTAGGCATAAAGTGCTCAAGTAATGGATCCACCCGGATCCCAAGGTATATCAAAGCCAATTTGAATCAACAATGATTTAGCATTTAGTAGTGAGCACAAAGCAACATATATCAAGCAATGACGAAGTCTAACTCTCTTCCTATGCATCGGCATGTCATACAAGAACAATTCATGAACATCAAGTAAAGGCCAATACATAGCAAAAGCAGTTTCTTGCAATTTTTTCGTGTTGGAAACATAAAGAGGCGGAGTTATAGTTCCTCTCTCATAATAACTGCAAGTAGGAGCAGCAAGCACATGCATATTATATTCATCAAAATCATCATGTGTAGTAGCAAAATGCAACCCATCAACATAATCCTTAATAAGAGCAAACTTCTCTGATATAGTATAGTTTGGAGAATTCAAAAAGATAATACGACTATCATGTGTGGGTGCAATAGCAACAATTTCATTCTTAACATAAGGAACTATAGCAAGTTCATCTCCATAAGCATAATTCATATTGGCATCTTGGCCACAAGCATAGCAAGCATCAAATTCATCAAAAAGGGATATTTAAAATGAATCAACGGGATCATAGTAATTATCATGGCAATCATCCGTCAGTAAGCACGAAGGGAAATTAAATAATGTATGAGTTGAAGAGTTACTCTCATTAGAACGTGGGCACAGGTGGCTAATCCGATCTTCCTCCTTTTGTTCTTCGCTCTCCTCATCATCTTTTTCATCCAATGAGCTCACAGTTTCATCAATTTCTTCTTCCATAGACTCCTGCAAAATATTAGTCTCTTCTTGGACAGCGGAGACTTTCTCAATAAATTCATCAATGTCGAAATTGTATTTATAATTATCATAGCAATATTTAAGGATCGCAAAATTTTCAGGTCTATAAACATCATCATCAAAAGCTTCATATTTTTCAAACAAAGATTCAATTTCATAAGCACCCTTAAAGCAACAAATTCTTCTATTAATTCCACATCATAATCATATATACCTCTAGCATAAGAAGCCAAGGTTTCATTATCATTAAATTCATGTGAAAAGGGAAGATGTGGAGCATTCATTCTAGAGCAACAAGTATAATCATATCTCAAGCATAGATCCCAAACATACCATTTCAACATATGGATTTGATCCCATAACAATTTCCCTTTATGAGTCAAGTGATAATCCCTAAAGTATTCACGTTGATCCAACGTTACTCCCATTATATAGTTGAATGGGGTTTTCTCAGGATTATCAAAGTAGTGCATAACATCTTTCACATAAGGAGCATTGAGGGTTTTAGGAGGTTCCCCATCTCCATGAGTAGCAAGTACAACTTTTTTTTTGGTGTTTCGTGTTCCATATCCATAACTAAAGATAGAGAACAACTTAGATCAGAAAATAAAAACTACTTAGTGATAAAGCAAACAAGAACACACGAGAATATTCACCCCACGCTATTGCTCCCCGGTAACGGTGCCAGAAAAAGGTCTTGATAACCCACAAGTATAGGGGATCGTTTGTAGCCTTCTTCGATAAATAAGAGTGTCGAACCCAACGAGGAGCTAAAGGTAGAACAAATATTCCCTCAAGTTCTATCTACCACAATACAACTCTACGCACACTTGACGTTTGCTTTACCAGAAACAAGTATGAAATTATTTTGCAAGGATAAATCTACGAGTACTTTGCGAGAATAAAACTACGAATAAATTGCAAGGTAATAAAAGTGGATAGCTTTTGTCAATAAGAAAGTCATTTGTCCCTAGGCAATCGATAACAAGTACCGGTAATCATTCTTGTAATTTTATATGAGGGAGAGGCATGAGCTAACATACTTTCTCTACTTGGATCATATGCACTTATGATTGGAACTCTAGCAAGCATCCGCAACTACTAGAGATCATTAAGGTCGTGAAACCCAACCATAGCATTAAGTATCATGTCCTCTTTACTCCCATACGTCATACCCCAGTTACTAGGGTTTAAGTTTCTGTCACTCTCGCAACCCACCGTAAGCGAACCATGAACATATTGCAACACCCTACAGCGAGGGCCCCTCACGTTTGCGCGAGACGGAGGGCACTGTAGGACAGCACCATAAAAATATATACAATCGTACCAACCAAGATCACGATTAACCCACAGGACAAGACGGATCTACTCATACATCATAGGATAACCATAAATCATTGGGAAATAATATATGGAGTTGAGGACCATGTTTAAGTAGAGATTACAGCGGGGGGAAGAGGTGTTACACTGCTGCATAGAGGGGGAAAAAGTTGGTGTTGACAGTAGCAAGATTGTTGGTGTAGATCGCTGTCATGATCCTAGCCCCGGCGGCACTCCGGTGCCACCAGGAGAGAGGGGGAGAGATCCCCCCTCCTTCTTCTTCTTCCTTGGTGAGGGAGTCCTGGACTAGGGGGTGTCCGGATAGCCGAACTATCATCATGACCGGACTCCAAGACTATGAAGATACAAGATTGAAGACTTCGTCCCGTGTCCGGATGGGACTTTCCTTGGCGTGGAAGGCAAGCTTGGCGATACGGATATGTAGATCTCCTACTATTGTAACCGACTCTGTGTAACCCTAACCTATCCGGTGTCTATATAAACCGGAGGGTTTTAGTCCGTAGGACGAACAACAATCATACAATAGGCTAGCTTCTAGGGTTTAGCCTCCTTGATCTCGTGGTAGATCTACTCTTGTACTACCCATATCATCAATATTAATCAAGCGAAGTAGGGTATTACCTCCATCGAGAGGGCCCGAACCTGGTAAAAACATCGTGTCCCTTGTCTCCGTCACCATCCGCCTAGACGCACAATCAGGGACCCCTACCGAGATCCGCGGTTTTGACACCGACATTGGTGCTTTCATTGAGAGTTCCTCTGTGTCGTCACCTATAGGCCCGATGGCTCCTACGATCATCAACAACGACGCGGTCCAGGGTGAGACTTTTCTCCCTAGACAGATCTTCGTATTCGGCGGCTTTGCACTGTAGGCCAATTCACTTGGCCATCTGGAGCAGATCGAAAGCCACGCCCTTGGCCATCAGGTCAGATTTGGAAGCTTGAATTATATGGCTGACATCCGCGGAGACTTGATCTTCAACGGATTCGAGCCACAGCCAAGCGCGCCGCACTGTCTCGATGGGCATGATCTAACTCTGCCGCCGAACAGTGTCCTGGAGGCCGCACTAGTGTCCGCTCCGAACGTTGATTCGGAGCCGATCTCGCCGATCGAGGATGGTTGGTTGGACACCACCTTGGGGGCTGAAATCTCTACGGCGATTAAGCCGAACACAATCCCTGTCCTTTGCGAAGACCTTGACTCCAGGGTGCCGGACTCCTCTCCGGACTCCGAACCCTCCGCGCCCCTGCCAATCAAATCCGATTGGGCGCCGGTCATGGAGTTCATTGCCGCGGACATCTTTCAAACTCGCCCTTTGGCGACATCCTGAATTCACTAAAGTCTCTCTGTTTATCCGGAGAGCCATGGCCGGACTACGGTCAGGAAGGTTGGGATGCGGACGTCGAAGAAATTCAACGCCCACCCACCACCCACTTCATAGCCACTGTCGAAAGCTTACACGACGTGCTCGATTTTGACTCCGAAGACATCGACGGTATGGACGACGATGTAGGAGACAACCATGAACCAGCGCCTATAGGATGCTGGACAACCACCTCATCCCACGATGTATACATGGTGGATACACCTAAAGGAAACGAATACGAGGAACAACGGGATGCTAAAAAGGATAAATTCCTCGGAAAGCAGTCAAAACAGCAACGTAAACGTCGAACCAAGTCCCGCCTCAACAAAGACCCAGCCATAGAGCAGGGCGAACCGGTGGACGACGAACATGCTATCGAGCAATCGTCCGAACAAGACAACTTGGATAAACAACCCGTCCCCGACGAAGACAACAGTCCAGACGATCTCACGCCGGACAAATTGTTGGAGCAGAATAACCTCCACAAAAGGCTCGCCGCCATCTGCTGTAGCCTGAAAAAGCGAACCGAAGCTCAAAACAGCGGAAGATGCACTCGAAATCAGATGGAGCAGAGTATTCAACACCGAAGACAAATCGGACGATGCCGCCAAACAAAGAGCTACCCAAAGAGAAAACTATCGCCCGAATTTGATGAGGAGGCCACACAGCCCCACAATCAAAAAGTAAGAAGGCCACCAGTCGGATGGACGACCCCACGGCAAAAAGAGAGCGGCAAATGGCGCCAAGACACAAGCCGGTATGCGATCCGCATAAGGATTCACATCAAAAGGATGGCCCAGTTAGGTCCGTCTATGGGCCGAGAAAGCAAGCTCTTCAAAGCAATGCAACACGCCAAATATCCGAACATCACGGCACACCCAAATACAGGGGCGCCGCACATCCCCTATGTTTCACCGATGAGGTGCTGGATCATGAATTTCCAGCGGGATTCAAACCCGTAAACATAGAGGCATACGACGGAACAACAGACCCTGGAGTCTGGATTGAGGATTACATCCTCCACATACACATGGCTAGAGGAGATGATCTCCACACCATAAAATACTTACCCCTCAAACTCAAAGGGCCAGCTCGGCATTGGCTTAAAAGCCTCCCTGAAAATACCATTGGAAGCTGGGAAGAGCTTGAGGATGCGTTTCGGGCAAATTTTCAGGGGACCTATGTCCGCCCTCCAGATGCAGACGATCTAAGTCACATAACTCAACAGCCGGAGAGTCAGCCGGAAATTTGGAACAGGTTCCTTACAAAAAGAACCAAATAGTCGATCGCCTTGACGTCAAGCCTTAGCAACCTTCAAACACAACGTCCGAGACGAATGGCTCGCCGACACCTCGCCAAGAAAAGCCAAGAACAATGGCCGCATTAACAAGCCGCATGACCCGCTTTTATGCAGGAGAGGATAGCTGGCTAGCAAGATGCAGCACCAGCGACGCAAGTACATCCAAGTCGAGGATGGAACGGAAACCTCGGCGCAACAAGGACCAGCGCCGGATTAAAGGAACGGTCCAAAGAGCGCGCGATCAACGCCGGATTCAAAAGCTCACGGCAGAACAATAAAAACTGCCCTTAAGGACAATAGCGATGAGCTATCCAACTTAAACAAAATCTTGGACAAGATATCTCAAATCCACAAGACTCCGGGAGGCCTGCAAACCATACCCACAGAAATTGTTGGGTCTTCAAACAGTCCAGCAGACTCAACGCCGAACACAAGGGGCTCGACACACCAAGTGAAGATGATGACGAGCACCACCAGCAGAGCCCCGAAAAACAAAAGGATTTCCCACAAGAAGTTAAAACAGTAAACTCACTTCACGTGATAAAAGGAAAAACCAGAGCGGCGCCCATTAAGACGCGCGCCACACATATTACCCTAGCGGAGTACCAACACTGGTTGTCAAAACCAATCACCTTCGACCATCAGGACTACTACGAAAGTATCCGGAACGCAGGATGGACTGCCTTGATATTGGATCCTATAATCAAGGGATTCCAATTTACACAAGTCCTCATGGATGGCGGCAGTGACATAAACCTGATATATCAGGACACAATCCGCAGGATGGGGATAGACCCAACCAAAATTCGCCATAGCAACACCTCCTTTAAAGGGGTAATGCCAGGCCCATATGCCCATTGTACGGGCTCCCTACTGCTAGAAGTTGTGTTCGGTTCATCCGAGAACTTCCGTCACGAAAAGTTAGTCTTCCATGTCGCCCCATTTAAAAGTAGCCATCAAGCACTATTGGGACGTGAAGCTTTCGCCCGCTTTAACGCAATACCGCATTATGCATCTCTAACACTTAAAATGCCCGGTCCACGCGGCATCATCTCATTAAAAGGGAGTATTAAGTGTTACTCGAGCACGGAAGAACGTGAGACTGCCTCGACAGCCCCACACCTATCCGGCTCCGCTAGTCAAAGAACCTGAATAGGTCATTCAAACCCCGGACACGGCTAGACGAGTCCGGCGCCTACTAGCGGCATACCCCCATACAAGGGGTTGCATGCATGTACAACAAGAGACAATAAAGCTCAATTTTATTCACTTCTTCGAATCGTACTCTGTTTATTTAATATAAAGTACATCTTTCGCACGATCCTTTTCCTTTTAAACTAAGTTCCTCTCTTTTACAGATGAACAACGTGCTACACCCGTCCAGGACACGGCACAACGGAGACACAGGCGCAGACGTGCGGTAGGGACCCGTTGCAAGGATTCTTTTGATTAAGACCTGCGTAAACCTTTTTCTTGTCTCTTGTTGATATACATCCCCGGTTTCTTACTATAACCGAGGAGGAGGCTGGCGTTTTGGCATTGGCGCACCAGAATTTTTGCGCGTGCACTGGACACGGGGGCTCGTGGCATTATTCTGCCCGTTTTATAAAGACCGAATACCTTAGGGAGTGTTCGACGTCTCGAGTTAGGCCTTATATGCATCTGCTCTGAATCATGTCTTTGGTCAAATGTTGGGTTTGCCCGGCTCCTGTGTTTTGCTGCCTTACGTTCCGCTCTATCGGTTAACGCAGCACCAGGAGAACTACTGCGATTGTGCCCCAGTTCGGCCGGGCGAGCACCTGAGTAGAGAAAGCCGAAAACTAACTGTCATGATATAGCGAGAGACTGGTCAACCACTCGATGACTCACCGGAATGTTTAGAATTCCTCCGCATTAACGAAGGACGGTTTTCGATCGAGCACATACGCACTTCGAATTCGGAGAGTGCGGTGCCCCGAGGCTATATAGTAGCCCCACCCTCGAACTCCTATGGCTAAGTGAAAGTGATAAAGCATTATAGTCCGGTTGCCTAGTTTGCTATGCTATCACCTCCTTAACAGGACCAAGGCGTTGGATTAAGTGTGAAAAGCGCCTTCTTTGCAAACACCCCGCACTATGTGCGTGGGGCTGAAACCAAGGACTGCCATCTTTCAGAGTTATATATACATATACATAAGCGGCCGCACAGGGGAGTAGTTTACTACTTGAGCGCACAAGTATAAAAATCTCTTATATTCTATTGAAACATTGTTTTCACAAATCATACATGTCATTTAAACATAATATCCTTCAAGCACTGCATCTCTATTAAACGAGCGCCCTGCAGGACTTCCTCAAAGTAGTGCTCGGCAGGTACTCGGCTTCTGTCCGAATCTTGGGATGCAGCGTCGGTGGCCTTCATATCTGCCAAGTATGTCTTGACACGGGCCAGAGCCATCCGCGCTCCCTCAATACACGCCGACCGCTTCATTGCGTCGTCTGGCGCTGTACCGCACCAAGGAACTCCTGCACTAAACCAAAATAACTCTTGGTGGGTCCGCCCGCCACAAATGAGTCATGACATGCTTCATGGCAAGTCCGGATAATCGATTCAGCTCGGCCCATTCGCCAACCGATCGGTCAACGGAAGAGGACGCCCGGACTATGGAATTGCGACCAATATAGCTCTTCCTTACGTGCCCCTTCCGCCTCGGAAGTGCTCAATCGCGTCCATGGCGCTTCGCCGCTAAGTCCGAGATAAGCATCCTCGAACTCCACAACTTGTCCAACTGAGCATACTTTGGATCCGTAGATTTCCTCCGCAGCGAAACGGTTTTCCAGCCGCAATAGCCCGGCCCGACTCAGCTCCTCCTTGGCAGCTCTCAAAGCGAGCAGGCATCCTTGATTCGGCGGCGGCCTTTTCAGCCCTCTTGCTCCGCTGACGTTCTTTTCAAGAACCTCGCAGCGATCGGTCGTATTCTTCAACTTTACGCCATATCGGCCATTTCCTCCTTGCTTCGGCGATGAGCAGCCCGTTCGCTTCTATCTCTTGACCGCCCTTAAAGCGGTCGACATTACTATTCTGCTTGCTCTTTCGCTCGGGCGAGTTCCGCCCAGCTCCTCCACAAGAGCGGCACCATCTGCATTAAGCATACACGTAGTAAGGCATGGGCGCCAAGCTCCCTTACCGGTGTCCGTAGAAAGTCGCATACCTTGTGACTCGTCAAACCGTTTATTGACCAGCGCGATGTCCGCATCCGCCTCGTCAAGTTGCCACTTTAGTTCGGCATATTCATCAGTCTGGCTGGCCACCGGACGCCCCGCCACCAATTTAGGAGCGGCTATATGTTATAACTGAGATTTTGATCCTCGGCACGCTATCAATTTTGACAACATACCGAGTCTCAGGGGCTACTATCTATACATGGCGCATTCTATATGCATAACTGTTAGAAGGTACATCATTTTTGCGTACCTCGAACCCCGTCAGTAAGCTTCTGACGGCTTCATGCAATCCGCTCTCGGCGGATGCAATTCTTTCAATCACCGTACCCATTAGCACACGGTGATCCTCTGAGATAGCCGCTCGCCCGAGCAGATCTTTCAGCTCCTCCGACCGCACACCACTTGGCGCCGGACCCTCCGGCCCCGCCGGACTTGGGGGAACCCTCCGCGACGACACCTCAGGGTCGTCCGCCTCGCATGAGGGTGCGACAGGTGGAGGCGTTTAGCTCTCCATCATCTCCGAAAGAAGATCCCCTGAAGACGAGCTCTGCTGAGAAGGGCTGAGATCCGAACAACAAGGTACAATTTCGATTATCTTCAGAAATAAATACAGGGATGTTCCTTACTTACAAAACCCCTTCCTTTTTACTTACGGCTCGCTGGAGGGCTGATCCCCTTGGGGAAACAGTGCGGCTGGGGTACTTCCCAGCGGGACTCTCCGACGAAGATTTCTTTCCCTCTTGAGGCCTTGACCTCCAGATCTTCCAAGCGGTCCTCTTCTCTCCTTGGAGGGTGGGACTTTCGATCCTCCTCCTCAAAGGCCTCCTTCGTGGAGGCGTTGCTTCCCGCTCCCTCGCCTTCTTTAAAAGGCGCGGCCTTCAACATCTTGGCCAGCATGGGATCTCAAGCGTGTTCTCTGGGAGGGAGTCGGACACCTTATTAACTTTGCCTTGGCTATCCACTCTGTTCAAGAAACGGCTCCTTTAAAGGGCATGTATATGATAAATGAATGAACAGCCTGTCCGTTCTGGACTACTTACTTGAGTATCTGGCGATTGCAGCTTGGTCCTGCGTCCTCGGTCAGTCCGGACACTTCTCTTGTGATCCGAAGAACAATTTATACATCTCCACAGGCGTCGTACCCATAAAATTTTGGAGAGCTCGTGGTCCCTCCGGATTAAATTCCCACAAAGTGACGGGCGACGTTTGCGAGGCGTAAGCGCCAATCAACATAACCTGCACCATCGCAACCAGATTGATCTCTTTCTTGGAGGTCTCGAATCGGCCCTCGCAACAAAGGGACGTCCTTGGGCGGCCCCAGTTGAGCCCCTTGTTGACCCATGACGCCACCATTGTGGTGGACTGGCGGAAGGCGGAAGCGCCACCCATTTGGTGCCCCTAGGAGCAGTGATATAAAACCACTCCCGTTGCCACAAACCAAGCTCCTCTTGAAAAGAGCCCTCGGCCACGGAGCATCAAGACATTTGCTTATGATCGCCCCTCCGCACTCTCGCTTGCTGCCCTCGATCATCTTTGGCTCCACCTTGAAGGTCTTGAGCCACAATCCAAAGTGAGGGGTAATATGGAGGAAGGCCTCACATACGACAATGAATGACGAGATATGGAGGATGGACTCAGATTCAAGTCATGGAAATCCAGCCCATAATAAAACATGAGCCCCGCACAAAGGGATCCGTCGGGAAGCCTAAACCCGAAGGAAGTGAGACACGAACACCACGTTCTCGCCGGGCTCGGGAGTGGGAATGACCTACCGGAGCAGGCAGCCTATGCAAAATCTCGCGGTTAGATACAGGCGTCTCGCAGCTTTAGCACATCTTCTTCGTGACGGAAGAAGACATCCATCGCCATGATGGTCGGAGCCGACATCGTCGAGGGTCCGGTGCCTAAATCTGAAGCTCTGGGTGTTAGAACTCGAAGCGCGAGGCGAACTCGATGGAGGGTGTAAAGAAGAAGAGGGCCCTGGTCTCATTATAAAGAGGTTGAATACCAAGAGCCCTCCCCGTGGTCGATTAGGACTCGCCTTTGATAGAGGAGGCGTGCCAACGGGCACGGTTGGGTTACCCACGTCCGTATTGATGGGAATCCCGGAATAAGGGGGCACGATCTATGCTTTGATAAGACGTGCCAGGGAAACCGCCTCGCTAAACGCGCTGAGGTGGAACAGTAAAAAACGATTCATATAAAGGCCTGGCCGTGGTGTGATGTCACGCCGCGGAATACGTCAGCAGATCTGTGCAAAAAGTTATTCTCTCTACGGTGGTATGTGGAACTTGTTTTGCAGAGCCGGACACTATCCTTGTGTTCAAAACCTTCTATGAAGTATTCGGAAGAGGAACCCGCCTCGCAATGCCGAAGACAATCAACACGCCGGACTCGTCGTCATTGAAGCCTGGTTCAGGGGCTACTAAGGGAGTCCTGGACTAGGGGGTGTCCGGATAGCCGAACTATCATCACGGCCGGACTCCAAGACTATGAAGATACAAGATTGAAGACTTCGTCCCGTGTCCGGATGGGACTTTCCTTGGCGTGGAAGGCAAGCTTGGCGATGCGGATATGTAGATCTCCTACTATTGTAACCGACTCTGTGTAACCCTAACCTATCCGGTGTCTATATAAACGGGAGGGTTTTAGTCCGTAGGACGAACAACAATCATACCATAGGCTAGCTTCTAGGGTTTAGCCTCCTTGATCTCGTGGTAGATCTACTCTTGTACTACCCATATCATCAATATTAATCAAGCAGGAGTAGGGTATTACCTCCATCGAGAGGGCCCGAACCTGCGTAAAAACATCGTGTCCCTTGTCTCCTGTTACCATCTGCCTAGACGCACAGTCCGGGACCCCCTACCCGAGATCCGCCGGTTTTGACACCGACACTTGGCCTCCCCCCTAGATGGGAGGAGAGTTCCCCCTCTGGTCCATGGCCTCCATGGCACGGGAGGGGCAGGAGCCCCTCCGAGATTGGATCTCCCTCTCTGTTCTCTTCTATCTCGCGCTCTCCAGATCTGGCCGAAAACCGTTTCTTATATTCCGGAGATCCGTAACTCCGATTGCGCTGAGATTTTAACACGATTTTTTTTCCGGATATAAGATTTCTTGCGCCCGAAGTAGAGCTCCAACCGACGTACGAGGAGGGCACAACCCACCACCGCGCGCCAGGGGCCTTTGGCGCGCCCTGGTGTCTTGTGGGCTGTGTGGGCCTCCGTTTGCAGTGATTCCAACTCCCAAAAATCACAAATATTCCAAAATAATTCTCTGTGAAATTTTATTGCATTTGGACTTTGTTTGATATGGATTCTCTGCGATACAAAAAACATGCAGAAAACAGGAAGCGGCACAGGGCACTGGATCAATAGGTTAGTCCAATAAATCATATAAAAAGTTGCCAAAAGTATGTGAAAGTGGTATAATATTGGGATGAAACAATTAAAAATTATAGATACGATGGAGACGTATCAGGCGACGATTTCCCCTCTTCGGAGCCCAAAACGGACTCCAGATCTGCCCTCCCGAGGAAGAACAGGGCTTGGCGGCGGCTCCGTATCGCAAAAACATGATGAATCCTTCTCTCTGATTTTTTTCTCCCTGAACGTGAATATATGGAGTTGGACTTGAGGTCGGTGGAGTTCTAGGGGGGCCACAAGGATGGAGGGCGCGCCCAGGGGGGTGGGCGCCCCCCCCCCCACCCTTGTGGCCAGGGTGTGGCCCCCCTTCGGTTGATTCTTACACAAATATTTTTTATTAATTCCAAAACCGATCTCCGTGAATTTTCAGGTCATTCCGAGAAATTTTATTTCTGCACAAAAATAACACCATGGCAATTCTGCTGAAAACAACGTCAGCCCAGGTTAGTTCCATTCAAATCATGCAAGTTAGAGTCCAAAACAAGCGCAAATGAGTTTGGGAAAGTAGATAAGATGGAGACGTATCAACTCCCCCAAGCTTAACCCATTGCTTGTCCTCAAGCTTAACCCATTGCGTGTCCTCAAGAAATTCAGTTGACAAACTGAAAGTGATAAAGAAAAACTTTTACAAACTCTGTTTGATCTTGTTGTTGCAAATACACAAAGCCAGATTCATGTTTTCAACAAAGATTATGAACTAACCATATTCACAATAACATTTAGGTCTCACATTCACTCATATCAATGGCATAATCAATTAGCGAGTAATAATAATAAATCTCAGATGACAACACTTTTTTCAAAACAATCATGATATGATATAACAAGATGGTATCTTGCTAGCCCTTTCTGAGACCACAAAACATAAATGCAGAGCACCCTTGAAGATCAAGGACTAACTAGACATTGTAATTCATGGTAAAAGAGATCCAGTCACAGTCATACTCAATATGAATTAATAACAAAGCATACAAATGACAGTGGTGCTCTCTAACTGGTGTTTTTATAATAGGATGATGACTCAGCAATAAAAGTAAATAGATAGGCCCTTTGCAGAGGGAAGCAGGGATTTGTAGAGGTGCCAGAGCTCGAGTTTTGAAACAGAGATAAATAATATTTTGAGCGGCATGCTTTCATTGTCAACATACCAACCAAGAGATCTCAGTATCTTCCATGCTACATATATTATATGCGATTCACAAACAGAATGGTAGAGTTTATACTCCCCCACCACCAACAAGCACATTCCACGGCTGGTTCGAAACAACGGGCACCGTCCAACTAACAACAATGTTGGGGGAGTTTTGTTTGCAATTATTTTGATTTGATTTGAGCATGGGACTGGGCATCCCGGTTACCGGCCATTTTCTCGTGAATGATGAGCAGAGTCCACTCATCGTGAGAATAACCCACCTAGCATGGAAGATATGGACAACCCTAGTTGGTACATGAGCCATTCGAGCATACAAAACAGATTATCATTTGAAGGTTTAGAGTTTGGCACATGCAAATTTACTTGGAACGGCAGGTAAATACCGCATATAGGTAGGTATGGTGGACTCATATGGAACAACTTTGGGTTTATGGAAGTGGATGCACAAGCAGTATTCCCGCTTAGTACAAGTGAAGGCTAGAAAAATACTGGGAAGCGACCAATTAGAGAGCAACAACAGTCATAAACATGCATTGAGATTAACCAACATTGAGTGCAAGCATGAGTAGGATATAAATCGCCATGAACATAAATATCGTAGAGGCTATGTTGATTTTGTTTGAACTACATATGTGAACATGTGCCAAGTCAAGCCACTCGAATCATTCAAAGTAGGATACCATCCTATCATACTACATCACAACTATTTTCAATTTCCATGTTGGCACGCAAGGTAAACCATTATAAACTCCTAGCTAATTAAGCATGGCATGAGTAACTATAATCTCTAATTGTCATTGCAAACATGTTTCATTCATAATGGGCTGAATCAGGAACAATGAACTAATCATATTTACAAAAACAAGATAGGTCCAGTTCATACCAGCTTTTCCTCATCTCAATAATTTATCATATATCGTCATTATTGCCTTTCACTTGCACGACCGAACGGTGTGGATAATAATAATAGTGCACGTGCATTGGACTAAGTTGGAATCTGCAAACATTTATTTAAAGGAGAAGACAAGGTAATATGAGCTCTTTGTTAGATCAACAATAATGCATATGAGAGCCACTCAACATTTTCATCGTGGTCTTCTCCTCTCGACCCCCAAAGAAAAGAAAAGAAATTCAAAAAAACACACTGAAATGTTTTTGGAGTTTTTGTTTTTCTAAAGAAAGTAAAACAAGAACGAAAAAAACTATTTACACGGGAAAGCTCCCAACAAGCAAAAGAAGAACAAGGAATATTTTTGGGTTTTCTTTTAATACTACTACTAAGCATGCATAGAAAGTAAACTAACTACAACTATTTTTTTTTTGGCTTTTCTAAGGTTTTTCAAACACAAAAGAAGAAAGCAGGAAAAAGAAGTAAACTAACATGGATTATACAATGAAAACGTATGAACACCGACAACTGGAATGAGTGTGTGATCACGAATGTAATGTCGGTGAGAAATACATATTCCTCCAAGCTTAGGCGTTTGGCCTAAGTTGGTCTACGCCCATGGATCAAAGTAGCCCTCTCCGGTGTACTGAGGAGGATCCTGGGGGTTCCACTGGTTAGCGAGATCCTGTGGATCCCACTGATAAATAGATTCCTGATATGGATCAGGTGATGGCTCTGGCTCAGGAGTTGGGGATCATGTCCCCTCCCAGTATGCATGAATGTCCGCGGGCAAAACAAAGTACCTGCCTGAATGAATATCGAACAAAGCAGGTGCAGGCAAGGTAATAATCTGAAAAGTATCCTTGCTAAATATCAAGTTATAAATGAGTCTCTTGTCCTCATCACAGTGAATAAACATATGTGCTACCATGCTATCATAATCTAAGTATATAGTGGGTAGCAGTTTCTCCTCTTTTTCATAATGCCTAATGGGTATCTCGAAGCGTCTAGCAAGGCGGGAGACGAAGATACCTCCGGAAATAGGACCCTTTTTATGGTTGAGACTCAACTGTTTAGCAACCATAGCGCCTAAATTGAAAGTTTTATCACGAAGTAAAGCATGGCGCAAAATAGCAAGGTCGGGAGCACTAAGGACTCCACTCTCCCCACGACCAATTAATCATCTCCCAGCAATTAATGAGTAGTAGCATAAAACAGGAAAATGTAAACTAGCCACTCTCGCTTCCGACACCCTTCTCCTTTCCCCTACGGTGACTTCATCAATAAAATCTTCCACATCACTAAGATGTGGTTCCTCGACGCTACCCTCATAAGGTAATTTACATGCCTCACAAAAGTCATAAAGCGTCATTTCCTTGTACTCATCATATAAGTAAAAGTCTACAATGGGTGGTGATCTCCTAACATGAAAATGAAAATTTTGCACGAAAGTATTTGTGAGTAGGAGATACTGATCACACTGGTCGAGGAGGAAGTCGGTGATGCCTACATTCTTAGCCAAATAATAGAAATCATCATAAATTCTGGCCGCCTGTAAGAATGCATCACATGGCCATTCGCACGGCCGAATCTCCACGGCATGAGGAATATTATACTTGGGCTTCTCTTTCTCCTCATTTTGTTTTTCCTTCGAACCCCAGCTTGAGGAACCTCTCAACAATCTCCTCAACGTTTTCTTCCTCTGAAAATTTCTGAAATTTTTAGTGACTCAAAATAAAAGTGAACAAAACTCAACAAGACTGATAGCAACTACTCCTACAAGTGCCTAGAGGCTATATCATGGATCAAAACTACTTTGGACCATATAAATTTGGCATGCAAGCTCAAGAACAATGTCACCACAGCAGCAAAAATTTGCAATGAATAAAGCACTAGAATAAAAACTAATTGGACCATTGGAGGAGTCACATACCGAAGAACAATCCCCCAAAGCAGTTTTGTGAATGGAGCTTTGAGCAAGGAGATCGAAAATGGTAGCAAAACGAGCAAGAACACGAGTTTGAGCTATGGAGTGATTTTTTTAGGAAGATGAAGTGGATGGGTGCTGGAATAAGTGGAGGGGGCACGTGGGGCCCACAAGGTCGGGGGCACGCCCAGGGGGGTAGGGCGCGCCCTCCACCCTTTTGGCCACCTGGTGAGGCCCCCTGGTGTGTGCTCAGTGCCAGAAATTCTCAAATATTCTATAAAAAAATCATACTAAATTTTCAAGGCATTTGGAGAACTTTTATTTTCAGGACATTTTTTGTTGCACAGGTAATTCAGAAAACAGACAAAAAATACTATTTTTTGCTTTATTTGTTTTAAATAACAGAAAGTAAAAAGTGGGTATAGAGAGTTGTGCCTTCTAAATTCATCCATCTCATGCCCATCAAAAGGAATCCATTAACAAGGTTGATCAAGTCTTATTAACAAACCTCTTCCGAGTGGCATGAAACTGGATAATTTTTTAATAACACTAGGTTACCTCAACGGGGATATGTATTTCTCCAACAATAAGAATATCATATTTCTTTTTCACAATAGGAAGAGGGAATTCAAAACCTCCAATAGTAATAGTTGAAATTTTTCCAATAGAATTGATACTATGAACTTGAGGTTGTTTCTTCGGAAAGTGTACTGTATGCTCATTACCATTAACATGAAAGGTAACATTGCCTTTGTTGCAGTCAATAACAGCCCCTGCAGTATTCAAAAAGGGTCTACCAAGGATGATCGACATACTGTCGTCCTCGGGAATATCAAGAATAATAAAGTTCGTTAAGATAGTAACGTTTGCAACCACAACAGGCACATCCTCACAAATACCGATGGGTATAGCAGTTGATTTATCAGTCATTTGCAAAGAGATTTCAGTAGGTGTCAACTTATTCAATTCAAGTCTACGATACAAAGAGAAAGACATAACACTACACCGGCTCCAAGATCACATAAAGCAGTTTTAACATAGTTCCTTTTAATGGAGCATGGTATAGTTGGTACTCCTGGATCTCCAAGGTTCTTTGACATCCACCCTTAAAAGTATAATTAGCAAGCATGGTGGAAATTTCAGCTTCCGGTATCTTTCTTTTATTTGTAACAATATCTTTCATATACTTAGCAAAAGGAGGCATTTTAAGCATATCAGTCAAACGCATACGCAAAAAGATATATCTAATCATTTCAGCGAAGCGCTCAAAATCCTCTTCATCCTTTTTCTTGGATGGCTTAGGAGGAAAGGGCATGGGTTTCTGAACCCATGGTTCTCTTTCTCTGCCATGTTTCCTAGCAATGAAGTCTCTCTTATCATAAAGTTGATTCTTTGATTGTGGGTTATCAAGATCAAAAACAGGTTCAATCTCTACATCATTATCATTACTAGGGTGAGCATCAACATGAACATCATTATTAACATTATCACTAGGTTCATGTTCATCACCAGATTGTGTCTCAGCATCAGAAATAGAAATATCATTGGGATTCTCAGGTGTGTCTATAGCAGGTTCACTAGCATGCAAAGTCCTATCAGTTTTTCTTTTTCTTTTTATTAGAAGGACTAGGTGTACCAGTATTAATTCTCTGAGAATCTTGCTCAACTCTCTTAGGATGGCCATCAGGATACAAAGGTTCCTCGGTCATTTTACCACCTCTAGTCATAACCCTAACAGCATTATCATTGTTTTTACTATTCAACTCATTAAGCAAATCATCATGTGCCTTAAGTACTTGTTCTACTTGAGTTGTAACCATGGAAGCATGCTTACTAATAAGCTTAAGATCATTAACAGTTCTACTCATATAATCACCCAAGTGGTCAAGCATGCAAGCATTTCGTTTCAATTGTCTACTAACATACGCATTGAAGTTTTCTTGTTTAACAATAAAATTATCAAACTCATCCAAGCATTGACTAGCAGACTTATTATGAGGAATATCACATTCATCAAATCTATGGAGAGAGTATACCTCTACTACCTGTGTCGGGTTATCAAGACCATGTATTTCCTCAATAGGTGGTAGGTTCTTAACATCTTCAGCTTTGATACCTTTTTCTTTCATAGTTTTCTTTGCCTCTTGCATATTTTCAGGACTGAGAAATAAAATACCCCTTTTCTTCGGAGTTGGTTCAGGAAGTGGCCAATCATTGTCATTACTCAATATATTATTCAATAGCAATTCAGCTTGCTCAACAGTTCTTTCCCTGAAAACACAACCAGCACAACTATCCAGGTGGTGTCTGAAAGCATCGGTTAGTCCATTATAAAAGATATCAAGTATTTCATTTTTCTTAAGAGGGTGATCAGGCTAGGGATGGCACCCGCAGGGTATGGGTACGGGTGGAGCTACCCCATACCCTTACCCGTCCATCGTGAGTTTACCCATCACCCATACCCATAGTCGTCAAGGGTACAATTTTTGCCCATACCCGTCACCCGACGGGGTTTATGGGTACCCGTGGGTAAAAATACCCGTGTTTAGAACACATCAATTGAGTAGAAAATAGTTGTAAAAAGCAACATATAATCATAAATTATTAATAGCAACACATCTTAAACAACAATGTACAACAACATATTGTAACAACAACATATTCTCATAAACAGAAGTACTTGCCTATAAAGTGACATATAAAAGCATTAAGTAATTGGAGAAGCCTCCCCCAAGCTTGTGGGAGACTCTCTTCTTCAATTTGCACAAAATTAAATATTTCCCTTAAAGCAGCTTGTTTCTTATGAGCGGGGATATATTTTGCAGAGAAGTAGTAAATCATATCCTGGGGACTACGCACACAACGAGGAGCAAGAGAATTAAACCATACTAGTAGAATGCCCGTGCGTTGCTACGGGCTACAATGCATAGAAATGATTAAGGTCGTCTCCAAAGTTCGAAGCTCATTTCTCACGCAGACATCTGGACGTGTTTGGACATCAAATGGGCATCCAACATGCTCCTCAAAATTTAATGTCGACAGTCCGGGCTCATCCAAATCCATCCCATATGCGGGGAGAAATATGGTTGTCCGGACTATCCCCGGGTTTCTTGTCATAGCAGGACATTTCTCGTTGGAGCCCTCTTCTTTAAAACCAGATGATGCCCACCTCACCTTCACCATGGCGTTCTCTCTCCTTCACACTGTACTTCCCCACGGACTGGCAAGGAGGAGTCCCCGCCAACCGCCTTGATCCCCTTCCCTCATGTTCATGTTGATCCGCCACCACTATCAACGGGGAGGAGTCATGCGCCGCCATGACACCCCCCCCCCTCCCGGCCCCCCAAGCCAAGAAGGCTGCTCGAATGTCTCCTAAGTTGTCGCGGTGTAACATACAATTCAATGTCGTGCATTACCACGAAACAAAAACATGATGTCATTAAGTCTTGAATCAACCAACCAATGCATTTACCCTTCTATCCTAAACAAAACATTACGAGTTAATGAAAATAATATATGAATCGCCCGCACATGCAATTTGCTACAAAGCTATCTCTAATGAAATGCAATTTGCCTCCTTTTCTAAAATAGAAAAAATATTTCACTCAAACAGTTACCAACCCCAACCCCCATCCCACTCACTCTCAACCCTCTCTCTTATCATAAAATCCACTAACTCGTGTTTCAAGTGAGCCCATGATGCCACCGTGGCAGGCCAGCAATAAGGGACAAGGGCGGCAACCACATTCCCATCTTAGTGCTAGTACTTTCTGGTTCTATACTGCACCCACCCTTCATCCCGAGCTCTGCCACGACGTCGCCACACTCATGCGTTGCCACGGAAAAGGAAAGCTATGAATAGAAATGTTCGTCCAAAGCATGAAGAAGTGAATGTTTCTCTCCTCTTCCCTCCCTTGCACGCACATGCCTGATTCATGGTACAAAATTTCTTTGTAGAATAAACATTAATGCTAAATGTTAATATGATGATAGAAATAGAATCAACATTTTCATTCTAGAATAAATCTATTTAGTTAGTCAGAAACTTTTGCCTTACTTAATCATTTGAACATTATGAATGGTTCTATGTTTAAACATTATGCACATAAAAGTATCAATTAGATCCATCAAAGAAGTATTGACAAATCATTCGACTAAACGGAAGCATCGAGCAACATCCTCCAGGACTGGTCTCCAAAAGCATCAAATAGTAAAATTCAGATTTATTCATTGGATTTTCATACTATACAAGAGTTGGGAGCAGCAGAGAAGTGGAGCTCGAGGAGGCATCATCTATGAGGAACCACATCAATGTTTTGAGTCCGATTTGACGTGAGAAGCATGCATGGTGCTGAATCTAGAAATAAAACATGGAATTGTACCTATCATCAAAACAAAATTAACTGCAGTTGTGCATTTGGCGGCAGCTGAAAAGTTTCAACATAGAATGAGCTAAAAAAATCCTAAGAGTACAAACCTGTAAATCAAATGACCACCTTATGAGAATTATGTATTGTTTTCTTTCTCATGTGTGTGGAGCATTACTTGTCTTTACTTGCAAGGACACTGGTTGATTGAGAAATACACATTTTGTTGATTGTCGCCCTTGTATAAATATGTGTTGGTACAAATAAAGACATAAAATCAATAATCCCACACACTTAGACATAATACATGTTGCCCATGCCGCTGGAGAAGATAGTGCGGTTTGTCAATATCATCGGAGAAGATGGTCGTTCCCTCATTGCTTGGAGGTCTCGTCAGAGAAGGCCAATGCCACCACACCATAGTCGTCAGGACGTGCACCAGCGCTGGCCATCAACCTTCCCTAAACCGATGACGTGTGCTCGTCCGACCAGGCGCTAACATCACCCTGCATATAAACTCGTTTATAGAAAAATCTCTATTAGTTGTCTTTGTATAAACTGGCTTTTTAGGATTTTAGGAAACTCGTTTCAGCTTATCCAAGAGTTTATTAGATAACCGAAACAAGTTTTTAGGCGGTTACAACCGAAATTGTGTTTTAGGGAGCCTGGTTTTGTATAATCCACGTATCCAAACAACCCCTAAATGAATGAGACTAAGAGCTCCTTGCCGGTTCACCAAAAGAGCCAATTTCAAGTTTACTAAATACAAAAACACTTCATATAGACAACAGGACAATGAAAATAATAATGAAAAGAGTCAATTTCAATATTTCTAAATACAGAAACACTTCACATTAACTGACTAATGCATTTTGGTACTCCTAATCATTTTAACATAAACTATGTATGTTATTCGCAGCACAAAATAATCGATTACCTTTCGGAGAACTGTAATAATGTAAGTTACATCCAGACAGAAATGTACTTCCCCTCAACTGTCCTGCTCTTTCCTCCATCTTCCTCTAAGTTAGCCTCTAGAAATTGTTAACACTGCAAATCAGAAAATTTGTGACACAAGCGCATAAGTTGTGAATACTCCTGCATAGACAAAATAACTGAGAGAAAGAGGATAGAGGATATGTCAATATACCCTAGGATGTTGAAAGCTTGTTATTTCAAAGTCGCGCCAAAGAAAATGGACCATATAGCTAAAATATAACATCTTTGTTAGTTGTAGAAAGCTATGAGAATGAGGAAGTAGTGCAAATGCAAAGAATGTTGGGGAAAAACACAACCACGAGACAAGCAAATTATTAACTGCCTTTGTAAAGATAGAACATTACAAAATTTAGGCCTGAACTCCGCACCATCAGGTGGCAACATGGTCCGTATCTGTTATCCTATCCATTTCATTAAAAGTAATTAATAAAATTAAATTATTGTGGAACAAATCTATTAAAATCTAAACTTACAATCCAGAAAACTGACGTAGGGGTGTCAATGGATGCAAATCTTGCTAGTCCAAGATCACATATATTGATTTTGCATTTGCCTTGACGTCACATATCTTGAGTCCTATCCTAATCCAAACACATATCTTGAGCCCTACCACAAATCCCTTAGAAGTCATAAACGATTCCCTGAATTCATATATATTCTTTGGTAGATCACAACTATTTCACTTGGTTGTCACCATGTCAAAAATTATGGTAGGAAGAAATCGTCCAAAGAATCCCTTTAGGAGGACTCAAAGAGACATAAGACTCGCAGCTTCCACTACATGTTTCCAAAATAAGAATTACTTAAACCACACAACCACTTTTCTTTAGAGCCTTGGTGTCAACCACATTCCGAAGAAACAATTTGGTCCACTTATTTTAGAAATCTGCAATCATTAATTTAAATCCGCACTGCCATTAGTCCGGAAAATTCTGGAGCACATTATTTCTGAATTCCATAGTATCCATACTATTGCCGATAGGACAAACATCATATGGCAAATGCTCTCTGCACATGTGAAATTAAAAGAGGTACATGCTATTTACCTGATGTATGAACCATATTCGATCTGTTCACAACCATTTATTATATTTCAGCATTCAGATGGTTGCTCATAGAAAACAAGCCGTCCCAATCTGCACACTTCCAATCAGAAAAAAACTTCCCTACTGCCTACTATCCCTAGCAGCAGCCAGCCACATGACCCTCGCCTTCCTTAGCATCGGCCTGCCATGTAACAGAGGTTTAATTATGGCAAATATAATCATGAACTATGTAAAACCAAATGATGACGTGAACATAAAAGGCACGTGATTTCTACAATCACCATAAGCCTACTTTTTCATCGGTTTGGCCCATCCATGAACAACCAACTTTACAAAAGAAGAAAACACACAACACTTAAATTGAAAGACCTTATAGATCAGAAGTGTCAGCGAATGAATGTGCAAATTTTGTGCAAATTCACTTTTGGTGATGCAAGATATAAAGGGTAAAAGATTGAGAGGCTCATGTTGCTGCTGCAGGCTAACGTACCTTGAGGAGCCAGTGGATTTGGGATTGGAGGACGTCGAGGGAGGACGATGTCCCGGACGTTGGATGTCTGCGCCACCAGGCATCTCCTCTTCCTCCTTTTTTTTTGAGAAGAAATAATTGATATCAAGTACGTTCCCATAAAAATAAGTCTGACCGGGGACAAATCAAACACCTTCTCGGTGGCCATCACGGGAAAAAAATCTTATACGACCAGGTCGTACGCCTCGCTACGTGAGACCCAGTCCGATTCACGACACGTGTCAATACCTATCTCAAAGCACCAGTCCTCGATTACGACCGAGCCGAGCCTTAGTCCCACCGAAGCTGTCTAGGGTTCTGCGCGACCTCTCGGCGGCGACGGCGGCGCCGGCGGCCGTGCGGCACGACGCTGCGTCCTCCTTGCCTCACTAGTGCGGGCTGCCCGTCCAGATGTTCCGACACGCGGTGTAGTTGGTCACTGCGAGGAACATCACGAACTGTTGTCGACGGCGGCCGCGCGGCATGGTGACACTTCATCCTCGCAGCAGGCACATCGGGCTACCAGTCCAGCCTCTCCATGATGCCGCTTCGTTCACGGTGAAGAACTATAGGCTGTTGGTCACGCTGTGTGGGGATTGATTAGTGTCGTCAGTTTACGATTTTCTGTCCTTGCAGAATGTACATCAACGACTGAACAATAATAAAGTTAACATATGGTTGCAGGCTGCTGAATTCATTACTATGTGATAAAATTGTTCCAAGAGGAATGTGCTTTCAATATTTGGGAGTTCCAATTTTCCTGAAGATAGTAAGGAATCAAGGAGCACATATAAAAGATTAATGTTCGAAGTTCATGCTGTTGGCACAACATTGCCGGTTGTTTGTCAATTGGATTTCAGAGAAGGTGCTAGTACATGAAGGTTCCAGCAAGTTGGTTCCATGATGTTAGTTAGATCGTCATGTCAGCTAATGGTGATATGTTTTTCTTCAAGTAGGAGAATAATACTGCAAATACAACAGATTTTATTTACAAAGTGTACAGAAAATACATTTATACAAAAAACAACAACAAAGCATGCATCAATTGAACTTGACTAATTACATGGTGACAAATTACAACTTCTTACATCACAACCAAATTTACAGTGGCCAGCACTACCACCAAAATCACTGCTACAATTATACATCAGACACACATCCATACCCCTAGACACTGAATAGATCAATCCTCATACAGTATGATGGACGACCTGGAGTTCGTCGCCATGAACGACTCCGCGGCGTCATGGAGAGGCTGGTAGGGTAACCGATGTGCCTGCTGCGGCCGCCGTCGATAAGAGCTCGTGCTATTCCTCGCCATGACTAACTGCGCTGTGTGATGTAGTATCTGGACGGGCAGCCCTCGCAGATGCGGCAAGCAGGACGCACCGTCTTGCCGGCCGCACGGCGGCCGGCGGCGGCAACAAGAAGTCGTGCATAATGCTAGACTGCCTGTGGGATTAATAATGGGCGGTTGGGAATCAGGATTAATAAGGCTCGGCTGGGTCTAATCAGGGACAGATGCTTTGAGATACGTATTGACACGTGGGGTGAATCGGACTGGGTCTCACGTAGCGAGGCGTATGACCTGGTCGTATAAGATTTTTTTTCCGCCATCACGCACACAAGCATGCAAATACCAAAGAATTGATCGAATTGCTACGGGATTAAGGTTTATTATTTTCTGATTTATTCTTGTATATACTACATACTATCATGAATAGTACCACTCGCCATTGCAGCGCACGCAGCGGCTGCCCTCGGGCACGCGGCAACACGCAAGTATCGGCATCGGCGCGCCTTCGCGCGCTTGGCAGTGCCCACGGCCGCGCTCGCCTTGGCCCTTGGCAACGGCCGGCTCCTCGGTTCGAGCCGGCGCACATAGCCAATGCGCGACCACGGCTCCCGGCGCGCTACTGAAGCGGCGGCCAACGGCCGCTCACAGCGAACCACTCGCGCGCAGCTCTCGGCGTGGGCTCGTCCTCCCGGCCCGCGGCGGCGCAAAGGCCATTGTAGCCAGCGATGAAAGTTGCTCCTCTTCCTCCTTTTGATCCCCTCACGATCGCCCATCTCAAGAGTTCCGGTTTTCAGGGGAAACACGTGTTAATGGGAACGAGTGGATTATACCCTGATTTTCTTCGGGAGAGATGAGAGATATACATGGAAGGGAATATGGATTGCGCCCTGATTTGAGAAAACAGGAAAACCAGAGACAGGAGATTGTTCGACCGATCGGAGGAAGACTCACGCGGGGGGCCTCAACCCTTCCCGTCCGTCCCTCCTCCCTTCGGCGCGGTGTGGGGCTGGTGCAGGACAGCGCCTCGCGCGGATGCGTCCAGGGCGGCTTCTGGCGCGGAGGCGCGGGTGGCTGCAGATCCGCGGTCAGGCGGGGCGTGCCGGCGTGGGGCGGCCGTGGTCAGCTTCTCTGTCGGATCTGGAGCAGGGGCTCCTCGGCCTCTTTGCCGTGGGCGGCGCGTCTGTCGGCGGCGGCCGATCCGGCGGTGGCCTGGAAGGTGGCGGCGAGTGAAGCTCAGCTTCAGCGGCGGCATGACGTGATGTAGTCCCTATCCAAAGCGAATCTGCGCCGGCGATCTCGTGGTTTAGCCACGGATTGGTTCGATCGAGACGGTGATGAGCGTCGCGGATCCATCCGGCGGCTCTCATGATTTGGCGAGTGGGGTGGGAGCCCTCCTCCCGTGCTCGATGGTGGCACATTCAGCGATGGCTAGTGCGCCGGGGCTCCTCACGGTGGCATCTTGTTATCGCGGTTGGTCGCCGGATCTAGGAGGCTAGATCCGGGGCTTTGAAGGCGGTCGAGACGAGGCACGAGTTGTCGGGTGGATTTCTTGGAATGGATCCGGGTGAAAACTTGGTCTTCGGTCATTGGCCGGAGCCGGTGATGACGATGCTCTTATCGCCGTTTCCTTCATCAAGGCATCATCGAGGTGAAGTTCCCAACCCCACCCAATACCTTCGAGAGAAACCCTAGATCAGTTGATCGGATGACGGCGGCATTCATGTGTCGTTACCCCCTTGGGGGCGGCATTCTTGGAGATGCACTCGGACTCGAGGACCAGCGGATGGCAGCTGCGGTGGGCGGTGTTTCTTTCTACATATTCGGTGGCGGTTCTCGGCGGCATGGAGCGATGGAGGCTTGGCGTCCGATGTGTGTGAGCGACACGCGCAGAGGTCGACGTTATGCGGCGTCGTGGTGGCGTCGATGGTGAGAGGCTGACAAGGTCGATCGTCGATACATGCTTTGAGGATGGATCGAGGAAGATGGAGGTGGCGGCCCTTTGCAGCGTGTGCGTGTGGTACTCACGAGAGTGCGCCGGACCAGAGTGTTACCTAATCCCGCCTATGTGGCCTGGATGGGGCATCCGGCGTTAGATGTTAGGCTTTCGTGCGATGTCCGTTTGGTATTTGGCCCGGACATTTGGCATGCTTTCATCAAGGGGATAGGAGTAGCGACAGGTGTCGTCTAAATGGTAGCTTCGGGCTTACTGTTGTATTACTTTGTAATGTCTTTGTGAATAAATAATAATATGGCCGCAATGCATCATCAGGATGCAAAGGCCGGGGTGATTCCTCCTTTTCTAAAAAAAATGAGCATACTAACTAAACGGCGTACGGATTCCCCTTTAGTTAGTAAGTAGATAAATAGATATGTAGTTTTCATAACGTATGGAAAGATTAAGGATAATGATTGAGCGACTTATGTAATGTTAATTAATTTGGATTTGGTCTTTAAATTTTAATTACAGATTGACCGTGATTAATTTTCACATAAAACATTACTAAATAAGTTGCGCCTGCATGGAAAGTTTTGATCCGTACTGATCATTTCCTTGTTGTGTGGGAGGTGAAGTGAAAAAAACCAATGCGAGAGGGTGGTGGGAGGTGGGACGAAAAAAGCCAGACGAAAATAAACCGTGGACGCAATCCCACCAACTGCTCCATTTGGAGTAGAGATAAGTTGCGCCCGCATGGAAAGTTTTGATCCGTACTGATCATTTCCTTGTTGTGTGGGAGGTGAAGTGAAAAAAACCAATGGGAGAGGGTGGTGGGAGGTGGGACGAAAAAAAGCCAGACAAAAAAATCCAGACGAAAATAAACCGTGGATGCAATCCCACCAGCTGCTTCATTAGGAGTAGAGATCTTAGCATCACCCTTTAACGAGAAAGGAAACAATTTGAGAATATAGTAATAGCGGATTCTTTCCTCATTAGCAAATAGGGTGGCTATATAATTTAATTTGGTAAGATGTGCCACAACAGTTTCAGATTCATAACCATAGAAAGGATCAGATTCAACCAAAGTAATTAAATCAGGATCAACAGAGAATTCATAATCCTTATCAGTAACAAAGATAGGTGAAGTAACAAAATTAAAATTAGGATCATATTTCATTCTAGCATTCAAGGATTTTTCTTTCAGCTTAGCTAATAATTTTTTAAGATCTTCTCTATCATTGCAAGCAAAAAAGTCTCTAGCAGTTTCTTCATCCATAACATAGCCCTCAGATACAATAGGTAATTCATATCTAGGGGAAAATCATAACCTTTAGATTCAATAATATCATCAGTTTCAGTAATTTCATTCTCTCTAACCCTAGCAAGTTGTTCATCAAGAAATTCACCTAGTGGCACAGTATCATCAAGTAGAGAAGTAGTCTCATCATAAGTATCATGCAGAGCAGAAGTGGCATCATCAATAACATGCGACATATCGGAATCAATAGCAGGTGTAGGTGTCGCAAGTTTACTCAAAATAGAAGGAGAATCAAGTGCAGAGCTAGATGGCAGTTCCTTACCTCCCCTCGTAGTTGAGGGATAGATTTTGGTTTTGTTGTCTTTCAGATTCCTCATAGTGATCAACAGATATAAATCCCAAGTGACTCAAATAATAGAGCTATGCTCCCCGGCAACGGCGCCAGAAAAAGGTCTTGATAACCCACAAGTATAGCGGATTACAACAGTTTTCGAGGGTAGAGTATTCAATCCAAATTTATTGATTCGACACAAAGGGAGCCAAAGAATATTCTCGAGTATTAGCAGCTGATTTCTCAATTCAACCACACCTGAAAGACTTAATATCTGCAGCATAATATTTAGTAGCAAAGTAGTATGGGAATAGCGGTAACGGTGGCAAAAGTAACAGTAGCAGTTTTGTAGCAATCGTAACAGTGGCAAAGGAAAAGTAACTAAGCAAAGATCAATATGAAACGAGCTCGTAGGCAATGGATCAATGATGGATAATTATGTCGGATGGCATTCATCATGCAACGGTTATAACATAGGGTGACACGAAACTAGCTCCAATTCATCAATATAATGTAGGCATGTATTCTGAATATAGTCGTACGTGCTTATGGAAAAGAACTTGCATGACATCTTTTGTACAACCCTCCCATGGCAGCGGGGTCCTATTGGAAACTAAGGGATATTAAGGCCTCCTTTTAATAGAGTACCAGACCAAAGCATTAGCATTTAGTGAATACACGAACTCCTCAAACTACGGTTATCACCGGGAAGTGTCTGGGCTCTTGACACTCCGGGTTTGCCTGATCATAACACATAGTGGGTGGCTATATCTTGCAAGATAGGATCAAGAACACAAATATATTCATGAAAACATAATAGGTTCAGATCTAAAATCATGGTACTCGGGCCCTAGTGACAAACATTAAGCCTAGCAAAGTCATAGCAACATCAATCTTAGAACATAGTGGATACTAGGGATCAAACACTAACAAAACTAACTCGATTACATGGTAAATATCATCCAACCCATCACCGTCCAGCAAGCCTACGATGGGATTACTCAAGCACGACGGTGAGCATCATGAAATTGGTGATGGAGGATGGTTGATGATGACGATGGCGACGATTTCCCCTCTTCGGATCCCAAAACAGACTCCAGATCTGCCCTCCCGAGGAAGAACATGTTGGAAATATGCCCTAGAGGCAATAATAAATTGGTTATTATTATATTTCCTTGTTCATGATAATTGTCTATTATTCATGCTATAATTGTGTTATCCGGAAATCGTAATACATGTGTGAATACATAGACCACAACACGTCCCTAGTGAGCCTCTAGTTGACTAGCTCGTTGATCAACAGATAGTCATGATTTCCTGACTATGGACACTGGATGTCATTGATAACGGGATCACATCATTGGGAGAATGATGTGATGGACAAGACCCAATCATAAGCATAGCACAAGATCGTGTAGTTTGTTTTGGTAGAAGCTTTTCCAATGTCAAGTATCATTTCCTTAGACCATGAGATTGTGCAACTCCGGATACCGTAGGAGTGCTTTGGGTGTGCCAAGCGTCCTGGCGTAATCGGGTGACTATAAAGGTGCACTACGGGTATCTCCGAAAGTGTCATTGGGTTGGCACGAATCGAGGGCGGGATTTGTCACCCGTATGACGGAGAGTTATCTCTGGGCCCACTCGGTAATGCATCATAATAATGAGCTCAATGTGACCAAGTGTTTGGTCACGGGATCATGCATTACTGATGCAGTAAAGTGACTTGCGGTGACGAGATTGAGCGAGGTATTGGGATACCGACGATCGAATCTCGGGCAAGTAACGTACCGATTGACAAAGGGAATTGTATACGGGATTGATTGAATCCTCGACATCATGGTTCATCCGATGAGATCATCGAGGAGCATGTGGGAGCCAACATGGGTATCCAGATCCCGTTGTTGGTTATTGGCCGGAGAGTTGTCTCGGTCATGTCTGCATGTCTCCCGAACCCGTAGGGTCTACACACTTAAGGTTCGGTGACGCAAGGGTTGTAGAGACACTAGTATGCGGTAACCCGAAAGTTGTTCGGAGTCCTGGATGAGATCCCGGACGTCACGAGGATTTCCGAAATTGTCCGGAGGTGAAGAATTATGTATAGGAAGTCCAGTTTCGGCCATCGGGAAAGTTTCAGGGGTCACCGGTATTGTCTGGGACCACGGAAGGGTCCTGGGTCCACCGGTGGGGCCACCTATCCGGAGGGCCCCATGGGCTGAAGTGGGAGGAACCAGCCTGGTGGGATGGTGCGCCCCCTTGGGCCCCTAGCGCCTAGGGTTGAAACCCTAGGGGTGAAGCGCCCACTTGGCTTGGGGGCAAGACACCCCCTTGGCCGCCCCCATCTAGATGGGATCTAGAGGGCCCCCCCGGACCCCTATATAAATAGGGGGAGGTTGCGCACCCTAGCCCTGGCGCCCCTCTCCTCTCCAACACCTCCTCCTCCTCCGTAGAGCTTGGCGAAGCCCTGCCGAGATCCCCGCTGCATCCACCACCACGTCGTCGTGCTGCTGGATCTCCATCAACCTCTCCCTCCCCCTTGCTGGATCAATAAGGAGGAGACGTCTTCCCCAACCCTACGTGTGTTGAACGCGGAGGTGTCGTCCGTTCGGCACTAGGATTATCGGTGATTTGGATCACGACGAGTACGACTCCCTCAACCCCGTTCCCTTGAATGCTTCCGCGCGATCTACAAGAGTATGTAGATGTACTCCTATCTCTCGTGCTAGATGACTCCATAGATTGATCTTGGTGAAGCGTAGAATTTTTTTATTTTCTGCAACGTTCCCCAACAGAACAGGGCCTGGCGGCGGCTTAGTGTCGTAGAACGCGATGAATCCTTCTCTCTGATTTTTTTCTCCTCGAACGTGAATATATGGAATTAGAGTTGAGGTCGGTGGAGGTCCAGGAGGCCCACAAGGACGGAGTGCGCGCTCCCCACCCTTGTGTCCAGGGTGTGGGCCCCCTTCGGTTGATTCTTTCGCCAATATTTTTTATTAATTCCAAAACTGATCTCCGTGAATTTTTAGGTCATTCCGAGAACTTTTATTTCTGCACAAAAATAATACCATGGCAATTCTGCTAAAAACAGCGTCAGTCCGGGTTAGTTCCATTCAAATCATGCAAGTTAGAGTCCAAAACAAGGGCAAAAGAGTTTGGAAAAGTAGATACGATGGAGACGTATCAAAGACCAACAAAAAGCAAGAGGCACTCTCTCTCTCTCTCTCTGGGAGCCTATGATCTATACACTTTCTCCTCCTTTGGCAACAAGTTACCAAAAAGCTTGAAAATATATAGTTTTATACATCACTCTAAGCACGATCTCCCGGAGCTCCTGAAGTGGTCTTCTGGCTTGTTGGTCCAGTGTGTGTAGATGGCGTGGAGAGAAGGGCATCTGCAAATGCCTCAGCAGAAGTCCGTGGAGCTGGAGGAGTTGACACTGGAGGGGCAACTGTGGCAGTGGCTGCAGGTGCTGAAGTGGTAGTCCTTGAGTCTGTGGCAACTAGCATATCTTATGATCTTTGTGCCCTTGGAACTCTCTGGAATGTGTGTGTTGTGGGTCTATCATCCCTGTCGTCAGCATCCGCTTGAAGCTTCTCCACAATGGTTTGAATCTCAGTGACCTTCACATCTAGGTCATGGAACTTTGTCTCAATAATCCTCTCAAGACTTTCCTGATTTTGAGACAAGGTGGCCAAGCTCTTCTTAATTCTCATGGTAGCCTCAAGCAGATAACTGAGTTGATCATGCTTGGTCTTGAGATTTGCAACTGAAGCATCTGGGGCACTTGCTGCCTTTGCTGCTTTTGCAGCCTTTGCTCTCTCTATATTCTCCTGGGCATCTCCACAAGTAGGATGTGAAGCATCCATGACAACCTCGTTGTCCTCAAAGTCTGGCCTCAGGGGAAGATGTTATCTATCTAGTAGATATGTCCTAGTTCCATTTTGGAGTTGATCAAAGTCTGAATGTGTGGGGCATATCCACAAGACCTCTTCTGGTTTGTTGTTATCCTCTTTACTGTCTCTACAATCAAGCTTATGACCTTGAATTTCTTTGGTACATCAAACAAGTGAAGTAGGTTGATGGAGTGACCATGGATCATCCTATGATCTCCTGACTTGGGCAATAGAGTGTGCCTCAATATAGTGTTCATGGTGGTCAGACCAGCAAGCAGATAGTATATGGAGCCAAGCTTGTGAGTCTCCAAAGCTTTGTCATGCTTGTACATGTTAGACATGGAGTTTTGATCCTTCCTAGGCTTTCCATACACATCAATATCATCTTCAACTTCATCAGGAGCATTGATCAACTTGGCCCATTCAGAGATTGTTGACTGACATCTGGTGCCTTCTTTCATCCACACTATCTTACCATCGGGGTAGAAGTGGGCAGTGGAGTAGAACTGCATGATCATCTCATGGTTCCACTTTGTCAGTTCTTGTCCAACAAACTCATCAGCACCATTCATTCTGAAACTCTCATGCACATGAGGAAAGTAATCTTCATTCTCATCAATATATTCCCAGTCCACCCATTTCATGTTACAAAAAATGGGTTTCTTGTCCAATAGGACAGTCTCATAGAAGTCCTTCTGCTCTCTGGTATGAAAGCGATAGTCCACAGCAGTCCTTCTCCTAGTGGCATAAGGATCATTTTGCCTCCACAGTCTCAGACCATGATCCTTTCTCAGTTTCATGTTCTCTGCCATAGGATGATCATCATTATGATCCGGGATCTTGGGCTTGAGTTTCCTGAGCACTAGTGGCTCATCTTCTTCCTGAATTTCAGGCACTGGGGCCTTGTTCTTTTCAGTAGCTGATATATTCCTTGTTGATCTCTTGGGAGTTGTTGTCTTGGGTGCTTGAGCTGGAGTTGAGGGCTTGGGGGCAGACTTGGGCTTAGAAGGAGCAACCCTACTCCAGATGGCATCCCCCATCAGCTTCTGTGTCTTGGCAGGAGGTGCAGTAGGCTCTTCCTCCTCCTCTTCTTCTTCATCCCTCATCATGGATGGTCTGCCAATCACTCTGGCAATGGTCTTCCTGACCCTTTCCTTCCTCTTCTTTCCACCAGTAGCTTCTTCTTCTTCTTTGGGCTCAAGTGTAAACTGCATCGTTTCTTGAGTTGAGGCTCTAGCCTTGGACATTGGAGTCCTCTTTGCAGGAGCCTTCTTGGAAAGGCCTGGCTTTGTGGCAGCAGTAGCTGCAACATACTCTTTCTTGAGCACTTTCTTCTTGGAGGTCACTTCCTCCTCAATCACAAAATCTTCATCTTCGCTTTCAAAAGTTCTTTTCTTCCTTTGCCTAGTAGCTGCCTTAGGCAAGTTGCTGGGAGTGCTTCTGCTCCCATCATCATAGCTGCTATCGATACTAGTGCCCTCACTGAGATTGAGCTGCTCTTCAGACTTGTTCTGACTGTCACTGGCTTCTGACATAGCTGCAACTGACCCTGTGAATAGGTGGGTGTGGATAGAGTAGATGAGCATCACAAAGTACAGCTTGTTTTTGCAAAAATTGAGACAAAAACTTAACTTTAGTTTTCTGCAGAAAGCATTTCGGAGTTACCGATTTGACAAACTCGGTGACACTGAAGCACTAACAGAGTCTAAACATGCAGTTTCGGTCAGACCGATATGCAGTTCGGTGACTCCAGATGCTAGGCTTTCACAGAGAAAGTGATTTCGGTCTCACCGATCAGTACACTTTGGTCAGACCGAGTTGTACTTGTGCAATGGCCAGGGCCAATCGGTGTGACCGAAATACTCACATCGGTAGGTCTGAGATGGGTTCGACTGAAACTAACCCTAAATTTTTGCATCAAATCTATTCTAAAGGATTACTTTGCTGGATAGATTGATCTCATACGTGGGAAAAACAAAGGCATTATACTTTGTGCAAGAATTGAAGTAATGGATAACACAAAGGGTCGAATCTGTACCCTAACTTGGTGACGGATTGCTACGGCGGCAACGGCGATGAAGATTCCCGTTGACGGCGGCTGAGACCAGCGGCAGAGGGTCACTGGCGAAGAAGGTGATGATCCGGAGACCAAGGGGGCGGCAGTGCTGGGGCACGAGCATGTCCGGTTTGAAGTAATTTTCGATCGTACGGGTACGCGAGATATATATACCCAAGCGCTGTCGGTGGCGCCGAGTGGAACGTCTCAGTGGCACCGAGATGCAAAACTGCTAGCAAATGTTGCGATTCGGTCAGACCGAATCGTTCTAATCGGTGGCACCGAGATGAAAACCTAGATCAACTTATTGATTTCGGTGAGACCGGGTTGGATAAGTTGGTCTGGCCGAAAATCATTAAGAGGTTTTGGAAGTTAAGCCCTTCACAAATCGGTGGCTCCGAGTGCTCCTCACCCGGAGGGTCCAAAAGTGACTTGTTCAAACTTTGTGATGTAGCATGAATAGAGTTTGAGACAAGAAAAAGCATAGATAGCTAGAGGTAGTACTTAGGCATTCTTGTCCATCCATTTGGCAGAAGAAAAAACAAACAATCAAAACAACAAATGGATGTCCTAGAATGAAGAAAATTATGCAACCAGCATGCTCACACAATAAGATGACAAATAAAACATGTGGCAAAGCATGCACATACACTCTAGCATCTATCAAGAAATTGGCGATGACTAGGTCATCTATATATGAGTAGACTTAGGAGTCAAATGAGAACATTTGATCATAGGTCATACTCATCGTTTAAGCACAAGTGGGGTTACCACTTTTACATAAAGCATTATTTTGTTCACATCATTAGAGTTGCTTTAGCTCAATTTTTAGAGCAAAGCTCCCCCTAGATGTGATATCCCCCCTAAGAGGGATGAGCTAACCATGGGTTTTGTCGATGATGACTTCATGTAGATGTTGAAGATGTGGATGCTCAATGTTGATGTAGATCTTTTGGAGCAATCCATTGGAGTGTTGCACTTTCAATACCTACATGGGTTAGTCCCACAAGGAACGTACAAGGATATCCATAGACATAGAGTGAAACACACTTATGATGATGTCCATGAAAGCATTAGGTTACGTTGTCCCTTGTCTTACCAACAAGAGGGTTTGTGACTCCATGAACTAGTGCAAGATATGAAAGTTGATTGCACACGTCCTTGCCAAAATGAATATGAGTGAAGTATGTTGGCGGAGTCACCCTCAAGAATTCTCTAGTTCTTCTTCTTTGGTATCCACATCAACTTGATGGGAATCCTTGGAGTTGTAGTCATACTTGATGAAGTAGAACTTGACGTAGTCTTGGGAACCCACTTGACCATGGCCTTAGGAGCTGCTTCAAATGATTCAATCTCTTCTTGAAGCTTGTCCTTGCCTTTTAGCTTGTGGTCTTGTGATGGAACATCATCTTGAGCTTGTGTTCCCTTGAAAGACGTAGGATCATACTTCTCTTGTTGAGGAAAAAACTTCGTCTTGGGATATTGATCTTCTTCCCACTCAACCCCATTGGCATTGAAATTTCGTTCAAAACCAACACCTTGATTCTTCCTGTGCCTTCCTTGCTTGCGTACAATTTCCTCAAATTGCTTACTTCCGGCAAGGCTCTTTGTCGGTGTCAAAACCGGCGGATCTCGGGTAGGGGGTCCCGAACTGTGCGTCTAGGCGGATGGTAACAGGAGACAAGGGACACGATGTTTACCCAGGTTCGGGCCCTCTTGATGGAGGTAAAACCCTACGTCCTGCTTGATTGATATTGATATTGTGGATGTTTACAAGAGTGGATCTACCACGAGATCAAGGAGGCTAAACCCTAGAAGCTAGCCTATGGTATGATTGTAAGGGTTGTTGTGATTGTAGTCCTACGGACTAAAGCCATCCGGTTTATATAGACACCGGAGGGGGCTAGGGTTACATAGAGTCGGTTACAATGGTAGGAGATCTACATATCCGTATCGCCAAGCTTGCCTTCCACGCCAAGGAAAGTCCCATCCGGACACGGGGTGAAGTCTTCAATCTTGTATCTTCATAGTCTTGGAGTCCGGCCGATGATGGTAGTCCGGCAATCCGGACACCCCCTAATCCGGGACTCCCTCAGTAGCCCCTGAACCAGGCTTCAATGACGATAAGTCCGGCGTGTATATTGCTTGGCATTGCAAGGCGGGTTCCTCCTCCAAATGATAGAAGATTGTGAACACCAGGATAGTGTCCGCTCGCAAAATAAATTCCACATTCCACCGTAGAGAGAATAATAATATATACACAAGTTCAATCTGCTTGGCGTTTTTAGTGGCGGGACGTCACACCACTACCAAGCCATTACTCGAATTGTTTTTACTTTACCACCTCGGCGCATTTAGCGAAGCGGTTTCCTTGGCACGTCTTCACAAGCGAGATCGTGTTTCCCCATAATCCGGATTCTCATCAATACGGGCGTGGGTAACCCAACGCGTCATTGATGGTGGCGCTTGGGAGATAAGCGAGTTTTACCAGGCGGTGGGGGCGCGTAAGACTTCGCCGCCCATATAATGGATAAGGATTCACCTTCTCACCTCGCCTTCTTCCTCCTTTGCTTATCCATCTCCGCAAGACTCGAGCTCCAGCGCCCAAGTTCGCGCATCTCGTCCCAACCTTCTCCGGCCATGTCCGGAGCGGGAGGTAAATGGTTGGCCTCCACCGTTAAGGAGGAGCAAATCGCCAAACTACGCGGCGCCGGATACCTTTCCGGCGACATCAGCGCACCGCTGCCCGACGAGGGCAGCTTATCCCCACCCCCGTGCCCCATGAGAGGGTCGTCTTTCTTCCCCACTTCCTCCATGGACTGGGCTTTCCACTACATCCCTTTGTCCGGGGCTCATGTTCTACTACGGCCTGGATTTCCATGATCTGGCGCCAACTTCATCCTCAACATCTCGGCGTTTATCATCGTGTGCGAGGCCTTCCTCGCATCCAGCCCCACTTTGGCTTGTGGCTCAAGACCTTCAATGTCAAGCGAAGGTAGTGAAGGGCACTCAAGCGGAGTCGGAGGCGCCATGTTGGGCAAGATGCCCAACGCCCTTTAGTTGAAGGGCCTTCGTGGAATCCGTCAAGGGGTGGCAATCGGGTGGTTCTATATCACCGAGCAGCGTGACCCTAAATGGGCGGCGCCCCGAGTTTAGATCTGGTATCCCCACGCAGCTCACCTCCCGGAAAGAGAAGGGCTTGCAGTGCGGCAGTTTGAAGGAGCCGGGACTCCAAACTGTATCAAGAAGCTGGTGAAGAAGCTCGGGCTGGTTAACGTGGTCCAAGTCATGCTCGTCCGCGGATTCTCCCATGCCAAGAGGGCATTCAATCTATGGGAGTTCGATCCGAACAGCACCAGCGCTGAACAAGCTCTTCGACACAACGTCTGAAAGGCGCTGGAAGGTGCTGTTCAAGGGCGCCGGAAGCCCCGCATCCGCGATCAAGATCGCGATTTCGCCGCAGCGCCAGGTGACGAGGTAAGTGATTCTACCCTTTACGGGACACTTGCTTTTCCATAGTTTGACTCTATCGGGTTTTAATTTCCCTTTTCCTTTGACAGACTGGATGAAGAAGGCGGAGCAGATTACTGTCCGGCTCCTATGCCGAAAAATCCGAGACGCTCGTCTAGCGAGGCTGCTGGTTCGGCACCACACGTGGTGCCGAGAAGAAGGCCAAGAAGGAGGCCACGGGTGCTCGAAAGAGTGCCCGCTTTAGGTGTCCGATGACTCGGGGCTGACTCCTCCCGAAAATGAGGAGGAGGAAGAGGACTCTCTCGGAGGAGGAGAGAGGAAGAGGAAGGCTTGCCCAGGGGGAGGCCAAGGGTCCAAGAGGGAAGGACTATTCCCGGACCGCTCCGCCAACATCAACGTTGGCGAGGAAGAATGGCCTTCAAGGGCCAAGCCTCCGGGAGATCGTAAGTATCCGGATTCTGAATGATTTATAATTTCTTTTCTGCGTCACATAGTGTCATTCTAATGCCGCATGCTGCCGTAGTCCGGCCATGATGATATCCCGCTTCATCGAAGCGGGTCGTTGGCTTCGTTGGATGTAGACTCCATCCCGACCGCCTCCACCCCTCGCGACACCGAGGACGCCGAGGTGGGATCCCCGAAGGACCCATCGGGGAGGCTCGGGCGCCACAAGGCGTCCTCCGGACTTTTGCGCGGACTCGCAATGAACCCGCAGATGGTTCCGAAGTCCGGCGGCGGCCCTTCGAACGAAGGGCAAGACCGTGACGCCGACGGCTTCCGTCCCAACCGGGCGCGGGTAATTTGTTGGGCGCTGCAGAGCGCTTCCATCGAGGAAGAACACCGCACTATTATGAGTGCGGTGATTGAAAGTGCAGCTTCGCCAAAGGCGGGCTGACCGAAGCTTACAATAGCCTTCTATCGGGCTTTGAGGTAAGAAGTTAAAAATATGCAATGTAATACCGCATAGACAGTAGCCCCGATGCTCGGTTCGGTGTTCGAAAGAAAAGCCGGATGAGGATCTGAAACAAGATATCTGTGAGGGTTGCTAAAAATATTATGTCAATATGGGTTGCGAGGTTGCGCTGCTGGCCTCTCCAGCCCGACCGCAGCAGAGGTCGGTGCGTTGAAGCGAGAGCTCGAGCGGTCGGGCAAGAGCTCGGCAGCGCCAGAAGCAGCTCCAAGACAAAGAAGGTGAGTAACACCACTTTGAATTTGTACCTCACAAAAAGGATTTAGGTTGCGACAAAAATAACAAGGATAACATGGATGCTGCAGGGCCACGAGCGAGGTGGCGGCCTGAAGGAGGCCGTGTCCGCGACGAACATAATCGGCCACGGAACGGGGAGCGAGAAAAGCAGGAGGCGCGGGTGGCGGTGGTTCAGCAAGAGCTCCGTGGCTCTCATGGAAAAGCATGAGAGTTTGGGCGTGACTCAAAGACTCGAGAGTCCGAGCTTGCCTCGGCTCTCGAAAGTGCTAAACCGCCAAGGCCGAGGCCCATAAGTCCCTTCAGGAGGTTGAATTGATGAAGAAGATAGCAGCGGGTAAGGCATTTTTCATGCAAAGCAAGCATGTGAATGTAAATTACGTGTTACTTACCCGGATTCGGAGCTCTCTAGGGGCGTTTGCAGATCTGCCTCGCAGCATGTCTGATGCCGCCGCATTCTACCGAGCCGAGGAGGGGAGCTCAATGGAGAAGGTCTTACGGTCTCGAGATCTTTGAGGCCGCCATCCGGTGCCCCTAGCGACCAGTGAAGCAGCTGGTCGAACTTCACAAGGTGGCCGAGCAGGCCATGAAGGGCCTCATAGTCCGGTGTGGCTCGGAGAGGCCATGCACAGGAGCTACTTCGGCCTCGTCGCGACGGCTGGTGGATCGTGCCCACGGGTGGAGGTTATCAAGCGCTCCGCCAGTATTGAAGGTGCTCGTCGGGCCCTTGCCCGCAAAGGTGCATTGGGGCAAGCTGGATGCGGAGAAGCTAATCAGCGACGCGCCACCAGCGGGCAAGGAGCATCGTCGCCCGAAATTTACTATAAGGCTGTCTGAAGGGTGCCCGCAAGATTGCGGATGAGTGCCCCGTGGATGTAATTTTGAGTGAATTAGCAATGTGTTATCCTGTGCGCTGAAAACTTTGTTCATATCGCTAAGCAACGCTTGTTTAATTTAAAATATTACCTTCTGTGCGGCCGATTATTAAATCTGAAAGTCATCGGCTTTGGCCCCCATGCCACGAGTGCTGGGGTGTTCGGGATAAACTTGAGCACTCTTGTTCCCATTTTTGGGTCCATCTAGGGAGGCGCTCAACACAACGAACAAGGCAACCGGACTTATAGTGCTTGAACACTCTCACTTAGCCATAGAATTCTATAATTTTAAATTTCGTGAAGCCCCTAGTATTCGGAAGACCGAATTGGGGCGCTATCCACGCCTTCATCGGACATAATCCGAACTTCGCTCGAGCGGCGTAGGTCTTTAAGGACCGAAGGACCTCTCGAACAGCGACCAGTCTCACGCCTTATCATGCCGGTCAGTTTTAGCTTTCTCCATCGAGGCGTTAACCCGGCTCAACCGGGGCGCAATCACAGTGGTTCTCCCAGTGCTACCTTAGCCGATAGAACGGAATGTAAGGTGCCAAACATGGGAGCCGGGCAAACCCAACTATTGACCCAAGACATGATTCGGAGCTGATTCATATAATGCTATAAGTTCGGGGTGTCGCACTTGTGAAAGTTGCGGACTTTATCACACCATAAAGCGAAGGACATAAGCCCCTGGTGTATTTGGCCGTACCAAGATGCACGGGTGCAACATGTTGTAAATGAACATATATATATATATATATATATATATATATATATATATATATATATATATATATATATATATATATATATATATATATATATATATATATATAAAAGTGATGCAATTATAGGCAAAAGTGTTGCATTTTATTCGAGAAGATATGCTATCAGTCGGAATGATACAAATAGTGCGGAAAGCAAGGGATTGGGCGAATTAAAGGCGTCTCCCTCGAGGGGTAGGCAGCGGAATGTTGTATTTAACAAATTTAATGCTCGTGATGGAGACCACCGAGTGTTAAATGCGGGCTTTGTCCTTCCCTGGCTGTTGCATCATGAGTTCGGCAGGTTCGCCGCCGGACTGAGTTCTGTATAAAAAAAAGAGAAAATAAAAAGAAAAAAGCGCGACACACTTGGGAGCCCCTGGTGTGGTCGAACCGCACTCTGCGTCTGTTGTGGTTGTGCCCTTCCCCTATGCCCATGGTATCTCCAGTATAATTATGTCTGTGAGAGTTTGTCTTACAATTTTGCGAGGGCTGGGGTTGGGGCCGCATTGCTACGTGTGCACGGAACGTGCCAGGTGGTCTTGGTTGATTTTGCTCCGGGCGCGTTTGGTCGTGTCCGGTCGTTTAACGGCCGGACTCGATAATTGCCTTAAAGGCTGCTCTGTATTTCGCCTCGAGCATTGTATGTTCCTCCGTTCGGAGGGCGTTCCCGTGTTTCCATTGACCGTGATGACTCCACGAGGGCCTGGCATCTTGAGCTTAAGGTATGCATAATGCGGCACCACGTTGAATTTTGCAACGCGGTTCGTCCGAAGGCAGAGCGGGATAGCCGCTGCGAACGGGACTATGTCGAAGATTAACTCCTCGCTCGGAAATTATCCGCGATCCGAAGACCACTTCGATGTAATCGAGCACAGCATAATTGGCCTCGACACCGGTATGGCGCCTTTGAAGGTCGTCGTTGTAGGTTTAATCCTTGAAGGGTCTATGCCCATCTTGCGCCTCGTATCCCGATAAAGCAGGTTCAGCTCTGCCGCCGTCCATCGGGACTCGTGAGGTGAAATCCATCAACGATTGGGTCTAAAACCAATGCGGCGAATCCGCCATGGCGGATCTTGGTCGGATGGTCTCTTCGATCGAAAGTGATCGGGCAAGAGGACCATGGGTTGAATTTTGGGGCGATCGCTCCATCAGCAGATCGTCCTTTAGTGCACGCTCGCTCCCTCTTGGGAATATCGTTGCGTATATCATGTTTACCGTCTGAACTTGAGGGGGAATCCCTTTTGTCCTCTGTTGTTCGGCGGGTCTCTTCCTCGTCATCCCCGTGTAGCCCCTTGTCACTGTTTTGGCGATTAATTTGCTGCTGCTTGAATACCCAACAATCTCTGTTGGTATGGTTAGCTAGCTTTTCGGGGTTCCATGTATTTGACAAGAGCGGTCGAGTATTCGGTCCAAATTGACGGGCCCGGAGTGGTTCTTTTGAATGGCTTCTTCCGTTGACCGGGTTTGGAGCCTCAGAATCCGGCGTTGACTGCCGTATCCTCATTGCTTGTCGCCGTTAATGCGGCGTTTGTTTTTGTTTCGACGCAACCTGCCATTGCGGTCCTTGGTATCCGGACTGCCAGCGTTTTGCTGAGGTTGTTACTGCGAGCGAGCCAGCTATCCTCTCCCGCATGAAGCGGGTCATGAGGGATGTGAGGGCTGCCATGGATTTCGGCTTCTCTGTCCTAGGTGCGGGCCAGCCACTCGTCATGGATGTTATGTTTGAAGGCGAGAGTGCCTCTGCATCCGGACGATCGATGATTTGATTTTTCTTTGTTAAGAACCGTGTCGAATTGCTGGCCGATTCGTCTGGCTGCTGGATTATGTGGCTTAGGTCATCTGCGTCCGGTGGTCGCATTATCGCGCCTCAGAAGTTGTCGAGAATGCGGCTTCGTGTCTTCCCACATCAATTGACTCTGCGGGCAGGCTGTTAAGCCAATGCCGAGTTGGTCCTTTAAGCTTGGCGGGAGATATTTGATGGCGTGAAGATGCGTCGCCGGGGCCATGTGTATATGGAGGAGATAATCCTCAATCCAGACCGCAGGTCTGTTGTGCCATCGTAGGATTCGATATTAACGGGTTTGAACCCTTGAGGATTTGATGATCCATTACTTCGCCAAATGAAGCATAGTGGGTGTCGGCGCCTCAGATTGAGCAATATCACGGCGTAGCTCGAGAGCGTTATGCTGCTGTGTTCGCCCGGCGGAGTAGTTGTATCCGGTGCGACGGTATTAAATGCGTGGGTCGGGCGTCCACGTGATCCATAGATAGATCTGGATTGTCTTGCCTTGTCCTCCAATATATCTTGCAAGTCCGGCGCGTTCCCCCGTGGCTTCCTTCTTTTAGAGCGATGCCGGGGTACGGTTTTGGTGGAGGGCTTGCACGCCTCTCTATCGTGGCCACGAGGTGGTCGGTCTGCCGTATTGTGCGCTGGTGATGCTGCCTCCTCTAATCGGGGGAGCAACTTGCGTTTTGGGTAACTCTTGGAGGGGCGTTCGAGTTCATACTCTTCGGCCGCGAGGACCTCGGTCCATTTGTCGGCCAGTAGGTCTTGATCAGCTTGAAGCTGTTGTTGCTTTTTCTTTAGGCTGTTTGCCGTGGCCATTAGCCTGCGTCTGAAACGCTCTTGTTCGACAGGGATCCTCGAGCACGACGAATTATGCTGCCGCCGAGGCTTGCCTCGCCTCCGGAGGGAGGTAAGTAATTGTCATCCTCGACCTCTTAAATGCCGCCGCCTCTCCCGAGGGCTTGCTTCTCCCCTCCGCGCTGGATCGTGCTAGAGGGAGTTGTCTTCGGCACTTTCTGGGGTGTTATTATCTGCTGTGCCGGAATCTCCATTCTTGCCGTGGCGGGATTTAGAGCGGCACCGCTGACGTCGGCGCTTGGGCTGTTTCTTTAAGGAATCGGCCTCCGCTGCTTCTTCGCCGTCCCCATCTTTTGGGGTGTCCATCATGTATATGTCGTATGACGAGGTGGTTTTCCAGTGTCCTGTAGGCACTGGTTCTTGGTAGTCTCCGACATCGTCGTCCATACCGTCGATGTCTTCGGAGTCGTAGTCGAGCACGTCGGTTAAATCGCCGACGGTGGCTCTGAAGTGGGTGGTGGGTGGGATCTGAATTTCTTCGTCGTCCGCGTCCCACCCGTCCCCGGCCGTAGTTCGCCAGGCTCTCGGATAGCGAGAGATGCTTCATGAATTTATGATATCGCCAAGGGCGAGTCTTGAAAAAGATGTCCGCGGCGGTGAATTCCATGATCGGCGCCAATCGGATTCGACAGTGCAAGGGCGCAGGAGGTCGGAGTCGCGCGAGAGTCCGGCGCCTCGAGTCATGGGCTTTATGCGGACAAGGTAAGTGTTCGCTCCATCGCTGTGGGAGTTGCAGCTCGGCGGTGTCCAGCCATCCGTCCTCGATCCGAAGCGATCGGCTCCGGACTATGAGTCGGAGCGGATTAGTGGCGGCCTCAAAGGTGCTGTCCGGCGGCGAGTTAGGTCATGCCCATTGAGACAGCGCGACACGCTTGGCTGTGGCTCAGTTCCATCGAAGATCAAGTCCCCGCGAATGTCGGCCGTGAAGTTTAGGCTTCCAAACCTGACCTGACGGCCAGGGGTGTAGCTTTCGATCTGCTCCAGATGGCCAAGGGAGTTGGCCCGCAGTGCGAAGCCGCCGAATACGAAGATCTGTCCGGGGAGAAAGGTCTCACCCAAGACTGCATCGTTGTTGATTGAAGAGGCCATCAAGCCTATCGGTGACGACACAGAGGAACTCTCAATGAAAGCACCAATGTCGGTGTCAAAACCGGCGGATCTCGGGTAGGGGGTCCCGAACTGTGCGTCTAGGCGGATGGTAACAGGAGACAAGGGACATGATGTTTACCCAGGTTCGGGTCCTCTTGATGGAGGTAAAACCCTACGTCCTGCTTGATTGGTATTGATATTGTGGATGTTTACAAGAGTGGATCTACCACGAGATCAAGGAGGCTAAACCCTAGAAGCTAGCCTATGGTATGATTGTAAGGGTTGTTGTGATTGTAGTCCTACGGACTAAAGCCATCCGGTTTATATAGACACCGGAGGGGGCTAGGGTTACATAGAGTCGGTTACAATGGTAGGAGATCTACATATCCGTTTCGCCAAGCTTGCCTTCCACGCCAAGGAAAGTCCCATCCGGACACGGGGTGAAGTCTTCAATCTTGTATCTTCATAGTCTTGGAGTCCGGCCGATGATGGTAGTCCGGCAATCCGGACACCCCCTAATCCGGGACTCCCTCACTCTTGTAAACACCTTTCTCTATAATTCCCTTCAATAATAAGCTATTTTCTTGCTCAAGTGTAACTTGGCTAAGAGAGTCGTTAGTGGAATCAAGAGAACTACTAGAAGCAACAATGTTGGATTTAACATGATTATTGTTACTACTAGAGGAAGAATACTTCTTGTTCTTATTGCTAGATTTTACTTGTGGCATATAGGTAGACAAGAGTAAATGCTTGGCAATGTAAGAAGAACTCTTCTTTCGAAGATCATCATTGATTGCTTTTAGGAACCCATGCTCTTTCTCTAAATTTAGCTTCTCAAAGCGTAGCTTCTCATGAGTCCTTAGGAGCTCTCTATGATCCTCTAGAGTTGTTTCGTGAGCTAACTTAAGAGTGTTTAGTTCTTTAGTTAGACGCTCAATCTCCTTCTTATCATTGTCATTCGTTTCATCTTGATTAGCATGATTAATAGCAATTTCATCATAGTTTTCATCACTAGTGTTATCAACAAGTAAATCGTCATCACTAGCAAATCATCTTCATCACTATTAAAATCAACATACTCGGGGTGTGATACCTTAGGGACTTTAGCCATGAAGCATATTCCAATTCCTTCATTTGGTGAGTCAAATATGTCGTAGGAGTTGGATGACACAAGTGCAAGACCGGCAACACCTTCATCTTGAGTATATTCGGAGTCAGAGTGATAGCTTCTCTCGGAGTAGTTGTCGGAGTCAGAATCAGATACCCATTCACCAACATGAGCTTGATGTCTTCGTCTTGTTAGATCTTCGATGACTTGTCCTTCCTTTCTGAATCCTTGCTTCTACGAGAGGATCTTCGTTCATAACGATCATCTCTACTCCTTCCCTCTCTTGGTGGTGATTCATCTCTTTTCTTGTAGGGAGCCGTACACTCATTGGAGTAGTGTCCGAGACTTCCACAATTGTAGCAATTACGATCACGACTAGAAGATCTTTTGTCATTGTAGGATCTTGACTTGGAGCTTCTCTCTTTGCTTCTATTCTTGTAGAACTTTTTGAAGTTCTTCACCATTAAGCTCAATTCTTCATTGAAAACTTGTTTCTCACTTGATGTTGTAGGAGCATCACATGAAGCTTTGTAAGCACCACTTGACTTGTTGTGGAGCTCTTCCTTATCCTTGAGTGACATCTCATGAGCAACAATTCTACCAATGAATTCTGTCAAGTGGTGCTTACAAGTTGACTTTGAACTTGTGATGAGAGTACATCTCAGCGACTCCTTCACCATCCTTCATCTTGAACTTGTCAAGTTGACTTTGAAGCAGATCCAATTTGCATTCCTTGACAGACTCGGTACCTTCGTGCATATCAACCAAAGTATCCCAAATTTCCTTTGCATTCTCAAGGCGGTTGATTTTGTTGAATTCTTTGGGGCATGATCCGTTGAAGATAATATCGCAAGCTTGAGCATTGTATTGCAACATCTTCATTTCTTCCACGGATGCTTTACGATCCGATTCCTTTCCATCCTCGAAGAAATCACCTTGCAATCCAATGCGCACAATAGCCCAAACGGCGGGGTTGTGACTAGGAATATGCATTTTCATATTATGCTTCCAACTAGCAAAATTAGTACCATCGAAGTAAGGATCTCTACGGTGGTAATTTCCCTCGCTAGACGCCATACTCTCCTATGTTGTGAAACCAAGGCTATGATCACCAAAGCTATGGAAATCAAGGCAAATGGAGATCAAAGCTCTAATACCACTTGTAGGATTAAAAGTAGGTCTAGAGGGGGTGATTAGACTACTTGACCAAATAAAAATCTAACATTTTCCCAATTTTAGTTGTGGGCAGATTTCAGCAACTTAGCACAAGTCAAACAATCAACCAACACATGCAGTTCTAAGAGTGTAGCAACCGAAAGTAAAACATTGCATACGAAGGTAAAGGGAAGGGTTTGGAGAGTGCAAACGCAATGATGACACAGAGTTTTTTGGCGAGGTTCCGATAGGTGGTGCTATCGTACATCCACGCTGATGGAGACTTCAACCTACGAAGGGTAATGGTTGTGCGAGTCCACGGAGGGCTCCACCCACGAAGGGTCCACGAAGAAGCAACCTCGTCTATCCCACCATGGTCATCGCCCACGAAGGACTTACCTCACTCGGGTAGATCTTCACGAAGTAGGCGGTCTCCTTGCCCTTACAAACTTCTTGGTTCAACTCCACAATCTTTTCGGAGGCTCCCAAGCGACACCTAACCAATCTAGGAGACACCACTCTCTAAAAGGTAATAGATGTTGTGTTGATGATGAACTCCTTTCTCTTGTGCTTCAAATGATAGTCTCCCCAACACTCAACTCTCTCTCTCACAGGTTTGGATATGGTGGAAAGATGATTTGAGTGGAAAGCAACTTGGGGAAGGCTAGAAATCAAGATTCTTGTGGTTGGATTGGAATATGATATCAACACATGAGTAGATGGTTCTCTCTCAGAAAATGTAGGCTGGAAGTGTAGGCACGTTCTGATGGCTCTCTCACATATGGAGAAGGGGGTGGAGGGGTATATATAGCCTCCACACAAAATCCAACCGTTACACACATTTGACCCAACTCGGTCAGACCGAATAGAAGAACTCGGTGAGACCAATTCAGTTCAAAATGTGAACGTTAGGAATCTCGGTGGGACCGACTGAAACAACTCGGTGGGGCCGATGTGCTAGGGCTAGGGCAAAACCTCATCTTGGTGAAGTCGATTGCGTGAACTCGGTGAGACCGATTTCAGCAAAGAGCAAACAAAGAGTTGGTCAAGCAAACTCGATGTGACCGATCGCTCATTTCGGTGAGACCGAAATGTTACAAAGGGAAACAGAGAGTTTGCAGGGCCATCTCAGTGAGACCAGATCCGTATCGATGTGACCGAGGTGTTAGGGTTTCTGGCAGTGGCTATGTCAAATGAACACGGTGGCGCCGGATAGAAGATTTCGGTAGGGCCGAGTTTGACTTTGGGTTTATGGACATATTTGGAAATGATAAAGTGGTTGAGGGCTTTGGAGCAATATCACTAAGCATTTTGAGTAAGTAGACCATTAAGCAACACCTCATCCCCTTTTAATAGTATTGGCTTTCCTATGGACTCAATGTGATCTTGGATCACTAAAATATAAATGAAGAGTCTTGAGCTTTTGCCAATGTGTGTCCTTCGCATTTTGATGGTTCCACATCTCTAGTCTATGCCATGCCATTCATTGAACTTTCTGAAATATTAAACTTGAATGGATATTAATTCAATGAGCTATATGTTGTTATGAACTACCAAAATCACCCGGGGATTAGTTGCACTTTCACATGTCCATAGGTAAAATTGTCATTATTATACCTAGGTAATAGGCACCGCACTATGGAGTGGGTGATGTCACACTGTTTTGTTCTCCGGTTCCTTCTCTGGCCGATGAAGGCTAGACAAATCATAATCATCGGCGTCTTTTGATCTACATTAACGACTTCCCAACCGATGGTTTTCAAGCTCCTAGGTTTCAACAAAATCGCTCCGCTGAAAAGAAGATCCGAAGGCATCAACAAGCTTTCAAGGACACACATGTAATTTCTTCTTCCAGTATGAAAGTTCATGTAAGGCTGGTTTATCTAATAGTAGTATATAGCGTTCTACCTTTCCCGAAGAAAAAAAGAGAGTGTGTTTAGAGAGGGAAACATTCGGCTCTTGGGTGCTAGTGCACCCGAATTGCCAAAAAGAACAGTAATTTGGAAAATGATCGAAAAATCATGAAATTTGTTGGCAAAAAACTTGATAATGTGTTACACTCGCGTAAAAAAATTGAGGGTGAAATGACGTTCGTGCTATTGTCCAGGACAAAGTCAAAATCAGCACTATATTAGATGTACTATTTGAGAATGGCATTTTGGCTCTCGGCCTCCATGAGGTTGGTTTTCTGAAAAAAATCAAAATTTTATGTTAAAAAAACTGAAAAAATCTGTACAAAACAAGGATGTGAGGCATATGTGTGTAAAATTTCAGAATGAAACACGTCGAAATGCGACATGTACAAAAAAGACAAATTCATGGTCTGAGAGGATGAATAGTATCATGTGTTAAAAAGCCTCCGATTTGTCTTTTTTGTACAACCCTCATTTCAACATTTCGAAATGTAAAATTATGAATTTTCACGAATTTTGAATTTTGCATTTGGAGGCCTCAATGGAGCTCGGCCTTCAAAAGCAAATTCTGGTATTATTCACTCTATATTGTCCTGGACAAAAAAAATATGCTCAGGTTTTCTGACAACAGTTTTTTTGTTGTCAAATTTTTTTATGAGTACACCAATAAGTCAAGTTTGTTCGAAAAAAGTTTCAAAGATTTTTGACCTTTTCCTGAGCTGTTACAAAATATCCCTGAAATTCATTTATAGGGTTCATCTACAATCACAGGTGTATCCTCTATTTTCCTTGCGTTTAGATGCTTTTTAGATTTTCTGATTTTCTTTTCTTTTTGAGCTGGTGATTTTGTGATTACAAAGCGCACACATAAGGGTCACAGCCTACAGTGCTAACCAGTAGTACTACAATACTATTTTAGCAACGTTTAGATAACTAAAGAAAATAATACCCCACAAAAAAATAAAGAAAATAATAATGCAATTACGCGTGCAGCGCTCCAAATTAAGCAACCAAACAGGCAAAACAAATTTGTTTCTCCCCTAACAAACAAACACTGCGGTAAGTGGTTGTTTTAGCGTCTACATGATCGATTTGGATGGCCTCAGTATCAATAACAACAAAAGATGTTCATTGCACATCTGAAAACGATAGAAAGATGAACGGGCGTTGCATGCTTTTGTTCATCGAAACTACTTCACAAACGATGCCTGCTGGACGATTCACACACGATATGTTAATCTATTGGCTGTATTGCAGCTAGTCCGTTGCATGGATCACGATATGTTAATCCATTGGCTGTATTGCAGCGGCCGAATTTCGTGTTTTGACCCTTTTTAGAAAGGATTTCAGGATCTGATCCCGGTTTAAATTTTTTTCGAGATTTGACCCTTTTGCCTACCGCCAGAGTATCTGGCGGTAGGGTTAGATAGCCTACCGCCAGGTCCCATGGCGGTAGGAAACTTATCCACGTCAGCGCGCGGAAACGGCGTCGTCCCCCTTCCGTCGCACCCTACCGCCATGGGCCCTGGCGGTAGGCTGTCTAACCTTACCGCCAGGGGCCCTGGCGGTAGGGTCCGGGCAGTTATTTGCCCCGAAACCCCCGCGCCCCTGCCCATCTCCCCACCCTCCCTCCCCGGTCGGCAGTTCTTCCCTTTCTCCCCCAAGTCGCCCCTCTCTCCCTCTCTCATCTCCTCCACTCCCCCCCTTGGATCTTCACCGATTCTTCACCGTTTTGGCGGATCGAGATGGCCCCGAGGAGAGAACCGTAAGCTCCTCCGATCCCTCCAATTAGTTTTTGCAAACTTGCTACCGATTCGACGCATTAGTTGCTTGAAGTCCCTCATGTTTTGAACTTGATTGATTTTTTCACCTAAGATTGATTGTAGTTGTAGTTCTTAGTTCTTTAGTAAGTAGTGGTATTGGATATGTACTCTAATCAATAGTTCATATGTTAGTGTGAAGATGAACCCTAGTTCATAATTTTTTTTGTTAAAAAAATTATGATGTATTGTTGATAAAGGGATGAACCCTAGTTTGATGATGCATGTTGATATGATGATATGCTCTAGTGTGAAGATGAACCCTAGTTTGATGATGCATGTTGATATGATGATATGAAGATATTGTTTGGAAAATTTTGTTTAAAAATATGAAGCTATGATGTATGTTGGAGTTTTTTTTGATATGATGCATGTTGATATGATTTGATCCATCATGTGTAGTAGATGTTGTTGGAGGAATATGCTTAAAATTTGATCTTGATATGATTTGAGTTCATTGTTTGTTTATGTATGCTTATGCTTATGGTGCTTTTGTTTATGAAACTCTATTAAGGCGGCCACCTCTTGCGGACAACATCGCCCACAGTATCTTGCATGTTTGGATGGGCATTCGACAAGGGTCATCGTGCCCGCTTCATAGAGAACGGAGAGGTAAGTGATATGAAAGAAATTTTGATCAAAGTTCTCGGATTGATGAAAATGATTTCCTAACTTTTGGCGTTCACTTTTTGATGACGCTCTAGCCATCGCGCATGAGGGGTCACGGGTTCATGGGCATATGGATTACGACGAGCGCTTCGCGCCGTTCTTCAAGAGAGCCCGTCTGTTGGGTTTTGTGCTGCAGTTCAGCGTCGGCCGCCGACGCTTGTCCACGCGGCTCTCACAGCTCGATTGACCGTTGGAGACCGGAGACCCATTCTTTCCATCTGCCATGCGGGAGATGACGGTGACCCTAGAGGACGGGGATGATTACTGCAATGCCGATCGAGGTCATGCACTCACCGGTCGAATGGAGAGGGCCAACTGGCGGAGAGGGTACCACCTCATCGGCGATCGCCCCAAGCCAAGAGTAACCGTACATCCGGTGTGCTGTTGCCACAGCTCTCGAGCACCGGAGGACATGCCCCAAGGCGCAGATGAGGCGATGTGGAGTTGTATCGAGGGCCTATCTGTGGTATATTCTCTCGGAGGTCGTGTTTCCGCACAGCTCAGGAACTCGCTAACCGGGCGATCTGTTCTTCCTAGCGGACTGGGATGCAGGTACAGTTGGGGGCGGCATCTCTCGCCTACCTATACCGTTCGGTAAGAGAGTGTCTAATTGCGTACCTACCTACGAAAGTGTGTCCATGACATTTTCTTATATCTCGATCCTCATTTGGTGTTTTGCAGCTTGACGACGAACGCAGAGGACGGAGACAAGTCCAATATGGGTGGCTTTGTCTGGGCCTTCTCCATTTGGATGTGGGAGCGGCTGCCGGTGGGGCGTCCGGAGAAGTTGTCAAGACGCCCATGGGAAGACTATGGCGAAGAAGGCGACGAGACTCGAAACTCCACCGTAGCTTACGAGTGGGACGTTGTCAAACTCTACACGGGCCTAGACAAGACTTCGTACAAGACCTACACCAACGAGTTGGACGCTTTGACGCATACGCAGGTATATGAACTCGCCCAACACCTTTCTCTTTGATTCCGCTATTGACCGAGAGTGCGAACTTACCAAGGTATATGTAATAGGTAATCTGGTGGCCGTATCGACAAGAACGAGAGTGGGACTTTGATCTGAACGTGATGTGCGATGCGGATCGTGGTCTCTGGCGGTGCATCGTGCCCATGATCTGTGTGTACGCCGTCGAGTGGCATTTGCCACAATGCGTGGCCACGCAGTTTGGGATTTATCAAGATACCCCACCGGCCAGCCCACGATACCGGGCGACCACGCGCTCCACTGTGAGCTCTTTGTTCTCCGTGAGATTATCATGTTTCTTGTTGCTTATGATGATCTCATTGCGCTTATGATGATTCTTGTTGCTTATGCCTTGCAAGCATGAGCGGCGAAGAATCGATCGATCCTGATCGGGAGAGGAGCATAAGACTCATGTGATGGAGTGGAACCGACGGAGGTGGCGTAAATACGTGGAGAGGAGAGTGACTAATCGGGATGATTACCGGGCCGACACATGAGGTGGTACGATAATGGCTGAAGCACCGTCTTCGTCTCGAGCCTCGATGGACGGCGGAAGACATCGCGGAGTCGAGTGGGTGACCCGATGAACAGCATACCGCATCGCATCGAGACATGCACAAGGATTTAGGGAGTTTGCACCCTCATCAACAGAGTGGTACGCTTGAACCGACGGTCGATTTAAAATATTTTATTCGCCAACGTGGTCGACTTATGCCGTTGCGGTCCGGTGAGCTGAGAAGATGCATCTTTGAAGCCTCGGATGCACTAGGTCATCTTCCGGGAGCGCATAACTGAGGCCGAGTCGGGGACGATGAAGGTACAACTTCGGTCTCCTCGGAGCAGATGCATCTTGTTCACTTGCGGTCGATCGATCTGAACTTATTATGACCTTGCTTCATTGTGAGTGCAGAAGTTCGTGCAGCGTTATCGCAAGTGGTAGGGCTGCTTGGGTGTCTTTGGAGCTGGGTCGGGCTTGAAGCTCATCACTGTAGCCACACAGGTATCATCGGCTCATCGAGCCATGCTCCCTCGCTGTCTAGGTTGGTTGGGGAGGAGGAGGAGGAGGAGGAGGAGGAGGAGGAGGAGGAGGCCATATATGAAGAAGGGAGGAGGAGGATGAGAGCAACGGGAGGAGGAGTACGATGAAGATTATGGACCTCCAAAGAACTCAAACGCCTCAAGCATCTCACCGCCAAGAAGAAGGATTTGCTGAGTCCGGACCCTTTCCAGAGACCGGTTCCTCGACGGCCCAAGAAGAAGACCGAAGAGAATCATTCAAAGAGTAACGAGGACCGTACCTCCAAGAAGGGAAGGAGCAACTGATTATGCTCTTCGATAGTTGGCTCTTTTAGTTTCGTTGAACTACGTTTGATTGAACTTTTCTAGTGGTTATGAAGCTACGTGGAACTATGTGTTTGCTATTTGTGGATCTATGTGTTTGCTATTTGTGAAACTATGTGGAACTCCGTTTACTAATTAGTTGAAGTTCGTTTGAAATGTTCTATGCACTTCAAATTTGTTAATGTGTATGTGATGTCTAAGTTTAATTGTTTGAGATCTGTGATATTGTTGTCATATTTGTGAAACTTGCTATAATATTATTGTCATATTGAATTTGAAAAGAAGCAAGCAATTGAACTTAAATTCATAAAACACAGACCCTATCACCAAGGCCCTGGCGGTAGGGTCGACAACTTACCGCTGAGGCAACTCAATTCTTCGTTCTGTAATCATTACATCGAAAAACAAGACCCTACGCCATGGGCTCTGGCGGTTGGGTCGCATGACTCTACCGCTGAGGCCCTTCAATTCTTCGTTCTGAAACATTACATCGAGACAGACCCTACCGCCAGTGCTCGCGATAGGTTTGACAGCCTACCGCCAGAGCCTCTGGCGGTAGGTACTATCCACGCCAACGCAGTCAAACGGCCGCCGTCCCGTCTCAGGCAATCAAACGGCCGTCCCCTCCATCGCACCCCTACCGCCATGGGTCGTGGCGGTAGGCTATCTAACCCTACCGCCATAGGCCCTGACGGTAGTAAAAGGGTCAAATCTCAAAAAAAAAATTCAAACAGAGGTCAGATCCTGAAATCCTTTCCAAAAAGGGTCAAAACACGAAATTCGGCCTATTGCAGCTAGTCCGTTGCATGGATGGTTCCAACATGCATCGTGTGCATAGCAGCACTCTTTGTTCATTGTGATAGCTCATCATTCATGCCGAATGGTACGGGCGCTGCATGCTTCATCTGACATTTGAGACAAGAAAGCACGGTGCACACAGGCGCACAAGGAACAATAAAGCTCGATAGGTCCCACTATAATCAAGTGGGAGTGCCTCCATTTTTCCACGTCTTACTACGGATAGAAACACAGATAACTGGGAGGGCAATTCACATGCCACTAATTAAATGCCTATCACATAATTCAGATCTAGTAGTAACATTTTGGTGGCCGAGTAGTGAATAACCATCAACCGCAAGCTGGCACCCCGGAAGAAGAAGAAAGGAAATCAAGAATCTAGGGGCACTTGGGGCCTCCCTCCTTGGTCTTCCAGTTGTTGTAGCAGGGGCAGGCGCCCTTGTTGCCGTAGGTGCCCGGCGGCACGCAGAGGCAGGTGGCGCAGCACTTGTTGCAGTAGGTCAGGCACGCCTTCTTGTACTGCGTCCCCGAGCACCGCGACGAGCACTTGGACGAGCACTCTGCACATAACCCCTCAAAAAACATCAGTTTCTTTACCCCCAAAAAAGGACCAAGCTAGACGAAACGAGGCAAAATGTAGCAAGACTGCGAGTGGGCTTACCCCATGGCTTGAGCTTGCCGCCGCCGGCGGCGGCGCCACCACCTCCCATCACCTCCTGCACGGCACGGCCCAAGGGAGAAGAGCAGCGGTGAGTGAAGGAAACATAAATGCATGGCTGAAGGATGAAGGAGAGGCGACGTGGCATGGGTGATTACCGCGGGGAACGCGACGGCGAGGACGAGGAGCGCCACGAGGAGGAAGGAGATCTTGGCCATGGCGCTTGCTGTTTCTCTTCTCCGCGCGTGCGTGGCTGGGTAGGAGCGATGTGAATTGTGGGCTTGAGATCTTTTTGGTTGGATCTCCTGGGTATATGTAGGGCAGGAAGGGCAGCTAGCTGGGGGCACGAGGCGGGGGAGAGGGGTGGTGGGGAGTGAGCAGTTATGGAAGCGTTACTGTGGAGAGGACGGGCCTGCTCCTGCTGTCTGTACTCGGCATGTGATGCTCCACTGGGTGCTCTGACCGTGCATGCCTTACAGTCTTACAGACCTGCAGTGCACCGCGACTTTGCCCTCTTTTCCGTGGGAAGGCTCTTGCTTTTGCATTTTGTGCTGTGCCGAGGGTAGGTGATTGATACTATAACCGTGAGATAGGCAAATTTGTGATAAAATATCTGGGATCACAATCAGGAAAACAATATCTCTTCTAGAAATGTTTTTTCATTGTAGAAAAGGTAGAAAAGAAGTTGGACTCTTCGCAACGCCAACATTCATCTTTGGTTTTATTTCTCTCTCCTTTATTTTTTTTCTTGATTGTGTGCATCCTTAATATCTTTGGACATCGTGTTGGTGCAGAAGGCTGGGTGTAATTGACATTTTCGCGATATTAATATATTTTTTTTATATCGAAAAATTTCATCTTTGGTTTGATTTTGCAAACAATAACTGTTGTATTAGAACCAAACCACACTTGGTGTGTTATGTTAGATTAAATGATAAAGACACAGCTCGTTAGCAGATAACCTCCTCTGGTTGCATAGTCATATAGGGCTTGTTTTAGTTTGATCCGTAGCAAAGTTTTACTGGGCAAAATTCAGTTACTAGAGTATTTATTAGTTGTTGATAGATAATTGTCATGTGTTTGTGCGTATATATAGCAATACAGTTTTGCTAAAGCACATCTAGATGTGCCATAAGTATTGCACATCTAAGTCCTATGTCATTGATCTTACGTTGAGATTCGTGTGAACTTTTTTTTTCTCTTTATGCTTGATTCACTCACTTAGATGTGCAATAACCATAGCACATTTAGATGTGCCCTAGACACACCCCAATACAGTTTTGCTAAAGCAATAACTATTACTCCTACTACCAGTAAATCTAATTTTGGCACTGTTGGTTGATGAGCAGTGGGACTTGCGCAAAGATGACATGCACAAATCGAGAGAGAAAATATCCAACAAAAATTAGGTAAAGATATACAAAAGTTTTTTTTTCAGGTGAAGATATGCAAAAGTTTTTTTTTCTCGCAAATGTACAAAAGTTTGACAGCAAACAAACTGATGGTAGCTAAATTTGTGGGCATTCAATTTTTTATTGTAGTTCATGAGGAGGATAACAAACCAAACGGATGCATAGTTTACGCATATGTTAACACTAACATGGAATGTTGGTAGATGAGTAGTGTTATTCTTGCTGCCAACAAGTTGCAAGCCAAAGTGGACGAGCCATAAATACAGAGTGGTGTTGCCGGGTAGAAATCAATTAGGACTCCTTTGATTCAAAAGTAGATGTATATTATCTTTTTGGAGGATCTGGATCCTCAGAAAATTTCCCTACCTAGAAAATTTTCTTACAAACGAATCCGCAACACATTTCGGTTGTGTACTTTTACAGTCTGGGGCTCATTCCACTTAATTAAATTATTCCGGTTCCCGTGCAGTGGTCGTATCCTAATGCGTTGTTTAGTTTCACTAGAATCTAACTAGTGACCGGAGTAGATCGCGCAGCGAGCAGATGGCGCAGCCGGCACGCCCATGCCCACACGGAGGCGCCGTGTCCATTGCGGAAAGCGCACCCGGAAAAAGTCGAGAAAATATCATGTGCGCTACTACTGTAGCTCAGAATAGAACTTGAGCAGGTCAGTATCAGCAGCGACGGGACTGGCCTAGGGCGTACCCTTCCCAACGACCTACTACGCCGTAGCTGCGACGCCGCGGCGCGCCCGGGTCAGGGTCAGGTCTGGAGCAGAGTGCGCCGAGTGCGCGCGGTTCCCGGCGGCGAGTGGGCAAGCATCGACCCATTGCGCGGTCGAACGGTGCACGGCGGTGTCGCCGTCGGCGCGCGCGCGCTGTAACTGCTACGGTGCTAGTACTGTGCCAGTGGTAGACTGTGGTTGCTACTTGGCACTTGCCATTACCACCCCGCATGTGACGCAGCTGCCGCGGAGGTCTTCCCGTCTCACATGGGAGAGCCCCACCCGGCTCGCCATCATGGCCCGGTGCGACGAGCCAAACACGACGGGGGCTCACCGTCAGAGGAGGCCACGGTGGTCTGCGTCTGTCCATGTACCGTGGTCTTTTTTCAGTACCAAAAACAATTATTTTTTTGTTTATAAACTCCCCAGGCGGGTGGCTAATCTCAGGACTACTTTTTGTTTATGAGATGTCTGGAATTCCTTATTTATATCCCATGCAAAAGAAGAGAATCCAAGGCAAAGGCGGATAGAAATTCCCTTATGATCTAATTCCGAGCGGTAGTAAATACCAGGACAGCCTCGGATCGTTGGCAACGAACATTATGAAACTGCGTAAAGAGTTAAGGAAACTTTACAACCTTGAGAAAAAGGATAAAAAGGTATTGCCGAATGCCGGCCGGTGAAAGCTATGGGAGTGTGACTGCGGGAGGAGCAGGTAACATGGGGAGTGCTGTGGAGTGTGGCAACGGCCAGGAGAGGCGAATGTTAGGTTGGGAGTCATTGATGAGCGATGAGACCCCGACGCCGGTGGGTTTCCCCGTTTGAGTTCTTCCCGTTTCCACCGGCTATTCATCGCATTTATCACCGGGGCGTGATATGCCTTGATTGGATGACCGTGAAGCCTCACAGGCTCACAGCCACCTCGACACACCCCGATGGTTGTAGACTTGTAGCTAGCCTTGTAGTGGGGCGGAAAATTGAGTTGAGCTTGACCCTAGGCTCCAACTTCGAACTCGTAATTATTTTTTTCTCCTTTCTTGCGGGGAAGCTTGCCAGCGATAATATTTTGCTAAATTGCAAATTTTTAAGATCAATTTTTTTAACACAGTACGGACGCAAGCGCTCATCTATACGCCCATACACTCACCTCTATGAACGCACACACTTCCTACCCGTATGAGCATCTTCGAGAGACCGAGTCGGCTTGTCATCTTGAGATTTAAGAAGTCACCGTAGGCGTCTCGTCGTGGATAGAAACGTCTCCTCCCACTGAAAGTGTATCACGAAAATCCTGAAATAAATCCAGAAATAATACGAGCACCAGGACTTAAACCCTAGTGGACTGGGATACCACTGTCAACCATCCAGCCACATGTTGATTTAAAATTTCGGAATTAATTGGACTATGTATATGCAGAAGATAAGCATAGAAAAATAGCAATGAGAAAACGATACTATTCGTTGTGCGTTGTGAATTTCTTTTGACATTTCCATGTGGGGCTGGTCTTTTATCTTGAAATTTTAGTCTCACATTTTAGATGTACAAGCATACTCGACATTTGATTATATCGTGGTCGATGTCACTTTCTGTTTCGTGGGATATGCGTTTTCTTCAAAAAATTAGAACAAAGTTTATTCTGGTTTGAATCGCGTGTTAGGCTGGTCACAGTGGGGTGGAACTTAGGAGTAACATCACACATTCCAATACAACTTTGCTTATGTGACACGTATTTAATGAAGAGAGAGGTGCTTGTGGTAACTAGCTAAGTTACCGGAACATCACACACTCCAAAAAACAATGAGTCTATAACCTAATAAATACATCATCGCATAACACTACATAGATGTTCCTATCCACTATGGAGGTAGTAACATAGTCTAGGGAAGTGTGTAAGTTAAGGCTGGTCATAGTGGGGAGTAACTTAGACTAGTGTCATGCATATGACACTAGTCTAAGTTACTACCTTCATAATGCAAAGTAACATAATAGTAGTATCATAGATGGCTTCATTTATTAGCTTGTAGACTCATCCTGTCTTGAAAAGCGCTATGTTACAGTAACATATTATGTTACCACCTCTCATTAATTACTTGCCACATAAGCAGAATTTTCTCGAAACGCGCTATGTTACTTGCTAAGTTACTCCCACTATAGCTAGCCTAAGGCATGGAGGTCGTGATACATGTTTGTCCGTGCGTGGTTGCCGAGCGACGCAAGGGATGTGGAGTGGAGTGACATCACCCGGAGGTGAATGTTTGTTTGGGAGTTATTGAGATCCCAATAGGTTCTGGAGCGGTCATCGATTTTCCATTTCTCACAAGATTTTAACACCCAGTTTGCACTATAAAGCTGTGTGCTACCCCCCTTCGTCAAAGACGCGAATCCAGACAATCATGGAGTCCCCATCCAACATTGGTCATTGCATGGAGTATCATGCGTGTAACTTCATAGCCACCTCGAGCACCCCCCTTTGTTTACCCAATGGTTGTAGAGCAACGCTCCGGGAGAGATGGGTTGTCAAGGTTGAGAAAATGCTTCTTTGCCTGCCTGTTGGCTCCAGCATCAGATTCCCGGAAGAGAAGGTCAGCTAGCGGCAAATGAACTTGCAGACATTATTTTCAAGCAAAATTTTAGATAATATAATAAGTTTGTGATCATCAAGACGTTAGAGTCGGAAGAAAGCAACTATGATATGACCCATGTGTGGTGTGTCGCCCCTCGGACCTGCTAGTGCTGGGGTATTTTGTTCGAATCACCAGGGTGACATTAATGAGAGGTCGATCTTAACTTTACTTGTCCATGAAAACAAATTTTAGGCGGCTTTGGGCATGAAAACACTTAATCTGTCACTATATTCCTTGCACATAACAAGTACATAATACCACCTTACACACCAACTCACATCATTTCACAAAATCGTTTGTCACATATAGATAACATCGCTAATATTTCGCATAGTTGTGTAATAATCAATGCAACATGGAACAATAAAATGAATTAACATGAGGACATTATATTTAAAAACTGAAATTGTAAAACAAAGACAATTTTTTCTCGTTTCCTTGAATCTTCTTATCGTTTTGGCTATGATGTTTTCTTTTGTTTGATCTCTTTACCCTATGACCATAGAAGCCATGATGTGAACATACACGCCAACAACATAAATGAGCACGTTAGTGGATAGATAATAATATGAACAAAAGAATGCTTTAGATTTCATGATTTGTATGAAATTGGCATGAGATGGTCGCTCAATTGGCTCAACGGGAGATTTAAAACCTTTGTAACATCGAGGTGTCATGCGCGCACATGTGTGTGTGATTTGCAGTCAGATGATGGTTTGAAAACCCGTTTGTTAATAAGGATTGAAAATCAAATTTTACAATGACAGAAATGTGTAACAACATGGGAAATACCCATCGGCTCTCGACAACGTGTGTTCCCCGAATCTCACCGACCAGTTAGTTCGAGGGACAGCGCCGACCCTAGTATTATGGAGCCCTAGTGCGAATGTGGTCCAATGGAACAGACAACAGAGTAACATAAATGCGCTCAGTTTACAAAAAAAATGTTCGCTTAAAAATATACATTACAAAACAAATTAAAAACAACTACATTTTTCTATAGTCGGCACGATTCACTAGCTCAGCAATGGGGCTGTCCCATCCAGGACGACTCTTGCCAAATAGGAGGAGGTTCCGTATGGAAAACCCTATTTGTCGCATTGTACGACAAACTGTCGACGCGTCGCACACTCTTTGCTTGGGTCGGCCATTTATTGTTTTATTATGTGCGTCAACCTCAGTTCGGGGAACCTTCTGGAAGGTCAATGAGCGGTTTTGGGAACCATCCAAAAGGTTCTTGGACCGGGTTTTCTTTCTGGGTTTCCTTTTTTCTTTTTCCATTATTTTTGTTTCTCTTTTTGTTCTTTCATATATTCAAGAGAAAAAAACAGATATTCAAAATGTGATTGTTTCAAAAAAATTGTTCATGTTTTTAAAAAATTCTTTACATATTAAAATATTGTTTCAAACTTCAAATTTCGTTCACAATTTTCAATAAATGTTCAAATATTCAAAAATGTAATTTCAAAAATATGAAATTTAAATTTTGTTCACCTTTTCCAAAATTGCACACATTTTAAAAAATCATATATTTTTAAAAATTTGTTTGTAATTTGAGAACTGTTCACGCTTGTCAATTGTTTCATAAATTGCAAAATTGTCGACGTTTGTAAAAAACTATTTGGATTTTCAGTTTTTTGTTCACAATTTTCTTGATTTTTTCAAAAAAAATTAAAAAAATTGGTTCTACTGCTCTAGTTGGTTCTTAAAGGTTCGTGTTGCGAATCAGTCATCAAAAACTCATCAGCACCAATGGCTTGAAACCCTAGTTCACGAGCGGGGCATTGCGAGTTTGATACCTCGCTAGCGCACAACACTTTTTACGAAAATGAATAACTAAGGGTACCCCTTGCAAAGGTCACACCATCTTCTCAAGCACTGACAAGTGTGCACTGCATGTGCAACACCTGTCGTAACTTTTTTTAAACTTTTTTTAGAGATTTATTTATTTAAAACGTTTTCTCTCTTGAATCGTGTGTCCAAATCTTGAATTGTATTCGCTATTGGATTTCTAGTGTCGAGATCTTCAAGACTAGATCTCATGTTAATAAGTTTCGGCAAACTTCTTTTCAAGAAAAAACCAAAAATTGAAAAGAAACTAAACCCCCAAAAATAAAAATAAAAAGATTAAACTGGTTTCGCGTAAAAAAGTGAATACCAAACAAGGGAAGAGAGAATTGAAACCCAAAAGCACAGTTGCGATTTTTCAAAAAAATCACAGCCTGTTATATTTCCTTTTTCTTGGGAGCTTCTCATGTAAGGAAAATTGTGCTTCCATGAGAACCAAATTTGTGCTTCTCGTGCAAGCACATTTTTTTTCATAAATAAGTACAGTTGTGCTTCGCGCGGAAGTAAATATGTGCTTTTGATGGAAGTATATATTTTTTATTTTTTCGAGAAGCATAGTTCTGCCCTTTGCGGAAGCAAATCTGTGCTTCCACAGAAAGCAAGTATCTGCTTCTGGTGGAACCACAAATTTTTTCGCGCACCTTTTCTTCAAAACATAAGAAAAACCCAACGAAAACCGAAAAGGCAAAAAACAAACCCAGAAAAATCCATCTAAAACACGAAAATGCGTAAAAGAACATTGATCAGAAACACCTAGCCCGCAGCATGTGGTGGCGGCTAGACATGCCACTTGGCGTGCTCATCGCTTAAAAAAAGCTTGGCGTGCTGCCAAGGCACCAAAAATGATCCTTGAAGGTCTCCCACAAGGGGTAACCTCAAGTTAGTTGCTCTCCACTTTTGGGGTGATTTTCTTGGGCATCTCGGAGTTGATCCCTCCTTTGGACTGCCTAGTCAGGGGTTCTTCTTTGCGAAGCGGCTGTTGGACGGGCGCAGCTATACCTCGCTAATAGCGAGGCAACCTTCCGATTTGTTGAAGCGCCTTGCAGCCGTGTTTTGTTCTTTTTTCATTTTCTTGTTTTTTCACTTTCGTTTATAATTTCAAATATTCTAAATAATATATTACAAAAACATTTAAAAAATGTGAACCAGACATTTGAAAAATGTTAAATATACATATAGTTAATGTTTCTCATGTATATGAAAAATGTATACAAAAATATATAATGTATGTGAAAAAGTTGATCATGTATTTAAAAAAATAATCCAAGCATTTGAAAAAAATGTTTAACAAGTATTTGAAAATAGTAAATGTGTACTAAAAATGTTAAATTTGTATTTGAAACAATGTTAATCAATCATTTGAAAACTATGAAGCGTGTATGGAAAAAATATTGACCATGCATTATAAAATATTAAATTGGTATTTGAAAATTTTGAATCAAGCATTTCAAAAATGTTGACCATGTAAAACAATGTTAATGTAATATCTGAAAATGTTAATCAAGCATTTTATAAAGTGTTAAATTTGTATATAAAAATGTTGACCATGTATTGAAAAATGTTATACTTGTATCCGAGAGATGTTAATCAAGGATTTGAAAAAAATCTAAATATGTATAGAAAAACGGTTGACCCTGTATTCGGATAAATTAATGACTTTTTAGAAATGTTAATCAAGCATTTGGAAAAATTAAAATGTATATAGAAAAATGGTGACCACGTATTCAATAAATCTTAATCTGATATTTGAATAATATTAAATGTGTAGTTAGAAAAATGCATTAGATGTATACCAAAAATGAGTTTAGAAAAACAATGAAAATGCTAGAGAAAACACATAAAAACAAGGAAAAAAGAAATGAAAAATTGAAGAAAAATAAAGAAAAAAATATGGAAACCCGTGTAAAAACAGAGAAAAGAAACCCAAAAAATCTTTTGAAAACAAGAAAAAACAAAACAGAAAACCTATGAAAAAACGGATCTTTTTATTTAACAAGGTTGCGACCTACTAATTTCACACGAACCGCATGGTGGCCCAGTTTTTAGCAGCGTTATGCGTCACCAGGAGATCCCAGGATCGATTCATATATCTTTTAGCGTGAATATACCTCGTTGTAAGCAAGGTATAGTCTTTATGCTGTTGGATGCACAAAGTGTCAACATTTTTTGTTGGAGCACGCACAGAGTGTCATATAGAAAAGAGTGATAAATCCTGAACATTCGGATTTTATGCGTGGCAATCTGAACTTTTTTAATGGCAACTTTACTTCACGTGAAGTTGGTAAATATGGCCATTTTCTGTGACAAAGTTGCCATTTTTTTTTAACAACTAAAGTTGCCACCTCGCGTCAACTAAAATTATCATGAAAAAACGTTCGGGATGTGATATGCTTAAAATCGCCTTTTTATTCTCCGCTCATCACGCCCATGGGTTTACCCCTGCAACTCATAGCCCATCCAACACAACTTCACGGTCCCACCCGAGCAACCGACTTGGTCCGAAGACCGAGTCAACCCCGCACAGTAACACAGTCAAGCAGGACCCACGCGGAGCACCCACCCCCGTGGGCCAAGACCACGCACCCCGCGCCACCCGAGCCGTCCACGCACCATCGGACGGACGAGGACCAGCCACCCACGTCCACGCACCGTGTCTCAGCCCAGGGTGCAGTAGTATACCGCGTGCACCCCGTGGTCAACTCCGATTCAAAAAAACAATCCCACCACTCTCCGCTTCGACTCCTGACTCCAGACGCCGCCCCCGGCCCCGCCGGAACCCTAGGAAGTCGCCGCCCGTCGCCGGGCACGCGGCCGCCGCCATGACCGGGTGCGTCGCCCCTCCTCGATCCGATCGCGTAGACCTTTACGCGCGCCGCGCTCCTCCGATGGTTCGTCCCGCCGCGGTGGAATGCGATCTGCCTAGGTCGGGATAGGAGGCGCCGGCTGTTTTCTATCCCCTTCTCGTGTCGAGCTCGGGTGGGATTAGAAGGTGGCGCCCCTTTGGGGTCCGGGAGCTTGCGGGGTCGATATCCCCTTTCACCACTTTTTTCTTGCGGTTCAATTGATGCACGATTTGGGCGTCGGAAGGGTGGGATTTTGTACAGTTATAAAAACGATCACTCTGTTAATGGTTTGGATCGAAAGGCGTCGTCCTGTTAAGGGTTTGGGGCGAAAGGCGTCGTCTTTTCTTGCTTGTGAAGCTCGGCGTTAGGATCACGGTTAGATTATCTGAATGTAGCACGTTCTTGCTTCGGATGTGCATGAAAGGCAGGATCAGTTTGGGTGCTGCAGCGACCATAGTTGGATTGCGTCAGTGCTTTGTAGTTTTGCAGTTAAGCTTGCAATTTCCCGGCAGAAAGATGACGTTTTTGCATTGGTTATGGTTGAGAGGGACATTTTTTTTCCTATACCGGGTTAGCACTATGTATGCACTTTGTCCTTAGCAATTAAAGAACATACACTTAGTTTTAGTTGAATGGAGACATTTGTTTCTATTCCAGGTTAGCAGTATGTATGCACTTTGTTCGATAGCAATTAAAGAACTTACGCTTTGTTCAGCAGCAATTCAGGTAGGCTTTTTTTGCCCCCCGGTGACGGTTTTAAAAAAAAAAACGTCAAAGGAGTTCATTCAGCGTGTCACCCTCGACTCTGCTGTTGTGTCCATCTTAAACTTTTGGATGGCCATCGTTCAGCATGACTAATTAAAGATCACTTTCCAACGTTTTCTTCTATTTATCCGATTAGCATTGCACGCAAACTTGACTTCAGTCATTGTTATTGGTCGTTAGTTTTACCAGTGTCATGGTTCCTCGGTAAAAAAAATGATTCTTTCGAACTGACTTCAGCTTAGCAGCGCTTTAATTTGGATCTACGCCGTAGCCAGAAGCCAGTAGTGCAGTCGAATTTGGTCCTGTATTCTTTAAATGAGATGCTTGATCAATATTAGCACGCAAGATATATTGAGGAACTATGCATTAGTGGTACATATATTTATATTTCGGTGTGCTTGTCAGATTCCAAATCAAATTCATTTTGTACCTGTACAAGACTGACTGGATCTGTTTAATGAAATTATCCCCTTTCCTGTGCCAGCCTTTGGTTCTTCCTTTTTGTGGTTATAATGCTGTTGATAGGTGCATAAATATGCATTGAAGTTGTGGTAATGTTGTTGGAGTTGTGGAGCAACTTTTCTGTATTCATCTGTCTTAACTCTACTGCTGATAATTTCTGCAGGACATCCTGGCTAATTGATAGCCAAAGAATTGCTTCGAAAATAAAAAACGTTTCTGGGTCACGGGATCTCAGTAAACAAAAATGGTTGAGCAACCCAACTAAGGAGTGCCCGAATTGCAGCCACATCATTGATAACAGTGATGTAAGAGTTGTGCATTTGCATTTCTATTATCCAAAATTGAACTAGCTGTGGTGCATCTGTATATCATTAGCATTTTGTTGTTAGTATGGTTGAATGGCTGATTCATGCTTATTTTAAATACAGGATTTAGAGAAAAAACTACTACCTCCGTCCCATAATGTAGGACTTTTTTTGACACTAGTGTAGTGTCAAAATACGTCTTACATTATGGGACGGAGGGAGTATATAGTTAATTTTTTAGCCATTACTGTTAATCTTTATCCAGCCTTCTGCTCATTGGTCTATGTTAATAAGGCAACCACTTCTTCCTAAAGCTGAACAGATTCTGTTATAATTCTCTGACTTTGTGATTCTCATGTTCCAGATCAAGTGTTGTGTGAATATATTGTTCTAAAGTTTTTGAGTTTTCCCACTTTGAGACTCGGATTAGTATTGTTAATTAGTAATGCCCAGTAAGGTACTAAGGTGTATTGTAAACTGCAAGTCTGCAACCCTCTGATGAATTAAGGTTTCTCTACAGGTTGTTCACCAGTGGCCTGGTTTGCCAAAGGGTGTAAAGTTTGATCCGTCTGACCAGGAATTGCTTGGGCATTTGCTGGCAAAACATGACAAAGCAGGTTCTCAACCTCATCCATTCATTGATGAATTTATCCCAACAGTCGAGGAAGCTGATGGTATCTGCTACACTCATCCACAGAAACTTCCAGGTTCCCCTCAGTTTAAATCTTTGAAGTACCCAGATATCTTCCTGTGTTTGCTATCTGGTCTTTTTCAGTCAAACCCAAGGCCCAGCATTTCTACTAAATCTAGCAGTATTTTCGGTGTTGGCAATAACATTATTTTTTTCATTCAATATATTACCTTTACACATATGTCACTCAGGAACATTCTACAAATCTGCTATGACGTCTTGCATCTCTAGACTGGTTCAGTTCAGGTCCTTTTTTTTCAAACCGGGACTTCACTTTCTTTATAAAGCACCTTTTTTATAGCTTTTGCAATAGAAGTGTGCTTTTGAGAAATTTAATCTGTTTTCTCTGCTCTGCTGTGTTGCTTTGCATTACTGTTGAATTGACTTCATCCTTTTCAGGCGTTAAGCAAGATGGAAGTGTATCACACTTCTTCCACAGAACATTTAAAGCATATAACACTGGGACTAGGAAGCGTAGAAAGATCAACACTAGTGATCTTGCCGATGTTCGCTGGCACAAGACAGGCAAGACAAAGCCAGTAATGGTTGATGGACAGCACCTTGGCTGTAAGAAAATAATGGTGCTATATATGAGTACTGTGAAGGGTGGGAAGCCCAAGAAGACTAACTGGGTGATGCATCAATATCATCTAGGCACTGGGGAAGATGAGCAGAATGGGGAATATGTTGTCTCCAAATTATTTTTCCAGCAACAGAATGGGGAAAAGAGTGCATTAGAGCTAACGAACACAGATGTGATGGAAACTACAGTTGCTGAAGCAGATCTTACTGACCTCCCTGAACCAACCGCGGAAGAAGATGAACGTATTAGTAGTATTAGTAACCAAGAATTTCTTCTTAATAATGAATATAATGCTGACGAGGAAGCCCTTCATAGCCATGAACATAATGCTTATCAGGTAGTTGCCTATTCATATCGCTGTATTTCTATGCATTATACGTTCTAGTCAAGTTGAGTTAGCAAACAAAACATAAGGAGTGTTTAAGGTAACTGAATAATGAAGTCTGTAACTGATATGCAGGAAAACGGAGATTGTGAAATAAAAATGGAAGAAAAAGCTGCTGATGAAAATGCCGTCTATCCATCCTCTGAAAAACCCGAGGATGGAGATAATCCACCATCACAAGATCCAAACTTGTGGGAAGGTGATTCCCAGTTTCTGTTAGATTCTCAGCAACTAGCAGAAAACTTGGCCATCTGTGATGAGTTCCTGCAAAGTCAGACCTCATGCGGCGATGGAGATGAACCAGGTTCGATCAAGCCTCGCCTGGCAGTTTATGCCCAATTGCCAGTAGAGGACTTGAAGAAAGATCTGCAAGAATACAAGGACTTGGGCCCTTCAGACAATGCAAATCTTGAGCCTGAAAACAATGCTGAACTTCGATTGAGCCAACTCGTAAGATTTTGATACCTTGGACCCTCATACAGTTTGTTGACATGTTCAGTTTTCCCTTTCCACCCTGGGTTTACTAATCCGTGCCTTACTTGCAGGAATTTTCACAGGACAGCTATACGATTGGAATTTTCACAGGGCAGGCGGTTGATTGACGTCGTCTCTCCTTGAATGCATTGCCAGCACCCTGCGCATGAAGAAACATCTGAAACCCCTTTTTGCGAGACAATATTAGAGCAATGTGCTGCAAGCATCACCAACTGTGGTTTTCAGCTATGTGGTGATGTGGCTATTTTGTAACCTGCCAGCTTAAGACGTTGGCACTGTATATGAGTCGGGGTTGTTTATGCACTGATGAATTGCTCTCAGGCATACGAACTGTAAGTTATGAAGAAGGCCAGAAGGTGTGATGCTGTGCGCTGGTTACTGTTCAGCCCTAGAACTAGCTATGTCTGGCAGCATGCGCTTGTAAATTGTAACGGTTAGCTGCCTCGTTTTGGGAATCTTGAATGAAATGGTAAATGATTAGCTGAAGTACCGATGAGTTTTTCTTCAGTTACAATTATAAATCCTGAATTTGAGTTGTCTAATGATGATGCGTCGACAACGTTGGCAAATCATGGTACCACCTATTAAATGTAAAAAATCACTTTCATGTGCTGGAGTAATACCTTGGTGAAGTTTGGGTTGAGAATTTCGTGCAAGATTGATCTTGTGATAATCACATGAAAGAGATGGGAACCAACCCCAACTTTTTCAACTCCCTTTCAATGTCTGGTATATATATCTCTATATAAGTCAGGTATATAGTTTCGAATGGATTATAACCGGCAGGACTTGACTCACTTGACAGACATGTTTGGTAGGTCCGGAGTGGGTTGGATTTAGGGTCTGTTTGGAATGGCGGAATAGAACACCACGGAGTAGAAAATAAGATAAGCGACTTCACATGTGGTGTGTCAAGCTAAAATCCTTACAAATTCTTTAATGCAGAAGAGAAGTTGTTTGACTGTGACGATTTGATGCTTCACAAATTAATGATACAGTACATGATTATGGAGAGAGAGAGAGAGACGAGTCAAGGCTCGTATAAAATTCCCTCCATATTTTTTCGAATCCTACGAACAAGTTCAAGCACTGATGCTCGCATTATTTTTGGATTTATTTCAAGATTTTCGGCGATGCGCTTTCAGTAGGAGGAGATGTTTCCGTCGACGACGAGGCGCCTACGATGACTTCATAAATCTCAAGATGATATGCCGGCTCAGTCTCTCAAAGATGCTTATAGGAATAGGGTGTGCGTATGTGCGTTTATAGAGATGAGTGTATACGCGTATGTATGAGTGCTTGCGTTTGTACCGTGTTAAGACAACATAATATATACAATACAAATTCAGTTTTCTAAGCTTGATAAAAATGATTGCATGCATTATTCCATGCAAAAGCCGAGAGCTTTCCTCCATTCGGAAAAAAATGACGTACATTACTTCGTCGACCACCTAAGGTCATTGTTGACGCTACATGTTAGACTACAGCCCCATACCCTAAAAAAGAAAAAAAGACTGCAGCCCCATCTGCCACGTCGGCTCAGTCGGTACAACTCATGTAAAACACCCATATATTTTAATCGGACACCCGGGAAGAAACGTATGGCTATCTAATTATTAATAACGGGATCAACATCTGAGTACAGGCCGACACGATTAATCATTTTTTGACGTGCTGATCCGTCCGAGTACCAGTGTTCACCACATTGCTAAACCCAGCAGTGACGCTTACTCTACAATAGATAAAAGAAAGGGCTCCGCCTCCTCCTCCTCCTCCTCATTTAAAAAAGAAAGTTAGGGTTCGTGCCTCTCGCCGACGCCGGCGCAGGTCCGCCTCATCTTCGATGGCCCTAGGACCATGGAGGCGCGGTGGATCCTACCAAGGGCCGGCGGGAGGGCTCTGTTTTTAGTCGTTTTTTTCAATCTTGTTAGGGTCTGTGTCCTACTCAGGAAGACGAGACGGCGGCGGCTACCTGAAGATGGAATAAAGGTCTCGCCTAGCCCGTTCCCCGGTGCGTCTAGCATCATTGATGGGCGTGTGGAGGTGTGTCTCCGGCAGATCTATCTTTGGTGGATTTGCTCGGATCTCGTCGTTGTTCATCTACGTTCGTGTGTCTTCGGTTTGGATCTTTCCGATCTCGTTATTTTTCATCGGCGGTTCTTGTTACGGTCTTTGGTCCTATGGGGCTGAAGACGACGACTTCCGACCGTCTACTACAACAAGTTGTGCCCGCTCCGCGATGGAGGGCGAGGCGCGCCTTCCGGCTCGCTTCTCTTGTAATCGTCATTAGGGTGGTCTACGTGCAGGTGTAATTTTATTTCTGATATTTGTTGTACTGCCATGATTGAAGATTAATAGATTGGAAGTTTTTTCACAAAAAAATACTATATTGCTAACGTCGGTAGTAGAGTTTCTTGATTTGCAGTTTTGATCGGTTCTCGTCGCGCATACGTGCAGGCAAACGACAACCCGAATACTTTTTTTAGGGGTTGGGCCAGAGCAGCCGGGCCCACGCCCTAGCGGCCCATGGCGGTGCACGTCGAGACTAGAAAAAGGAGCGGCCCGGCCGTGTAGCGCGGAGCCGGCGGCTACCGTTGCGAGTGCGACGCGGAATACTTCGCCCGCACGGTATAGAAAAAGGGCCACCTCAGATCCTATCCCGTTGCGCCGAAAAGGCTTGGCACCCTGCGACCACAGTGCTTTGTATCGTTTGTCTTTTCGTAGTGGTTGTCTAGATATTTTTTTTCTGGATGGAACACTTGTAGTATTACTCAGTCACAATGTCATTACAATCAGCCCTTGAAATCGACTGCATTTGGAGGGCCACAGCCGGTCCAAGATTTCTACGTACTTTCCAATCAAGCAAAGCTAGATATGCTACCGTGAACGGTTAATATGAGTAATACAAGAATCATGAAGAGACATAAAATGCTTCATTTCTTTCATGATCAAGGAGTACATAGATCGGTTCAGCTTCTGTGTTTGTAGCTTGTTGACTATAACAAGGGTGTCCAACTCAATTACGTCGTCGGGGGGGGGGGGGTCTGGATTGCCAGGCTTATAATATAAAGTTTTAAGCTTTACTGATTATTTACGAATGAATAATCAATTTATAAGAAAGCATGTGGAAAGTGTAAAATAGATATATTTGTCTGGTACCTCAACCCTATCTCTGTTTGATCCTTTATCTCACACACCCAGTTTTTTTTCCAGAGTCGGCGAAATTGTTCAAGGTCCAGCTTCCGATTCCAATGGGGCTGCCCGCCTCCCATCAGGCCAATCTCGAGAACTCCGCGCACGGACGACGATGAGGCACTTCCCATGGATGCATGGGGCTTATGGCGGAGCGCCATTGACAAGCAGAGGGATCGACACAGGTTGTGGCACAGGTAGTAGAGGTCCATCTCAAGGCCGATGAAGAACCTGAAGATGATGCCCCTGCGGTAGATGGTGTTGACCAGAGCATTGTTGGCGTCCTCCAACCACGATTCCTTCTCCCCGGTGGTAGGGCCTTGACGCCGTCAACTGCATTTGTGTAAAAGACAGTGGTGCGTACGATGCACATTACGTCGACACATTCAAGTCGAGCGTGACATATGCTAAACGAGTTAATACAAAACTGACCAGTACTGTTTTTTTACAAGAGCCGTCTTCTCCAGTTTTATGAGCACAAAAATTTTCTTATCTTGATTGGTTAGGCTAACCAAACAACATAGCTATCCCCTTAAACATGATTAGAGGAAACTGCTTTAGTAAATTCTACCTATCCAAACAAGCACTTATTATTTGTTTTTTTGCAAACTTTAAACCCCTTCTCATTAACATTACTCAAAGTATAACAAGGAACCAAAACATCCCATGATACACAAATAACAACTTAGTATATATTTCTTAACATAAACATCACAACACGTGTCGATGACTTTTGCCGCAGTGCTTCGACCATCCATGTTCGTTTACCAGAGTATATTGTGCTGCAACAAGTAGGGAGATGCACCCGAGCACCGTATCTTTGTAGAAGCGGTGTCTAGCCGCAAGGGAAGCATGAAATTGCACGGCAACGGAATCCTTCGGCGGAGTGAGGAGGGGAGGGGACCAAAAATTTAACAAAAAATGCAAGTACTTTGCATATAGAGCATCAACATTTAAAAATGCCGAAGAAATGCAATGAGTGAGACAACTGACTTTGCCACTACTAAGAGATTTGATGACAAGGCAAAAAGTCGAGATAAAAGGCCTAGCATTGGATGGAAGATAAATCTTTTTTTGGGAAGATAAATCAACTACGCAGCATTCCTTGTCACTTATACCTGGTGCTAGTTGAAAATAAATCTAGCAAAAAACACAAAGAACGTAGGTCAGAGATAGATGAATGGAGAAGACAAGATATGTGCATTTTTTTGCGGAAAAATATGTGCATATGTTAGTGTGTTGATTAAGATCAGAATCTAAGGCTACCAATTAATTAGACCAATAATATGGCCCACAAAAAATTAGACCAATAATATGGCCCACACAAAATTAGACCAATATAAGCTATGTGGCTCAAAATTAGACCACTAAAAACCATTTTCAAATAGGAATTCAACGCCACAACTTCTGTCGCACATAACCTATATTTTGTTGGTTAAATTGCCGGGTAAAGTTAGATATCATAATACATGCACGCCTTGCTCAGTTGAACGAAGGTAATGGTACATTAACACTAAGATATCGATGGTCTTATGGGCTTGTTGCTGATTTGCGTGGCAAGTTGGAAAAGTGGGAAGTCACTAAGCAATCATAAGTTTTAGACACGGTTATGTGTAGGAAAAATTCATCTTCCTCGACCATCCTTATGAACCATGGAAATAAGTTATTCACTAAATCAAAGGTCTTTTTCTATTCCATTTAGCAAAGCGAGTTAGCTAATCAATGTACACAAGAGGCTACTATGTTCAGAACAATATATGATTATACTCCCTTATTCCTAAAATGTAAAGCTCGCTTGACTTTACATGGTCTTTGATGCACAAATTTGACAGTTAATACATGTAAAAACGCACGGATTGAATATGTATAACCGGTAACATCGTATTTGTCTTGTAAAACAGTTTTATTTCATGAATATTTATACTAACTTAATGGACATACAATAACCGAAAATCATAGTCAAAGTTAGTCAAAGTGTGCTTTAAATTTAGAGAAGGAGAAGCTGCCACAATTAATTGGATCGAAGGGAGTAATAATAATAGTAAATAAACAACAACAAAGTATACTCTACCCCTATACAAACTTTATTTTAAGCCAAAAAAAGATACGGACTACAAAGTGTAGAAGAAAACAAATCGAATCTCCCTACAAGTTGTTTAATGCGCTCTGGCTGGCCCACGGGACGGGGACACGGACCTGAAGGCGGCGCATATAAACGTAATTACCCGACCTTCCCGGGGTTCTGGACGCAACAACTCGCCCCCCGCAAGGTTTAATCCGGAAAAAACTTGCCACACCAACGAAGCAACCCCCTCCCCCCTCGCTTCCTTCCGCCCCCGGCCACCTCCGGCGACTCCACCCCCGCCACGCGCCGGCCGGCCCCGCGCGGGCGCCTCGGATTCGCGCTCGCCGCGGGAGGGAGGGGTGGGATGGGGCTGCTGCGGGGGTTCTCGGTGGGGGCCGTGATGAAGCGGATGTGCAAGGCGGTGCTGAAGAAGGGGCTCGGGGATCTGTTCCTCGGCGAGCTCGACCTCGACCAGCTCGACCTGCAGCTCACCCGCGGCACGCTCGAGCTCACCGACCTCGCGCTCAACGCCGACTACATCAACAGCCAGGTGCGTCACGCCTATCGCCTCGCTGCCCCTTCGCGATTTCGTCCCTGTCCCGTGTGGGTTTAGGGCGTCTTTTTCCGTGTTCGATCGGACGCGGCGGAATCGGACTTTCGGGTGCGTCCCGTCGCGATTGGTTGTCCCCGCGTGCTGAGGGGAATCGAATTGTGGCGTGATGATAGACAGGTTGACTGTAGGGTAGGGTGGTGGGGGTGGGATGACCAAATCAGTTTCCTCTGATTTTGGTTGCAATTGGGCACTGGGGCGGCGTGTATAGGCTCGGTTTTGTTAGAATTTCGGACAGGTTTTTGCGAATATCAGGGGCAAAGGATTGGCGGGGTAAGGCGTCGTTTTCACTAATCAGGCTGGTGAGACCGCAGGGGGACTGGATTTTAACCAAGTGGCGGTCGTGGTCTCGTTGTAGTTTAATAGGACTGTTGGAGTGCAGTTTGCATCTGGAAGTGTACGATCAAGCTGGAGTATTAGGGTTTGGGAGAAGCAGTAGGGTGTTGGTCCCTGTCTGCAGTTCCTGCATTTGAATCATAGTAACTTTAAATATTGTCACATTCGACTGAATGGAGCATTTGCAATCATATGCTGCGCAACTGTCAGTTAGGGTATTAAGCTGGATGATAATCTTCAAGCATCTACAGTTCAGTGTTTAATCCTTTTCTACCAACCGATACCCGATTTGTTGTGATACTTACTGCTTAGCATATAAAGATCTTATGGGCATGCTCCTCCCACCACCCACTGTGAAAACTGAATTTGTAGTTTGTTATATTTCGAACTGTTCAATTGGGCCTTTACTTCAGATTTTTTAAGTTAATATCCTTCTCCGTTTCAGCTATCAGGATTATCTATCATGGTGAAAGAAGGATCAATAAAATCTCTGCTGGTTAAATTTCCTCTACAGTTAAAGAGTTGTGAGATTGTAGTGGAAGACTTGGAACTTGTGCTCGCTCCATCTGTTGCTAGTGAAATTCCACCTGTAGATGCTGAATGCTCTGTTTCTGGTAATAGTAGTTCCACACAGACATCAGTCAACACCAAAAGAAATGAATCTGAGAAATATTGTTCTACATCTGCATCTCGAGATGTGGATGAGGGTGTCAAGAGAATAGCCAATGCTGTCAAGTGGTTTCTTACAAACTTCAAAATCAAGTTTAAAAATACATATGTTGTATTTGATCCTCAGACCATTTTGGATAACAAGATCTCAGAATTTAATCGATCACTAGTTTTCCGGGTTAAAGAGATAGAATTTGGAACTAATCTTTCAACAGATGGTCTTGTCAAGCTGAATAATTTCGTAACTTTCCATGAGGCGGTGATCGAGTTCTTGAAAATGGATGATGTTGATGTACTTCTTCAGAATGATTTGAATAAGGCAACAGCTGACATCTCATCAGGTCATAGTACTACCTCGGTCTTGACAGGTCCTATTGGTGGATTCTCAGGGACATTGAACTTAAGCATCCCGTGGAGTAATGGATGCTTGAACCTTAAGAAAATCGACGCGGATGTATCTGTTGATTCATTAGAATTGCTGTTACAAATCAGCAGTATCCAGTGGTTCATGAATGTGTGGGATTCTCTCCATAGGAATCAAGCACGTGAACAGATTCGTCCCCATAATACGGCAGATATGTCCTTGAGCACCTCCAGATCTGCCTTAAGCACTTTGAAATCAGGTTCAGACTCAGTGATGATCCGGAGGGAAGACACAGACCAGATTGCACTTTCACAAAACAGGCAAGACAAATATCAGGATTCTTTCCTAACTAAGGCACATGTTATTCAAGACTGGATTCCGGAGCTCGTTGTCCACGAGGATCAAGGTGACCCTGATTCAGATTGTGACGAAAGGTTTATTTCTTTCCTAATGACATTCGTTGCACCCGTGTTTCCATCAGCTTCCAATTTACTTACTTCACATGATTAATGATTAATCCCTTAAAGGAGTATATGTTTGACATAGCTGTTATGAGATCATTGTAGAAAAGATTAAAGTATGTTGTTGCTATGTCGTATTGCATCCATTTCTTTGGCTTATGAATGATCGACCAGATGTATGATTTTACGTATAATTTTTGGTCATCAATTTGAACTATAATGTGCATGCTTTGGGAGTTGCAGTTAATAGTGTTCATTGCAGCATGCACTTGTTGCTCCTGTCCTGTCCTTTACTTCAGCTGTCTTTTAGATGTTCCGTTGTCTTATAGTTGCAACTTACCGAGTATCACTGCCCATTGGGCTAGAAAGTAGTTCTCTGCAATTGGTATGTTGCCTGGGGTTTCGGTGACCAAATATACTAGAACTCTTCATTGACTAGCATATCTTTTCCTTTGCTTTGTCTTTATTTACGTTGTTATCCTGTAAGACAGTAAAAGTCTATCTCTTGCTATGTGTGTTTGCATTTACATTTATTAAGAGAAGCATGTCATTTGAGCCAAAAAAGAAAGCAAGATTTGGACTAGCCTAAGTGGATTACTGATTCGTTCTTATCTTTGACAGCATTGATCAGTTCTTTGAATGTTTTGAAGAACTGAGGAACTCCCAGACTAATTTAGGAAATAGCGGCATATGGGACTGGACGTGTTCAGTATTCAACGCAATTACTTTTGCATCCACTTTAGCTTCTGGATCAGATCAAGTCCCTAAAGGTATATAATGCTTATTTTGTTATGGATTTATGCTTCATATTTAATTTGTTTGTGTTGTATGAACAGTGGATGGCAATAAACGCGATAACATTGACTTCCATAATCGAGTTTTTCTTATGACACACTTTCTTGCGGATTCAGGGCATAGTTTGTACTTTGTAGCCTACACCTTATGCATGTCTTGGTTCATAGCCACGCTTTCTTGCGGATTCAGGGCATAGTTCACATGCCATAGGCTCGTTTTTTTGCCAAATCACCACACTTGTGATGGCTATTTCGTTCGCCACACTTTTTGTGGCAGCCACATTTGCCTTGGTTAGTTGTGGCAAAGTTAGTCATGAACCAAACATGCCCTCATTTATCTTGAATAACTTGGCTCACTCTGAATGCCATCCATGCTAAGTTCATAGTGTTTTACACTTCTAAGGAAAAATGTTACACCGACTGTTAGTCAGCATGCAAATGAAACATCCTGGTAAAAAACATGGATGCATTATGTTGACTTGTGAATAACAGCAGACATATATGATGCTCTAAGAGCATTCCGTGCTGGTATCCACACCTATGAGTTCCACCACAGGCGTGACTTTGTATAATAGCTTCTATCCATTCTCTTGCCACGGCTATAAGCTATAGCATTGTGAGCATGTAAAACACCATCGGATGTGTTCCAGTATTGAATCGAACCAAGTGGCTGTAATGTGTTATTTCTTTTTTTCCAGTTAATTATCGTCTGATCTTCTAAATCTCAGGACTTGCTTTCCTTTTCATTCTAACAGAACCGCCGATTGAGAAAACGTTACGGGCTTCCATCGCTGAGATATCTGTTATTCTCTTGTTCAGTGATGAAATGGATACTGGCGATTCCAGTGTTCCTGTCAGTCTCGTCAATGATATGAGAAATTCCGAAATGTTCTCGAGCTGCCTTTCCTCCCCCCCGCAGTTTGAACAATCGATGATGTATCCTGCTACTGCTTCCAGCTTAAATATGCATCATCTTGAAGCCAAGTGTCAGAACATTCATCTTGAACTCGAGGTATTGTTTTCCACTGCAGCACTTGTTCTGAGTTCATACATTGTTGAAGTCTTATAGCTTGATACTGATTTTTTTCTTCATGTCCGCAGACATATCCCAAAAAATTAGGGTTCAAGGCATTGATTGCCCACATGAAGCTTGACGAATACTACAGTACTAACCATGATTCAAATCACTCACACCTTGGCACTGCTTTCTTAAATAATAATTTCTGTAGAGAAGTTCAAGCTGCTCTCCCTCAATTCCCATTTGCTGCTCAAGATTATTGGGTGGAAACAGCTGGAAGCTCTTCCCGCCGTTCAGAAAAATTCATTAAGGTTGAGCTGCTAAAAACATTTGGTGAGTCCACATTCCATTATGATGTCAGTAGCACAGATCAAGATGGCAACTCAGTAAGCACAACTTCACTGTCTATATATTTGGCTCCTTTGACTTTGTGGGTGCACTTCCATACAGTATACATGATACTGAATTTTATCAGTAAAGTCGAGTCTGATGTGTTTCATGGAGAGCATAGACTTAATAGGGATGGGGATGAAAGAAACAGCAAACTGGCTAATACTTCCTCAAGCGACTCTCTGAAGGTTCAAATAGCTCCATCACATGCAAGAATCGTCTTTTGCTTTCCTTCTGAGCCCTCATGGGATTTAAGTCGCCCGTCCATCCTGGATAAGTTCCTTGTCATCGACCACACAACATCTCATAACTCAGCAGAAGCCTCTTCCTCACTTCGAAATGAAAGGTTTAATGATGTTCATCCAAGCACACAATCTACTTCACTCCATTTGGCTACCGGGAACTTTGACATCTACTTGGTTAAACCCTCCAGTGCATTGGATGGTATATGTGCTTTGAGTAGGCAAACTTTCTCTGCTCTGAAGATTTTATCTGTGACTAGATCCGATTATAATGACTCCAGCATTAGAATGATCCGAAAAAACCACCCTGTAACTTGCCCTGAGATGGTGAACAAAGTTTGGAGTTTGCCGAGCCTACATGATCAGAAGATTACTCAGAAAGAAAATAACAAATGGGTTGGCGTTGCCTCTTCTACAACTTCACAAGATCTTGTAGAGTCAAGTCTCAGTATTCGCCAGGAACTCATTCGGAGCACTGAATTCTTGCTACATGTTCAACTTCCTTGTGTTTCGGTTCATCTCAATAAGAAGGATTGTGGACTACTTAATCAGCTGCTAGATCACGTACTCGATGGGCTTTCAGATGGAGCACCAGGCAGTTCTGAAAATGGCAAGGATAAAAACAACGAAATTGCCATTCAAACATCTGTCATTTTTGAATGCAGCATGTTGGATATTTGTACTGAGTTGGATGAAACTGTGGAAGTTGGTCCATCGTTGCAGACAGAACTAGAAGGTTCTTGGAATCGTCTCAAGTTATCTGTTTCAAAATTGTCTCTGTGCTCCTTCTCTAATGTTGGTGGGGTCAACAATACCAGTTTTCTTTGGGTGAATCATGGTGAAGGTGAGCTTTGGGGTTCGGTTACCGGTACAGATGATAAAACCTGTGAAGAAAGCAAAGATTTTCTTTTAGTTATTTGCAAGGATTCCGCTAGCAGGCGGGGTGATGGTGAAGGTAACAATGTATTGTCTTTTGGTACTGCTGGCTGTTCCGTGACCCACATCAGGAACCCAAACCTACAAGAGAATTATACTTCTGTCAATGTTCGTTCTGGGACAATTGTGGCACCTGGTGGACGTATGGATTGGATCAGTGGAATATCTTCGCTGTTCACTTCAGGTTCAAGTGGAACTGAACAATCCAATAACAGTAGTAGCACAAATAATTCACAGGCTGGTGAACCATTTTGGTCCTCTTTTTTTCTTGAGTTATCCGATGTTGCTCTGAGCTATGAACCTCACCTGAAAAATTCCTCATTCAATGCTGACGCTCTGGAGTGCAAGTTTTTCTCATGCCTTTTAGCTGCATCATCATTTAAACTTCATAATAAATCTGCATCAGATTCTGCAGCTACTGATTTTGATATCCAACTGCGAGATCTCGGGCTTCTCATTTGTGAATCGTCTGGTTCCAAAAATGTCACTTGTGGTTATGATGTTGATTACCTTCGTCAATTGGGCTATGCTAAGATTGGCCATAACACATTCATTGAAGCTGCTCTAAGAACTGATACTTCCTTTTGGAAACTTGAAATATCCGAGTCACAATTTGATATTGGGACATGTCGTGATACAACACATGGTCTTGTTCGTTTGGTTTCCCAACTACAAAAGCTATATGCTCCGGATATGCGGGACGCTTTAGCTCATCTTCAATCTAGGTGGAATATTGTCCAACAGGCAAACGCACAAAATATGCCCAGTGATGCATCAGATATGTCAGAGAGCACTGACAACTTGGCAGATTCTGGAGAGTGCAAGTCAGATGGTCTGCTTGATGACATAATTGAGGATGCTTTTTACACTGACCAGGCCTACACAGACTACAATTTTTGGGACAAAAATTGTCATAACTCATTGAGCGGCAGTGAAATGAATGCTGAATATGAGATGAATATGGCTAACCCTGAGGCAGCTGATGTTGGTGTTCCACACATAGTCACCCCAGAAGCGAATACTGCCCAAATACCAATTAAGCAGAATTCCTGTCCTGAGCAGATCATTGACTCTTATTATATGCCTGATCTTCTCAATTCATCATTGTCATCATCTCCTTGTAATGTAAACCATCAGTCATCTGGTGATGATGCTCGTAAAACCATGGACTGTGATGATGGTGGATGGTACAACAATAGCCCCTTGACGATAGTTGAAAACCATGTTTACAAAAGGAACAGCCCACATGGAGAATATGTGTTCCAACAAGAAGGCAAGCCTGCTGTTTGCAGCTTGAATTCTGATGAATCTTGCAATCTGAAAGGCAAGATTCTTATTCATGATATAGATGTTAAGTGGCGAATGTATGCTGGTGATGACTGGCCATTGGCTCACAATGATTCAACTAGCCACCCATGCTCAAATGGAAGAGATAGGAGTTCTTCTTTAGAATTCATTGTGTCAGGACTCAGTGTGCAATTTGATATGTATCCAGATGGGGCCGTTTCTGTGTCTAGGTTATCCATCTCCGCACAGGACCTAAATCTTTGTGACCAAAATACGCATGCTCCATGGAAAATGGTACATATTTTTTTTTCTTTCTAAATTTCATTGAGCACTTGCTTTCATCATCGATTAACGCCTTTTAACTTCTATCATCCATTTTAATAGGTTCTTGGATGCTACAACTCAAAGGATTACCCAAGAGAATCTTGCTCCACTGCATTCAAGTTAGAACTAGAGTCTGTAAGACCTGAACCACAGGCTCCTCTAGAAGACTACAGGTATATACAGCATTAAGTTGCACACACAGTGGATTAATCTATTGGAAAAGATACCTGCTTGTTTCTTATACTATATAGCTTCAAATGGTTAAAGATAAAGATTACTGTAAGGATATCCTATCTAAATCATCCATCCATACATAGAAGACATCCTTTGACCTGGTAGATTGTAGTAAAATATAAGCTATATATTGGTTTCAGAACTTTGCAAGACTAAGTCCTAATGTACTTGACTAATTTATCTTTTTGCCTCAGCTTTGAGGGGTATGTGGAATATGGGGTTTGCACAGTTAAATAGCAGAGACATAGTTTCATGTAGTAACTGTATCCTGGTGCAATAGTTGTTTTAGTATTAGGTTTGCTTATGTTTATGCATTCTTGCTCTTTACACCTTTGTTCTTGCCACTAATTTGTGTCTGTTTGAATCTTAAATTGTAGTCTGCAAGAATAGTGCTGGCCTTTTTCACCTTCTTCTTTCTGACACTTTTATGCTCTCTCAGTTTGTCGTCTGACCCTCTTCTCTTGCATCCTTCTTCAGGTTATGCCTTGAGATTTTGCCTCTTCAATTGCATCTTGATCAAGGGCAACTGAACTTCCTCATCAGTTTCTTCCAGAACGACTCAAGTAACAGCAGCCCTCATGCGCCTTGTGAAAATGAGATTGTTGGTATGGACAGCACAACCTACGGAAGCACTACAATTGTGGATGAGGCATTACTTCCTTTTTTCCAGGTATTTTGGATTTACCAATTCTTGTTTTCCTCTTAATCATGGGACTTGATTTGGGCACATAAGAACTCTTTGCACCTATTTAACCTGGCATATTCAAAATTTTGAAATTGTGTGCATTAACAGTCATCCAATTCTTTTCCTTTTTCATCTTATTTGCACTGGTAGGCAGCAGCGAGCTGGGCTCTGTTTGTCTTCAGTAAAAATTTGTTGCAATCTGATCTTCTTTTTCTGTGGTGCCAGAAATTCGATGTGAAGCCTCTGGTTCTGCATATTAATTATATTCCTCGTCAGTTTGATCCTATTGCACTAGGTAAAGGAAATTACGCAGAGCTTCTCAACATCCTTCCATGGAAGGTAATTCGTTGTTGAAAAAGGAAATACTTTAGAGCAGTCAGTTCACTGCTGATTATCTTTAGATCAATAGGCAACACTGACGATGATTTTTTTGCATGCAGGGAATCGATTTAAAGCTTAAGAATGTTTCTGCAATGGGTGTTTATGGGTGGAATAGTATATGTGAAACAGTAGCTGCAGAGTGGCTGGAGGACATCTCCAAGAATCAGGTTCTGATCTCTCCATGCACGAATGTACATTTAGACATGCTTGTTGTTGTATGCACACAAACTCATACATATTTAATACAAGCAATATCAGAAAGAAAAGGAGATTAAATATGCACTTCTCCATGCGAAAGCATAGAGTGTATTGTAAATCTGCCTTGTCTTACACAAGAATTCCTGTTCGCACCTGAATTAACAATATGCTGCTTGTGCAGGTCCATAAAGTGTTAAAAGGGCTTCCTCCTATAAAGTCATTAGTTGCCGTCGGTTCAGGCACTAAGAAATTGGTTTCCTTACCAATCAAAAGCTACAAGAAGGACCGGAAGTTGCTCAAGGGAATGCAAAGAGGTAATCTGGTTCTATACTGTACATGACACCGATATCAGTAATTAGCTAACATTTCTGTTGGAGTGTTAATAATATGTGATGGGTACAGTATTATGAACATTAGTTGAATGATGACATGAATGGTTACAAATTAGGTTGATTCTTACACACTGTTTGGCAGGTGCTGTTGCTTTCATCAGAAGTGTATCCATCGAAGCTGTAGGCCTTGGTGTCCATTTGGCAGCGGGAGCTCATGATATGCTTTTGAAGACAGAGCGTGCCCTTACAGCTGTTCCACCGCCTTTAACCTCACGTGAAGCAAAAAAACCCAAAGAAAATATAAGAGCTAACCAGCCTGAAGGTGCACAACAAGGGTTGAAGCAGGTATTCAGTCTGTCTGATTTGTATGATAAAAGCATCTCCTTTTCTGCCAGTTAAAGATAATTCAATCTCCAGAACCTGCATTGCTGATTCCCTTTATTTTTGTTTGTTTATTTGGATTTGGAATAGACCTTGCTTCCTGTTAATTTCTCTGAACTGGAGTAGTGCTCAAGCCTACATACGCCTTTAATCTTTTCATGTCTTGCGTAGTGTTATTAAGATTAACATGAAACTTGTCCAGGCCTATGAAAGTTTAACTGATGGGCTTGGAAGGACAGCTTCTGCTTTGATTGGGAACCCTATCAAGGTTTATAATCGTGGGGGTAGCACTGGATCAATACTGGCTACTGCAATCTGTGGAGCTCCAGCTGCTGCAGTAGCTCCAGTGTCAGCTTCTGCTCGTGCTATGCACTATGCACTTCTTGGGCTAAGGAACAGGTGAGTTTTTTGCTCGTTTCAAATATCGGTGGAAAACAGTCTATGGATACACCATTAGTTACAATCTCCAATTCACCATAAGGGGCTATTCAGTTTGGTTCATGTCTTCCTGAATTCTTAAATTTGTTCATGTCTGGCCGCAACCAACTGTCGTTTCCTATCATTTCTTCTATGTAGTACGTCAAGTGGTTAAGTACGCAATTTCCTCTTTAGTCGCATGTATAATCAGTACTAAACAGCTTGCATTTGCCACTTACAAATCCGTAGTTTATGTCTCCTTTAATTGCTAAAATAAAATATTTGTATTGTTGGTAAGACACTGATTTGTGGCGAAGATAAACCCTACAAGAACTATGCAATTGAATTTTATGAGGCAAGCCTGTAATTTATTGGACATTCCATATGTAGTGTTGTGTTACCTACCAAGTAACAAAGATAATATAATGGGAGTGTTGAGAGGCCAATGAACAAAAGTGACGGATGCATTCGATGTTTTCTGGGAGTCCTAACAGTATATTCCGGGCTGAAGAAAAATAATGCAGCTGATTTGTCCCTTCACACACAGTATTACCTGGTTTTGCACTGACCAAGCTAACTGTTTGCTGAGTTGCTGTATATAAATTTGTTTAACAATTACAATTTGTTGATGTAATAATGAATAAGGGTCTTAAGGTTCTTGGATCTTGACAAATGTTTATCCTAGGAACTCCTAATATTTTGTTACCCAGGGTCTTGCTAAGTAATCTGACTAAACTCACTAATTACCAGTGTAGCTGTGTAACATTTTTGGGTAATAATTCCTTGAGTTCTATCTTGATTTAACATGATGTGCTTGAGTTCTGCTGGTCAGTGAATTAGTGAATCTGAGGTTATATGCAGGATTGATATGCTTTACACATGTTTACATCCTGTATGCATGCCACACCACAATTTATCCCAACTTTTATAATTATTGGTACCTGGTTCTTACTTTGTGTACTGAACTTATTTTTCACAGCCTTGATCCTGAACACAAGAAAGAATCTGCGTACAAATATTCCGGGCCTTCTCAATCGTAGACTTCAGTATGGAGGAGGTTGCCTAGCTATGGTCTCTTCATTCTTGTGTGGCCTATCATCTATTTATGGAAGAAAACTGGTTGTCCGCAAACTTCTACAGTGAAGTGATAATTCTGTACTGCTAGAGATCCTTGACCCGAAGAATCAACCGGCATCAGCTGGCCTGCTCTTACTGGAGTTTCTAATACGTCTGTGCAGCTGTACAGTTGTAGGATAGGTTGTATGTGGCGTCAAAGCCCTTCTATTAGTATGTATAAATTAATATACGCACGATGGTTGTAGTCACCGCACCTTTTCCATCTCGGGTGGAAATTTTGTAAACTCCTAGCTTAGACATTGACTAAGGTCGAGGGAGGGGATCTGGGGGGATGGCTCCAATTTTGTACATAATTTGGTTGCTTTCTGAGTTGTGCAGATGTAAATAACTCTTCTGTTTCGGTTGCCAATATGTTGTCGGCTTGCTAAACCGTTGATAATATGTTCTTTTGCTTTGCAACTGTAAATATTGTTACTACTACCAGATTTAGTACTGTTGCAGTGAGCTTGGACAACATGTTTCTGCCAGGTTGTTGCTCCCTTGGCTCCTTTTATACTCTAGATGTCCTTCAATTATTTACCTGGCGAAAGTGGAGCATTGCTGACCGGTTCTTTTGTGTTCTGCAATGCATTTGCTTGGTTAATGCCTTATCAGATGGCAATCTTCTCATTTTTTCTAAGTATCTATAGTAAAATTTGTTCTTTTTGGCACAGAGGAGGTGAAAGTGCGGTTTGTAAATTGGCTACATGCTCTACTTGTTTTGCATTTCTAAATGTGATCTTAAGGGTAACTAGCAGATTTCCTGAAGGTTGGTCTTTTAAAACTGGCCCTTAACATAGTATAAAGGCTCTAGTGCAAGTGTGCAAAGTCAGGTTCCCTAAAATTACAACCTTCATAAAATTTCCTCTCGTGGTTCTCCTATGTGTGTGAATTACACTCTAATTGAACTTCATGTCACAAAGATAGAAACCAAACATCAAAACATATCATAGGGTCAAAATGCACGGACAAAACATGGTAATCATCATCCAAAACTCAAGTTCAACAACAAGGACGCGTTTGGTAGGCTGCATACAGCCTAACCAGGACCGGGTGGGATGAAAATGAGCCGTTTGGTTGCCTGCAAGCCGGCCTGGCTTGCATCGGCACGGAACTTAAAGCAGCCCAGAGTCTGGCTCGCCAGGAACGCTTGATCGACTGTTTCTAGCGAGCCAGGCTGAGTCGGGCGGAAAATGAAGACGCGTTGTAGGGCACGGTGCAGGGGGATGTGGTCGGAGATGGCGGGATGGCGCGAAATATACCCTCACCACCCGATTTACTCGCTGCAGGGGGACAAGCCCTCCTCTGTTATTGGCACCAGCGGCGGCGGTGACTCAGACCTGCGGCTGCGACACTCCCTGCAGCGGCAAGTGGCGGCAGCAGCACCCCCTGCAGCGGCAACAACACTCCCTGGCAGCGGCAGCTGCTTCTCCCTTTCTTCTTCGACTCCGTCCGGCCATCCTCATCTCTGCCATGTCTCCTCTGACCTCGAAGCTGGTAAGCTACCCACCTCCCACTCCTTTGTTATTGCACCGGCGGCGGCGGCGACTCAGATCTACGGCTGCGACACTCCCCTGCAGCGGCAAGTGGCGGCAGCAGCACCCCCTGCAGTGGCAACAACACTCCCCGGCAGCGGAAACTGCTTCTTCCTTTCTTCTTCGACTCCGTCCGGCCATCCTCGTCTCCGCCATGTCTCCCCTGACCTCGAAGCTGGTAAGCTACCCACTGTGTTAGGTCATTCGATAGGACCGTTTAGGGTCGATAGCGCCATCGCTGACCACATCATGCATGCCGCTTAAGTTGTGGATGAACGGACGAAGGTTCTAGTTTAGGCAGCATTGCTGATAGCTGTGGTTGAGTCCTGGATCATGTTTGTCCATAAGAGAGCTGTTCGTAGGAATAAGAAACCTCTCATCTGGTATGGTCCGATGTTAATTCAGGATCAGGAGAGGATAGCAAAATCTGAACTACATCTACAACTGCAACGACACAGAGGCTCTGTGCATGCTTCGAATGAGAAGAGCACCTTTCGCCAGGCTTGTGCAGACGTAAAGGAGCAGGGGGCTACTAGAAGATAGCATCCACACCATTGTGGAAGAGCAAGTGGCCATGTTCTTCCATGCATGTAGATGTTGTTTTTTTACCCTGCATTTGCCCAACCAGGCTGATACGTCTCCAACATATCTATAATTTATGAAGTATTCATGCCATGTTTACAACAATTTTATATGGTTTTGGTATTATTTGATTAGAACTAACCCGGACTGACACTGTTTTCAGCAGAACTACCGTTGTGTTGAAAGTTCTCGGAATGGGCTGAAAATTTACGGTGATTTTTTATGGACGAGAAGAGACCCATGGAGCACCGAAGCCAGGCCAGAAGAGTCACGAGGGCACAACAAGCCTGAGGGGCGCGCCCCCCGAGCTTGTCGCTCCCTCATGGGCCCCCTGACGTGAATCCAACGCCAAATATTCCTATGAATACCCAAACCACCAGAAAGAACCCTAGATGAGAAGTTTCGCCGCCGCAAGCCTCTGTATCCACGAAAAGTCAATCGGGATCCTGTTCCGACACCCTACTGGAAGGGGAAATCATCACCATAGGCCATCTTCATGATCCCGGTAGCCACCATGATGAGGAGGGAGTAGTTCACCTCGGGGACGAGGGTATGTACCGGTAGCTATGTGTTTGATCTCTCTCTCTCTCTCTCTCTCTCTCTCTCTCTCTAGTGTTCTTGATTTGGCATGATCTTGATGTACCGCGAGCTTTGTTAATATAGTTGGATCATACGGTGTTTCTTCCTCTCTATCTTGTTGTGATGAATTGAGTTTTTACCTTTGAGGTTTCATTATTATCGGATTGAATACTTTTATGGATTTGAGAACACTTGATGTATGTCTTGCATGTGGATACCCGTGGTGACAATGGGGTGTTCTATTGATTCACTTGATGTATGTTTTGGCACTCAACTCGCGGATTCCCAAGGTGACATTGGGGTAATCTATGCATTGGGGTTGATTGATACGTCTCCACCGTATCTACTTTTACTAACGCTTTTGCTCTTGTTTTGGACTCTAATTTGCATGATTTGAATGAAACTAACCCGGACTGACACTGTTTTCAGCAGAACTACCATGGTGTTGTTTTTGTGCAGAAATAAAAGTTCCCGGAATGGAACAGAACTTTTTGGAGAATTATTTCAGAATATATAAAAAATACTAGAGCCAAGAACCACCGCAGGGGGGCCCCTGGGTGAGCACAACCCACCAGGGCACCCCCCTCCAGGCGCGCCCAGGTGGCTTGTGCCCACCTGGTGGCCCCGTGGACCCTGAAACCGACACTATAAAATCCTATTTTTGGAGAGAAAAAATCAAGGAGAAAGTTTCATCATGTTTCACGACATGGAGCCGGCGCCACCTCCTGTTCTTCATCGGGAGCCCAGATCTGGAGCCCGTTTGGGACTCCAGAGAGGGGGATCTTCGGTCTTCGTCATCACCAACCCTTCTCCATCGCCAATTCCATGATGCTTCCCACCGGGAGTAAGTAATTTCTTCGTAGGCTCGCTGGTCGGTGAGGAGTTGGATGAGATTCATCATGTAATCGAGTTAGTTTTGTTAGGGCTTGATCCCTAGTATCCATTATGGTCTGAGATTGATGTTGTTATGACTTTGCCATGCTTAATGCTTGTCACTTTGGGCCCGAGTGCCATGATTTCAGATATGAACCGTTTATGTTTTAACCATTATATCGATGTTCTAGATCCGATCTTGCAAGTCATATTGACCTAGTACGTGTTATGATCCGTAAACCCCGGGGTGACAATAGTCGGGATACTTTCTGGTGATGACCGTAGTTTGAGGAGTTCATGTATTCACTATGTGTTAATGCTTTGTTCTGGTTCTCTATTAAAAGGAGGACTTAATACACTACAAAAAAAAGACACATCCGTGACATTTTTTCGAATTTTTTTTTCTGTCATACATATGACACTTCTATGACGATAATTGTGACAAAACCTGGTATCATCATAGATGTGGTGGGCTCCTACTTCTATGGCAAAAAATCATGACAGAAAATGGGCTTTTCGTCTGGGCGGACATGACGCAAGCGCATGACATTCTTTGGGGCGTCCATGACGGAAAAAACCGTGGTAGAAGCGAGGGAGGAAAATTTGGGGAGTTGCGGTTACGGTGGGAGGTCGGGGCGAGCGATCGCGTTTCTCTCGTACATGTCTGCTGCGTGTGTCTGGCGTTAGCTCTAATCAACCCGGCGGGCGTTGGGCTCTAACTAAACCCGGCGATTACAGACTGCAGGCTACGTGTTCTCGAACCCGGCGATCGATCGATGGTCGTTAATCGAACCCGATCAAGCGATTCGCCGCTCTGCGCTAATCAAGCCAATCGATTGGATGAGCGGTGGCGTTGCGAGGGGGTTTGGATGAGCGATGGCGGTGGCGTTGCCTCTGGATGAACAGGACCCGTGGTGTGGAGGGCTGGATGGACGATGAGCGGTGGAGAGGTGCCCGTGGAGGGTGGTTGAACAGGACCCGTGGTGTGGAGGGCTGGATGACGGTGGAGGGTGCTCGTGGAGGGTGGTTGAGCGATGTCCGGTGGAGTAGCGCGTGGAGGCTGGGTGAGCAGGAGCCCGTGGAGGCCGGAGGAGGATGAGCAGGGAGCCGTGGAGGCTGGAGGAGGTCGACGGTGGAGATGAGCGGTATCCGTGGAGTCCGTTTTGCGATGCGCCACACCCTCCCGATGAACAGGACCACTGTTTTGACCGTGGCGCTCCAACACAAGTCCGTTTAAATCGTTTTTGCGATCGTCACACCCTCCCGATCAATAGGACCCCGTTTCGACCGTAGGAGGTCCGTTTCCTCCATTTTGCGATGCGCCACACCCTCCCGATCAACGGGACCCTCGTTTGACCGTAGGAGGCCCGTTTAAATCCATTTTGCGATCGCCACACCCTCCCGATCAATAGGACCCCGTTTCGACCGTAGGAGGTCCGTTTCCTCCGTTTTGATGACGCCACACCCTCCGATCAACGGGACCCGTTCCAGCGTGGGAGGTCCGTTTCTCTCATTGTCGCGCGCCATGCCTCGCTTCCATCGCTGTTCCATCCAAGCCCTCCCGATGAACACGACCACGCATTCGTTCCGACCCAGCGGTTGGCTCCCCATGAACACGACGACGGCGCTGTTTCTCCGTTCCGACCCAGCCATGTGCGTGTCGCGCGAGTAGGCGTTCGAGACCCTGCCGTATATGCGTATGTGGCGTATTTTCTTTCTTGCACCATCACGCTGTATATGCGTGTACATGCTACGTGCGCGCCTATACTACAACACGTGCGGCGCCTCTACATCGACCATATGTACCTACGTTCTCGACGAATGACAACACTCGTGCGCTTGACCGGTGGGTCCCGGTATCGAGCACTTCCTTACTGCGAAGATGTAGCTGGTGGGTCCCAACAGTCGGGGCGAATTGTTTTTTTGCCGGACGCACTTCCTTGAGTGCGAAGATGTAGTAGTGGGTCCCGGCGATCGGGAGAATTGTTTTTTGCCGGACGCACTTCCTTGCGTGCGAAGGTGTAGTGGTGGGTCCCATCGGTCGGGGGAAACATTTTTTCACGAAATCGGTGGCCCGTCCGGTGGGTCCCATTGTCGGTGGAGGAATAATTATTTTGCGCATAATAAGGAGGCACTTCCTTGCTGCGGCCGTGGACTCAAATTGTCGGCGTCTCCACGCCGATACTCTTCGATGGAAGTCGATCGTTGACCACATTGACCACGCCGCGCCGAGAGCACCACGGCGGTGGACGACGGCGAGGCCTAGGAAGGGGACGACACGGAGGCGAGGAAGACTTCGGCAGTTGTTTCCCACACGGAGGGGTATGACTGTCTGAGGTTTATTGGTTAGTGTGCCATCGCCGGAGAATAACGACAAGTGTGGGTGAGTAGAGGGATGGCTAGGCCGAGGATGGGAATGCGGTGGGGCGGTGAGGCTGTGGCAAAAGACAACCGACCATGAGGAGGAAGGAAGCGAGCAGTCTGCTCGCGCTTGTTTGAGCGGCCGGAGCAGGAAGATCGAGATTGAAGAAGCACTATGGCCGTTGGATGGACATCCAACGATCCTTTGCTGTCGTCAAGATTTTTTAGGAAAGCCTCAAATATGTGGAAAACAACATACAACCCATCTGCCATTATTTCTAATAATTTACAGCCCATTTGCTAATTCTTAAGGTTTTTGGAGCCCATATTCTTTTGTTAGCATTACAGCCCATATTGTGGCCACGGTTAAAAATTATCTGAAATTTTTCATATTTGGTCGGTCCGAACTATTTTAATCCGAAATTTCGACTCACATTCAAACTGATTTTAAAAATAAATGTATATCAATATAAAATCCAACAAATTCTCCACGCATAAAAATTATGTAATTTAAAATCTTGAAATGAAAAAAAAGATATTTGAAATTAATTGCCGGTTTGATGTGTTTTAAAAATGTACAGCCCATTTCTCATTACTGATGGACCATTTTCTCGACCAGCCGAATGAAAGTTCTCCTCGTCTTGAAAGATTTGCAGCCCAACAGGCCTGACAAAGCGACTTACTTGGCAAATCACAAAAAAACTGGGCTGTGGCCGTGGACCCAGCTGTGAGCCTCTCCACGTATAGTACTCTTCCTATGGAAGTCGTTCCTTGACCACGTTGACCACGCCGCGCAGAGAGCACCACGGCGGTGGACGACGGCGAGGCCTAGAAAGGGGACGACGCGGGCCGGGAAGACAGCAGTAGTGGAAGCCAGCGGAGAGGAATCGAGGTTCACTGGTTCTGCGGTGTGAGGCTGCCGTCGCCCTTGAGGGCTGGCCAGTGGGAATAGTAGGGGAGGTGAGGCCTCTGCGGCAACCTGACCCGGCCACAGGGGGGGAGCATGCGGCACGACCGCGCTGCTTTGGTAATTGGAGCAAGAAGACCGGAGGTTGAAGAAGCACTACTACCGTTGGATGGACATCGTCACGGTCACGGGAGCTAGAATCATTCATATTAACTTGACAAAGCACTTCGTCCCCGTCAACTTAGTAGGCCCACAAGTCAGCCTCCCACCAAGGTGGGTCCTAGCTAGCCGGGGGAAAATTCTTTTTTTGTGCGTAATAAGGAGGCACTTCCGGTGGGTCCGAGTGACAATGGGGAATGTTTTTCACGAAATCGGTGGCCCGTCCGGTGGGTCCCAGCGATCGGGAGAAGCGTTTTTCACAAAATACTGCTGGCCCGTCCGGTGGGTCCCATTGTCAGTGGAGGAATAATTATTTTCAGCGTAATAAGGAGGCACTTCCTTGCGGCTGCCGTGGACCCAGTGTTAGCCTCTTCACGTCTGATACTCTTCCGATGGAAGTCGATCGTTGACCACATTGACCACGCCGCTCGAGAGCACCACGGCGGTGGATGGCGAGCCTAGGAAGGGGCGGCGCGAGCCGGGAAACGCGCGATGGATGCCCACGCGGAGAGGAGTCTGGCGTTCACTTGGTTGGGCTGCGGTGTGAGGCTGCCGTCGCTGCGAATAACGGGGGTGTGGGTGAGTGGAGGATGGCCTGGCGAGTGGTGGGAGTAGTATGGGGCGGTGAGGCCTCCGCGTGCACAGCCGCCACGGAGGCGGAGCAGACGGCCCGACCGGCGCTGCTTTGGGCAGCTGGAGCAAGAAGACCAGAGGTTGAAGAAGCACTATGGCCGTTGGATGGACATCATACGTTGAAGAAGCACTATGGCCGTTGGCATCCAACAGTCACTGCTTGTGAGCCAACCTTTTTTTTAGGAAAGCCTCATATCTGTGGAAAACAACATACAACCCATCTCCCATTATTTTTAATAATTTACAGCCCATTTGCTAATTCTTAAGGTTTTTTTGGAGCCCATATTCTTTTTGTTAGCATTACAGCCCATATTCTGGCCACGGTTAAAAATTATATAAAATTTTGCATATTTCGGTGCGGTCCGAACTGTTTTTAATCCCAAAATTTCGACTCACATTCAAACTGATTTAAAAAATAAATGTATATCAGTATAAAATCCAACAAATTCTCCACGCAAAAAGTTAATGTAATTTAAAATCTTGAAATAAAAAAAAGATATGAAACTAATTGCCAGTTTGATGTGTTTTAAAAATGTACATCCCATTTCTCATTACTAATGGGCCATTTTCTCGACCAGCCGAATGAAAGCTCTCCTCGCCTTGAAAGATTTGCAGCCCAACAAGCCTGACAAAGCGACTTACTTGGCAAATCACAAAAAAACTGGGCTGTGGCTGTGGACCCAGCTGTCAGCCTCTCCACGTACAACACTCTTCTGATAGAAGTCGTTCCTTGACCACGTTGACCACGCCGCGCAGAGAGCACCACGGCGGTGGACGACGGCGAGGCCTAGGAAGGGGACGACGCGGAGCCGGGAAGACAGCGGCGGTGGAAGCCAGCGGGAGAGAATCTGAGCCTTCACTGGTTCGGCTATGGTGTGAGGCTGCCGTCGCCGCAGGACCTGGCTAGCGGTGGGAATAGTAGGGGGCGGTGAGGCCTCTGCGGCAGCAAGACCCGACCACAGGGGAAGGAGCATGCGGCACGACCGGCGCTTCTTTGGTAATTTGGAGCAAGAAGACCGAGGTTGAAGAAGCACTACGGTCGTTGGATGGACATCGTCGGTCCTGGAGCTAGAATCATTCATATTGACTAAGTTGACAAAGCATTTCGTCCCCGTCAACTTAGTAGGCCCATAAGTCAGCCACCCACCAAGGTGGGTCCCAGCTAGCCGGGGGAGTATTCATTTTTCTGTGTGTAATAAGGAGGCACTTCCGGTGGGTCCGAGCTGACAGCGGGGGGAACGTTTTTTTTTGCGAAATACGGTGGCCCATCCGGTGGGTCCCAGCAGTCAGGGGGAAGTTTTTTTTTCCGCAAAATACTGGTGGCCCGTCCGGTGGGTCCCCGCTGTCAGGTGGAGGAATAATTATTTTCCGCGTAATAGGGATGCACTTCCTTGCGGCTGCCGTGGACCCAGCTGTCAGCCTCTCCACGTACATTAATCTTTCGGTGGAAGTCGGTCGTTCACCACATTGACCACGCCGCGCCGAGAGCACCACAGCGGTGGACGACGGCGAGGCCTAGGAAGGGGAAGACGCGGAGCCGGGCAACACGCGGCAGTGGATGCCCACGCGGAGAGGAGTACGAGGGTTCACTGGTTCGCTGCGGTGTGAGGCTGCCGTCGCCGCAGAATAACAGGGGGTGTGGGTGAGTGGAGGGATGGCCTGGCCAGTGGTGGAAGTAGTATGGGGGCGGTGAGGCCTCCGTTGTAGCACAACCGGCCACGGGAGGCAGGAGCAGGCGGCACGACCGACGCTGCTTTGGGCGGCTGGAGCAAGAAGACCAGAGGTTGAAGAAGCACTATGGTCGTTGGATGGACATCATATGTTGAAGAAGCACTATGGCCGTTGGATGGGCATCCAACAGTCACTGCTTGTGCGTCAACTTTTTTTTAGGAAAGCCTCAAATCTGTGGAAAACAGCATACAACCCATCTGTCATTATTTCTAATAATTTACAGCCCATTTGCTAATTCTTAAGGTTTTTTTGGAGCCCATATTCTTTTTGTTAGCATTACAGCCCATATTGTTGCCACGGTTAAAAAATTATACGAAATTTTGCATATTTTGGTGCGGTCCGAACTGTTTTTAATCCCGAAATTTCGACTCACATTCAAACTGATTTTAAAAATAAATGTATATCGATATAAAATCCGACAAATTCTCCACGTATAAAAATTAATGTAATTTAAAATCTTGAAATGAAAAAAAAGATATTTGAAACTAATTGCCGGTTTGATGTGTTTTAAAAATGTACAGCCAATTTCTCATTACTGATTGCCGTTGGATGGACATCATACGGTCACTGGAGTATTGACTAAGTTGACAAAGCCCTCCGTCCCCGTCAACTTAGTAGGCCCACAAGTCAGCCCAACAATATGATGGGTCACAGCTAGCAGGGGGGTATTCATTTTTTTGGGCGTAATAAGGAGGCACTTCCTTGCGTGCGAAGATATAGCTGGTGGGTGCGACCTGTCAGCGGGGGGAACATTTTTTTCACGAAATACAGAGACCCTTCCTGTGGGTCCTAGCTGTCAGGTGGAGGAATCATTATTTTGCGCATAATAAGGAGGCATTTCCTTGCGTGCGGCCGTGGACCCAGCTGTTAGCCTCTCCACGTCTGATCCACTTCCGATGGATGTCGTTCATTGACCACGTTGACCAGGCGCTGAGAGCACCAAGGCGGTGGACGACGGCGAGGCCTCTGAAGGAACGACGGGCGGGGAATACTCGGCGGTTGTTTCCCGCGGCGGAGTCTACGAGGTTTATTGGTTCGTCTGCCGTCGCGGAGAATGACAACATGTGTGGGTGAGTAGAGGATGGCTAGGCCAGTGAAGGGAATGCGGTGGGGCCGTGAGGCCAGCAGCAACATAGCCCGGCAGCGGGAGGAGGAAGCGAGCAGTCCACTGACGCTTGTTTGAGCGGCTAGAGCATGAAGAGCAGAGATTGAAGAAGCACGACAGCCGTTGGATGGACATCCAACAGTCACTGCTCTCGTGTGTTGACTAAGTTGACAGGGCGTTGCGTGTGCATCAACCTTTTATTTTATGAAAGCATACGCGTCAACATGTAGTAGGCGCACAAGTCAGCCTCAAATTTATGGATAACAACATACATCCCATCTGCCATTATTTCTAATAATGTACAGCCCATTTGCTAATTCTTAAGAATTTTTTGGAGCTCATCTTCTTTTTGTTAGCATTACACCCCATATTGTGGCCACGGTTAAAAAGTATACAAAATTTTGCATATTTCGGTGCGGTCAACTATTTTAATCCAGAAATATCAATTCACATTCAAACTATTTTGAAAAATAATTTATATAAATATAAAATCCAAATAATTGTCCATGCATAAAAATCAATGGAATTTAAGATCTTGTAATGAAAAAAATTTAAACTAATTCCCGGTTTGATGTGTTTTAAAAATGTGCAGCCCATTTCTGGGCAAACCGAATGAAAATCTCCTCGTCTTGAAAGATTTGCAGCCCAGCAGGGCCGATAAAGCAAGTAGGCCTTGTTTGGATATTTCTTTAAAAAAAATAGAACCGGACTAGCCATTTTCAGCAAGAAAAAAACACAACTGGGCTTATGATGTCGTAAACGTAAATAAAACCCTGGCTAGACGGGCCACAACACCTACATAGCCCCGTTGTTACCCTGATCCGTCGCTAAAACTAGTATAAATAACAACTGCTTGTTCCTAAAAAAAACTACGTGACTTGCTGGGTCCTTGGTGTCAGCTGCTCGTAGTGTAATTCTCTCGTTTATTGACTACGTTGACAATGGCGTGAGCCCTAGATGTCCAACCATTAGGAGGAACCATATTTTTGGGCTTGTACTATAGAGGCACTTGCTTGCGTCTTGCCATGGCGCTGGTGGGTCCCTCTGTCATCCTCTCCACGTCTGATCATCTCCTTGCTCCTTTCGGTTGTTGTGATGTTGACAACACAAGAGGCGGCGCACCGCATCACGAAGCGAACCAAGGCCGCAAAGGAGAGGGCGATAAGCGAGGCCTCGGACGAAATGAGCAGAGTCTTTGAAGATCGCCGGTCGATCCGCAGGCGGAGAATCTGAGGTTGGCTGGTTGGTAGCGAGTGCGTGTTGGGGCTGGCGTCGCGGAGAATAACGGGGCGTGTGGGCGAATAGAGGAGGGGCTGGCCAGCGTTGGAGGCGTCTGGTAGGGCGGCGGGCGCAGCCAGCCATGGGAGGCGGGAGCGGCGGAGCCGACAGGGTGGTTTGGTTTGGGCGGTGGAGGAAGAAGAAGACAAGAGATAGAAGATACCACGACAGATGTTGGATGTCAATCCAGCGGTGGTAGGCGAATCGTTTGTTGGTGGCTAGTAAGTCGACACCACCTTGGATAGGCTATTTCCTCGCGTGTCCCAAATGTCGAATCCAAATCATCACGGTCATGCAGCCTTTCCTATGAAAATTTACAGCCCATTTGATGTGCTAGTTCAAAATAAGTTTGTGGGTGCTGGTGGGGCTAATCACTTGGCTTACAGTAATGCATAGTGAGCTCAAGCAGCTGGCGAGAGTGATGTTATTTCCCTTGGTTGGGATTTGTTACAATATTTCACTCTAAATTAAGCGAATGGCAAGCCATTTGCCTTGTTTCAAAGAAAATATGACAGTCACAGCCGAGTTGAAAAGGCAGGAACATCTAACTCCAGCTTACAAACTGTACAAAAGCACGCTGGTTAATTTTTCATCAGGTTTACAAAAACCCAGATTGAAAAGGGCAACAACATCTAACTCCAGCCTTTGTTTTGGCGATCCAGTCAAATGGATCGGTCAGGTCCATAGAATGAACATCCGGGTCGTAAAATTTCTTGGATTATGACCACAATATGTTGTAAATAGAAGCCCGACACGTTCGAAGCTCTTTTGCCCACGAAACTCCTTTTTTGCTCTTGACATACCCATCCGTCAAAACCATGCTGCTGATAAACTTAAGCCGATGGACAATAGTAACCTCGCATTCAGCGGGAAGAATGTGACAAATCTTGTGTTTGCACGGTTGGCTACATATCGTTCAGCGTTATTGTCTTCAATCGAATCTCATGAGAAGTGAGAAAATCCGATGCTTACGAATCCACCGATTGGTTATAACTTTCTTACCCTTCCTGTTGCCTAAATAGACATGAAGATTGAAAACAGTTAAGGTCTAAAAGAAGAGTGTCGAAAGAGCAACAGCTGAACGGTTAATTCTAGTACACTATATGCGGGCTTCCAATGTGCGTGAAATTATCACCTTTATATACAACTTCTCCAGACATGGAAAGCATTGCAGCAAGCCATTAATCTTGTTCAGATGAAAACTATTCATTTGGATATATAAGATATTGACAGAATCCAGCACCATTGATAGGCCATCCATGGATAAACTCTTCTTTGAGCATAGAACATAATATTAGTACAAAATGTGTACTCCAAGATGATATATAAATTATGCACAGAAATTTAAAATGCAGCTTATGGTTACAAGTGTAGATGATAATATAAAGTACCTGAAGAACTGTGGAGCCAAACACCATATTGAAATGAGCACAGAGATCATGTATTACACCCAAGGTCTCCAGTTTAGGCGCAGAGAGGGCGGTTATTTACAGCGGTGAATAACTAGAATCAAGGATCAACCTTTGAAGTGAAGGGCATCTTGGATGATGAGCTGCCTTCCGTCAAAAGAAATTCCAATTCTTACAAGGTTAGGCGACTTTATTTGGAGACAACCGATTCTAATCTGTGAAAACAAGCACCAAGCACTCCAGTAGCAGGCAAGCTGGAGTGGATGATGTTGTGCAATGAGGCCTCGATATCTGAACCCACACAAGTGAAAGTTTCTTGAGAAATGGGAGTCGAAGGTTTAGTACAGTTATGCAGTAGGTAGAAGAACAGCGCAAAGGTGGCGGTGTGGAGAGAGGAGGAAAACCGAGATGGACATCGATCTTTGAGGGCACAAGTTCATGGCGTTCGGTATGTGGTATGTGATTTCGGGGAATAGTAGAACTCAAGCAGCTGTAGTTACGTGAATTGAGGATTTCAGCCAAAGCGTCCACCGTGCAAGGCATGTATGCTTGCTCGTAGCATGACGGGATCTGAGAGGCTTTGAGCGGAGCCTGGTGGGAGGAGATGATGGCTCAGGGATTTCAAAATCATTGAAGAGAGATAGCTGACAACAATCGAGATTAAGGGGCACGGCGCGCCATAGAGGCGCCACCGAATTGAGAGGACTTGGGTGCTGCAGCAATCCTTGGGGGAGAAGCGAGATGATCTCCCCAAGGACGGCGTCCGGAAGATCGCTGATCACGGTCCACCCGAGATTCTCTGGGTTCACAGGATCCGGTGGGGCGGTCGCCGCTTCTCCCAGCTGCGGGTGCGGGATCTACAACAGCATCGCCGCTCGCGGGAGCCTCATCTTCTTGGTCTTTGGGTCACCGACTCCATTTTCCTCGAGGCGTCACGTCGCTCCACAGATTTGAGCAGAGTAACGAATGACGAGCCTAGTTGTAGTCTGACGAAGAAGAAGGGGAGCTGGGGTTTTCTGTAGGAGTGAGGAAGAAGGGGAGTTGGGTTTTCTGTAGGAGTGAGGTGAGGAATTTGGGGGTACGAGTGGAACGAGCTGGCGTGAGTGGGTGGGAGCGAGGAGAAAGAAGAGCACCAGGTTTTTTTGGGGGGTGTCTTTGGGTGTGGGTAGCACCTCTCATTCATAAATATATGGGCTTTTGAATTGATTTTACTATTTACTAGTGTGGATGGGCTGTTTTGTCTTGGGCCCAGAGAAACAATTACTACTAGTACAGTGGAGACACTCTACAGACTACCCGAAAAACAATTACTACTAGTACAAGGAGACACTCTACCGCTTGGCTCCTCCTAGGTCATTGAAACGTCTCCCCTCTCTGAATGCCGTTATACTTTTGTTCACCGACATGCGGGCCATGCATGTGCAGGGCCCAAATGCCATCCACCAAATTAGAAGGCAGTATGTAGGCGGAGAGTCACAAAACCCCACCTCCCAGAGTCTAAGTTTGTGAGACGAAGCAACCATCATTTCACTCTTATTGAATCCCTTCTCCCTCACCGTCTTTAAGAAAGGCAACACTTTTCGCATCTGCCAACGTTCTTCTCTCCCAACAAAGGGAAGGTAAGCGGATCCGTGATGTTGGTATATTTTCGTTCGAGAGAAAAAAAGAACTTTTGCAAAGCAATAACCGACCCTCACTCTCTTTTTTGTTTCATTGTCATTGCGATTGTGTTTTCCTTTCGGTGGTCTCCTAGTATTCGTCGGTTTCATGATGGACCAAGGAGAACCGGGCAAAGATCTGCCAATATTGGAGCAGACGGGAGGCTGATCCCACGAGACGAGAGCTCCAAGAAGATGGAGGCAACCACCGAGCCGACCCGGATCGCTCCACCACCACTTGAGATGGTCAACGCCCGTTTGAGGTTACAGCCCCGTGGCACTGCAGGAGCAGTTTTCCCCTTCGAGGATGTGTCCCCCATTGAGCTGCCCAAGGTGATTTCCTTCTTTGCCGATCTCGATTGTGGTTTTTCATCTAAGTATGTGGTGATTTTTTAGAAAAGGAAGTATGTGGTGATTAATAATGCAAAATTTTATTAGCTTTGATGGCATGCTATACATAGTGGTTTAAATAACTTGTGTTTCTTATCTTTGAAAAGTAATTCAGAATTTGTTTACTGTTTCAATTAGAGCCCTGATGTAGACAAGGATTGTGTGGTTGTACATGTCACTCGCTATGAGGCGGACGACCTGAATATACGACTTGGGAAAACGAGTTCTTAGGCTGTTGGATCACGGAAGCCATTTGCGGTTATACCAATGAAGAGTTGTATTCCAGCCTCACTTTGTTGTCGAGCGTGTTGTCCAGGTGTCTTGAAGCACAAGAAGTTCAAAGCTACTCCTTCGTTTGTGAGGCATCTTGTTCTTGTCAAGCTTACGTAGGAAGATGACATGGCATGCCTCCACAAAAAGTTTATCGATGGCAAGGCCACAAGGTTGTTTTCATGAAGGTTCACAGGATTGAGCTGCTGCGGGACGTCCTCGATGATGTTCATGGCAAGGTCCGTCTTGTGTCCAGCCCAAATTAGATCGAGGCATGAAATAGTAGCCCCAGCTAGTGTTTAATAGTAGTTTGGATTGTGTCTAATTATCCGAACCTTGCCTGTTACCTACCCCTCTGGGGCTAGTACTCTGTTTGAATCCGTCTATGGGAACTGCTGCTACTTTTGTGTTCCCATGAATCATGTGAGAACCATCGTAATTGTTGCCGAAACAGATGCGTCCTCACTAGTTTTTTCATGAATATGGCATGGTAAGACATAAGTTGTCACGGTTTATCATACGAGCAGTGTGTGTTTTGATGAAATAGAGCACTCGTTCGAGAACTGTTGGGGATATTACCACCGGGTGTAAACCGGCCAGGACAGGCCGGGTTAACTTCATCAGTAGTTAAGTATGTTAAAGCCCAAGTAGGCAGATGAGGGCTTAAGGCCCATGGCTGGTCAAGGCACATGGCAGTAAACCGCGTCGATATGTAACTTGTATTGTAAGTTAGGAATAGTAGAGACCGAGCGGATACATCTATGAACGGCGTCGGGACTCAGTGAACCGGCAGGCGCCACCCATGTATATAAGGGGCGACCGGCGGCGGTTCAAGGCAATAGACAACAACTCGAGACTTAAGCGAAGCTTGTTTGCTCCCTAGTCATCGAACCCCCATCAATTCCATCACAACTAGACGTAGGCTTTTACCTTCATCGAAGGGGCCGAACTAGTATAAAATCTCTTGCGTCCTTGTGTCCGCTTTAACCCCTTCAAGCTAACCCGTAGCGATGGCTCCACGACTAAGTCCTTTCATGAAGACATCTGCCATGACAAAACCACGACAGTTGGCGCCCACCATGGGGCCCGCGCACGATGGGGTTGAGTTCTTGGAGGGATATCATCTAGGGTTTGAGAAGTTCGCATCCGGTTGAAGAAAAGACTGGTTTTTTGAAAGGACCTATATCAACTGCGAGTTCACTCAGTCAAGATAAAAAATACAAGTTTTCAGCGGCTACATATGAAAGACTAAAGTCAAGAGGAGGTAGGATTACGCCACCATCTTGCGACTTATTTGGTGGAGTTTGAGTCACCGAGATCAAACTGCTACTACCCGCTTTGGACAGCCCGGGTCGTTTGTGTTGCCATGGTCGGCCTCCAAAGTCGCCGTTTCCACCGCGCCGGTTTCACCGCGCGAGCCGCCGCCCACAATCCAGCCTTCCCTGGTTAGAAATCGCCAGGCCCTGTTGTGCCAATTACTACTCCAAACCGTCCAGTTTCGCACTGACCCGCCAGGACCCGCTTCTTTTTTTTTTGAAAATACTTCCCTCCCTTTATTAGCTTCTGATAACTGTTACATCATTAAGTAAGAGAGGGAGAATCTCCGGCGGTGCATTATCCACCCACAGAGAAGAATGAGCTCTCATAGCCATACTAGCTAGCTTATGCGCTACTGAATTTGCTAATCTATTACAGTGATCAAAATAAGATCGAGAGAACTCGCAAGCCAGATTGTAGCAATCATCAAAAATAGCTGCCGCTACTCCCATTGAGCGATCGCCGTTATTCATCGTTTCCACCACCTCTAGATTATCTGAATTCACCATCAGTTTATTGCATCCCATCATCTGTGCCAACTCTAGGCCCTTCTTTAGAGCCATTGCTTCAGCCGACAGAGCATCAACACAATGCTCCAGTTTCCAATTCCCTGCAGCTATAAATGATCCAGAGGAGTCCCGTAGCACTGCTCCAGCCGCCTCAGTGAGAAGCTCCTGGTTAAACGCTGCGTCGACATTGAGCTTGACAAAATTAGCAGGCGGCTTCATCCATCCATCCGGCTTAGCTACTGCCTTTGGCGCCATGGAAGCTATGAAGTTTGCTGTAATTGCTTTAATTGATGACACCATTTTCTCTGCACTCTGTATGACCTTATCGTAAACCACTCTCCTTCGTTCCCACCAAATGTACCAGGAAGTGATAGAGATTAGCTCATGTACATTAGCCTGGCCGATTAGTGCAATTTCCTTCGCTGGGGTTTGCATCAAAAAATCAAGGACAGACTCACCTGCTCTATCCACACCACATGCTTTCTTAATAAAATTTTCAAGTCCCAGGAGGCGCCAAACTTCTGTTGCTCTCTTACATGTAAACAGGAGATGTGTCACATCCTCAGCTCCACAGTTGCAGACTGGGCACTGTCCCGATACTTTGATGTGACGGTTTGCTAGATTAACCCTACACGGAAGAGTCCCCCTGAGTGTTCTCCAAAGAAATACTTTCACCTTTGCAGGACATCGCAATTTCCAGATTTTGTCCCAGATTCCATTATTACCCATAGCTTCAACACCATTTGTTCGTCTCAGTTTCCTTCCATGTTGGTGGTTCCATTCCACGTGGTAAGCTGAGCGGACAGAGAAAAAACCACCTTTGTTATAACTCCATGCAATGAAGTCTTCCATTTCATGTGCTGGTAATGGTATAGCCATGACCTGATGCGCATCTACAGGCCAAAAAGTCTGATTAATTAGCTCCTCATCCTATTGCCTAGTGACCGGGTCGATGAGATCAACAACCTTTGAAATAATATTATGTCCCCGGGGTGTGATGATTTTTCGGTCCGCCGAACCTGGCACCCAGGCATCTGACCAGATATTAATTTTTGTACCATCTCGCACCCTCCAAATATATCCATGTTTGAGTGTATTCACCCCTGACATTATGCTCTGCCAAGTAAATGAGGCACCCTTCTTGAGGCTTGCATTGAGTAAATCACTATTCAGAAAATATTTTGCTTTGAGAATTGTTGCACATAGTGAGTCTGGATTGTCCACTAGCCTCCATGCTTGCTTAGCCAACAACGCAAGGTTAAAGCAATGGATGTCCCGAAACCCCAAACCTCCTTGCTGTTTCGGTACACACAACTTCCACCAAGCCATCCAATGCATCTTTTTCTGGTCATCACTGTCACCCCACCAGTAATGCGACATTGCGTCAGTTATTCCTTTGCAAGTTTGTTTAGGAATTTTGAAGACGCCCATTGCATATGATGGAATTGCCTGTATAACCGATTTAAGTAGAACCTCCTTACCTCCTGCCGACAACTGCCTTTCTTTCCATCCATTAATCCTTTTGTTCACTCTATCAATAAGGAATTGAAAACAATCTGTTTTGTCCATGCCAATAATTGCTGGGAGGCCCAAGTATGTGTCATTCAATGCCTCGGTCAATATATTGAGGGTCGAGCACATCTCAGCGCGAATAAGCACATCCGTGTTAGGGCTAAAGAAAATACTAGATTTGTCCATACTCACCAGCTGTCCCGATGCTGCACAGTACGAATCAAGAATGCTTTTAAGGACCTGGGCATTCTGATTGTTTGCTTTCATGAGTATTAGTGAATCATCAGCAAATAACAAGTTTGAAATAGATGGTGCCTCATGACACACTTTGACTCCTTGTAAATCTCCCCTGTCCTCATGAGCGCCAAGAGTGCAGTTAGCCCTTCTGAACAAAATAGAAATAAATAGGGAGATAGTGGATCTCCTTGTCTCAGACCGTGCGTTGGCGAGAAAGATTCAGTTTCCTCAGTATTGTATCTAACCCGATACTCCACAGTGGACACGCACTGCATAATCATCTTCACCCAATTAGCGTGAAATCCCATCTGCAGCATAATTCCTTCCAAGAAAGCCCACTCGACTCGATCGTAAGCTTTGTGCATATCTAGCTTGACTGCACACAGTCCCTCCTTCCCTGATCTTTTATTTTTAATTGCATGAAAGCACTCATATGCCACAAGGAAATTATCAGTGATGAGCCTACCAGGAACAAATGCACTCTGTGTTGGACTGATAATTTCCGGGAGGATTACCTTCAATCGGCCTGCAATCATCTTGGAAATAACCTTGTAAACTACATTACAAAGGCTGATAGGTCTGAATTGTGTTACCTTTTCTGGTGTGTTTATTTTTGGGATCATCATGATTGCGGTGTCGTTCCAACCTTTCGGTATAGTGCATGTATTCACTGCCAAAAGAACCTCCTCAATGAGGTCATCTCCTAGCATTGGCCAAAATCGCTTATAGAAAACAGCATGTAGCCCGTCCGGCCTGGCGCTTTCAGGTCGCCTATATTAAACAGGGCATTGCGCACCTCATCAGCAGTGTACGGTGCCAGCAAGGTATTATTCATCTCTGGTGATACACACCGTTTAACTCGAGAAATTACATTCTGATCTGCACCGTGCACTTCGGAAGTAAATAGTTTAGCAAAATAATCAGTAATGTGTTTATTTAGATCTTCTATACCTTGACGCCATACTCCAGTGTCATCCAACAATTTTCTAATGTGATTCCTTTTCTTCCTGGCAGTGGCTGCATTATGGAAAAAGTTAGAGTTTCGGTCACCATGTAACAGCCAGTTGGCGCGCCCTCTTTGGAGCCAATAGATCTCCTCCTGGTCCAGTAAGTTTTCAAGCAAAACACGGATTTCCTTCTGCCTAGCTCTATTGTCCGCATTATTCAATCCACAACGAAGATTTTCTAATTCTGTTTTCAACTTTTTGATCCTTCTCTTTGGCCCCTGTAACACCTCCTTATCCCATTGATCCCGATAAACTGCCGTCAACGAGTCACAAGCGTCCGTCATTGCTCTACGGATTCTCCTTAAGCCGGCCACGACTCGGGAACGGATTATCGACCATCAACCGGACTTGTTGGACTTACCTTTCCCCATCACGTCAAGGATCAAGTTTGACCAAAAAACAAAACGGGGGAATGACCCAGAAGGGAACAAAGACGTGGTTGAACCGGCCACGATTCGCCTGTCGCCTCCACCTTCACCGTCCGCCTTTGCTGTGGTGGCCTTGACCCGCCCGCCGTCGAACCGGTTTGTCTCCGCCGCGAGTGAGCCGCCGCGAGTGAGCCGCCGCGAGTCGCCGGGACCTTCTGCAGTTCGCTGCGCCGTCTCCGCATCGCCACAGGTTTCCCCGCGCCCGAGCTCCTCTCTCACCAGGCCTGCGCCTGAACCGTTGTCTCTACCATCCGCCTCTGCTACAACCTGTGCAGACCAGGACGCCGGGCGTTCCCGCGGTAGAACCGCTGCGGCCTTGCTTGACTCCGAGCTGCCCCGGCCCAACGCTATTTTCGTCGCGGCCAACTGTGCCTTCAAGTCACCGCCTGGAAATCGCCTTCAAGTCAGCGCAAACCGGATTCGTCAAAATAGCCACCTGGACTCGCCGCGCCTGCGGGCTGGCTCCGCCTCACTGCTGGGCTCGTCATTCATCAGTTGACCCGTCTGGCGGTTTACACATCTGTGGCCCGATCTCCACCGGTGCTGCTTCTGCTGGCCTTGGCGGGGCTGCCTCACCGGGTTACCTCCACCACCATGAGCTGGCCTCGCCATCGCTCTTGTTGTGGCCGGCCCCGAGGAGCCTCCGCTTCAAACCGCTGCTGTATGTTGGCTCGCCTTGCGGGATCCCCTCCGCGCCGGCCGCATTGGAACGGCCATGGCTACCGGGTCCCCACCGCGGCCGAACTGCCAGCGCCACTGCACCATCCCTCTTCAACCCGGGCCGTCCGCGCCCATAACTCGGCCGCCATGGTCACAGCCTCGCTCTGGCGAAATCGCGACCAGCGCCCGCCTGTTTTCTGCTTTGAGCCGTTCACCGCGGCGCTCACGGTAATCCGCCATCAGCGCCCGCCCCTGTCGCACCTTTCTTTCCGCTGCGAGAGCCGCCCGCCGTCGCACCTTTTCGCCCGGACAGCTAGAGCCGCGCCCTTGGTGCCGTCGTCCTTCAATGCAAAATCGCCGCGAATCGCGGCCGACCGTCGCGCCCGCCGACAGCCGGAGGCCGCCGCCCGTCGCGCGCGCCGAGAAGCGCCGTAACCAGCTGCGACCGATGTCCGAAACCGCCACAGCGTGCTCCGTGCTTTCGTCGTGGCGAGTCTCCGCTGAAACCGCCCACAGGTCTTTGCGTCGCCGGACTTCATCATCATTGCCAGCCTCTGTTTCCGAGTTGGACTCCGCCTCCCGGCGTTTCCCGAGTCACCCGTCGCTCGGCTGTAACTTAATAGGCTTCTGGAGATACACAAGCTTCAGTTTTTGGTGGATACAATGAGTTATGAAGGATGCAGCTCACATGTGCAACCCTGCTGCAGGGGCCTATGTCGTCGTGGGTTTGTCTTGAGCTAAGCCTCGAGTCGCCCTTGTGGCCTTGTCGCGCTTCGGGCTACCTCCGCTGTAACCCGACCCAACTCTCCGCTGTAAACCGCCGTGGAGTGCCCTGACTCGCCATTGCTGCGGCCTGGTCTGCGACAGCAAGCCATTTCCGCAAACCGCCCGTTTTTTGACCCGCCAAGCCCCGGTGAACCGGCCTCCCTCTGTGCAAGATCCCGCCTGATGCCTCTGCTTGCGAGCCACCCCCGTACCCCTCGTCGGCCTGCCTTGGTGCGCCTTTGGTGCTGCATTCTGACGCCGGTTCAAACCGTGGCCTCCGGCTCATCTCTGCCTATGCCACTCAAACCGCTACGTTCCAAGCCGCTTTTTTTTTTGAAACGAGGCAAAAGACTTGCCATTTTCATTGATTAAGAAGAAGAGAATTGCCTGGTTAATTGACGGGAAACCGGGCTAAAACCGATACAACACAACCCACATGACATGGGCACCACCGGCCAACCTGGCCACCGACATGGAATAGAAGCCACGACGGCACATGCCAACGGAAGGCCACACTCGCAAGCAACCGACAGCTCCGACATTGATGACAAGCAACAGAAGGGAAATATGCAGGACTTGCGCCGACCGTGCCCCAAAGAGCACCTCGGACACGCCGGGAAGAACCGACTACCGAAGACCACGCGCGACCAAGCTCCTCGGCGCCAACACCGTTGCCAAGCGAAACCAGCGCCCGCCTCGGCAACCATGCGGCGAAGATGCGCCATCGGCCAGCGAAGATGCCATCATCCTCCAGTCTCTCGATCGCCGCCCGGCTCGAGGCGATGCCCCGAGGAGAAAAGGCGAAAGCGCCTCCATCGCCCGATCCAGCGGATCGAGGTTTCCCTCCGGAGCCCAAGCCATGGGGAGAAGGGCACCTCCGATGGCGCTTCCAAGAAAGATCGCGGCACCCGGCGCCGCCGTCGCCGCTCGGTGAAGACCGAACAAGGATTTCTCCGGAGATGTGCCGACCACCTGCCACCACCGACCGCCGCCCACAACCACCACCCTGCGAGGCCGACCTCACTCTAGCCACGGGATCCCACGATCCACCGCGATCAGATTCGCACCACCTCCTGGCGAAGCCGCCACCACCACACGAGGCCGCCGCCCCGGAGCCCAAAACCGCCCGTCATCGTCTTCACCATCTGCAGGAGCCCGGCCAGGCCCGACGGCAAGGAGCCCACATCGCAAAGCTGGAGGCAAGGGAGGGCCTGACCAGACTGCGACCTCACCCCAAGCCTTGCCTCGGTGGGCCGGAGGACAGCCAAAGCGCGCCCGGAAGGCTACAGCCGAAACCGCACCAGATCTGAATCGCCCGAAGCCGGAGCCGCCTGGCGAGATAGAGCCGCCCGCAGCCGCCTAGCCTCGACCCACCGTTGGGCGTGGCGAGGCCGCCGCCGTAACCGTGCCAACTCGCCGTGCCGCCAGCGTCGCGCCGCCGGAGCAGCCCGTCGCCATGGGACCCGCAGCACTGACCGCCACCAACCCGGCGGGGAAGCGGTAGCGCGCCGCCAGCCTGAGAGCACCGGCGGCCGAGCCTCGAGCCGCCCACGCCGCCACCACGGGCGCCGCCCGTATCCAGCCCTCGCCGATCGCCGCGCCGTCGAGGCGGTCCGGGAAACGCATCCGCGAAGAGCCCGCCGCCGTCGGCTCTTCTGCGCTTTGCCCGCAGCGACGCCCGGCAGGCGGCGAAGCGGAAGGAAAGCAAGTGAGGGGCGGCGGCGCTAAGATACGCTTCGGGCGCTCCACAGAAGCGGCAGCGGCGGGGGTCTACATCCAGTATTTCCAAGCCGCTTTCACCCCACGCTCTCCTGTGGACTCCGTCGGGGCCAGCTGTTCATCTCCGTGGTTGAGCCGTTTTCAGGTATAGTGCCACCTTGAGCTGTTCGGCCTTAACCCGCGGCTCCCGCGCCGTAAGCCACCGCTCCGAGTCATGGCGTCCGCCACGACTGTGGCCTTGTGAGCGCGCTATCCTCGAGCCGCTGGTGGTGTTGGCCTCAACCCCTGCGTGTTGCCTGGCACTGCCGTGCCTCCCGCCGGTTCGTTGTACGGCCGATTGCCGGTTGGGGCTATGTTTCCTGCTGGCTCGCACCATTGCGTGCTCCATCCGCGCGCTGGAAAGACTAGTTTATCAATCTGCATGGATGTCTTGATGATGAAGAAAATAAAGAAATATCTGCTACACATGCACGTGAAGACAAAAGCAGCAGTGGGGCTAAGGCAAGGTCCATCAGTCAATCCTACCGCTGCTCACACGAAAGATTTGATGGTCAGGTGCTAGTCGCAAGCCAAAAGAAATTATATATTCCTAAACCTTTGGAAGGCTCTGAGAACCAGTGCTACTATTCCTCTCAAATTTGGCACGATTTCCAAGGGAACCAAAAGACACGTGGTGGAAGATTTCCTGTCTTACGTAAAGTTTTTTGAGCAACACTATACATTATCCATCACTGCATCCGTGTTCGCCCAACAAATCACCAGGTGCTATCTTTTTTATATATTTTATCAGTACATTTTTATTCCTCTGAGTACCATTATACTGCCCTATTGGTATTTTATATACAGGTAAAATTATTATCATACTGTGGGTATAGAGCACGCACTAGCAACATTCTGCACCAGCGTTCGTCTATGCCTTGCTATTCGATGGACATGTGTAAATAAGCCTCCGCCCCCGCAGTCCAGTCTACATCGACTCACCGGGACCGCGCCTGCGGTTGACTCGCCCGTCTGCGCGGCTTACCGTGCCTGCGATTGATCCGCTCGTCACTTTTTTCGGTTTACAACGCGCGTGACCGACTCGACCGTCATTAATTTCAGCTTTACCATGGTGATCATCAACTCCACGGTGAATAACCCCTGGCATGATATATCGGTGAAATCCATCAATATATTTTTTATTGTATATTGCCTTCTTTAAAACAACTACTTTGGCACGCAAAGTTGTCTAATCTGAGGACCCTAAACCGCCATATTGGTGCAAATTTAAAGGCCGTCAAAAATTTCCGGCTTAAAAGAGGATCCGGTTTAAAATCTGGCTCAAGAATTTATCTCCCACAAAGCTTTGAAGCTCTCAAATCGGTTCAAAATCCGGTTCAAGAAGGATTTATCTCTTGCAAAAGTTAAAGGGTGCCAAAGAGGACCTGCTGCCATGATCGCGGTTCAAACATGGGTATCATGCCTTATTGGCTTATCATATTATTGATCACTTGGGGGCTTGGTCATGTCGAACCATAGTCACACCTCTTGATCGGCGCAATGCCACGGTATCACTTGGGGGCTTTGGTGGGTATGCGAACCATATAGCGCCATTTGGTGGCGAAAACCACAGCATCACTTGGGGACTTGGTCATGTCTGAACCATAGTCACTCCTCTTGATCGGCCTAGTGCCACAACATCACTTGGGGGCTTTGGTCGAACCCGAACCGTCGCTACACATCTTGATCGGCGTAATGCCAACGCATCATTTGGGGACCTGGCTGACTTGAACTATAGCTACGCCTTTTTGGGGGCATGGTCTTGTCCGACCATGGTAATGCCATGATCGGCTCAAAGCCTCATTTGCAATGGTTTTATCTTTGCCTTTGCTTCTGTTTTCTTTTGATAAAATATTTTTTTACATTGCGTTTTCACCCAATATTATTAAATCCGGTTCAAGCTATCGATTCTGATTGACGGAGCGATTAAATCATAATCCGGAGACTATCATCCCGGTTTGGTTTCGACTATAAGTCGCAGTATATATTTGGATTGCGCCATTGGAATCATGCGCCTCATAAATCATTGGATTATATTATTCAAATCTTCAAATAGCCAACATGGCTGGATTTTATTATGGTTATCAGTAACCAATACTATGATTAAGGTTTTCAAAGTTGCTTTAGCGCAATGGCTATTATATTATCAATGAATATGATTTATTTTATAATTGAAGGAATAGTCCCAAGTCATTGCAAGCTTCGACCCGGTACTTGGGGCTACATTATTCAACTTAAGATTATATCAAATATGCAATTCTCATGTCATTGCAAGCATGCACCATGACACTTGGGGCTAATGCAAAGTCATTTTATTAGTCTTATTGAAGACGACTCATCACATCATAATGAGCGGCCCTTAGGGGCTACCAATTGCTCCTGTCAACAATTCAAGGTACACAAATTTTCATCTATTATTGAAGGATCCACTGCTCAGTTGGTAAAGCACAAAGCTCTCAACCTTGTGGACATGGGTTCATGCCCCATGAGGGGAGTTACATAATATAATGTTATTATCAATGAAGTATATATAAAGTCCCAGCTCAATATTATCTTACTGAGCCGGCCTTTGGGGGCTACATGTTGCTGTTACATTCTACATGATCATATTTTCAAAAGTCCCTGCTCATTATTTGCATAATGACCCGGCCCTTGGGGGCTACACTGGTTGAAGTTTTTATGAGCATCTGGAAATTACAAGTCCCAGGTTGCTGCAACCATGACAACCCGGCACTTGGGGGCTACATATTTGGAATACTCAGTTCTGGCTATTGATTGAGATGAACAACCTGGATTTCTTGAAGCTTGTGACATTCATATTGAAGCAAATCTTAAGCTGTTACTACGTTACCTTCTTAAGATTTGAGGGCTACAAGTGATAGGCATATAAGAGGTATATTTTCAAAAGCTGATGTTAACAAACAGTTATGATCCGGTGCCATCAATATTTATAAACCGGCAAAGTTCTACATTCTTAAACCGGTGAAGATCGGATGAGTATTTCAAAGACCAATATTTTTGTTAAGCATTGGGAGATGAGTCAAAGAGTTATTCTTCACAATATTTCTGTGACAAACCAATGTCGGCAAATTGATTATGAAGCTGGCCTATTGACCAGGATTTTCTAGAAGGAAATGACAAGGATTTAAAGATGCTCGAGGATCAGTTTAACATGGATAAATCCAAACTAAAGCTGGGGGCTAATGTCGAGGATATACCCAGCGGTATGACCAGTTGGAGTTATAAACCGGTTGGGACTTGGTAAACGGCGGATGGTAAACCGGCGGAGAGTTAAGACAGAGAGTCAAGACAGATGGCTAAGACAGACGGTAAACCGGCTGGTGGTAAACCGGCAGACAATGTTAAACCGGCAGACAATGTTAAACCGGCAGACAATGTTAGCTAGGAAATACATAGCTTATAAACCGGGGTTCTGCAAGGTGGCAATACATAGCTAGGAAATCCTGGCGGTTCAACAAGGGGACTAATGGTATATGCCGAGTTGTCAATTTTTCTACAAAGTTAAACCGCCTGGTATGAAACATTGAAGAATCAAGATGAGTGGGTGTGCGAAAACAGGTTTCACAAAATTATATCACAATTTTGGATCTGGAACATGTTGGATAAAAATAAATATTCAAGGTCCAACGAGGGAGCGCGATGCGAATCAATGAGCAAGGATACGAGGAGATCTATGGCTTGGAGATGCGAAGTGGCGGCGAATGCTAAAACTACCGCTCACAGCGAACAAGGATTTACAGACTTGACTAAGAGTTATCATATGAACAAGAAGCAAGCGATGAACCTTTGAAGAACATGAAACCCTAGAACAGATCTATGGTGAAAGATAGAAGACTTACGAGCTGAGGAAGAAATGGAAGACCGCGCGATGCTCTGGTATACTCGAGGGTGATCAGCGGCCAAGGTTGGTGTAGAAGTCGACGGCGGCGAGCTCGAAGCTAGGCGGCGAGGAAGAACAAGCGAGAGGGCACGAAGGGAAAAAGAAATGACCCTTAGGTCTTATTTATAAAGCAAGGGACATGTGTCAAGCGCGAAAATCAAGGGGCATGAGTTTGGAAGCGGGCTGTCACCTCGATTGTCGCAAATCTATCAAACAAAAAAAGTATTGTAAATAGCTTTTATGACAGGTGACGTCATGCCGGTTTACGACGACCAGAGAAGATGATATCATGGCGGTTCACCAGACTACACAAAGATGCTGAAGATGGAGTTTTTTTTGCTAAGGATTGACATGAACCTGTTCAAATCACTCTGGGGCCTAATGTTGGGTATATTACCACCGGGTGTAAACCGGCGAGGACAGGCGGTTAACTTCATCGATGATTAAGTATGTTAAAGCCCAAGTAGGCAGATGAGGGCTTAAGGCCCATGGCGGTCCAAGGCCTGTGGCCCGTAAACGGCGTCGATATGTAACTTGTATTGTAAGTTAGGAATAGTAGAGACCGAGCGGTTACATCTATGAACGGCGTCGGGACTCTAATGAACCGACGGCGCCACCCATGTATATAAAGGGGCGACCAGCGGCGATTCAAGGCAACAGACAACAACTTCGAGACTTAAGCGAAGCTTGTTTTCTCCTAGTCATTGAACCCCATCAATTCCATCACAACTAGACGTAGGCTTTTACCTTCATCGAAGGGGCCGAACTAGTATAAAATCTCTTGCGTCCTTGTGTCCGCTTTAACCCCTTCAAGCTAACCCGTAGCGATGGCTTCATGACTAAGTCCTTTCATGAGGACATCTGCCGTGACAAAACCACGACAAGAACTGTGTGCCGACGTATACATAAGTACTTGTAAACACTCTTGGTGCTACCCCACTTGTAAGCAGTTGTGCAAAACACGGCATATTGGCTCAACTCGCTTCAACACTAGGCTATCTACCAGCTAACAATCAACAATCTGCTGTCTGACATATAAGCAACTATGTATCTTGTTACAGTGGTTCATGCAGTTAATTGAGGCCACAATGTAATAAATTCCAAACGTTCACACGCTAGTCCAGCACTCATGTGGAACACTCACATTAAACTCGTCTTCATAAAAAACTTGAAAAGCATAAGTTAAGCAATTTTATACATCTCAATGATTCATAGAACATAACAAACATATAATAGTTCACAGCAAAAGACAAAGTTGTGAGAAGGTTTACAAATCAGGAAAAAACAAGCAAGCTTCTCAGAGCAAAAGGGCCTCCCGGTGAAGCAAATTTCTGGAGTTCACTCTGTTTTTTCTTGTTGCCATCATCCGAGGGTTAGGTTCTCTCATTCCAGAATAACCAATTATAATTGTGGTCTCGGTGGAATGCTGAACTGAACCATCGATTATCTTGACCAGGTGAAATTCTTGTGCATTCCACTAAATTTAAGCACCACTATTTGCAGAAATAAGCAGACCACAATGCCTCTTGTCCGCGCACCTGTCCAAAAAACCGCCGTGCAGCTGTGCCATCTAGTCCTCGGTCCATGGATGAACTGGTAGAAAGTGCATTCCGGACTAGGATGCAGTTGTTTTCGCTCGTCCCTGCACTGCAATCAGGAAGTAAAACATACGAATCAGCTTCTTTTAGATTGCGTTGGTCATTCTACCTTAGTTACTACCAATGTAGGGGATACCTTGAAGACGGGAGGTTAGATGGCTGCACGAGGATAGCCATCTCATTTTAGCGGTTGTACTAAAACTGAGGTGTGTGCTTTTGATTGCGGATAGAAGCGATACGGAGATAGACATCGAAGCGATATGGAGACAGACATCCCTGTTTGCGCAAATCTGAAATACGAGTTATTTAAGCGATGGCGAGATATTACTACTTTCCCCGTTTCCTCTTAGAACCAAGTCCTAGATTCATGCTACTGACTTTCCCACTTTCTTCCCTATTTGAACCAACGCTTTGAGTCATTGTATGAACTAGCTTTACTTCTAATAATAGTAGAAGTCTGGGTGGCTTTGGAACAACGGACGTAAGTGAAAAGGATCCACGAAGGGGAAGAGCTGAGGCGATGAAAGCAAGTCAGGTTTGAAGGAATATATACGAGGGTTAAATCGGCATGTGGCAAAAGGCAGGCGTCGAGAGCCGCATCTTTGCCACAATACCACTGAGGAGGAAGAAGGGTGGAGGCCCTCCGAGCAGCGCTCTCTCGGAGAGAATGGCACGGCCGCCCGATGGGAGCCAGCGGGCAGCGTTGGTCTCCTCCCTCGCCGCCCGGCGACGGCGTGAGCGATGCACCTACACCCTGCGAGGAGTCCTGGATTAGGGGTATCCGGACAGCCGGACTGTGTACAACGTCCAGGACTATTGAAGCGTGAAGATACAAGACTCAAGACTTGACCCGTGTCCGGATGGGACTTTCCTTGGCGTGGAAGGCAAGCTTGGCGATCCGGATATTATATTTCCTTCCTTGTAACCGACTCCATGTAAACCCTATCCCTCTCGGTGTCTATATAAACCGGAGGGTTGAATCCTAGAAGGCCGATCACAATTACAATCATACCATCATAGGCTAGCTCTTGGGGTTTGGCCTCTCGTTCTCGTGGTAGATCTACTCTTGTACTACCCATATCATCAATATTAATCAAGCGAGGAAGTAGGGTTTTACCTCCATCCGAGAGGGCCCGAACACTGGTAAACATTTGTGTCCCTTGCTTCCTGTTACCATCGGCCTTAGCCGCACGATCGGGACCCCCTACCGAGATCCGTCGGTTTTGACAGCGACATTGGTGCTTTCATTGAGAGTTCCTCTGTGGCGTCACCTTGCGAGCTCGATGGCTCGTCTCATTGTCAGGGCGACACTACCTCGGAGGGCTCGGCTATAGGCGGGCAGCTCGGCTTCGGCGGCTTTATCATGGCCGCCCCATCTGCGATGGCGCCCGGCGATGACCTCTCGGTTCATCAATCATAACCTTCGCGTCGATTCAGAACTTGCGAGCAGATGGATCAATGGAGCTCTCCTCCTTAGCGAACTCTTGGATCGCGCCGCCCTCTCACGGGATCGCTGCGGACTCTGACGGATTGGGCTTAAACCCGACCAAAGGGACATCAGGTCCCCGCGGCCACCCATGAGATAGTGATAGTGGAGGAACCACACGCGGGTTGCCCCTCAACTTTGAGGACAAGTTGTGTTCGGATCACCGAACTCCTTGAGCCAAAGACCTGCTCAAAGGAAAACCTGACCTAGGTCCCGGACTTAGAATCGGGCATTGGGCCGAAGAAATTGGGCACTCCGGATTCTGAGCTGTTGAGCTCGGGACCGCCCGCACCCTTGGGCGTCAGATCAGATCAAAATCCGGATTCTGCTCGCAACACCTGCCCGGACCTAAACTGTCTCTCCCGCATCGAGCAAGAGCCCGGGAATCCATTACGCCAGCTCTTTGGGCCAGATTCCTCCTTAAGCTTAACAAGGTCAAGGACTGCCTTGAAGAGAATATGGTCTCACTTTTACGCAAAAACTGCAGACGAAGGACTCCTCAATGCTATAAGCCGCCCGCGACATGAAATGCGCTTGCGGACTTAGCAACCATAATCGGAAATGCTTATGCGATGGAAGCGCTTGGAAGACCAAACAGAATTTTGGGATAGTCTGCTCTCATCAAAACCTTTGTCCGAACTAAGCGGACGAACTATAAATAAGTCGTCGACCCAACCCTCAAGAAACCAAAGCCCACTCCGGGCGGATATCCGTATTGGAAGAATGGCTCGACGGGCCATGTAAGCTCCACAGATACTCGGATACAACACCTACTCATAGCCTTAAGGCATGTTGGATACTCGGCGGTGGCAAAAGTGGCGAGATCTTCTTATGGGCCATAAAGCGGAACAACATCCTGCCGTGAACACTGTACGGTACTAACAGTCTTGAGACTTTTGCCTCGAACAATAGGCGCAAGCGAGCTCGTCGAAGCTCCGCTGAAATTTACCACGTGGCAAAAATAAACCCCTGGAACGACACTGCTATAACTTTTAATGCCAGTGACGAACCTCGATCCCGGACTGTCCAGGCACCAGCCGCTCTGGTTCTTAGCCCAATCGTGGATGGATTTCGGCTCACCAAAGTGCTCATGGATGGTGGAAGCGGATTAAATCTGATCTATGAAGAGATACTCAACAAGATGGAAATTGACAAAGGCCGCATTGAACAAAGCGGCACAACCTTCAGGGGAATTATCCCTAGTCGGGAAGCATGATGTGCGGGAAAAATCACACTTGACGTGGTATTCGGCACCCCGGAGAATTATAGGTCCGAAGAAATCACATTCCAAGTGTCCCCTTTCAGCAGCGGCCACGCCCTTTTAGGGCGGGACGCGTTTGCAAGCTTTCAAGCTATACCGCATTACGGGTACATGAAGCTTAAAATGCCGGGCCCAATGGAATCATCACTCTAGCCCGATTGATCCGGACGTCGCGCCGGCATCGAAAACAAAACCGCAGCACTGGCCGGGAGGCATTATCAAGGCCCTAGCGGCCAGAAGAATTAACAACACTGCGGGCCACCATGGGCGGGGGCGGCGTGATACTCGACAAGCGACCCAAGTCCACCTCATTTCAAACCAGGACGAGATAATCAAATTCCAAGTCCATCCACAGACCCCACGAAGACAGCTGAGCCCGCGATGGGCGCGCCTCTGCGAGACTTCTTCTGCGAGAATGGGACATCTTTGCACGGCACCCATCGGACATGCGGGCATCCCACATGAATTGGCGAACACAACCTCAATATACTAAAGGATACAAACCGGTCAAGCAAACTCTAAGGCGGTTTTGAGCCCAAGCGACGGGCCATGGGGAAGAACTAGCCAAACTACTCGAGGCGGATTCATCGGAGATATCAAGCATCCGGATTGGTGGCAAACCTGGTAATGGTACCAAGAAGGACAAATCCGGCGCCTATGTGTTGACTTTAAAGACCTCAACAAAGGCTTGCCCCAAGGATCCCTTTCCTCCCTCGCATCGATCAAACCATTGATGCCACAACAGGACCACGACTTCATTGTGTTTCCTCGACGCATACTCTGGATACCATCAAATAAAGATGGCAGAGTCTGACCAAGCTGCAACAGCTTTCATAACGCCATATGGCCCTTTTTGCTTCAACACTATGCCTTTCAGGCTCAAGAATGTCGGTGCAATCTACCAATGCATGATTCAAACATGCCTGGAAAAGCAAATCGGCAAAACAGTGGAGGCATATGTGGACAACGTGGTCATAAAAACAAGACATGTCGAAACCCTAATAGATGACTTGAGGCTTACATTCGACAATCTCCGGACATACGACATCAAGCTGAATCCGGAAAAATGCGTTTTTGCGTCCCTCGGAAGCTACTCGGCTTCATCGTTTCCAACGGAGAATTGAAGCGAATCCCGCAAAGATCCGAGCTACATCACGATTGGCTATACCAGCAGACCTCAAGCACATCAAAAACTAGCGGATCGTGGCTGCTCTCAGCCACTTTATCTCGAGTTAGGAGAAAAGGCACTACCGCTCTACCGCCTTCTTGGCGCACGAACACTTTGTATGGGCGGATGCAGCAGCGGCGGACTGGATGAAATAAATACCTTATTGGCGATAATCCGGTACTAACGCGCGGATATCGGCGAACCTATGCTATTGTACATAGCTGCAGCGCATCAAGTCGTCGGCGCGGTGCTCGTCGTTGAGCGAGGGCGGCGGATACAAATACCGCTCGAAGCTAGTCTACTACGTGTCCACGGTCCTAACCCCATGCAAATACCGATACCCACACTATCAAAAAATAGCATACGCGGTGTTCATGGCATCCCGGAAGCTACGACACTACTTTCAAGAGTGTTTGATTACGGTGGCCTCCGAAGTACCACTCAATGACATAATAAATAATCGCGATGCTATGGGCCGGATTGCAAATGGGCCATTGAGCTCCTTCCATTCGACATAACGTACAAACCACGGCGGGCCATCAAGTCGCAAGTATTTGCTGACTTCGTCGCCGAATGGACAGAAGCCAAACTCCTTAAAGAGTACAGAGCGCATACTCAAACTGGATCATGCGCCCGGCGACTCTAAAATGCTGGCCAAATTAGGGAGCGGTGTAGTCTGACATCTCCACGGAGACCGGTCGATCGTCCTCCAAATATTATACAGAGACTCCAACAATGCAGCGAATCTGAGGCTGCATTGCACGATCTTCGGATGGCGGTCTCTATGGGCATTCAACGCCTAGAAGTCGCGAGGACTCAAACCTCGCAATATCACAGATAAGCGGAGATTTTGATGCCAAGGACCCGAAAATGGCGGCCTACCGTAATGCCGTCCTCAAAATGTCAGCTCGGTTCGAGGGGCTCGAATTCCACCATGTGGCTCGAGAAAACAATTAGGCGGCGGATGTCCTCGCTCGCATCGGTGCTAAACGCGGCCCTGTCCCACCTAACATATTCTTGGAGCGGCTGTTCAAGCCATCCGTAGTATGGGAAGAGTCCGACAATACTAACGCGGATCGAATACACCCCGATTCGAACCATCAGACATAGTCGGAGGTTCTACCCCCGAAATAACGTCCTCGACCCACGAAATCATGGATGTAATCGCCTCGTGGACCGAGCCCTTCTTGGCCTACCTAAATAGGCAGGAGCTCCCCGAAGACCAAAATGAAGCACGCTGCATTGTCCGGCGTTCTAAAGCTTACAAATTCTCTGAAGGGAACTCTACAAGAAAAGCGCTACGGAGTACTCCAAAGATGCATCTTGAAGAGGAAGGCGGCAACTCTTGGCTAAAATCCATGCCGGCCTGGCGGGCACCACCCTTGTGGCTCGGGCATTAGTCGCAAGGCCTTACATACATGTTTCTATTAATTGGCGGCCCGGCGGGCCTTACAAGACCTTGTCAAACATTGCGTCGGTTGCGGATCTTTGCCAATCGAGTCATATGCCCCTACCGCTCTCCAAACAATCCCCATAACTTGGCCCTTTGCGGTGCAGGGGGCTGGATATGGTCGGACCTCTTAAAGTGGAAGCCATAAGAAAAAAAATACTTATTGGTCATGGTGGACAAATTCACCAAATGGATAGAAGCTAAACCAGCCAAAGCGGCTGAATCCGGACGATAATAGACTTCATATGCGAGGTGCATACACGATATGGTGTCCCCCACAACATCATCGATAATGGCTCAAATTTCACAGCCGAGCGAGTGAAAACTTGGTGCGCAAAATGGGCATTAAGCTCGATTACGCTTCAGTCTACCATCCCCAAACAAGCGGCCGGGTAGAAGCGGGCAAATGGTCTCATCATGGCGGCATCAAACCCGGACTAGTGCGATCCTTGGCCAGTCGGATACACCTTTGGGTGGAGGCTCGACTCCGTACTCTGGGGCTATGGACCCACGTAAACCGCACCACGGATATACACCATTTTTTATGGTGTGCGGTAGCAATGCGATATTACCTTGCGACATAATACATGATTATGCAGCGTACGCATGTCTGAAGAAGGAAGCGAGTTAGATCGGTAGGATAATTTGGATGCCACGGAGGAGGCCAGCGGCGTTGCAAAAGCCCGCTCCGCATTCTATCGCAGCAGGCTCGGCGATATCAAAGCGAGAGAAGTGCGGGCCAAAACTTACAATATTGGCGAACTTGTTCTCGCCTACGGAGAAGAAGAAGGACAAGCTCAAACCCAAGTGGGAGGTCCCTTCATCATTGAAAAAGTTCTCACCGGAGGCGTACCGTCTCGTAATGCATCGGATAACGAGACTCGAGCGAACCCATGGAGCAGCCGGACTCCGAAGATTCTCGCCTAACGCGAACTCAATGTTCGTCTCCTAACCCCTCCTTTTAATTATGCTCCATCCCTTTTCCCTTTCTCGACCCTTTTCTCTTCACACAAAGTATTCAATACGGTGCAGTTCCCGGATCACCCGGCCGCACTAGGTGTGTAAGCAATACACAGGGGCTTCCTATCACGGAAGCTAAAAATAATTACTCACATGGCTTTACGCCCATCACATATGCATTCTTTTTCCATATGTGCCTTTTCTTCACCATTATATGCATCGATATGACTTAAGATGTTGCCAAGCTGGGTTACCTGGCTCTTGTGTTTATGACCTCGTTCCCATTAATTCGGCTAGGGCATAAGGGGAGCACCTCTGCGATTATTCTTGCCCGATTCAGCGGATGTGTACCTTAGGTAGAGTGAAGCAGCTAGCTTCCTTAAGAGAATATTCACTCGGTGAATAAAAGATGTGTTCGTTTATTACAGCGTAAATCCCGAAGTCTTGTATCCAGCGCCATCGTTCGCAGTCCGGGCATGCGCATTTATGCATGCGTGCCGAGAAAAAAGAACCCTAACGGAACTATTCTCCACGGAAGATGTTTCTTACTATCCATGTAATATAACATAACTAGTTGGGTACTTATGCATTCAAGCACTTATGACCCCTCGCCTTGTTTGCACGCATACCCGGCTTTGTATAAGCGAGTGGGTATTGGACACACCGGACTATAGGATCCGGGGCTGAAGCGAAAAAGGTCCGCCATGACAAATGATTTTAATCGGCTAGGGGCTAATCATGCCCATTAAATTACAGATCACTTGGACTGACTATATTCCTCCTCTATACCGTCCAGCAGGCTATCTAGCTTACAATCCTGTTGAGAATACTTAGCGGCTAACGCTACCTGGTCATATACCGGACTCACGAAATTTCTTGCCCGCCGGGCCCTTGATCCTACTTGACCATATGGTTGGGTCCAGCTTGGTGTGGCGCGTCTTCACCATAGCCGAACTTCTCTTAAGCCTTGCGACAGCGGACACCTTCCACGGTCGGAGCGCGCGTGCTCCTGAAGCATATCCACAAGCTCCCCATACCATTCGGCAAAGCAGTGGCCACAAAGCACGAGCAACACCTGCATCACTTGCCGAGCTTGCTCGTGCGATTCGAAAAGTCTTGCAGTAAATCAGTTGCGAGATGAGGCATCTCCTCCTCGGGCGACCCGTTAACATTCTGCAAGCAAAATTCTTTCAATATACTTCCTCGCCGAACTATACTACAACTCGTTTAGGCACTTACCATAAATACCGCGTCGAAGCCTCTTGTTCTCCTTCACGGAGTCGGCCAGCTGGCGCGGAGATCTTTAACTCCACGTCCAGCTGGACTTTGGCATCTTGAAGATTGTTCTTCTCCTGCCTAACTTCGCGTAAGAATCGCTCGCCCGACTTCGGCAGCCTTTTGAGATGCGTCGTCCTCTCTTCGCCCTCGGATTCACCTCGGGATTATGCAGAATTTTACATTAGACTTGTCACATCAACCATTTACTAACTGGTGCATCTTGGTGCAATTGTGACAATTGTTGCAGATGAGGGCTTTTGGGGTTCCTCTAATTTGGCAACTGCGACCCTCAGTTCGGACTTGCATCCCTCCAGCTCCCGAGACAATTGCTCGTTCTTCTCTACAAGGACCTGTGCATAGATTGATCCTTAAAACTGTTGTTCCAACGTTCCAAGTCTCGAGGCTCTTGCTACACATGCTTATCAAATTTTCTTACCCGTATATCTTTGGTATCTTTGGTCCATCTCTTCGGGCAAGCCGCCTTGAGCCTTCGGATGTATCGTCTCCCGAATTGAAGGCATTAAATGCCTCTTGGAAAAACTGTTGTTCAATCGGCCCGTCGGCGCTTTGTGATTCATGGCGCTCTCTACTTGAATTTGTGGTGAGAGCATATCCGCACTCTTTGTTGAAAACTATCACGGTCTGGCCCGTGTCGCCTCCATAACGAAGCGGTTTGGAACCCGGCTGGTGGGCGTGATTAGTAGGATCTCCGGATATAGTCCGGTTATTCCTCTTCTGCCGGACACAAAGACGCTTTGTCATATTTTAAATTCTATAATTACAGGACAGGTTATTGCTTTACCTCTGTAGCGGTGTGTCAACCCTCACCGCCTTCCTCTTGAAACACTTGCGTCTGGGCGCTTGCGTGGTTGGCGAGTCCCTAGGGGCTCGACCCTCGCTCGGCCATCGTTTACGCATATAAACGGCGCCTCAAGGTAAATTATAATACACAGGGGAGTCCTCTTGAAGAGATAGGGTTTTTAGTTAAACTTACAGCGAAGCGGGAGCAGATCAAAGGTAATCGGCCGTAATGGCCACTAGAGGCGCCATCGGCTACTTTGATAGAATACCACATTGACAAGCTCCACGGTGATATCCGGATCCACTTTAAGTCCGGATCTAGGGCCCTTCGAGGGTCCTCACAGTTCTTGGGGGTGAAGATTCCTTCTCGACCCTCCTTAGTTCCTGCTTTCGAAGCATTGATGCAAGTAATCTTAGCGGAAGAAACGCTGAGAGTAAGCCTGTTCAAGAATTCATCCGATTAACGATTAACTTGCGATTAATCCCTACTCGTAGGGTCCTTTGAGTAGTCGATTAAGCGACTAATCGCCGAGTAATTGATTAAATGGCAGATTAACTTGCCGATTAGCCTATTAATCCCCTACTCGTCAGCCAACCGAGCAGCTACCAATTAACGATTTCCTCAATAATGAGAGTAAGTAAAGCAGGGAAAAAGAATGGCAACTTACCCACGCCGGGGGGTTGTACATGGAGAATCCGTCCAGCGTTTTTTATGCGAAGAATTCCTCCTCTTCCCCTTTATACCGTCGGACAATATCCTTGCGGGCGGCGGTGATCCGGACCCTTCGGCGCAGCGGGTGGCGTTGTCTTCCCGTTGAAATGCCACATGGGCTTCCCCGATATTGGGCGGCTGCACTCCTCGTCTTATGCATATCGCCATAACCTCAACTATCGTTAGTCCGGATTTGGCCAGTAACTTTATCCTGTCCATCAGGAGGAATATTTCCCTTGTGTCCTCTTCTTGAGGGCTCCGGGGGCGCCAGCTTAGGCCTGCCCTCGGCGGGGCGTTGCTGAACTTGCGGAGACCTGTCCGGACTGGATCCAGAAGGGGGACGTCGTTTATAGAACCACTCTGAAGGCCAGTTTTCTGGTGCCCTCTCAGGAGTGCCGGACAGGTATCCTGTCTCGGCAATGCGCCATACTTCGGCCCCACCCACTTGACATAGGGACTCCCCACAGGTGCGGGGGGGCGAGGCAGAACAACTTCCTCCATAATCCGAAGTGTGGTTCGCAGCCTAAAAACATCTCGCAAAGGGCAACATACCCCGCTATGTGCGAGAATAGAGGCAGGGGTAAGATCGTTATGGCGGAGGCCGTAGAACTCCGAGGCCCAGCGAAAAGCGGGTGGATAGGGAACCGGCCCCTCGGCAAATGAGGTTCAGACATATCGCTCCTCCAGAGATGGGTTAGGAGATCCCTCAGCTTGGTCTCCTCCGTCATAAGTGGCTATTCCAGCTCGGACGGGGACCATGAATGCCGGTGGGAGAAACCCTTGTGTTTGTAACTTTATCAAACGGCTATGAGGAACTGAAAACTCTCCCCAATCCCCCAACTTGGAACGAGAAGGGCAAGCAGAAGAGCTGCGGAGGCTGGCCATGTTGGAATTGCTTTTCGCGGAGCGCTCTGTTGGATGCTGGCTCTGGGAGGGAGAGTGAGGTTTGGATATGAGAATCCTCGTCCCTTCAAATAGACGGTTAGCCCGGAGGATCGAGGGTGACAAATGCAAAAATGCCTCGACTCCTCGCATTCGCTCGACACGTGGAGATGGTCATTACTGAGGCACCGACGCCGAGGAGCACAACATTGATTGAAGGCCGGACACTATTCATCATAACAGGTACTTTGGAGTATTCGAAGAAGGAACCCGCCTTGCAATGTCGAAGACAATACTGCATGCCGGACTCATCGTCATTGAAGCCTGGTTCAGGGGCTACTGAGGGAGTCTTGGATTAGGGGGTATCCGGACTATGTACAACGTCCGGACTATTGAAGTGTGAAGATACAAGACTCAAGACTTCGGCCCGTGTCCGGATGAGATTTTCCTTGGCGTGGAAGGCAAGCTTGGCGATCCAGATATTATATTTCCTTCCTTGTAACCGACTCCATGTAAACCCTAGCCCTCTCCGGTGTCTATATAAACCCGGAGAGGTTGAATCCTAGAAGGCGATCACAATTACAATCATACCATCATAGGCTAGCTCTTAGGGTTTAGCCTCTCGATCTCGTGGTAGATCTACTCTTGTACTACCCATATCATCAATATTAATCAAGCGGGAAGTAGGGTTTACCTCCATCGAGAGGGCCGAACCAGGTAAACATTTGTGTCCCTTGCTTCCTGTTACCATCAACCTTGCCTTGCAGATCGAGACCCTCTACCGAGATCCGCGGTTTTGACACCGACACCTGCCCGATCGAGGTTGTCGGCGGTTGTGACCAGCCGTGAGCTGAGAGAGAGAGTGTAGCCACCTACGTCTTGCTTAGATCTGGAGAGCATGAGAGAGTGAGCAGAGGAACCCTAAGCAAGCGCTAAGGCTCCTACTTTTATATATAGTGGAGTGATTTTGTTGTACCAGCTTCAAAAAATGCGCTCCTCGTGTACCCAGAGTGGGTGTGAGAGAACTAGTGCATCGTGCACCGCTTCTCTTCGTGAGAGTACAATATACTATGCCCAAAGAACGTTCGCCACAAGAGTAATAGTATAAGTGTGTGACGTGTGAGCTAAAATAAAATGTGTGTGCCGTCTTTTGTTTTTTAGAAGTTTTGAGGGTAGGGTGTGAAGAGCACATATGTGCGTGACGTCTACCTGCAGGTAGACGGTGGGTGCGACGTGCGAGTCTGCGAGAGGACTTGGGAGAGTCGTGACTCATGAGGGTGCGTGTGCGTGAGAGAGAGGGGGGCACGTATCAATGCAATGCATGTGTCCGTAAATCATTATTCGACAAACGTTCGCCACAAGCCTTTTCCTGACGAACACCGTAAGAACCGTCAGATCGGTATCCGACAGTGTCAGTTTTGCCATGTCATTTAATAGAACAGCCACTCCTCCTACACACAAATCTTCCACGTGAGTGTTAACAACTGCTGTATGCTCCCTCCGTTCCGAAATGCACTGCATATAGCTTTATTGAAAATTCGAACCTCGCAACCTTTTACCGAGTTTTCGTGTACCAAATTGCACATGTAGAATACCACATATATATCATTTCATTCATCTTGAGAGGTAACTATAAAGATGGGTGAGGAGTCTACAAAGAAAGACCATCGTATCACCATGCAATTTCAACCATCCTTTAGTGTCGAGGAATATCATAGGAACTCTATATGATATGATTTTTATAGGATTTTTCCTTTAGAGCCAATTGGTTCATAGGAATAGATTCATATACTCCACATTTCAAAGAAAATAAACATGATATCATTTCTATAGCTTTAGAGCCACTTGGTTCATATGAATGGATTCCTATACTCCCTTAATTTCAAGGAAAATAAACATTAGCGTATATTCAATAGAAAAGTTCCTATGATATGAACCAAATTACATCTCTTTTCTAATCCCTCCTCATAGGAATTGAGATACATGTCATCTCTAGATTCAATAGAAAAGTTCCTATGATGTGAACCAAATGACATCTCTTTTCCAATCCCTACTCATAGGAATTGAGATGCTCCATGTCATCTCTTTCCTACAACTTCCATGTATACATCTTCTATTCCTAAATAGATAGTACAACCCACTAGTAGCTTTTTTCCAAAACATGCAACTATGGCACAAGAACTATATAGTGTGCCAATAACTTTGAAAGATGGTCATTGGATGAAGCTAACCCGACGGTGCGAGAGATGGGCAAATCCGAGCACTCTTGGCGTTGGATATCATCAACATTCCACCAGATCTGCCACATGTACAATTTAGAAGACTCCATGGTTGAACTTAAGCATAATGCACAAACCTCAAAACACAAGCACTTCTCCTTTGTTCTAGAATCTTACGTATCATAATTGATTATTTTTTCTAAATGAATTGCCATTATTTGTTTTTACTTTATGATTTACAATGCACAACCCCATGAATCTTAACATTTTATAAAACTAATTGATTTTGAATGAGATGAACTATAAGAACTAAGCGAACATCTACATCATGCATATATGACTCAAAGCTTTACATGCTATAGTGTGTATTTATTCATAATTTGGTTTGAAATCTCATGCATTCAATACATGTGTACCTTACTAGTTTTGAGTAGAGTAGCAAATTTCATGCGCCCCGGGTATATCAAAATGCAGGGCCCATGCATCATTGCCTTCGGTCGAACCTCGTCCACAATTTTTTGTATGTACTATATCTCCTTGGTCCCGAACCCAAAATGCTGCCTCGTTCCGTAAAACCAGCGGACCACACATATTTAAGGCGGCGACTCGAACCCGTTTACTACGACGTGGCCCCACACGCCGTAGTACTCCTACAAACCCTACCGCCGCACTCATCATCGGTTTTCTTCAAGAGGGAGAAGCCGATTTGTAGTGGAGGCGCTTTAAAAAAAAAGGATCTGTAGTGGAGACCCCTACGCTAGGGTGCCCTAGGTAGCTGCCGCACACATCATTGTTTTCTCTTTTCTTTATGCTCTTGCGCCCTAGAGTGAAGTGACGGTTGCTTCGTCCGTCCAGCTTAATGTTGGAAAGGTGGGGCTTTGTGATTTGACCCCTCATTGCTCATTTTCTACTACTGCGGCGCTACGACCGGGGTGCCTCCAATTCAAACCGCTGCTACGAACTATAATTTGGTGCATCACACGTGGAACAAGATGGTGGATGAGCCACATGTCTGCCAAAGGGGTCTGTTAAGTGTGTCGCCATTTCGTGTGCGGACTAACCCTGCTTGAGTTGCCACGCCAACACGACAGGAGCAGCCTACCACTTGGTCTTGCTCCTTGGTGAATCCCGACTATATTGATCTAAAAAGATACATGCTGAACTACCCTCTCCGTCTCGGTTTTTTTATTTGTAGGCGTCTCGGTTTATAGGGCCTGCACGTAGTTCTAGGTCATCCATTTGACTAACTAAATATGAGTTACCATGTCACAAAAAGTATATCATTGGATTCTTATTGGTTGATATGTGAAGAAACAAGCGAGGTAGAAGTTAATGCACCGCCTTAGTATTTTGGGATTATTTGGTTTTGTAAGATGACTTACTCACCTAGATGGAGGGAGTAGTTGTATTTAAAAGTCGGCGGGGGGCTTTTCTGCTTGTGGTGGCGGGGCAGTTCCGCCTAGTCGATTCGATAGAGACGCGAGAAGGCGAGGGAGTAGGCTGCTGCAAGCGTGAGGCTGTGTGATTTGACAGATGATTCTTCTTTGGACAGGTGGGGCCCGTGATTTGACTTGCCATTATCATTTTAAGCTGCGGCTTCGACCGCGTGAGTCTCCCGATTCTGACCACCTCCATCAGGTGCCTCTCCAATGCTCCACCATGTAGTGGAGGCTGGCTCTTGCATGAGCCCACTTCTCCACTTTTCCTTGCCTCTCTTTCCTCCACATATGCAAAAATGCCATGTAAAGCGCACTATTGTATTTACTTGCTCCTACAGGTGCTTAAGCTTGCCACATAGGCATAAAGTCTGATGTGGCAAGTTAATCAAGAAGGGAGAGACTAGTTTGGTGACCCAAGGAAGAAATAGTGCTAAGCGCGTGTACCTAGGTGAAAAGACAATTTTGAGTCTATAGCTAATTAAATGAAGCAAACTTAGCAACACCATTTCATTGGAAGAGGTCACTCCTTGGAAAATGCAATAAATACTAGTACTCCTGTGTCCCATAATATAAAACGTTTTGGCACTACACTAGTGTAAAAACATTCTTATATTATGGGACGGAAAATCTGAAGAAAGAGATAGAGAGGAGTAAAAATAAACTTATAGCCAACCTTATAGCCAACCTTGTTGTAGTATGAGTGACTAAGTGATGACTATGTATGACATGCCAACATCGGATAGCCTAACGCACCGTGTTAAATCTCCAAGAGCGCGACGCCTTGACGATCTGACAGTCGTGGTAGGCACGACCATGATACGGGCTGCTGGCAGCCCTTAGATCTGAGATCAAACGATCGCATGCTAAGTTGCTGAAAATTTGCAGAATAACCCTCTAGGATAGGATATTCACCCATAGGTCTAGAATCATGCCATGCAACCGTTCGATCTCAGATCCAAGGGCTCTCGGAAGCCCGTATCATGGGAGAATGGAAAGCCACTACCCCGCCGTTCGCACGCTGGCAGTTCGCTCCTACTCGTCCCCGCACGTCCTTTAATACTATGGTGGTTCGCTCCTAGTCGTCCCATCCATTCACATTACGGCAGTTCCACTAATCCTAACCCTCCTCCCAAATCCACGGCGTCCCAAATCTCCCCGATCGACGGTGAGTACAAGGTTAGAACCATCACCGGCGATGAGTTCGACGTCATCTACACCCGTTCTTCATGACGGTGAAAGGATGCCTTTCTCGCTTGAGCGCATGTTCAAAAACTCAGATGATGAGTGGGTCGCTGGGCTAGATGTTGAGTACACCACAGTCCTGGGACGAGAGAAGGATCTAAAGGACGAAGAGAGGAAGACGCCCATCGTGATCCAGGTTTGCTTACATAACGTTTGCTTGGTCTACCACATATGCCATGCCGACGTTGAGTGCCAGGATTTTAAGAACTTCCTCGAGGACAAAATAGTGAAATTCGTTACTGTAGACTTTAAGAACGACAAAGAAGTCCTGGGTCGGATAGGCCTCGTTGTAGGAAACCCCTTCGACCTCCAGAAGAATCGGCTGGTGCCCTCTCGTTAGCCCTCAATGCTGACCCTGGCAGGAGCCATGGTTCATCCTTCATACCGTAAACTGGAGAAACCTCATTACACGTTTCATCATCATGCATGGCAGCATAATGTACTAGATATAGACCACATCCACTACGCTGCAATGGATGGCTACCTTTGTTTCAATATCTACAAGGGTTGGATGAAGAGCAACAACCAAGTTGGCGGTTCAAGCAAAGAAGTATCGGCCAAGAGGAAGAGGGACAAGGACGAAGTTGAGGACGTGGACGAGGACTCCGAGTAAGGTGGCGATGTCGTTGCTCATGGTGGTTCTAAACTTCTAATCAGGTGTCTACGGATTAGTTGCATAGTTTAATTTCAGGTGTGCTTAGTTTAATTTGAGGGGTGTGTTGTGCTGAGCCCCCAGCAGAACTATGTTATATTTCTTCTCGTTACTTTAACTCTTCAGTATGTACATACTACTAGTATTTCTTTAATAGAATTTAGCACCCCAATTAAGCACGTACTAGCTTTTTTAATAGTACTATATGCATAATTTGGCGACGAGCGCTCTCTATATGTACTACCTTTTTTAAAATTTCAATTTTTGCTCCATGGCGCAATCCATCGATAGTACTACTGTACAAAAGGATACATTTTTTAAAAGGCTAGAGTACTAGTACATGGTTTGAGATGATGGCGACGTGCATGCCATGTAGTAAACTGATACGGAGGAAGTATAGTAAAAATGAGGTGATTTTACCAAGCGATCGGCGGGGGAGCATGGCCTGTCATGCGGTCCCACGTGTCATGATGTACCAAGGCGATGCGCGTGTCCCTCTTGAGGCAGAAGCAATACTAGTACGTGGTTTGAGATGATGGCGAACCGAAGTGTGAAATAATGGTTGCTTTATGCATGCAGGAAGGTGCGGCATTGTGATTTGACGTCTCATTGCTCATTACTACTCTTGGGCGGTACAAGTGGGGTCGTCCCCCTGCTGTTCTGCTTTTGTTATTTGGTGCTTGACACGTCGACCCGGTTGCTATATGTCCCACATGTCAGTGATAGGAAGTACAGAATTCATGAAAGGGAGTGTCGACGGAGGAGTATACTACAGAATTCATGAAAGGGAGCGACTTAGTTTTGGAAAAATCTGTTTTTACGATGCGTACCCACTAGGGTTTATAGGGCTCATCTAAAAACATTAGTTTTCCGTTTGATAAGTCTCAATTCTACTATACTAGTAGTAGTACCATTACATGTTGGATTTCGAGGTGCGTTAGATCACCCGACATAAGCGATGTCAAGAGGAAACTAACCAATGCATGTACAAGTTCATGGAAATTTAGTGGTCATTCATGCATTCGTTCTAATTAATGCCTCGGTAAACATAACTTCTTGAGAAAAAGCGAGCATCTTGTGCAAACTACGAAATTAATTCGACCACTCACCGTCTACCTTGGTTGGAGAGATTTTGAAATTGAGCCATAAACTGGAAAGGAGGGAGTAGTAACTTTTGTCTCGATTACTATTTGTGGCCTTGTATAGATGCAAAATGTATTTTTTATAGTGGCCTTGTATAAGTAAATGGAGGAGTACTAACCAAAGTACGTAGTAGGGACGAGGAGTAAGCGGAGGGAGTAGTAAAATTTTCTCCTCGTCTTTGCCACCCACAGCGTGTGGGCGAGGAGGCGAGGCGTAAAGGCGTCTGATGGTAGTAAGCTTCACCTCATCCTCTGAGCCACCGCGCCCGTGGGCGGGGGAGACGGCGTACTAAGCAAGCTTCTCCTCTTTCCGCGAGTTGACAGGACACATCAAAAGTACTCCAGTGTATAGAGCCTTGCCTCTAAGGTAGGCCCCACATGGTTTGCCTCTTTTTAATTTAACATAACGTCAAGTCACAATTTGTTTGTTCACCCGTGGTAGACGATCCTCCCTCCACCAAGTGGACAACCATTACCGTGCCAAATTACCACGTGGGCTGCCTTTTTAAATCTGAAATGAGCTCCACCGTGTACCAGCGGGTGTGGTTGGGAAAGAGGCGGAGAATCGTGCGTCGTGCGTGCACCTCTTCTCTTCGTGCACGTCCCCCACCTACGTGGGTGTGTGTGAGAGATACAAACCTAGACATAATCGCTGTCCATCCCCATGCCTCCGCCCAGTCCGACCACCACCACCACCACGCCCCTCCTCCTCACCTTATCTCTCATATTTCTCCCTCCATTTTTATATACAAGGGGCCACTATCAAAATTACAATTTGCAGATATACAAGGCCACTAACACTAATCGATGCAATATTAATGGTGTTTGCCTCGTGGTACTAGCAAAGGAGGACATTAATTATCCCTTGCATGCATGCGGGAGTTTGTAAAAAAATGCATCTTGATGTTCCGTGCAATGCACGGGCATCTTGCTAGTCCATGAAAACAACACATGGCAAAATTCCACGGCGAACGAGGGATTTGAATCTATTGGGAGGGGCTGTTTGGATCTTGCCCGGGGTAGCCAAAATATTGGCGACCCTTTTGTCCACCGGTGCCTTTGCCACCGATGAACGAGGAATGGCTCGGGTGCTCATGCTGTCATGCATCCTCCATCGCGCACATTGGAGACGAGCTCGCATGAGCTATGTTTTTTTGTCCCACAACACCGCCTGAGCCGCCCCAGACCGACCGGCGACCCGCAAATTACGCCATCCAACCGTAGCCGCACACATTATGACAGTAACTCAACCAACCGGATGAAATTCACGCAAACACGTAGACAAACTGATATTTCATATAAACAACAACGGAAATCATATAAAATGCCGGATTTTCACATAAACATGACGGATTTCATTACATTCAAATGAACTACGCGGTGCTAGTTCTGGACAGCACAGGTATATAATACCTGGCCTAAATGGGCGCCCGCCGATCGATTTGTGTTCCTCATGTCCGGCAGCACGATCACCGGACTGCCGGGAGCCCCGGAGGTATATCCTTCAGCGCAAAGGACGACTCGCTTCCCCACTGCCCAACTGATATCATTGGCTGGTGCCGAAGATGATGGTGGCCGACACCGGTTCGAGTTCATCACCGGCCACTACTTCGCCATGGCCAGCACCGGATCGAGTTCATCCTAACATTCCCCTCTTCCGTGGAGCCCATACGAGGTCGACGAAGGTCCTCACAACAAAAGGATTTGGCAAGACACCTGCTGTGTACGCCGGTGTCGCCTCCGCGGTGGCCTTCATGGGACCCAAGCAGCGGCGGCCTCCCGTGTTCTACTTCTCCTCGATGATGGCGGCGGACGCGGAGGCGCTGGCCACCGACTTGTCACTCTCCGCGCACCCGGCTTTTGTCGCTGCTTGCATGGCGCGGCCGCCGGCATGGGAGTCTCGGCCACAGAAACGGGAGACGCGGTACGAGGTGGCGGAGTGGACGGTAGCAACGATGCCCGTGCGCCGCTCCTCGTCAAGCTGGCCTGGACCGGCGAGTTGCTGAACCGCGCGCCGGCTTGGGGCGGCAACTGGCTTCGGGCGAGGGGAGGGAGGTGGATCAGCGAGCTACATAGCTCGTATCCGGCGGGCTACCCAGCCGGCTTGGATGCGGAATAACTACGCTTCATAAGCCATTGTAAGATTGGACAAAATGGTGGAGGAGACAGGGGAGCGGCAGAGGTGTGCGATTCTTGGCCGGTGTTTGGCCTACTTTAAATAGGAGATTAAATAGATGGCGGACGGGAGGAGCTCGGCCGGTGTTGCGTTTAACGCCGGCCCAGTCATGAACGGACGTGTGTCCAGAGTGGGTTTCTCGGCTTCCACACGGGCGGGTTTCATGGAGGCGTTTGAATGCGGCACAGAGGCGTGTTCAGCCGGGCGTGCCGCGAGTGGCGCCCTCGACTCTGACCTAGGACACCGCGCCGTTCTTCCACTGACGTGTGGGCTCTTTGGGTGCATGGCCTGCATGTCAGTGACCCAATGCAGGCAGCACACAACAGAGGAACCTTTGGTGGGCCAGGGCGGTCAGAAGCGGGCATTTCATAAACCGATGATTGTTCATTGAGTGTGACGTCATCTTTTTCATGTAGTTAAGCCTACTATGTTGATAGCGCGTTCGATACATTGTGATTCATAAAGACCGCTGCAAACATCAATGTTATGCTTATCACAGATAAGATTGATTAATACCCGTAACAATCCATGTCCTTAACAAAGGGTGCATGCACGTATAGGTTGAGCGTGTGTCTTGCGTTGTGTGTTGTGTGCATGCAGGCGTGCGAGTGTTGCGTGCGTGCAAGGGTGCGTTTCAGCGTTGCATGCATGGGTGCGTACGTGCGTGTGTTCGTGAGTGCATGTGTACATGTCAGTGTTGCACGCCAAAGATGCGTGCGTGTGTACGTTATGTGTACGTGTCAGTGTTGCACGCCTACATGCGTGCATGCCTTGTGTGCGTGCATGTGTACGTGCGGGGTGAGGCTACACGTCAGTCGACTGACTTCTTCATCTCCGGTCATTAGATTTTCCAGCCGTTGGATACGAAATCAAGGGCCCCCAGTTTATCATCAAACTCCACCCCCCTGAGCCGCTAGCCACAACCGGCCGAACCGCCAGCCCCCGCCGCCCGCGGCCGGCCCATCCTCCCCGAAACCACTCCCCACAGCCGGTCCGCCCGCCGCCATCCTCTAGCCCCCACCCCAGCGCCGAGCTTTTCTCCGGGATCCCACCCCACCGCCCAATGAACGCCCCCAACCGCGGTGATCGCCAACCGAGGTCTCACGACTTGAATACCCACCGCCACTAGTTTATTACCATTTATGTCCTTCATATCTGGCGCTAACGGGTGGGCCCTATGGTAATGTGCGCTGCTGAATGTGGACCGTTTGACTGGTCAATTGATCGTGTTATCAGCCAGTGACCGTATGATCACCCTAAAATGTACCCCTATTTTATTAACATAGTACAGACTCAAACTACCATTTCTTTCTTTCCAATACGGGCTGACTGGTGGGCTTCACGGTACGCGCCCCGATGGTGCAACACTAGTTGCGCCGTTTGACTGGTCAATTGATTGTGTCATCAACAAAATACAGAGTTGTACGGGTGAACCAATGACCGTATAATCATGACATGTATTTGTTTAACACGGTACAGACGCAAGGGCTCATATATACGCGCAAGCACTCACCGCTATAAGCGCACACACGCGAACCCTACCCCTATGAGCACCTTCGAGAGAGTGGGCCAGCATATATGATCTTGAGATTTTACGAAGTCACCATAGGTGCTTCGTAGTCGAGTGGAACGTCTCCTCCCACTGAATGTACATCGCCGGAAAATACTGAAATTAACACAAGATAAATCGAGCACCGGGACTTTAACCTTGGTGGGCTCGAGAAACCATCGTCCTCTAACCATCCAACCACATGTTGGTTAGCACGACAAAATGTATGTGGTGACCGTGATGAGCTTATTCTGAAGTCCAGTGACCATATCGTGCTTTCGCTTCAAATACAATGACCGTAAGTGTCGCCAACAAAATACGAACCACATCAAATGCAAAGTCCGTCAGTGTCATCAACAAAATATGGAGACATATCGTGAGCTAGATACCGTTGTACTATTGTATATGCTTATTTTCTTAGTGGCCGATTGCGTGTGTGGTGTGGTGGGCACATCATTTCTAGTTGTGGTGGGTCAACATGAAAACTCATGGGTCGGTTCCATCCTGTGCCACATATAGGTTGGACCGAGACGTGTTATACGAAGACCCATGTGGAGGACTCGGCGTACAACACGAAGCTACAAGAGTCACGGAGGACTCTATCCCCACTGGTGATAAGCTGACTATATATGATTTGTAACCCTAGGCCCTTAGTATGTTATACAAGCTTGGGGGCTAGTTCATCAATAGTATACACACACGCACAATGCCTGGTATTCACGTGTACTTTGTACACACCCCTATCACTAATATACAGATGCCGAGTAGGCTCTTTCTTCAATTGCAAGGGTCCGATCCGAACTAGGGTAAAACTTTGCCTCAGATACCATCCAGCCTAACAGCCAGGGATATCCTACCAATGATATGATGAAATCATATCTGCCAACTACTAAGAGAGAGGTGTGTCGGGGGCAATGTGTGCGAGAGAGGCCTAAAGATAATGTGCGTATGGAGACACGTGAGGCACATATATGTGCGTATAGAGGGCTAGTAGAGACCGTGCATGTGTATATATGCATGTGAGAGAAATAGTGTTTTCCAACTGAGATTAGTGAAAAGAGTGGTACATAGTAGTCAGAAAGAGAGAGAGAGAGAGAGAGAGAGAGAGAGAGAGAGAGAGAGAGAGAGAGAGTGTGTGCATGAGACACCCCGACACCCTGAGAGAGATTGTGAGCATGTGTGAAAGAGAAATGCCGATGCATATAAAGTGTGTGCACTTATCGTTAGATAGAGATATATAATGCGTTTGTGAGAACGGGCGAGGCATAGTGCATCTACATGTAAAAGGCGGTTCTACGCATTAAATTAAAATATAAATGGCAGTATTATTTTTGATGAGATCATGAATTTTGCAAAATTGCGTATGGACGAAAATCGGTCTATCAGACACCCATACTCTATTGAATTCTAGCATGTGCATGTGTTTATTTCATATTATCGATCCATAGAGTGAGAGCGGTTTGAAATACAGAAATGGATGCTTTTGCAATTCATATATAAACATTAATTAGTGCACTCCATGTTGTTAGTGTGAAGCACTTTATACATTTGTCACTTGGATGGATACATTCCAAATTGCTAGCTACGAAATAAAATACATGTCGAATTCAACATAAAGGGGGTTTCAAAGATTCGAATTCATAGGAAGTGCATTCATCTATTTGAACCGAGATAATGGCATTTGTAAATCAGATGTAAAGGGGCATCAATCTTTGTTGTGAGTTTGAACATGCTATATATATTCATACGCATATCTAACTTTTTTTGCAACCAAGGAGATTATATCTGGAACCATGCATGAACTGAGGTAAGTTGCATATTTTTTAATATATACTCATGTACAATGTATATTAAAATGTACCCTCCATTCCAAAATAATCGTAGCTTTAGGATTTTCAAGAGTAAAGATTTGTGAAGTTTGACAAATCCTGAAAGTTCAATTCAAGAGAACCGAAATGTTAATGCTTCGCTCCCAAATATTGAACGGCGCCAAATAGGCCTCTGGTCACCCAAACCGCCTTGAGACTAATGTTTTGGTGGTAGGAAATTACTGTCCGACTCTGCCCGTGTAGCCTATCGGCCCGATGTCCAAAGGTCTAAACCGGGTAGGTTTGTAACTTCACCAAGACACCAGTCTCAACCGCCTCGAGAAGCATTCATACGCCGTGGCGCCTAAACACCCATGCGCCGGCAAATCTATCCCGCCCACATTTGGGACACGACATGACTGTCCTACCCCAACCCGCAATATGTCCGAAATTTTAGATGGGGGCAAAGTTTGTAACTTTCCCCAAATTTCAAACAAGGCGTCTCAAACTGAAACATTGTTCCCCCTTAGTTCCCTGCCTCCCTCTGTTTCCCCATTCATACTCCATGGGTGCGAAAACGCCCTCTCCACCAGCCGCGAAACCCCAGCCTCCTCTGTCCTCCACCCCATAGAGGCCAATCCACCGCCGCCCTCCATCACGCCGGAGCCGGTACCCCGACGTCGTCGTCCAATGCAACCGCAACCGCAACGCCCTCAAGGACTTAGCAGCTAAAGCCGAGGCAGAGCTACCTCCACGATGCCGACGCTGACGTGCGCCGTACTAGAACCACTCCGACCACGCCGTCCTGCGCCTCTCTGTTGTGGCTCCACTGTCGCAACTGTCCACCACACCGGAGCTGTTCCCGGTACGGCGTCGTTCACCGCCTCGGATCTGCTTCCCCGCCGCCGACAGACGGCCACCGCACCACACTCAACAACTTGGCCATGGGTTCGTCCAAGGCTGCACCGTCCTCCACAACTTCTGGTTTCCGGCAAACAAAAAGAAGATCGTCGAAAAAACAGAAGGAGGACACAACACTGCCACCAGAAAGAGGTACTCCTCTTCCCTTATTCGTGCAGATCTTACGTCTCCGCTCACACCGTATTCATCCCACAAAAGAAACTAGTTGAGCGCTTTTACTGCATCTTCTTCGTGATACTAAATGCACAAGGTTTCCTCCCTTTTACTATTTCACCTTTGCTAGAGGTCAGTAGCCTGCCTGGATTTCAATTCAGGTCAGTCGAACCGCAATTAAAAGAAGCAGCACCGGCTTAGGTAGCGAGCACCTAGTCCGCCTATTCCCGGGGAAGCGCACATCGGTGTCTATCATAGGGGTGTGGGCGCGGGAGCTTTTCGCCCGATCTGGAGGTCGGCGGGCTTGAATGGATGGCGGGCGGTGCCAAGCACGGCGGTGCGGTGAGGTCGAGGGAGGCGCAGGCGGGAAGGAATCTTGGGCGGTGGTCGCCGGCGTTCGAGGAAGATCGTCAACACTGATCGGCCGGAGGTAGATGAAGGCGATCTGCCCGTTCTTTGTACATCGGACGGTGCAGAAAAAATGGACTGACCTATTTGCTTTCAGTCGACTGTTATTTTCATAGAATCCTGTAGTAATTTAGTGTGCCATGCATGTTGTAGAGCTATCATATGTCTCCCGTCATTTATTTCTCACCGACCTGCTATCTGCTACCTTTACACTGTACTAATTGTGCACACTCTTCACCCATACTCACACTATTGTTTTTTTATGCATGGGTATTTGAAACTCTGACGCAGTGTTGATGAATGCGAAAAAAAAAGACAGTCGCTCGATGTAATTCGAAGATAAGCACTAAGCGTTTCAACGCTCTAATGGGTGCAGTGTCAGCAGTTGGAGACGGTAAAATAGACGTAGCTCTGCAATTGATGATCTCAATTGCCACACACGACCATCCCAGGTGCTTGCTTTAACTTCGGCTGTCAAATGTGGTTGCATGTTGCATATGGTGTCTTGCTTGTATTGCTTCCAATTTGGTTAAATTGCATCTGCTTACTTTACACATTATACCTTTGATAATGACACGCCTTCCTGTTTTTGATACATACTACATATGTCTATTAACCATGTTCGTACATCAAACTAATGCTCTTTTGTATCCCTCGTCAATCACTTATGATGAGACAGTCACCGAGTGGAGTTCTTGTGAGGCGCCCTACTCGTTTAAAGAGTGCAATGTCATCCTCCCCACATGATTCTCAAGAAACAGCAAGGCTAAATGAAGATAGTCAACATAGCTCTCTAGTTGATCACCGCAATTCCCCCACACCACCATCGCAAGTGCTTGCTCTTACTTGGCAGTGTGATATGTGGTTGCATGTTGCATATGGTGTCTACCTTGTAATGCTTCTAATTAGGGTAAATTGCATCTGCTTAGTTAACACATTATACATGTGAATATGACATGCCTTCCTGTTTTTGGTACATACTATGTCTTTCTATTAACCATGTTCTTACATCAAACTACTTTTCTTGTGTATCCCTCATCAATGCTCCTAATTTGTTAAATTGCATCTCCTTAGCTTACACATTATACATGTGAATATGACACGCCTTCTGTTTTTGGTACATACTACATCCGCCTATCACACCATGTTCTTACATCAAACTCATCGTTATTGTGTATCCTGCGTCTATCGCTTATGATGAGACAGTCACGCTGTGGGTTAATATGAGACGCAATACTCTTATAAAGAATGCAATTTCATCCTCTCCACATGATTCTCAAGAAACAACAAGCCTAAATGAAGATATTGAGCGTTGCTCAGCACGAAGACCGCACTTCCCTACACCACCATCACAGTGCTTGCTCCAACTTCATGATGTGATATGTGGTTGCATGTTGCATCTGATGTCTAGCTTGTAATGCTTCTAATTAGGGTAAATTGCATCTGCTTAGTTTACACACTATACCTGTGAATATGACATGCCTTCCTATTTTTGGTACACACTACATCTATGTGTTAACCTTGTTCTTACATGAAACTACCTCTCTTCTGTATCCTGCATCAATCACTTACGATGAGTCACCTTTATTCATTGCATATTGCATATTATTTCTAGCCTATTGCCATGTATTGCTTCTAATTTGGTCAAATACATTTGTTAGGGCACCCTTTTAATTTGGCAGAGTGATATTGGTTTCATCTTTCATATGGTTTCTAGCTTGCATCGATTCTAACAAGTTCAAGCACCTTGTGCTTAGTTTACACTTTATACATCATACATGTCAATATGTCACGCCGTCCTGTTTTTCATACATATTCCATCCTCCTATCATGCGGCTGCCTTACATGAAAGTAGTGTTCGTCAGTATCATGCATCAATAAGTTCTGAAGAGCAAATTTTATTCCTTTTTCTTGTGGGTTTGACTTGACAAGGCAAAATCAAGAAAGAGGAAGGAAAAGAGTAAGGAAGGCGATGATGGTGGTCCTCTGCAGCAACGTAAACGGAGCATCTGTGCCGATTCTCCTTGTCTTGATAGTGCATTACAAGGTCCAAGTCTCCGCTCCCTACTCCACCATCCAAGGTGCTTGCTCTAACTTGGCGAGTGTGATATCTGGTTGCATGTTGCATATGGTGTCTAGCTCAGATTGCTCCTAATTAGTGTAAACTGCATCTGCTTAGCTTACACATGATACATGTGAATATGACACGCTTTCCTGTTTTTGGTACATACTATATCATCTATCACACCATGTTCTTACATGAAACTACTCTTCTTGTGTATCCTGCATCAGTCACTTATGATGGGACACCTTTAAGTTGGCGATGTGATATTGGTTTGCGTCTTGAATATGATTTCTAGCATGTATTGCTTCTAGTTTGATGAGCATACACCTATGACGAGATAGTTTTAACTTGGCGAGTGATATTGATTGCACCTTCCATATGGTGTCTTGCGGTGTTTCTAATTTGTTGAAGTGCCTTCGCTTAGTTACCACATCATAGGTGTGAATATGTCAAGCCGTCCATTTTTTCGTACATATTCCATCCTCGTATCATGACTTTGCCTTTCATCGAGTAGTGTTAAATCGAGATCATGCATGAATGAGTTACGAAGAGCGAATGATATTCCTTTTTCTTGTCGGTATGACCTCACAATGCAAAATCAATAAAGTTGAAGGAAATTGGCAAGGCATTGGATGATGGTGGTCCTTCCAAGCAACTAAAATGGAGGTTCTCTACAGATTCTACTCCGCCATCCTCCCAACAAGATTCGCAAGACAACGCAAGGCTAGACAGTCAACGTAGCTGTGTAGATGATAAGCACATCTCCCCTACTCCACCATCACAGGTGCTTGCCTAACTTGGCACTATTATATGTGGTTGCATGTTGCGTATGATGTCTAGCTTGTATTGCTTCTAACTTTGTTGAATTGCATCTGCTTACTTTACACATAATGCCCGTGAATATGACATGTGTTCCTGTTTCTACATCGACTACTATTCTTGCATATCCCGCATCAGTCACTTATGATAAGGCACCTTTAAGTCACCACCGTGATATTGGTTGTGTCTTGCATATGATTTCTAGCATGTCTTGCTTCTAATTTGTTGAAACGCCATATCAGTTTGAACTTGGCGAGTGATATTGGTTGCATCTTTCATATGGTGTCTAGCTTGCAGTGCTTCTAATTTGTTGAAATGCCTTCGCTTAGTTACCACATCATAGGTGTGAATATGTCACACCATCCTGTTTTTCATACATATTCCATCCTTGCATCATGTGTTTGCCTTTCATCCAAGTAGTGTTAAATCGGTATCATGCATGAATGAGTTACGAAGAGCGAATTTTATTCCTTTTCTTATCGGTTTGACTTCACAATGCAAAATCATTACAGCTGAAGGAAATTAGTCCGGCGATGGATGATGGTGGTCCTTGAACAACTCAAACAGGGGTCTCTACAGATTCTACTCCGCCATCCTCCCAACAAGATTCGCAAGACAACACAAGGCTGGACAGTCAACGTAGCTGTGTAGATGATGAGCACATCTCCCCTACTCCACCATGACAGGTGCTTGCTCTAACTTGACACTATTATATGTGGTTGCATGTTGCATATGATGTCTAGCTTGTATTGCTTCTAACTTGAATTGCATCTTCTTACTTTACACATAATGCCTGTGAATATGACACGTGTTCCTGTTTCTAGAACATACATGTACATGATGAGCACATCTCCCCTACTCCACCATCACAGGTGCTTGCTCTTACTTGGAACTGTTAATATGTGGTTGCGTTTTTCCGTATGATGTCTAGTCTGTATTGCTTCTGATTATGTAGAATTGCATCTGCGTAGCTTACAAATTATACCTGCAACGATCACTTACCCATAAGACACATTTAACTTGGGACTGTGATGTAGGTTGCATCTTGCATTGTCTTCTAGCTTGTACTGCTTCTAATTTCTTGAAATGGCACTTACGATGAGACACTTTTTACCTGATAGAGTGATGATATTGGTTGCATGTTCATATGGTGCGTAGCTTTCATTTCTTCTAATTTTGTTGAAATGCCTTCCGCTTACTGTTTTTTCATACATATTCCATCCTCCTATCGTACGTGTGAATATGAAACGCTGTCTTTTTTGTATATATTCCATCCTCCTATCCTGCGCTTGCCTTACATCAAAGTAGTGTTAAATGCGTATAATGCATCAACCAGTTATGCAGAGCTAATTTTATTCATCTTCTTGTGGTTTTGACTTCATAAGGCAATATCGAGAAAATAGGAAGGAAAAGAGTAAGTTAGGGGATGTTGGTGGTACTCATTGGACGCAAAGCAGAGACTCTCTAGATTTGCCACTGCCATCGCTAATGAAGTTGAAGTCCCAAGTCTACATGATGAGTTCATCTCCCGTACTCCACCATTGCAGGTGCTTGCTCTAAGTTGACAGTGTGATAATTGGTTTCATGTTGCATATGTTGTCTAGCCTGTATTTCTTCTATTTTGATTAAATTGCACCTGCTGAGTTTATACGTTATACATGTGTGAGGGAGTCCTGGATTAGGGGGTGTCCGGATGGCCGGACTATAACCTTTGGCCGGACTCCTGGACTATGAAGATACAAGATTGAAGACTTCGTCCCGTGTCCGGATGGGACTTTCCTTGGCGTGGAAGGCAAGCTTGGCGATACGGATATGTAGATCTCCTACCATTGTAACCGACTCTATGTAACCCTAGCCCTCTCCGGTGTCTATATAAACCGGAGGGTTTTAGTCTGTAGGACGAACAACAATCATACCATAGGCTAGCTTCTAGGGTTTAGCCTTTCTGATCTCGTGGTAGATCTACTCTTGTACTACCCATATCATCAATATTAATCAAGCAGGAGTAGGGTTTTACCTCCATTGAGAGGGCCCGAACCTGGGTAAAAACATCGTGTCCCTTGTCTCCTGTTACTATCCGCCTAGACGCACAGTTCGGGACCCCCTACCCGAGATCCACCGGTTTTGACACCGACATTGGTGCTTTCATTGAGAGTTCCTCTGTGTCATCATCTTTAGGCCCGATGGCTCCTCCGATCATCAACAACGACGCGGTCCAGGGTGAGACTTTTCTCCCCGGACAGATCTTCGTATTCGGCAGCTTTGCATTGCGGGCCAATTCGCTTGGCCATCTGGAGCAGATCGAAAGCTACGCCCCTGGCCATCAGGTCAAATTTGGAAGTTTGAACTACACGACTGACGTCCGCGGAGACTTGATCTTTGACGGGTTCGAGCCACAGCCAAGTGCGTCGCACTGTCACAATGGGCATGATCTAGCTCTGCCGCCGAACAGTGCCCTGCAGGCCGCACCAGTGTCCGCTCCGACCCTTAGTTCGGAGCTGACTTTGCCGATCGAGGATGGGTGGCTGGACACCGCCTCGGGGGCTGCAATCTCTACGGCGATCGAGCCGAACACCAGCCTTGTCCTTTGCAAAGCTCGTGACTCCAAGGTGCCGCACTCCTCTCCGGACTCCGAACCTTTCGCGCCCCTGCCAATCGAATCCGATTGGGCGCCGTCATGGAGTTCGCCGCCGCGGACATCTTTCAGCACTCGCCCTTCGGCGACATCTTGAATTCACTAAAGTCTCTCTCTTTATCAGGAGAGCCCTGGCCGGACTATGGTCAGCAAGGTTGGGATGCGGACGATGAATAAATTCAAAGCCCACCCACCACCCACTTTGTAGCCACTGTCGATGATTTAACCGACATGCTCGACTTCGACTCCGAAGACATCGATGGTATGGACGGCGATGTAGGAGATTTAACAGAACCAGCGCCTATAGGGCACTGGACAACCACCTCATCTCACGATGTATACATGGTGGACACACCTAAAAGAAACGACGACGAGGAACAAAGGGACGCAACGAGGGATCGTTCCCTCGAAAAGCAGTCAAAGCGGCGGCGTAAGCGCCGCTCCAAACCCCACCTCGACAGAGACAGCAGCCATACAGACCTAGCCACAGAGCAGGGCGAACCGGCGGACGACGAACATGCCATTGAGCAACCGTCCGAACATGGCAACTTGGATGAACAAACCGAACAACCCGTCCCCGGCGAAAATAATGGTTCGGATGACCTCACGCCGGACAAGTTACTGGAGCAGAAGAACCTCCACAAAAGGCTCGTCACCACTGCACATAGCCTGAAAAAGCAGAAGCCGAAGCTCAAAACAGCGGAAGATGCACTCAGAATTAGATGGAGCAAAGTACTCAACACCAGAGACAAATCTGGCGATACGCCACACAAAGAGCTATCCGGCGAAAATTACTACCGAATTTGATGAGGAGGTCTTAGAGCCCCATAATCAAAAATAAGGAAGCCACCCAACAGAAAACAACCCCATGGCCAACATAGAGCGGCAAAGGCGCCACACACAAGCCGGCACGCGATCTGTACAAGGATTCGCATCAAAAAGATGGCCCAGCCAGATCTATCTATGGGCCAAGAAATCAAGCTCTAGAAAGCAATGCAACGCATCAAGTATCCGAACATCACAGTACACCCAAATATAGGGGTGCCGCACACCCCCTATGTTTCACCGATGAGGTGCTGGATCATGAATTTCCAGCGGGATTCAAGCTCGTAAACATAGAGGCATACGACGGAACAATGACCCTAGAGTGCGGATGGAGGATTACATCCTCCACATACACATGGCTAGAGGAGATGACCTCCGCCATAAAATATTTACCCTCAAGCTCAAAGGGCCAGCCCGACATTGGCTTAAAAGCCTTCCAAAAACACCATCGGAAGTTGGGAAGAGCTCGAAGATGCTTTTCGCAAATTTTCAAGGGACCTATGTCCGACCTCCGGATCTGAGACGGTTTAAGTCACATAACTCAACAACCCGAGAGTCAGCCCAGAAATTCTGGAACAGATTCTTACTAAAAGAACCAGATAGTCGATCGTCCGGGACGCGAAGCCTTAGCAGCTTTCAAACACAACGTCCAGAGACGAATGGCTCGCCAAACACCTCGCCAAGAAAAGCCAAGAACAATGGCCGCATTAACAAGCCTCATGACCCGCTTTGCGCAGGAGAGGATAGCTGGTTGGCAAGATGCAGATACTAGCGACCCAAGTACATCCGGGTTAGGGATGGAAACGGGAAACCGCGACGCAGTAAGGACCAGCGCCAGACCAAGGGAAATAGCCCGAAGAGCACGGCAATCAACGCCGGATTCAAAAGCTATCGGCAAAATCAGAAAAAGCTGCCCCTCAAGGATAACAGGGACGAGCTATCTAACTTAAACAAAATGTTGGACAAGATATGCCAAATCCACAGTACTCCCGGGAAGCCTGCGAACCATACCCACAGAGATTGTTGGGTCTTCAAGCAATCCGGCAAACTCAACGCCGAATACAAGGGGCTCAACACACCAAGCGAGGACGATGACGAACCCCACAAGCAGAGCACCGGAAAACAAAAGAATTTCCCACAAGAAGTCAAAACAGTAAATTCACTTCACGTGACAAAAGGGAAGAACAGTGGGCGCCCATAGAATACGCCCATACGGCCTATCCTGAGGAGTCCCGCCATGGTTGTTAAAACCAATCACCTTCACCATCGAGATTACTCTAGAAGTATCCGGAATGCAGGTGGACTGCCTTGACATTAGATCCGATAATTGACGGGCTCCACTTTACACAAGTCATAATGGACGGCGGCAATGATCTAAACCTGCTATATCAGGACACAATCCGCAAAATGGGGATAGACCCAACAAAAATTCGCCATAGCCACACTTCCTTTCAAGGGGTAACGCCAGGCCCAGATGCCCATTGTACGGCTCTCTCCCGCTAGAAGTTATGTTCGCTCCCCGTCAACTTCCGCCGAAAAGCTAACCTTCCACATCGCCCCATTTACAAGTAGCTATCAAGCACTCTTTGGGGCGCTTGAAGCTTCGCCGCTTTAACGCAATACCACATTATGCATCTCTTACACTTAAAATGCCCGGTCCGCGAGGCATCATCTCATTAAAGGGAAATATCGAGTGTTCCTCGAGCGCGGAAGATTGTGCAGCTACCTTGGCAGCCACACACTAAACCGGCTTCACTAATCAAAGCACCTAAACAGGTCGTTCAGACCCCGGACATGGCTAGACGAGTCCGGCGTAAACATACAAGGGCTTACTAGCCGCATACCCCCGTACAAGGGGCTCCGCGCATGTACAACAAGAGACAATAAAGCTCATTTTTATTCATTTTTTGAATTGTACTTGGTTTGTTTAATATAACGTACATTTTCACACAATCTTTTTCAACTAAGTTCCTCTCTTTTACAGATGAACACCGTGCTACACCCGTCCAGGATACGGCACAACGGAGACACAGGCGCAGACATGCAGTAGGGACCTGTTCCAAGGATTCTTTTTAGATTAAGACCCTGCGTAAACCTTTTTTACTGTCTCTTGTTGATACACATCCCCCGATTTCTTGGTATAACCAAGGAGGAGGCTGGCGTCTTGGCATGTGGCCACGTCAGAATTTTGCGCGTACCTGGACACCAGGGGCTTATTACTAAGGGCGTTGTTCAGCCTGTTTTCATAAAGACCGAATACCTTAGGGAGTGTTCGGCATCGCGAGTTTGGCCTTATATGCATCAGCTCCGTATCATGTCTTTGGTCAAATGTCGGGTTTGCCCGGCTCCTGTGTTTTGCCGCCTTACGTTCCGCTCTATCGGCTAAGGCGGCACCGGAGAACTCTGCGATTGTGCCCGGTTCGCCAAAGAGCACCTCGAGAGAAAGCCAAAACTGACTGTCATGATATAGCGTGAGACTGGTCAACCACTCGATGACCCACCGGAATCTTTAGGATTCCTCCGCATTAACGAAGGGCCATTTCCCGGCCAGGCACACACGCGCCCCGAATTTGGGTGAGCGTGGTGTCCCTAGGGGCTATATAGTAGCCCCACTGTCAAACTCCTATGGCTAAGTGAAAGTGATAAAGCATTATAGTCCGGTTGCCTAGTTCGCTGCGCTATCACCTCCTTAATAGGACCAAGATGTTGGATCAAGTGTGAAAATGCCTTTTATAACACCCCGCATTATATGCGTGGGGCTGAAGTCAAGACTGCCATCTTTCAGGTTATATACACATATACATTAACGGCCGCACAGGAGGTATTTTAATTCTTGAAGGCACAAGTATAAAAAGCTTTTATATTCCCTCGAAACATTGTTTTACAATAATACATGTTATTCGAACATAATATCCTTCGAGCACTGCGTCTCTATTAAACGAGCGCCTTGCAGAACTTCCTGAAAATAGTGTTCGGCAGGTACTCGGCTCTCGTCCGAATCTTGGGATGCAACAACGATGGCCTTCATCTCCGCCCAGTATGTCTTGACATGGGCAAGAGCCATTCGCGCACCCTCTATGCACCCTGACCTCTTCCTTGCATTAATATGCGGCACCGCACCAAGGAACTGCTGCACCAAGCTAAAATAACTCTTCGGCTCGGGCCTTTCCGGCCATAGATGACTCACGACATCCTTCATGGCGAGTCCGGATAACCTATTCAGCTCCGCCCATGCGGCCAAACGGTCGGTTAATGGAAGTGGGCTCTCTGGATTGTGGAACTGCGACCAAAAAAGCTTTTCCACTTCGTGATCCTTTTGATCTCGGAAGTGTTCGGCCGCGTCCGCGGCACTTGCCGCCAAGTCCACATAAGTATCCGCCGCACTCCACAGCCGGTCCAATTGAGCATATTTAGGATCCCCGAATTCATCCGTAGCATAAAGGGCTTTCCAGCCGCGATATCTCCGGCCTGACATAGCTCCTCCTTCATAGCTCTCATTGCAGAGCGAGCATCCTTGGCCTCGGTAGTGGCCTTCTCCAGTCCTTCATTCCGCCGATCTTCTTTTTCAAGAAGCTTGCAGCGGTCGGCAGCATTCTTCAACTTCACAGCCATCTCGCCATTTCCTTCTTGCTTGGCGGTGGAGCAGCCTGTTCGGCTTTCAGCTCTTCGGCCGCCTTTAAGGTAGCCGCATCACTTTTCCTGGCCTGCTCCTTGGCTCGGGCGAGTTCCGCCCGAAGGTTCTCCATGGCAGCGGCACCATCTGCATCAAGCATACATGTTGTAAGGCATGGGCATCAAGCCCCCTTACCAGGTGTCCGCGGAGAAATTGCATACCTTGGGACTCGTCAAGCCGCTTGTTGACAAGCGCGATGTCGGCATCTGCCATGTCAAGTTGCCGCTTTAGCTCGACAAATTCATCAGTCCGGCTAGGCACCGGACACTTCGCCACCTACACAGGAAGGGCGACATATTATACCTGGGATTATGATCCTCGGCGCCGTCATTTTTGACAACGCACCGAGTCTCAGGGGCTACTATCTACACAGGGCGCATCTTATATATGCGGAACCGTCAAAAGGTACATCATTTCGCGTACCTCAAAACCTGTCAGTAAACTCCTGGCGGCCTCATACAACCCGCTCTCCGCGGATGAAATCCTTTCAATCACCGTACCCATCAATGCACGGTGTTCTTCTGAGATAGACGCCGCCGAAAGCAGACCCTTCAGCTCCTCCGGCCGCGCGCGCACTGGCGGTGCGGACTCACTGATGGCCTTTTTCAAGGCCGGACACGAAGGGCTTTGGGGGGCCACACGACTGCTTTCCGGCCCTGCCGGATTCGGAGAAACCCTCCGCGACGACACCTCGTGGTCACCCTCCTTGCACGGTGCGGCAGGGGGCGTTCCGCTCTCCATCATCTCCCATTTAACATCCTCAAGATGAGCTCACGAGAAGGGCTGAGATCCGAACTACAAGGTAAAATTTCGGTTATCTTCCTCGAAATAGAACAGGATGTCTCTTATTTTAAAACTCCCTCTCTACTTACGGCTCGGTGGAGGGCTGATCCCTTAGGGTACAGTCTGCCGAGGCATCTCTCGCGCAGGACCCTCGGACGAAGATTTCTTCCCCGCTTTGAGATCATGGTCTCCGGTCTTGAGGCGGTCCTCTTCTTCCCCGGATGGAGGGATTCTCGATTCCTCCTTTCTGACAGCCCCTTCGGGAGGCGGTAGCTTCCTTGTTCCCCTTCGCCTTCATCCAAAGGCGCAACCTCCGAGATCCTGGTTAACACGGATCCGGCGTGGTCTCAGGGAGGGGGGCCGGGCACCTGATTAGCTTTGCTTTTGCTATCCACTCCTATTTAAGGGACAAATCTTTTAAGGGCAATTTTATGATAAATATACGGATAGCGTGTCCGGGTACAGGGCTACTTACTTGAGTATCCGGGCGATTGCAGCTCAGACCTGTGTCCTCGGTCGAGTCCGGACACATTGCTTGTGATCTGAAGAACAATTTGTACGTCTCCATGGGCGTCGCACCCGCAAAGTGATGGAGAGCTCGTGGTCCCTCCGGATTAAACTCCCACAGGCGGAGGGGGCGGCGTTTGCGCGGCAAGGTGCGGCGAATCAACATGACCTGCGTCACTACGACCAGGTTGATGTCTCTTTCTAGGAGATCTGGAATGCAGCCCTGCAACAAGGGCACGTCCTTGGACGGCCCCCAGTCAAACCCTTTATTGACCCATGACGCCAGCCGCGGTGGAGGACTCAAGCGAAAGGCAGGTGGCGCCACCCACTTGGTGCCCCTGGGAGCTATGATATAAAACCACTCTCGTTGCCATAAGCTGAACTCCTCTTGAAAAGAGCCCTCGGGCCATGGAGCGTCAGCATTCTTGCTTATAACAGCACCTCCGCACTCTGCGTGCTGCCCCTCGATCATCTTCGGCTCTACTTTGAAGGTCTTAAGCCACAATCCAAAGTGAGGAGTAATACGGAGGAAGGCTTCGCACACGACAATGAACGATGAGATGTGGAGGATGGACTCCGGAGCCAAGTCGTGAAATTCCAACCCATAATAAAACATGAGCCCCCTCACGAAGGGGTCCGTCGGGAAGCCTAGCCCCCGAAGGAAGTGAGACGCAAACACCACGCTCTCACCAGGCTTGGGAGTGGGAATAACCTGCCCTTGAGTAGGCAGCCTATGCGAGATTTCGCCGGTTAGATACCTGGCATCTCTTAGCTTTAGCACGTCTCCTTCCGTAACGGAGGAAGGCATCCACCGGCCTTGAAGGTCGGAGCTGGACATCATTGAAGGTCCGAAGCGCCTAAATCTGGAGCTTTGGGTGTTGGAACTCGAGGCGAGGGGCGGATTCGATTGAGATTGAAAGAAAGGGGTTGAGCCTTGGTCTCTTTATAAAGAGGTTAAATACCAAGAGCCCTCCCCGTGACCGTTTGGGACTCGCCTTCGATAGAGGAGACATGCCAACGGGCACGATTGGGTTACCCACGCCCATATTAATGAGAATCCCAGAATAAGGGGACACGATCTCTGTTTCGACAAGACGTGCCAAGAAACCGCCGCTAAACGCTACCGAGGTGGGACAAGAAAAAGCGATTCAATAAAGGCTTGGCCGTGGTGTGATGTCATGCTGCGGAATACGCCGTGATTGGATTTGTGCAAATATTATTCTCTACGATGGTATGTGGAACTTATTTTGCAGAGTCGGACACTATCCTTGTGTTCAAAATCTTCTATGAAGTATTCGGAGGAGGAACCCGACTTGCAATGCCAAGACAATCTGCGCTACGGACTCGTCGTCATTGAAGCCTGGTTCGAGGGCTCTTGAGGAGTCTGGATTAGGGGTGTCCGGATGGCGGACTATAACCTTCGGCGGACTCGGACTATGAAGATACAAGATTGAAGACTTCGTCCCGTGTCCGGATGGGACTTTCCTTGGCGTGGAAGGCAAGCTTGGCGATACGGATATGTAGATCTCCTCCCATTGTAACCGACTACTGTGTAACCCTAGCCCTCTCCGGTGTCTATATAAACTGGAGGGTTTTAGTTCAGAGGGGCTAACAACAATCATACCATAGGCTAGCTTCTAGGGTTTAGCCTCTCGGATCTCGTGGTAGATCTACTCTTGTACTACCCATATCATCAATATTAATCAAGCAGGAGTAGGGTTTTACCTCCATCGAGAGGGCCCGAACTTGGGTAAAAACATCGTGTCCCTTGTCTCCTGTTACCATCCGCCTAGACACACAGTTCGGGACCCCTACCCGAGATCCACCGGTTTTGACACCGACAATGTGCATATGACATGGCTTTCTGTGTCTAGAATACACTGCATCTATCTATCATACCATGTTCTTACATCAAAGTATTGCTTTTGTGTATCCCGCATCAGTAACTCATGATTGGACGCTTTTAACATGGTAGTTTGATAGTGGTTGCATCTTGCATTGATTTCTACGTTGTAATGCTTCTAATTTTTCGAATTGCCACTTATGACAAGACATTTTTAACTTGGCAGAGTAATATTGGTTGCATCTTTCATATGGTGTCTAGCTTGCATTACTTCTATTTTCTTGAAAATCCTTCAGCTTAGTTTGCACATCGTAGCTGTGAATATGTCGTGCCGTCCTGTTTTTCTTACATATTCCATCCTCATACGGTTGTCTTACATCAAAGTATTGCTTGTCTGTATCATGCATCAATGAGTTCTGAAGAGTGATTTTATTCTTTTGTGTTGTGGGTACAGCTTGACATGGCAAAGTCAAAAAGAGCAAGGAAAATAATATAGTAGGGAGTGCTGTTACTCGTTGGGTGAAACGGAAAAGGTTCTGCCATCGAGATTCTGCTGGTACTTATAGTGCAGTAGAAGGTCCAAGTTCACCGGCTAAATCTACAAACGCAGTATCACCTGCTCCACCAGCTGCAACATCCGCTTAAACTGTACCAGATCTCAACTAGTTACTCGTTCGTTTGCTCCGGAACTGGCCAGTTCCCAAGCTGCCTTCACACCTAACACTAGTTCCGAAGCACTGCTGACACAACATGACTTGGCAAGATCAGATGAACCTCATGAGCATCAACACCAAGACGGTACCTGACCGAGTCAAGTTGCAGTTGCATGCTCCTTTATATGTACTCTCACAGTTTGATGTACACTAACACTTTCCATATTCGTTGTTGAACTAGCACCACGGCGCAAGCGGAAACAGACATCAGGGATAATGCTTGACAGATTAACAAAATCTAAAGGAGGAAGAATGGAGATCCATTTTGAGGCAGGTTTAAAAAGGCCACGTGATGCTACAGAGTGAGCCAAGTTAGTATCAGAGGCAGTCGTTGCCCTTAGGTGTCATGCACGTATCCTCCCAACGTGGATCCGGTACAGGAATGAGAAAGACAATACCCAGTTTAACACCTTCCTTAACCATTTATCCGTAAGTAATGTTATTCATCGCAATTAGTAATATTGTCTTGCTCTGTCCCATACTTTCTAGCTTCCTCCTAATAAGACTCACATTCTTTTTTCAATAGATGAGGTTCAAGTTGGATCTGAAAGATGATGCAACTAAACAAGCATGCACTCATGTTTTTCACCGCTTTCTCGATAGTATCGGTACCACCTTAGAAAATCTCACTTTGAAGGCAAGGCTAACAATGAAATCGCCCAAACATCTCTAGTGGAATATATTACGATGAAGACCGGACGGCCCTCGTTAAACAATGGTCCGATCCAAAGTATCGTAGGCTATATGTATTTGATCGACCACATATTGAACTTGTATTTATGTATGTGCCTTACAAGTGTATCTTCTTCTAGGCTAACTGTTTGAAGAACAAAACCAACCGTTCTAAAGTGAAATTCCAACAGACAACAGGATCTCGTAGTTATATTGCACACTGTGAGGCTCTTGTAAATAGCTGCTATTTCCTTATTTTTTGTGTGCCATATTATCGTATCTATATTGACTTGTTCCAAATATAGAGGAAATCCCGTGCAGACTAAAAAGAACCTGAACCGAATGCAGTGAAAATCTTCAAGGATTGCCACACCAGCAAGATGAAGGGCATGAGCACACCAGTTCAAGCCGTTGTTATAAGTCCTTACTCCTTCTGCCTTGAACTGATTGGTACTGTGATGTGTTCATTTAACTACTTGGTTTGCAACCAATGTCAGTTACTCTGTTCACTTTTATACACAGTTGTCTTAACATATCATTTCACCTTACATGGTTTAAAAGAGATGAAGGATATTCTTTTGGTCTTGATCTGTAATCTAGTTGTTATGTTCACGTGCGAACACAATGATAAAATATCCTATTTGTTTTATATCTGTTTGCCCATGATATGAATGATGTCATACTATGTTCATCCTACTTTAAACCATGTCTCTTTATCCTTAGATGTCAACGAATGTGAGGAAATAAACAATACAGTAGGCATGCTACATGGACATATGTTCCGAAAATGATTTTATTATGTAGTTGGCACTACAATACATGCTAATGTATTACAAGAGTTCACCAAAATAAGTTATGTATAAATGTTTAACCTACTTTGTTTGTTTTGTCTCATTAGTAACTTATCGGTACACTAATCTACAAGTTCAAACTTTCGGAAGCTATGGAACAAATGATTGAACAGCCACAACCACCGAAGGTGACGAGGCTACTATAGGCACAATGTCACCTCTTGCTGCAGCAAGGCCAAGATCTCTCCACTAACGGTGCAAAAGCACCTTCTGCGTAATTCTGGGTTGGTTGTCAAGGCAACCTCGTCCAAATCGCCCACTGACCAAAATCTTCCTGCTAGACAGAGTGATATATATGTGCTCCAGACACAAGTCCAATCCCTAATGGACGTTGTTTTGGAAACAAGAATAGTGGTTGAGAAATGTCGTCAAGATATGAATGATTTTGAAACCAGACTATCAGACATTCGCTTCGTTGTTCAAGAGAAATGGCAAAAAAAAGGTGGAGATCGTGCTACTCCATCAGATTCTACAACCTAAAACATTAGCACTCAGGTCAAATGATCTGTGCTTCTATACATCTGATGGTGCTTTTATCTGGAAGGACTGTAAACTTTATGCCAACATGCCTTTTGTTGTATGGTTGGAATTTATTTTGTTGTGATACAACATTTATGATGCTGCCAGAGGCTGCAGTAATTACGACGCTATTTTTGTATAGTGTAGGTTTATCTTAGTAATGTATTCGGCCGAAAGCTTCGTAGGAGCCCAACATGCCAACATTCGTCAGGCCCATTCCAATTGGGCTAAAAACGATTACGGGCCGAAATTGGCATGTAGCCCACTAAAAATATCTGGGCTTAAATCAGCATAAGCTTTCATATTTTTCTGGTAGGCCTGTGCCCATAGTGGGCCTTTAACAGGCCTAAACATAATTTGGGCCCTGACACAACCACTATGGCATCCAGTGTGTCGTCAAAAATTTGTCGTATTCATACTGAATCAATTAAGAAGGTGGGAGATAATTTAATTACGAGCATGGTTAGTCATGTTCAGAATTGTGTTTTGGCTCGACAGCAAAAACAGGCTGTGGACTCGGATTCATTACATAGAGGGAAAGATGGAAGAGTATGCATGATTTGTGGTCCCGAGATTATCGAGTCAAATAGAAACAAATGTGTTGTGCCTGCTAGACGTCAAGATCAGAAGAAAAATACATGTGCCGAGAGAAAAATGTGGTGCAATGTTAAATCAAGAGTTCCAATTGATTTAACGTGTAAAGAGAGGAGTCTGTACATGCATGCGTTCAACAATCAGTTGATTAGCCAGGTGGAGCCACGACCGGCAAAAATAATTCCCAACTTTCGTACTCCTCCATGTATAGTTTTTGTAGGTTCAATTCCAATCGTAGTTAGTACTTGATTATTAGACTTAGTTGGTACGTGTGTTACAAGAAGTCTAGGAGGGCACGTCTTTTCATCATATAGGAAAGAGAAACAGGATAGATCTTGTGCGTTAGTTTTAGTAGGTAAGATTTAGTTTTCCTTTCTTCTTATCTATAGACTAGGCTCGTGTGTGCTTGTGCCATATAAAAGGCAAAGGCTTCGGCGTGTAAAGGGGAGTTTATTTTTGCGAGTTATAAAAAAAGTCAGAAAACGCCTAGTTTGGGGCGGCCATATCATGAGTATTTTTCTGTGATTTTGAGATGGAGGGTTGATCATTAGATCGACGCCTACATGCTGATTCAAGGGAATCATTATCTTTGTTCGTGTACTAATCATGCACGGGTAGAGATTGTTATTGGAGGTTGCGAGGAACAAGGCGAAAATACAGAGCATCGCCGTGAAAGATTGGGCCCTCTACGCGCGCGAATTAGCATCTCGCTAGTACGTGCTTCATCAAGTGGTATTCAGAGCTAAGGTTAGTCATGGCGATTCAGTTTGCAATATCGTCTACGCGGGCGAGTATGGAGGTGTTGAGCAGGAACATATTGATGGAGGAGGAAGGCATCGGCGAGGTTGTTCTTTTTCATACACGTTGCGTCATGAAGGAACGGTGTGTCAATTTGACGATCGATAAAGGTTCTGCGCTCAACATGGTGAGCATCGAGGTGGTGGAAAAATTAGGGCTGAATATGGCGCCTCTTGAAGGACCGTACACGCTGAAGTGGTTCAAAGGTGATATCAAAATTACACATCGGATTTTACTAATTTTTGATTGGGAAAATATTGCTGTGCGGAATTTTTTCACGTTTGTCCAGTGCCCATGGTGTCGTGCCATCTACTACTTGGGAACTCATGGTGCAAGCGCGTCGGGGCTGTTTGGGATGTCAATAAAAATAGTTATTCTCTATCATGGAGAGGCCAAAGATTTTGTTTTATTCCTATGCCAGTGGATGTGTTCTTGGCAGATTGGAAATGTCGTTTGCAGAAAGAAAACAGCAAGAAGAAATAGAGGAAGAAGTTAATGCACCGACGAAAAGGGTAAATCTTTTGGTGGAGAAGGTTCAAGGGGATGGTGATGCAAAGGGGCAGCGATGGAGTGTTTTTAAAACACAGTGTAAGATCAAGAACCATGCTTGCAAGATGATAATTGATGGTGGGAGATTTACAAATGCCATTAGCAAAGATCTTGTGCATGCTTTGGGTTTGTCCATGTGGAGGCACCCACAACCGCACCACGTGGAGTGGCTATACAATTCTGGAAAATTAAAGATTACACATAAGGTACGTGTGCCATTTGCCGTTGGAGATTACATTGATAAGGTGGACTGTGATGTCTTACCGATGGATGCTTGTCAATTGCTACTGGGAAGACCATGGCAGTTCGACCATGATGCAGTGCATGCAGGAAGATCGAACACATACACGTTCATGCATGATGGGAGAAAGCATGTGCTAAAGCCAATGGTAGACAGTGCAATCACTTGAGAGCAGCAAGTTCCGGAGAAGAAGGTCATGTTGCATATTGACTCGAAACCGAGGACGGTTTCTCTTGAAGGGAGGGAGGATGACACAACCACTATGGCATCCAGTGTGTCGTCAAACATTTGTCGTATTCATACTAAATCAATTAAGAAGGTGGGAGATAATTTAATTACGGGCATGGTTAGTCATGTTCAGAATTGTGTTTTGGCTCGACAGCAAAAACAGGCTGTGGACTCGGATATATTACATAGAGGGAAAGATGGAAGAGTACGCATGATTTGTGGTCCCGAGATTATAGAGTCAAATAGAAACAAATGTGTTGTGCCTGCTAGACGTCAAGATCAGAAGAAAAATACATGTGCCGAGAGAAAAATGTGGTGCAAGGTTAAATCAAGAGTTCCAATTGATTTAACATGTAAAGAGAGGAGTCTGTACATGCATGCGTTCAACAATTAGTTGATTAGCCAGGTGGAGCCACGGCCGGCTAAAATAATTCCCAACTTTCGTACTCCTCCATGTATAGTTTTTGTAGGTTCAATTCCAATCGTAATTAGTACTTGATTATTAACCTTAGTTGGTACGTGTGTTACAAGAAGTCTAGGAGGGCACGTCTTTTCATCATATAGGAAAGAGAAACAGGATAGATCTTGTGCGTTAGTTTTAGTAGGTAAGATTTAGTTTTACTTTCTTCTTATCTATAGACTAGGCTCGTGTGTGCTTGTGCCATATAAAAGGCAAAGGCTTCGGCGTGTAAAGGGGAGTTTATTTTTGCGAGTTATAAAAAAAGTCAGAAAACGCCTAGTTTGGGGCGGCCATATCATGAGTATTTTTCTGTGATTTTCCATCGAGAAAATTTACTAGCGATGGAGGGTTGATCATTAGATCGACGCCTACATGCTGATTCAAGGGAATCATTATCTTTGTTCGTGTACTGATCGTGCACGGGTAGAGATTGTTATTGGAGGTTGCGAGGAACAAGGCAGAAATACAGAGCATCACCGTGAAAGATCGGGCCGTCTACGCGTGCACATTACCATCTCGCTAGTCCGTGCTTCATCAGGCCCTCAGTAAAAATAGGACGTTTACATGTGTAAATATCTCAAGCCCATAAAAAACATGGGCCTTTAATAGACCGAAACTGAGATTGGGCCCTGATTGTGCCAAATAACCCACTAGACTTAGCAGGCCAAAATGGTGGCCCATTTACGATGCGAATATTTGACAGGCCGAAATTCGGACGGGCCGTAAATGCGCCGACCTAATACATGGGCCTTTAACAGGACGGAACTTCGGTCGGGCTAGATTATCGTCATTTTTATATGGGCTGTTAATGGGCCTGATATGACGTTGAGCCATATATGGCCCATGGTTTACGTCTGGCGTTAACATGCCGAAAATGACAACAGGCCGAAAGTGGTCCAAATCTATAGTGGGCCTCTAATAGGCCGAATGACAGACATGGCCGAATATGACCCAAATCCTTCACGGTCGTTTATGGGCCGAAAGTTTTGATGGCCTGTAAATGGGCCCAAATGAAGCCGGACCTTTAACAGGCTGAAAGTACACCGGGCCGTAATTTGGCCCAATTACTTAGCGGACTGTTAACGGGCCAGAAGTGACCATGTGCCGCATTGATGACAAGTTTAGACCAGGCCATTGACGAGCTGATTTGACAGAGAATGTTGGGCCTTTAGCTGGGCCGGCCCATTATGGTCTGCAGAATCTTGTGGGCCTTTAGCTGGGCCGGCCCATTGTGGTCCGCAAAATCTTGTGGGCCTTTAGCTGGGCCGGCCCATTATGGTCTGCAAAATCGTGTGAGCCTTTAGCTGGGCCGGCCCATTATGGTCCGCTAAATTTTGTGGGCCTTTAGCTGGGCCGGCCCATTATGGTCCGCAAAATCTTATGGGCCTTCGGTTGGGCCAGCCCATTTAAACTTTGTGGTCCACTTTTGGGCCGGTCCACGTATCAACATATCATAGGCCCATCTCGACCGTTGGATGAGTGACACCTGTGCCAACGCAGAGCTGACGCGTGGATCCGTCAGCCAATGAGAATTTTACACATGGAAAATCGGCATTGGTCGTGGCTGTTAACGGGTTATCGGATCCAAAATCCGACTCGATAGCTTAATGGCGTTTCGTTACGGTGGATGCCACGTGTCGGTCACCCTTGACGAAAGCACTTCTGTGACGCGCGATTTATCGTCATGGAAGTGGACACTTCCGTGATTTTAATTTTGGTAATGTCATGGAACACTTCTATGACAGCACAGGTATGACTATCTTGATTCTGTCATAAAATCGTTATTGGATGTACATGCATGACAGAAAACGCAACCTACTGTGACAAACACGTATCATCACGGAAGTGTATTTTTTTGTAGTGATATCCCTTAGTTTCCTTATGGATCCCGCTGCCACAGGAAGGTAGGACAAAAGATGCCATGCAAGTTCTTTCCATAAGCACGTATGACTATTTACGGAATACATGCCTACATTATATTTATGAACTGGAGCTAATTTGTATCGCCCTAGGTTATGACTATTATATGATGAATATCATCCAACAAATTCACCAATCCAATGCTTACGATTCTTTCTAAGTTACTACTGATGTTGCTACTGTTACACTTGCTACAAAATCATTGCTATCACTGTTGCCGTTACTGCTACTATTATCACTGCTATCAAAACTATCATATTACTGTGCTACTGATCATACTGCTGCAGATATTTAATCTCCAGGTGTGGTTGAATTGACAACTCAACTGCTAATACTTGCAAATATTCTTTGCCTCCCCTTGTGTAAAATCTATAAATTTGGTTTGAATACTCTACCCTCAAAAATTGTTGCGATCCCCTACACTTGTGGGTTATCAAGAACTTTTTCTGGCGCCGTTGCCGGGGAGCATAGCTATATTTGTTGAGTCACTTGGGATTATTATCTATTTATCACTATGAAGAATCTGAAGGATACAAAAACCATGATCGTTCCCTCTAGGACGAGGGGAGGTAAGGAACTGCCATCACACTCTGCACTTGATACACCTTCTGTTTTGAGTAGACTTGCAACACCACCACATGCTATTAATCCTGATATGTCGCAAGTTATTGATGGTGCCACTTTTGCTATGAAGGCTACTCATGATGATGCTAGTACCTTGCTTGATGATAATATGCCACTAGGTGAATTTCTCGATGAACAACTTGCTAGAGCTAAAGATATTGAGAACGCAGAAACGGATGAAATTATTGAAACTGATGAAGTACTTGAAACTGAAAATCTTGAAACACCCATTAGACCTAGCTCTCCTAGATATGAATTGCGTAAGATACCTGAAGGTTATGTTATGGATGAGGGGATAGCTAGAGATTTTCTTGCTTGCAATGATAGAGATGATCTTAAGAAATTACTATGCAAACTAAAGGAGAAATCTTTGAATGCTAGAATGAAATGTGATCCTAAGTTTGCTACTTCATCTATCTTTGTTGATGATAAGGATTATGAATTCTCTGTCGACCCAGAGTTAATCACTCTGGTTGAATTTGATCGTTTCCTTGGCTATGAATCTGAAAATGTTGTGGCACATCTTACTAAATTAAATGATATAGCTACCCTATTTGCTCATGATGAGAAGATTAGATTTCACTATATTCTCAAGTTATTACATTCTCATTAAAGGGTGATGCTAAGATATGATACAATACTCTTGCTCCTGGTTGTGTGCGTAGTCCCTAGGATATGATTTATTACTTCTCTGAAAAATATTTTCCTGCTCATAAGAAACAAGCCGCCTTACTGGAAATATTTAACTTTGTGCAAATTGAAGAAGAGAGTCTCCCACAAGCTTGGGGGAGGCTTCTCCAATTGCTTAATGCTTTGCCTGATCATCCTCTTAAGAAAAATGAAATACTTGATATCTTCTATAATGGACTAACCGATGCTTCTAGGGACTTCCTAGATAGTTGTGCCGGTTGTGTTTTCAGGGAACAAACTGTTGATCAAGCTGAGGAATTATTGAATAATATATTGAAAAATTATGATGATTGGACTCTTCTTGAACCACCGCCTGAACCCACTCCGAAGAAGAGGGGTATCTTATATCTCAGTCCCGAAGATATGCAGGAGGCAAAGAAATCTATGAAGGAAAAAGGTAGTAAAGCAAATGATATTAAAAAATTACCTCCTATTAAAGAAATACATGGACTTGACACACCACCACCAAAGGTGGTAGAGGTAAACTCTTTAATGAAATTGGATGAAAGTGATATCCCTTATAATAAACATCCTAGTCAATGCGTTTATGAGTTTGACAACTACATTAGAAAACAAGATCACTTCAATGAAAATGTTATGAAACAATTGAAATACAACTCCAATATGATTGCTTGCTTGAGTGACTTATTATTTAGAATTAATAATGATGTAAGAGGTGTAAGAAAACATGCTTCAATGGTTCAAACTCAACTAGAACAAGTTGCTAAATCTAAAAAAGAATTGCTTGAAGAAATGAACAACAATATAAATGATCATGTTGTTAGAGTAATGACTAGAGGAGGCAGAATGACTCAGGAAGCACTTTATCCTGAGGGTCATCCCAAAAGAATTGAGAAAGACTCTCAAAGAATTAAACTGATGCACCTAGTCCTTCTAAAAAGAAGAAGAAAAAGAAAAGTGAGACTTTGCATACCTCTAGTGAACATGAAGTAGAAAAACCTCCTCGTAATAATAATGATGTTTCTATTTTTGATGCTGAAACTCAATCTGGTAATGAACAATCATCTAGTGATAATGAAAAAGATAATGACGATGTTCATGAAGACACTCAACCAGATAATGATGTTGAAATAGAACTAGATGTTGATCTTGATAACCCACAACTTAAAAATAAAAGATATGATAAAAGAGACTTTGTTGCTAGAAAACATGGAAGAAAGAGAACCATGGGTCCATAAACCCATGCCCTTTCCACCTAAATCAACTAAGAAAAAGGATGATGAAGAATTTGAACGCTTTGCTAAAATGATTAGGCCAGTCTTTTTGCGCACTCGCTTGACTAATATTTTAAGGATGGCCCCTTATGCAAAATATATGAAAGACACCATCACTAATAAAAGAAACACACCTGAAGCTGAAATCTCCACCATTCTTGCTAATTATTCTTTCAAAGATGGTGTACCTAAAAAACTTGGAGATCCGGGAATACCAACTATACCTTGCTCCATCAAAAGAAATTATGTCAAAACTACTTTGTGTGATTTAGGAGCTGGTGTTAGTGTTATGCCTTTCTCCTTATACAAAAGACTTGATTTGAATAAACTCACACCTACTGAGATATCTTTGCAAATGGCTGATAAATCAACTGCCATACCTATCGGTATTTGCGAGGATGTGCCCATTGTTGTTGCAAATGTTATCATCTTAACAGACTTTGTTATACTTGAGATGCCCGAGGACGACAACATGTCGATTATCCTTGGTAGACCCTTTCTAAATAATGCAGTGGTTGTTATTGATTGCAATAAAAGCAAGTTCACTTTTCATATCAATGGCAATAAACATACGGTGCACTTTCCGAAGAAACAATTCCAAGTGAATGGTATTAATGTTACTGAAAAATCTCTGACACTCACTATTGAAAGTTTTAAACTACCTCTACCTACTGCCAAAAAGAAATATGAAATTCTTATTGTTGGGTACATGCATATCCCCGTTGAGGTAACTTAGTGTTTTACGAAAGTTCTTCGGTTTCATGCTAACCGAAGGTGGCTGTTAATAAGACTTGATCAACCTTATTAATGGATCATTTTTGAGAGGTATGAAGTTGATGAATCTAGTAAGCACCACTTTCTGCTCCCAACTTTTATTTTTTGTTTTTCTTAGTTAAATAAAATAAATTGCCATGTGTTGTCTATTTTCTGAATTTCCGTGCAATAAAAAATGGCCCAAAAATAAAAGTGCTCAAAATGCCCTGAAAATTTAACACGATTTTTCTGAATATATTTTAATTTATAGTACAAATAACATCAGAGGGGGGTGCACTAGGTGGGACAACCCATCTGGGCGCTCCAACAGCCCCAGGCGCGCCCTGGTGGGTTGTGGTCCCCACATGGCCCCCCTCACTTATCTCTTTAGCCCATGGCATCTCCTACCTCCAGAAAAAATCATCATTGCTCTCTCTCGTGTTCTTGCTCTCAAACCCGCGGATTTCGATATCTTTGCTCAAAGCTCCATTGCCTGGGCTTGCTTTGTTTGATTCTATTGCTAGGGGCGGATACAGGATCATGCCTGAGGACATTATTGCCTACCAGAACGCCTAAGCAGTGGCTGAGGAGGAACCTCAGGAGTGGGACGCTTAGGTGCCAGCACCCCAGCACTTCAACATGGGACCGGATGGCTACTATGAGTGATGATTACTGCTACCTCTTGAGCACTGCGTTGGATTACCCCGAAGAGGAGAGGATGATGCAGCAAAGTAGCGTAAGTATTTCCCTCAGTTTTTGAGAACCAAGGTATCAATCTAGTAGGAGGCCATGCACAAGTCCCTCGTACCTGCACAAAACGATAGCTCCTCGCAACCAACGCGATTAGGGGTTGTAATTCCCTTCACGGTCACTTACGAGAGTGAGATCTGATAGAGATGATAAATAATATTTTTGGTATTTTTGGTATAGAGATGCAAACTGAACAGTAAAAGGCAAAGTAAAAACAAAGCAAGTATTAAAGTGATGGAGATTGATATGATGAGAATAGACCCGGGGGCCATAGGTTTCACTAGTGGCTTCTCTCAAGAGCATAAGTATTCTACCGTGGGTGAACAAATTATTGTTGAGCAATTGACAGAATTGAGCATAGTTATGAGTATATCTAGGTATGATCATGTATATAGGCATCACGTCCGATACAAGTAGACTGAAACGATTCTGCATCTACTACTATTACTCCACTCATCGACCGCTATCCAGCATGCATCTAGAGTATTAAGTTAAAAACAGAGGGATAAATTCATGCAATATGATAAAAACCCCATCTTGTTATCCTCGATGGCAACAATACAATACGTGCCTTGTTGCCCCTTCTGTCACTGGGAAAGGACACCGCAAGATTGAACCCAAAGCTAAGCACTTCTCCCATTGCAAGAACTACCAATCTAGTTGGCCAAACCAAACGGATAATTCGAAGAGACTTGCAAAGATAACCAATCATACATAAAAGAATTCAGAGAAGATTCAAATATTATTCGTAGATAAGCTGGATCATAAAACCACAATTCATCGGTCTCAACAAACACACAACAAAAAGAAGATTAATTACATCGAATGGATCTTCACGAGAGAGGGGGAGAACATTGTATTGAGATCCAAAAAGAGAGAAGAAGCCATCTAGCTACTAGCTATGGACCCGAAGGTCTGAAGTAAACTACTCACACTTCATCGGAGAGGCTATGGTGATGATGTAGAAGCCCTCCGTGGTGGATGCCCCCTCCGTGAGCTCCTAACAGGCCCCAAGATGGGATCTCGTGGATACAGGAAGTTGCGGCGGTGGAATTAGGTTTTGGCTCCGTGATCGATCGCTTGGGGTGCGTGAGGTATATATAGGATGAAGGAGTACGTCGGTGGAGCAACAGGGGGCCCACAAGGCAGGGGGGCGCACCCTAGGGAGCGGCGCCCCCCACCCTCGTGACCACCTCCGTTTTTCCTTGGCATAGGGTCCAAGTCTCCTGGATCACGTTCGGTTAGAAAATCACGTTTCCGAAGGTTTCATTCCGTTTGGACTCCGTTTGATATTCCGTTTCTTTGAAACACTAAAATAGGCAAAAAACAGCAATTCAGGCTGGGCCTCCGGTTAATAGATTAGTCCCAAAATAATATAAAAGTGGAAAATAAAGCCCAATATAGTCCAAAACAGTAGATAAAGTAGCATGGAGCAATCAAAATTATAGATACGTTGGAGACGATCGCATCCCCAAGCTTAATTATGCTCGTCCTCGAGTAGGTAAATGATAAAAAGAGAATTTTTGATGCGGAGTGATACTTTGGCATAATTTCAATGTAAATCTTCTTAATTGTGGTATGAATATTCAGAACCGAAAGATTCAAGACAAAAGTTCATATTGACATAAAAATAATAATACTTCAAGCATACTAACTAAGCAATTATGTCTTCTCAAAATAACATGGCCAAAGAAAGTTATCCCTACAAAATCATATAGTCTGGCTATGCTCCATCTTCCCCACACAAAATATTTAAATCATGCACAAACCCGATGACAAGCCAAGAAATTGTTTCATACTTTAACATTTTCAAAACTTTTTCAATCTTCACGCAATACATGAGCGTGAGCCATGGATATAGAACTATATGTGGAATAGAATGGTGGTTGTGGAGAAGACAAAAAGAGGGAAGATAGTCTCACATCAACTAGGCGTATCAACGGGCTATGGAGATGCCCATCAATAGATATCAATGTGAGTGAGTAGGGATTGCCATGCAACGGATGCATTAGAGCTATAAGTATATGAAAGCTCAACAAAAGAAACTAAGTGGGTGTGCATCCAACTCGCTTGCTCACGAAGACCTAGGGCATTTGAGGAAGCCCATCATTGGAATATACAAGCCAAGTTCTGTAATGAAAAATTCCCACTAGTATATGAAAGTGACAAAATGAGAGACTCTCTATCATGAAGATCTTGGTGCTACTTTGAAGCACAAGTGTGGTAAAAGGATAGTAACATTGTCCCTTCTCTCTTTTTCTCTCATTTTTTGGGGCCTTTTCTCCTTTTTTTATGGCCTCTTTTTTTTTCTTTCCTTTTTTTTATTTTTCGTCCGGATTCTCATCCCGGCTTATGGGGGAATCATAGTCTCCATCATCCTTTCCTCACTTGGGACAATGCTCTAATAATGATGAACATCACACTTTTATTTTTCTTACAACTCAACAATTACAACTCGATACTTAGAACAAAGTATGACTCTATATGAATGCTTCCGGCGGTGTACCGGGATACGCAATGAAACATGAGTGACATGTATGAAAGAATTATGAACGGTGGCTTTGCCACAAATACGATGTCAACTACATGATCATGCTAGCAATATGACAATGATGGAGCATGTCATAATAAACGGAACGGTGGAAAGTTGCATGGCAATATATCTCGGAATGGCTATGGAAATGCCATGATAGGTAGGTATGGTGGCTGTTTTGAGGAAGATATATGGTGGGTGTATGATACCGGCGAAAAGTGCGCGGTATTAGAGAGCCTAGCAATGGTGGAAGGATGGGAAAAAGTGCATATAATCCATGGACTCAATATTAGTCATAAAGAACTCATATACTTATTGCAAAAATCTAGAAGTTATCAAAGCAAAGTATTACGCGCATGCTCCTAGGGGGATAGATTGGTAGGAAAAGACCATCGCTCGTCCCCGACCGCCACTCATAAGGAAGACAATCAATAAATAAATCATGCTCCGAGTTCATCACATAACGGTTCACCATACGTGCATGCTACGGGAATCACAAACTTCAACACAAGTATTCTTTAAATTCACAACTACTCAACTAGCATGACTCTAATATCACCATCTTCATATCTCAAAACAATTATCAAGTATCAAACTTTTCTTAGTATTCAACGCACTCAAAAGAAAGTTTCACATATCTTGAATACCAAGTATATTAAAATTAAGCAAATTACCATGCTATTAATGACTCTCAAAATAATCTAAGTGAAGCATGAGAGATCAATAGTTTCTTTAAAACAAATCCACCACCGTGCTCTAAAATAGAAATCTCGTGAGCTCCGTTAGAGAAAGAAAACAAAAGACTACTTTAAGGTACTGTAATGAACTCATTCTTTATTTATATTGGTGTTAAACCTACTGTATTCCAACTTCTCTATGGATTATAAACTATTTTACTAGCCATAGATTCATCAAAATAAGCAAACAACACACGAAAAACAGAATCTGTCAAAAACAGAACAGTATGTAGTAATCTGTAACTAACGCAAACTTCTGGAACTCCAAAAAAATCTACCAAAATTATAAGACCTAGAAAATTTGTTTATTGATCAGCAGCAATTGGAATCAGTATTTTATCACGTTCTGATTATTTTTAATAATTCGGGCACTGAGCGCAAAGTTTCTGGAAATTACAGCAAGATCAAATAACTATTATCCAAGAAGATCCAATAGGTCTAGCTTGGCACAAACACTAATTAAAACATAAAACCACATCTAAACAGAGGCTAGATGGATTATTTATTCCTAAACAGAAGCAAAAACTAAAAAACTAAAAATAAAATTGGGTTGCCTCCCAACAAGCGCTATCGTTTAACGCCCCTAGCTAGGCATAAAAGCAAGGATAGATCTATAGCCTTTGGGAGTCCTGGATTAGGGGGTTTCCGGATAGCCGTACTATAGCCTTTGGTCGGACTCCTGAACTATGAAGATACAAGATTGAAGACTTCGTCCCGTGTCCGGATGGGACTTTCCTTGGCGTGGAAGGCAAGCTTGGCGATACGAATATGTAGATCTCCTACCATTGTAACCAACTCTGTGTAACCCTAACCCTATTCGGTGCCTATATAAACCGGAGGGTTTTAGTCCATAGGACGAACAACAATCATACCATAGGCTATCTTCTAGGGTTTAGCCTCTCTGATCTTGTGGTAGATCTACTCTTGTACTACCCATATCATCAATATTAATCAAGCAGGAGTAGAGTTTTACCTCCATCGAGAGGGCCCGGACCTGGGTAAAAACATCATGTCCCTTGTCTCCTGTTACCATCCGCCTAGACGCACAGTTCGGGACCCCCTACCCGAGATCCGCCGGTTTTGACACCGACATTGGTGCTTTCATTGAGAGTTCCTCTGGGTCGTCGCCGTCAGGAAGGATGCCTCATCCCGTCTTTAAAGACGACACTGTTGCTAAAGAAGCTTTGGCTGTCGGCCGCCCTGGGAGTCGCTACAGACTATGATCAGATTGGGCCTAAACCCGATCTGAGAGAGATTATAATCCATACACTTCCTTTCAAGGTTAACTTTTCACGACGGAAGTTGTCGGGTGAGCCGAACACAACTTCTAGCAGTAGAGAGCCCGTACAATGGGCATATGGGCATGGCATTACCCCTTGAAAGGAAGTGTTGCTATGGCGAAATTTGGTTGGGTCTATCCCCATTTTGCGGATTGTGTCCTGATATAGCAGGTTTAGATCACTGCCGCCGTCCATTAGGACTTGTGAAAATTGGAGTCCGCCAATTATCGGATCTAATATCAAGGCAGTCCAACCTGCATTCCGTATACTTCTAGAGTAATCTCGATGGTCGAAGGTGATTGGTTTTAACAACCATTGGCGGACTCCTCCGGATAGGCCGTATGGCGCTGCACCTCTATGGGCGCCGCTCTATTTTTCCCTTTTGTCACGTGAAGTGAGTTGACTGTTTTGATTTCTTGTGGGAAATTCTTTTGTTTTCCGGTGCTCTGCTTTTGGGGTTCGTCATCGTCCTTGCTTGGTGTGTCGAGCCCCTTGTGTTCGGCGTTGAGTTTGCCGGACTGCTTGAAGACCCAACAATCTCTCCGGGTATGGTTTGCGTGCTTCACAGAGTACTGTGGATTTGGCATATCTTGTCCAAGATTTTGTTTAAGTTAGATAGCTCATCCCTGTTATCCTTAAGGGGCAGCTTTTTATAATTCTGCCGAGAGCTTTTGAATCCGGCGTTGACTGCCGTGCTCTTCGGGCTGTTTCCCTTGGTCCGACGCTGGTCCTTGCTGCGTAGTGGTTTCCCGTTTCCATCCCTGACTTCAGATGTACTTGGGTCGCTGGTTCTGCATCTTGCCAGCCAGATATCCTCTCCCGCGCAAAAGCGGGTCATGAGGCTTGTTAATGCGGCCATTGTTCTTGGCTTTTCTTGGCCGAGGTGTCTGGCGAGCCATTCATCCCGGACGTTGTGTTTGAAAGCTGCTAAGGCTTCAAGTCCGGACAATCGACTATTTGGTTCTTTTAGTAAGGAATCTGTTCCAAAATTTCCGGCTGACTCTCCGGGTTGTTGAGTTATGTGACTTAAATCGCTCGGCATCCGGAGGTCGGACATAGGTACCTTGAAAATTTGCCCTAAAAGCGCCCCCGAGCTCCTCCCAACTTCCAATGGTGTTTTCGGAAGGCTTTTAAGCCAATGCCGGGCTGGCCCTTTGAGCTTGAGGGTAAGTATTTTATGGCGTGGAGATCATCTCCTCTAGCCATGTGTATGTGGAGGATGTAATCCTCAATCCAGACTCTAGGGTCTGTTGTTCCGTCGTATGCCTCTATGTTTACGGGCTTGTATCCCGCTGGAAAGTCATAATCCAGCACCTCATCGGTGAAACATAGGGGGTGTGCGGCACCCCTATATTTAGGTGTATCGTGATTCAACTATATTAAACTGAGGGAGTCCTGGATTAGGGGGTGTCCGGATAGCCGGACTATAGCCTTTGGCCGGACTCCTGGACTATGAAGATACAAGATTGAAGACTTCGTCCCGTGTCCGGATAGGACTTTCCTTGGCGTGGAAGGCAAGCTTGGCGATACGAATATGTAGATGTCCTACCATTGTAACCAACTCTGTGTAACCCTAACCCTATTCGGTGCCTATATAAACCGGAGGGTTTTAGTCCGTGGGATCTAACAACAATCATACCATAGGCTAGCTTCTAGGTTTAGCCTCTCGATCTCGTGGTAGATCTACTCTTGTACTACCCATATCATCAATATTAATCAAGCAGGAGTAGGGTTTTACCTCCAACGAGAGGGCCCAACCTGGGTAAAACATCGTGTCCCTTGTCTCCTGTTACCATCCGCCTAGACGCACAGTTCGGGACCCCCTACCCGAGATCCGCCGGTTTTGACACCGACATTGGTGCTTTCATTGAGAGTTCCTCTGTGTCGTCGCCGTCAGGAAGGATGCCTCATCCCGTCTTTAAAGACGACATCGTTGCTAAATAAGCTTTGGCTGTCACCAAACTCTCCGCCAGCCGGTTTCTTATGACCGCTGTTCGTCGCGCGTCCGACGATGACTTCTCGGTCATCGAAAGCAATCTTCATGTTAACTCGGAGCTCGCCGAGCAGTTAGATCCGATGGAGCTCTCTTCCTTAAACGAGCTCTTGGATCGCATCGCCGCCCTGGGAGTCGCTACAGACTATGATCAGATTGGGCCTAAACCCGATCTGAGAGAGATTAACTCTCCCCAGGTTACCCACCACGTTTCTGTGGTAGAGGAACAATACAGCGACCCTTCTTCTATCTGAAGGACTAGCTACGTCCGGATTCCCAATCCCTCCATGCCGGATTCCCGTGGAGGAGAGGACGTCACGCAAGCCCTGAACCTAAAGTCAGGCAGCGGGCTAGATTCATTGAACATCATCCAAGAATCCAAGCTTCCAAATTCGGAAGCTCGTTGGCCCTTAAGCCTCAGATTGGGCGCGGTTCCGGATTTAATTCCACCTGCCCACCAAAACATAAGCGACCTATCTCAAATTCGGCAAGAGCCCACAGAAACAATACACCATTACTGGGTGAGATTCCTCCTGGTTATGGACAGGATAAAGGACTGCCACGAGGAGGACACAATCTCATTCTTCTGCAATAATTGCACGGACAACGGGATCCTTAACGCTATAAGTCGCCGTGACATCACACGCTTTGCTGACTTGGCATCAATAGTACGAAAGTACTGTGCGATGGAAAGCGCCTGGAAAACCAAAGCAAGATTTTGGGACAATCCGGCCTTGAATACAACCCCAGTCCGAAATAAAAGGGTGCACCATCGCCAGGCACCTGGGTTAAACACCAAAAAGCAAAAACCCTCTATAGGGCATGGAACCGTACTGGAGGGATGGCTCAATGGACCCTGTAAAATTCATAGTATAGAGGGCGCCACTCCAACTCATAGCCTTAGAGCATGTTGGATACTACGACAGGTGGCCAAAAGTGGCGAAGAGCTTCTAGCTCTAGAGCACCAGCCCAGGGATACCAGTACGGTATTAACAGTCTTCGAGACTTTCGCATCAAATAATATGCGGAAACGAACACTCCGTAGCCTTGCCGAAGTCTACCAAGTAGCAACAATAAATCCATGGAGTGACACGGCTATTACCTTTAATGCCAGTGACGAACCTAAATTCAACAGCCCGAGCACCACCGCATTGGTCCTCGGCCGATAGTGGACGGTTTCGCCTTGCCAAGGTACTCATGGACGGCGGCAGCGATTGAACCTCATTTACGAGGAAACCCTCCAAAAATGGAAATAGATCGAGCCGCATTGAGCGAAGCAGCACAACCTTTAGAGGAATAATCCCTAGTCGAAGCACGCAGACAGGAAAAATCACACCGATGTGGTGTTCGCACGCCAGATAATTACAGGTCCGAGGAAGTCACGCTCCAAGTGGCCCTGCTCAACAGCAGATACCACGCCTATTAGGGCGAGAGGCATTCACAATTTTCAAGCTATACCCCATTATGGGTACATGAAGCTCAAAATGCCCGGCCCAACGGAATCATCACTCTTGCTAGTGATCCGGACATAGCACTCGCTACCGAAAATAAGAAAGCCGACCGCCCTTGAGGCACTATCCGGCCCTAGCGGCGAGGAACTCACGCGCCAAGCGCCCACGGTGAATAGGGACGATGTGATACTCGATAAGAGATCCAAGTCCACTTCCTTCAAACCAGCGGACGAAATAGTCAAATTCCAGGTCCATCCAACGGACCCTACAAAAACGGCCTCCATCGGGGCACGATTAAATCCTGATGTAGATGCCGCACTAAGAGAATTCCTACGCGAAAATTGGGACATTTTTGCCTGGCACCCTTCAGACATGCCAGGAATCCCATGCCGGCTGGCCGAGCACAGCCTAAACATCCTAAAAGGGTTCAAGCCGACCAAACAGGCTCTTGGCGTTTCTCCGAACCCAAGAGACAAAGCCATGGGAGAGGAGCTAGCTAAACTATTGGAGGCCGGATTCATCGAGATATAAAACATCCGGACTGGCTAGCAAACCTAGTGATGGTACCAAAGAAGGACAAATCTCGCGCCTATGCGCCGATTTCAAGGACCTCAACAAGGCTTGCCTAAAGGATCCTTCCTCCCCGCATCGATCAAATCATCGACGCTACCACAGGACACGATTCATTGTGTTTCTCGACGATACTCCGCTACCACCAAATTAAGATGGCAGAGCCTGACCAAGCCACAACAACATTCATCACTCCATACGGTCCATTCGCTTCAACACAATGCCCTTCGGCTCAAAAACGCCAGCGCAACATATCGCAAGATGATTCGTACATGTCCGCAAACCAGATCGGCAAAACAGTGGAGGCATACGAGACGATGTGGTCGCCAAAAGCAAGCATGTCGAAACTCTAGTAGACGACTTGAGGCTCACATTCGATAATCTTCAACATATGACATCAAGCTCAACCCGAAAATGCATTTTCGCGCATCACCGGAAAGATCTTGGGCTTCATCGTATCCGTAGAGGAATTGAAGCAAACCCAACCAAGATCCGAGCTCACAATTGGATATCCCAAAAGACCTCAAACAAATACAAAATTGATCGATGCGTGGCGGTTCTAAGCCGCTTCATCTCCCGCTTGGGAGAAAAGGCATTACCCTTTATCGCCTCCTTCGACGCACCAACACTTCGAGTGGATTTGATGTCGCCACGGCCGACTCAAGAAATAAAAGCCATATTGGCAACAAACCCGTCCTGGCCGCGCCCAACATGGGCGAACCAATGCTATTATACATCGCGCAACTCATCAAGTTGTAAGCGCGGTGCTCGTTGTCGAACGAGAAATGACGGACACAAGTTCCCCTTCAAAACCAGTTTACTACGTGTCCACCGTCATAACTCCATGCAAGTCTTGGTACCAGATTATCAAAAGATAGCGACGCGGTGTTTATGGCATCCCGAAGCTGCGACACTACTTTCAAGAGTGTTCAATAACAGTAGCCTCCGAAGTACCCCTTAGCGACATTATAAACAACCGCGACGCGACGGGCCGGATTGCCAAATGGGCCATTGAGCTCCTCCCGTTCGACATAACCTATAAGCCACGGAGAGCTATTAAGTCGCAAGTTTTGGCCGACTTCATCGCCGAATGGACCAAAGCCGAACTCCCTAAAGAGTACGGCGCATATTCCAACTGGATAATGCATTTCGACGGCTCCAAAATGTTGGCTGGCCTGGGAGCTGGCATCGTTTTGACGTCCCCAACCGGAGATACAGTTCAATACATACTCCAGATAATGTATACGGACTCCAACAACGCAGCCGAATACGAGGCCCTTCTACATGGTCTCCGGATGGCAGTCTCCATGGGCATTCAACGCCTAGAGGTGCGCGGGGATTCAAACCTCGCGATATCCCAAATAAATGGAGAATTTGATGCCAAGGATCCGAAAATGGCAGCCTATCGCAATGCCGTACTAAAAATGTCAGCTCGGTTTGAGGGGCTCGAATTTCACCATATAGCCCGGGATAACAACCAGGCAGCAGACGTGTTGGCACGATCGGCGAAAGCGCGATGCTGTCCCCCCCCAACATCTTCCTAGAGAGGCTGTTCAAGCCATCCATATTATGGGAGGGAGAGTCCAGAAATAACAACCCGGACCCAACCGCACTGCCCCACACCAAACATTCTGACACAGTTGGTGGTTCTGCCAACGAAATAACACCCTCAGCCCACGTAATAATGGCAGTCATTGCCCCGTGGACCGAACCATTCCTAGCCTATCTAACCAGGCAGGAACTTCCCGAGTACCAAAACGAGGCCCGCTGCATAGTGCGGCGATCTAAAGCCTATAAAGTCCATGAGGGAGAGCTTTATAAAAAAAGCACAACCGGAGTCCTTCAAAGGTGTATCTCCAAAGAGGAAGGGCGAAATATTCTGGCTAAAATTCATGCCGGACTCGGCGGGCACCACGCCGCAGCCCGGGCCCTTGTAGGCAAGGCCTTTCGTACATGATTTTACTGGCCGACGACCCGGGCAGATGCTCAGGACTTAGTCCAACAATGCGTCGGATGCCAGCTCTTTGCCAACCAAAGCCACATGCCACCTACCGCCTCAAAACTATACCCATCACCTGGCCTTCATGTCCGGGGCTTGACATGGTCGGACCCCTTAAAGGGGAACCCACAAGCAAAAATACCTACTGGTCATGGTGGATAAATTCACCAAATGGATAGAGGCCAAGCTCGTCAAGACAGCCAATCCGGACCGTGATAGACTTCATATCGTGGGTCGACAATCGCTACGGTGTCCCCCACAACATCATCATTGATAACGGCACGAACTTCACGGCCGACGAGGTAAAACTCTGGTGCAAAAACATGGGCATTAAGCTCGACTATGCTTCAGTCTATCACCCTCAAACTAACGGTCAAGTTGAGCGAGCAAATGGTCTAATTATGAGCGGCATCAAACCCAGATTAGTGCGGTCCCTCAAGGAATCTAACACGCACTGGGTAGAGGACCTCGACTCTGTACTCTGGGGGCTGGGGACCACTCCGAATCGCATGACCGGATTCACACCATTCTTTATGGTATACGGCGCAGAGGCAGTTCTGCCCTGCGACATAATTCATGACTCACCTCACGTGCGCATGTACGAGGAAAGAGAAGCCGAGCTCGATCGGCAGGACAGCTTGGACGCCTTGGAGGAGGAGCGTGACGTAGCAAAAGCCCGTTCCACATTCTATCAACAGCAGGCTCGAAGATATCAAAGCAGAGAAGTACGGGCCAAAACTTACAATGTTGGCGAGCTAGTTCTACGCCTGTCGGACAAGAAAAAGGACAAACTAAAGCCCAAATGGGAAGGTCCCTTTATCGTCGACCAAGTCTTGACCGGTGGAGCGTACCGTCTGCGAGATGCATCGGATAACTGACTCGAGCTGAACCTATGGAACGCAGCCCGTCTCCGAAGATTCTACGCCTAGCGCCGGATTCTGAGTTCGTCTCCTTCTTCTGTCCATATTTTATATTTTAGCTGTCTCCTATTTTTCTCCTTCTCCCTCCCTTTTTCTTTCCAGCCTTTGAAGGCTCGTTAGCGCATTGTTCGCACACACTTGACGCGCCATCCGCGCTCATTGTACATGGGGGCTTCTTTTACAGAAGCTTAATTATAAGGGCTTCATGCCCAATACATGTGTCACACTTCCGCATGTACCTTTTATTCACCATTATATGCATCGATATGACTTAAGTTTTGGCCAAGCTTAGGTTGCTCGGCTTCGTGCTTACCCCTCACGCTCCCGATTGTTCGGCTAGGTGGTAAAGGGAGCACCTCTGCGATTGTTACTGCCGGGTTAGCCGGATGTGTACCTCAGACTGGGTGAAGCCGAAAGCTAGCGTTCTTAAGAGAATATTTGGTCGGTGAACTAAAAGAAGATTTCTCACCTATTTTATTTATCTGCCCCTAGATGTTTTTCTGCTTTTTTCCCAGTCCGAACATGCACTTTAGGGCATGCCTCCCAGGAAAGGAACCCCTAACGGAACTATTCTCCCTGGAAGATGTTTCTTACTAACCATGTAATATAACATAACTAGTTGGGCACTTGTATGATAAAGCACTAATGACCCCTACGCCTGGTCTCCACGCATGCCCCGGTTTTATATAACAACGAGGGTATTCAGACACACTCCGGACTATTGGGTCCCGAGGTTGAAGCGAAAAGGTCCGCTATGACAAACGATCTACAATCCGGCTAGAAGGCATTTTACATGTCATCTTAAATTACATAGTCAATTTGACTGATTGTATCCCTCTTCAATGCCATCTAACAGTTGTCTAGTTTACAATCCCGCTGGGAATACTTTATGCCAATTCTACCGGCCGCACACTAAGCTCACAGGATCTCCTTCCCATCCGCCCCACAGTCCAACCTCGCCATGTGGTTTGGGTCAGCCTTCGTGTACCGCTGCCTTCACCATGGCCCAGCCTCCTCGGCGCCTTGACGGCAGGCCGATATCTTCCATAATCGAAGCACCTCCGCCCCCTTGGAGCCTCTCTGTAAGCTCCCAAGGCATTCGGGCAGGGAGACAGATGGCCACAAGGCCTGGGCGACACTTTTCATCACCGCCAACTCGCTCGCAGTTGTAAGAGCTCGAAGAAGGTCACCCGAGAACTGGCATTTTCTCCGCAGGACGACTGTGAGCATACCTACGACATAACTCGTTAGTCGACTTCCTCGCCAACTCATTTTTCAAAGTTCGCTTAAGCACTTACTAAAAATGCCGCGTCGAAGCCGCCGATTCTCCTTAACGGAGTCGATACCGGGCACGAACATCTTTTAGTTCCTCACCCAGCTGGGTGTTGGCATCTTGAAGATAATTTTCTCCCGCCTCACCTCGTAGCACGCCTCGCCGCCTTTAACCGGCGCAAGAGCTGTTGCTTGTCCGGATCTACCCCGCGCCATCTGCAATGTTATTATCAGATCTATATACACGCCGCACTTCACAACATGCTTATCTTTAAAAGCATATGTTACCGAGGGGGTCTCTTTGGCTTCCCCGCCGCGCTTGTGCGGCCTCAAGTTGGGCTTTGCGCCTCAAGCTCCCGGGACAGTTGGGTATTCTTTTCTCAGAAATCCTGCACAAAAATGATCCTTAAATCAGTTATTCTAACTATTTCAAGTCTCGGGCCACTGCAAATATAATTGTTAAATTTCCTCACTCAGATGTCTTTTACATACTGCTCGTGGCTCGCTAGACCATCTTGAGCGGCACAGAGGTGCGCATCTCCCGAATTGAAGGCGTTCAACGCCTCTTGGGAGAAACATGTGTCACGAAGAATTGTCCGGCGGCGCCTGTGATTCATGGCACTCTCCACCTTGGAGTTGGTGGCGGACAATCTGTCAGCATCCTCTGTCGGAGGAGCATCCGACGCACGCCTCGTGTTCGCCTCCGCTTCTAGGCCTGGCTTTGAAGCCTGGCTGGCAGAGGCTCGATTGGCAACCTCTCCGGATATAGTCCGGCGAGCGCTCTTTTTCCTGAAGAGAGCACGAGCGTTAGTATGCCTTCCGGAATAAAACCTGGGAATAAGGTGACACGCCATACCGTTGCCCCGGCATTTCGATCCGGGCCACACTTCTTTTTAGCCACCGGGCATGCTGCCCTCGCTATTAGCCACCGCAGGCTCGGCCTTCCGCCTCAAGGGCTCCCTGAGGGAGTCCTGGATTAGGGGGTATCCGGATAGCCAGACTATCATCATCAGCCGAACTATCATTTGCCGGACTATCATCATCGACCGGACTCCAAGACTATGAAGATACAAGATTGAAGACTTCCCCCCGTGTCTGGATGGGACTTTCCTTGGCGTGGAAGGCAAGCTTGGCGATACGGATATGTAGATCTCCTACCATTGTAACCGACTCTATGTAACCCTAGCCCTCTCCGGTGTTTATATAAACCGAATGGCTTTAGTCCGTAGGACAACAACCACAACAACCCTTACAATCATACCATAGGCTAGCTTCTAGGGTTTAGCCTCCTTGATCTCGTGGTAGATCCACTCTTGTAAACATCCACAATATCAATATCAATCGAGCAGGACGTAGGGTTTTACCTCCATCAAGAGGGCCCGAACCTGGGTAAACATCGTGTCCCTTGTCTCTTGTTACCATCCGCCTAGACGCACAGCTTCGGGACCCCTACCCGAGATCCGCCGGTTTTGACACCGACATTGGTGCTTTCATTGAGAGTTCCTCCTGTCGCCACCCTTAGGCTTGATGGCCTCTTCAATCAACAACGACGCAGTCCTGGGTGAGACCTTTCTCCCGGACAGATCTTCAGATTCGGCGGCTTCAGATCGGGCCAACCCCTTGGCCATCCGGAGCAGATCGAAGCTACGCCCCGCCGTCAGTCAGGTTCGAATCCTAAACTTCACGGCCGATATCCGCGGGGACTTGATCCTTGATGGATCTGAGCCACACCGAGCGCTGCGGCGCTGTCACGATGGGCATGACCTAACTCGTCACGGACAGCACCTTGAGGTCAGACTGGATCCGCCCGACTCATAGTCCGGAGCCGATCGCTCAATCGAGGACGGATGGCTGGACACCGCCGAGCCGAAATTTCTGGCGATGGAGCCGAACACTTACCTTGTCCCACATAAACCCGTGACTCGAGGTGCCGGACTCCATGCCGACCAGACTTCCTGCGCCCGCCACGAATCCGATTGCCGATCATGGAATTCACCGCTGCGGACATCTTTCAGCACTCGCCTTTGGCGATATCATAAATTCATTGAAGCATCTATCGCTATCCGAAGAGCCCTGGCCGAACTACGGCCAGGACGGTTGGGACGCGGATGACGAAGAAATTCAGATCCCACCCACCACCCACTTCAGAGCCACCGCCGATGATTTAACCGACGATTCGACCACGACTCAAGACATCGACGGTATGGACGACGATGCCGGAGACTACCAAGAACCAGTGCCTACAGGACACTGGAAAACCACCTCATCATACGACATATACATGGTGGACACCTCAAAAGACGGGACGGCGAAGAAGAAGCGAAGGCCGATTCCTTAAAGAAACAGCCCAAGCGCCGACGCCAACAAGGCCGCTTTAAATCCCGCCACAAAGAAGAATGGAGATTCCGCACAGAGATAATAACACCCCGTAAAGTGCCGAAGACAACTCCCTCCAAAGACGATCCAGCGCAGGAGGAGGCGGAAGCAAGCCCTCGGAGAGGGCGGCGATTTAAGAGGTCGAGGATGACAATTACTTACCTCCTCCGGAGACGAGGCAAGCCTCGGCGACGATTTAATTCGTCGTGCCTCGAGGATCCCGTCGAACAAGAGCGCTTTAGACGCAGGCTAATGGCCACGGCAAACAGCCTAAAGAAAAGCAACAACAGCTTCAAGCTGATCAAGACCTCTTGGCCGACAAATGGACCGAGGTCCTCGCGTCAAGAGTATGAACTCGAACGCCTCTCAAAGTTACCTAAAACGCAAGTTGCTCCCTCGATTAGAGGAGGCAGCATCACCAGCGCATAATACGGTAGACCGACCACCTCGTGGCCGCGATAGAGAGGCGTGCAAGCCCTCCACCAAAACCGCACTCCGACATCGCTCTAAAAGCAGGAAGCCACGGGGAACGCGCGGACTTGCGAGATATATTGAGGACAAGGCAAGACAATCCATATCTATCTATGGATCACGTGGACGCCCACGACCCACGACGAATACCGCCGCACCGGATACAACTACTCCGCCGGGCGAACACAGCAGCATAACGCCTCTCGAGCTACGCCGTGATATTGCTCAATACAGAGGCGCCGCAGACCCACTATGCTTCACTGACGAAGTAATGGATCATCAAATCCCTGAAGGGTTCAAACCCGTTAATATCGAATCCTACGATGGCACAACAGACCCAGGGTCCGGATTGAGGATTATCTCCTCCATATACACATGGCCCACGGCGACGATCTTCACGCCATCAAATATCTCCCGCTCAAGCTTAAAGGACCAGCTCGGCATTGGCTTAACAGCCTGCCCGCAGAGTCAATTGGATGCTGGGAAGACCTGGAAGCCGCATTCCTCGACAACTTCCGTGGCACGATGTGCGACCACCGGATGCGATGACCTAAGCCACATAATCCAGCAGCTGCATTTAATCGCCAGGAATTCGACACGGTTCTTAACAAAGAAAAATCAAATCGCCGACCGTCTGATGTAGAGGCACTCGCTGCCTTCAAACATAACATCCGCGACGAGTGGCTGGCCCGCACCTAGGACAGAGAAGCCGAAATCTATGGCAGCCCTCACATCCCTCATGACCCGCTTCAGGCGGGAGAGGATAGCTGGCTCGCTCGCGAGAATAACCTCAAAGAAAAACGCTGGCAGTCCGGATACTAAGGACCGCAATGGCAGGTTGCGCCGAAACAAAACAAACGCCGCATTAACGGCGACAAGAATGAGGATACGACAGTTAACGCCGGATTCCGAGGCTCCAAACCCGGTCAACGGAAGAAGCCATTCAAAAGAACCACTCCGGCCCGCCCAATCTGGACCGAATACTCGACCGCTCTTGCCGATACATGGAACTCTCGAAAAGCCAGCTAACCATACCAACAGAGATTGTTGGGTATTCAAGCAGGCAGCAAATTAATCGCCAAAACAGTGACAAGGGGCTACACAATGATGACGAGGAAGAGACCCGCCGCCAACAACAGAGGACAAAAGGGATTCCCCCCTCAAGTTCGGACGGTAAACATGATATACGCAACGCATATTCCCAAGAGGGAGCGGAAGCGTGCACTAAGGGACGTATATGCGATGGAGCCAGTCGCCCCAAAATTTAACCCATGGTCCTCTTGCCCGATCACTTTCGATCGAAGAGACCATCCGACCAGTATCCGCCATGGCGGATTCGCCGCATTGGTTTTAGACCCAATCGTTGATGGATTTCACTCACGAGTCCCGATGGACGGCGGCAGAGCTCGAACCTGCTTTATCGGGATACAAAGCGCAAGATGGGCATAGACCCTTCAAGGATTAAACCTACAACGACGACCTTCAAAGGCGCCATACCAGCGAGAGGCCAATTGTACAGCTCGCCACTGCTGAAGTGGTCTTCGGATCCCGGATAATTTCCGAGCGAGGAGTTAATCTTCGACATAGTCCCGCTCCGCAGCGGCTATCACGCTCGCCGGACGAACCGCGTTTAAAAGTTCAACGCGTGCCGCATTATGCATACCTTAAGCTCAAGATGCCAGGCCCTCATGGAGTCATTACGGTCAATGGAAACACGGAACGCTCCCTCCGAACGGAGGAACATACAGCTGCTCTCGCGGCAGAAGTACAGATCAGCCTTTTAAGGCAATTCTCGAGTCCGCCGTTAAACGACGGACACGACCAAACGCGCCGAGCAACATCAACTAAGACCACCTAGCACGCCTCCGTGCCAGAGCAATGCGGCCCCAACCCCAGCCCTCGCAAAATTGCAAGACAAACTCTCCACAGACAAAATTACGCCGGAGATACCATGGGCATAGGGGAAGGGCACAACCACAACAGACCCAGAGTGCGGTTCGACCACACCAGGGCTCCCAAGTGTGTCGCTTTTTTTTTTTTTTTATATAGAACTCAGTCCGCGGCGAGCCGCCGAACTCATGATGCAACAGCCAGGGAAGGACAAAGGTCGCGATTTAACACTCGTGTGGTCTCCATCACGAGCATTAAATTTTTAAAATACAACATTCCGCTGCCTACCCTCGAGGGAGACGCCTTTAATTCGCCCAACCCTTTGCTTTCCGCACTATTTGTATCATTCCGCACTAATAGCATATCTTCTCGAATAAAATGCAGCACTTTTTGCCTTTAATTGCATTACTTTATATATATATATATATATATATATATATATATATATATATATATATATATATATATATATATATATATTCATTTATTTACATGTTGCACCTGCATATTGGTACGCCAAATACACCAGGGCTTATGTCCTCCGCTTTATGGTGTGATAAAGTCCGACACTTTCACAAGTGCGGCACCTCGAACTTATAGCATTATATGAATCGGCTCCAATCATGTCTTGGGTCAATAGTTGGGTTTGCCCGCTCCCATGTTTGGCACCTTACGCTCCCGCTCTATCGGCTAAGGTAGCACTGGAGAACCATCGCGATTGCACCCGGTTGAGCCGGGTTAACGCCTCATTGAAGAAATCTAAAACTGACCGGCATGATAAGGCGTGAGACTGGTCGCTGTTCGAGAGGTCCTTTCGGTCCTTAAAGACCTACGCCGCTCGAGCGAAGTTCGGATTATGTCCGACGAAGGCGTGGATAGCGCCTCAATTCGGTCTTCCAATGCTAGGGGCTTCACTAAATTTAAAATTATAGAATTCTATGGCTAAGTGAGAGTGTTCAAGCACTATAAGTCCGGTTGCCTGGTTCGTTGTGTTGAGCGCCTCCTAGATGGACCCAAAATGGGAACAAGAGTGCTCAAGTTTATCCCAACACCCCAAAGACTGTGGCATGGGGGCTGAAGCCGACGACTTGCCATCTCTCGATTTAATAAACGGCCGCATATAAGGTAATATTTTAAATTAAACAAGCGTTGCTTAGCGATATGAACAAAGTTTTCAGCGCACAGATAACACATTGCGAATTCACTCAATAATTACATCCCAGGGGCACTCATCCGCAATCTTGCGGGCACCCTTCAGACAGCCTTATAGTAAAGTTCGGGCGACGATGCTCCTTGCCCGCCGGTGGCGCGCTGCTGATTAGCTTCTCCGCATCCAGCTTGCCCCAATGCACCTTTGGCGCGGGCAAGGGCCCGACGAGCACCTTCAATACAAAGCGGAGCGCTTGATAACCTCCACCCAGGGGCACGATCCACCAGCCGTCGCACAAGGCCGAAGTAGCTCCTGTGCATGGCCTCTCCGGCCACAACCGACTATGAGCCCTTCATGGCCTGCTCGGCCACCTTAGAAGCTCGACCAGCTGCTTCAGCTGGTCGCTAGGGGCACTGGATGGCCGGCCTCAAAGATACCGAGACCGAAGACCTTCTCCGCTGAGCTCCCTCCTCGGCTCGGTAGAATGCGGCAGCATCGTACACGCCATGCAGGCAGATCTGCAAACGCCTCGGGAGCTCCGAATTCGGGTAAGTATCACGTAATTTACATTCACATGCTTGCTTTGCATGAAAATGCCTTACCCGCTGCTATCTTCTTCATCAACTCAATCTCCTCAAGGGACTTATGGGCCTCGGCCTTGGCGGTTTTGGCACTTTCGAGAGCCGAGGCAAGCTCGGACTCTCGAGTCTTTGAGTCACGCCCAACCTCTCATGCTTTTCCATGAGAGCCCGGAGCTCTTGCTGAACCACCGCCACCTCGCCTCTTGATTTTCTCGCTCTGCCTGCTCAGGTCAGATTATGCTCGGCAGGACACGGCCTCCTTCGTGGCCGCCACCTCGCTCTTGGCCCCGCAGCACCCATGTTATCCTTGTTATTTTTTGTCGCAACCTAAATCCTTTTCTGTAAGGTACAAATTCAAAGCGGTGTTACTCACCTTCTTTGTCTTGGAGCTGCTTCCTGGCGCGGCCGAGCTCTTGCCCGGACCACCCGAGCTCCTGCTTCAAAGCACCGACCTCCGCAGTCAGTGCGGCAGAGGTCAGCAGTGCAGCCTGCAACCCATATTGACATAATTTTTTAGCAACCCTGCGTTTATCTTTTTTAGGATCCTCAGTCCGGCTTTTCTTTCCGAACACCGAACCGAGCATCAGGGGCTACTGTCTATGTGGTATTATAATGCATATTTTTAACTTCTTACCTCAAAGCCTGATAGAAGGCTATTGCAGGCTTCGGTCAGCCCGCCTTTGGCGAGCTGCACCTTTTAAATCACCGCACTCATAATAGTGCGGTGTTCTTCCTCGATGGAAGCGCTCTGCAGCACCTCCAACAAATTGCCCGGCGCCTCCGGTTGGACGGAAGCCGCCGGCGTCATGGTCTTGCCCTTCGATCGAAGGGGCCGCCTGCCGGACACTGGAACCACTGCGGGTTTCGTTGTGGAGTCCGGCGCGAAGTCCGGGAGGGCGCCTTGTGGTGCCTCCGGAGCCTCCCCCTGGTGGGTCCCTTCTGGGGATCCCACCCCGGCGTCTTCGGCGTCGCGAGGGGTGGAGGCGGTCGGGATGGAGTCTACATCCGACGAAGCCAACGACCCGCCGATGAAGCGGGAGATCATCACCGCCGGACTACGGGTAGCATGCGGCGTTAGAATGACACTATGTGACGCAGCAAAAGAAATTATAAATCATTCAGAACCGGATACTTACGATCTTGCAGGAGTCCCGCCCTTGAAGGCTATTCTTCCTCGCCAACGTTGATGTTGGCAGAGCTGTCCGGGAATAGTCCTTCCCTCTTGACCCTCCGCCTCCCGGCTTGGGGAAGCCTTCCTCTTCCTCTCTCCTCCTCCGAGAGAGTCCTCTTCCTCCTCCTCATTTTCGGGGAGGAGTCAGCCCCGAGTCGCCGGACACAAAAACGGGCACTCTTTCGAGCACCCGTGGCCTCCTTCTTGGTTTTCTTCTCCGCACCACGCAGGTGCCGGAACCAGCAGCCTCGCTAGACGAAAGCGCCTCATCGGATTTTCTGGCATAGGAGCCGGACAGTAATCTGCTCCGCCTTCTTCATCCAGTCCCGTCAAAGGAAAAGGGAAATTAATACCCGTATAGAGTCAAACTATGAAAACAAGTGTCCCGTAAAGGGTAGAATCACTTACCTCGTCACCGACGCAAGCGAGCGGAATCATGATCTTCCGTCATGGATGCGGGGCTTCGCGCCTTTGAACAGCACCTTCCAGCGCCTTCAGACATTGTGTCGAAGAGCTTGTTCAGCGCCTGGTGCTGTGCCGGATCGAACTCCCATAGATTGAATGCCCGCTCTTGGCATGGGAGAATCCGGCGGACAAGCATGGCTTGGACCACGTTAACCAGCTTGAGCTTCTTCACCAGCTTCTTGATACAGGTCTGGAGTCCCGTCAGCTCCTTCAAACTGCCCCACAGCAAGCCCTTCTCTTTCCAGGAGGTGAGCTGCGTGGGGATACCAGATCTAAACTCGGGGGCCGCCGCCCATTTAGGGTCACGTGGCTCGGTGATGTAGAACCACCCCGATTGCCACCCCTTGACGGATTCCACGAAGGCCCCTTCGAACCAAAGGACGTTGGGCATCTTGCCCAACATGGCGCCTCCGCACTCCGCTTGAATGCCCTTCACTACCTTCGCTTGACATTGAAGGTCTTGAGCCAAGTCGGTGGGGCTGATGCGAGGAAGGCCTCGCACACCACGATAAACGCCGAGATGTTGAGGATGAAGTTCGCGCCAGATCATGGAAATCCAGGCCGTAGTAGAACATGAGCCCCGGACAAAGGGGTGAAGTGGAAAGCCCAGTCCATGGAGGAAGTGGGAAAGAAAGACAACCTCTCATGGGGCCTGGGTGGGGATGAGCTGCCCGTCGTCGGGCCGCGGTGCTGGCGATGTCGCCGGAGAGGTATCCGCGTCGCGCAGTTTGGCGATTTGCTCCTCCTTAACGGTGGAGGCCAACCATTTACCTCCCGCTCCGGACATGGTCGGAGAAGGTTGAGACGAGATGCGCGAGCTTGGGTGCTGGAGCTCGAAAAGCGCGAGACGGATAAGCAAAGGAGGAAGAAGGCGAGGTGAGAAGGTGAATCTTATCCCTTATATGGGCGGCGAAGTCTTACGCGTCCCCCACCGGCCTGGTAAAACTCGCTATCTCCTGCGCCACCATCAATGACGCGTTGGGTTACCCACGCCCGTATTGATGAGAATCCCGGATTAAGGGGAAACACGATCTCTGCTTCGACAAGACGTGCCAAGGAAACCGCTTCGCTAAATGCGCTGAGATGGTAAAGTAAAAAAACAATTCGAGTAATGGCTTGGTAGTGGTGTGACGTCATGCCATGAAAAACGTCAGCAGATTGAACTTGTGTATATATTATTATTCTCTCTACGGTGGAATGTGGAATTTATTTTGCAAAGCCGGACACTATCCTGGTGTTCCCAATCTTCTATCATTTGGAGGAGGAACCCGCCTTGCAATGCCAAGCAATATACACGCCGGACTTATCGTCATTGAAGCCTGGTTCAGGGGCTACTGAGGGAGTCCTGGATTAGGGGGTGTCCGGATAGCCGGACTATCATCATCAGCCGAACTATCATTTGCCAGACTATCATCATCGACCGAACTCCAAGACTATGAAGATACAAGATTGAAGACTTCCCCCGTGTCCGGATGGGACTATCCTTGGCGTGGAAGGCAAGCTTGGCGATACGGATATGTAGATCTCCTACCATTGTAACCGACTCTATGTAACCCTAGCCCTCTCCGGTGTCTATATAAACCGGATGGCTTTAGTCCGTAGGACAACAACCACAACAACCCTTACAATCATACCATAGGCTAGCTTCTAGGGTTTAGCCTCCTTGATCTCGTGGTAGATCCACTCTTGTAAACATCCACAATATCAATATCAATCGAGCAGGACGTAGGGTTTTACCTCCATCAAGAGGGCCCAACCTGGGTAAACATCGTGTCCCTTGTCTCCTGTTACCATCCGCCTAGACGCACAGCTCGGGACCCCTACCCGAGATCCGCCGGTTTTGACACCGACACTCCCCTGCAAAACTACGCTGGTATACGATGATAAAAATAAGCACGGATGAATCATTCTCAAAGTATTGGGGCTTCGGTCTCGCCATTACCTCGAGGCTGGATGTATTCGGTAATCGGCAGAATGGCAACTAGGGCATTATCAATGCTCAGCCAGGTGAAATACCCCATCAATCAGCTCCACCGATATGTCCGGATCCTCTTGGGAGGCCGGATCGAGGAACCGCTCGATCTTCGGGTTGTGGAGGCAGGCTGTTTATATCCTTTATGGCTCGGCGCAGTTCCTCGTCCAAATCACAAAATGAGATACTTGACTATGGGAATATGGATCGGATGGGCAGAAAGAATGTCCACTTACCCAGCTTGGAGGATTGTTCATAGAAAATCCGCCCCGTGGGTTGACGCAAAGAAATTCCTCCTCTTCTCCCTTGTACAATGTCGACAAGATCTTCATCGATCGGGCGATCGATCCCGCCCCTTACGGCCATGGCGGGTGGCATCATCCTCCCATTGAAATCCCACATGGGTGGCTCTATATTTGAGCGGCTGCACCCCGCGATAATGCATGTGGCCATGACTCGATCATGGTCAGTTCGAATGAGCCAACAACCTTATTCGCTCATCGTAAAGGACGCCCTGCTATTTTCCTCTGGGGCTCCGTGGACGCCAGCTTAGGCGCTTTCTTCAAAGGAGCATTATCAACTCCGGAGGCCTATCCAACAGGGTCCGCAGGGGACGCCTTCTATATGAAACCATTCCAAAGGCTAGTCTTCGACGCTTTCTTGGGTTCCGGATAGATATCCGTCCCGGCGATGCGCCATAGTTCAGCTCCGCCACTTGATATATCGACCCCTCTCCCGAGAACGGGTACGAGGCGTAACAACCTCTTCCACAGCGCAAAATGAGCCTCGATGCCCAAAAATAGCTCGCAAAGGGCCACGAAGCCCGCAATATGCAGAATGGAGGCAGCGAAGATTGTGCAACTGAGGCCATAGAACTCCAGAGCCCCCGGAGAAACGGATGAATTGGAAATCCGAGCCTCTTATCAAATAAGGGACAAGGCATACCCGCCTCCTTGGGAGGGACTGGGACGCCTCCGCTTGTTTTCCGCCTTATAGGTGGCAAGTCCGCTCGAACAGAACCATGAAGGCCGGGGAAGAAATCCCTTGGTTTGAGCGCCACTAGCTCCTGTAAGGGATGGAGCATCTCTCCCAATCTCCGTGGTGAGGACTGGAGGGCGAGAGGAGGAGCCGCCGACCGTCCATGATGGAATGGATTTACATCGAGATGCGCCCAATGAAAGCTCGCAAGGGAAGATGGTTTGATTCGGATCTAGATCCTCGTCTCTTATATAGACATCTCATTTGCGCAGCTAGGGGGGTAAATGTAAAAATACCCTGGCTTTTCGCATTCGTTCAACATGTGGAAGATGGCCATTATTGGGCGTGGAAGCCAAGGAGCGCGATATTCATGAGAAGCCGGACACTATCCAAACAGGTACACAAGATTTGGAGAAGAACCCGCCTTGCAATGTCGAAGACAATCTACGCGCCGGACTCATTGTCATTGAAGCCTGGTTCGGGGGCTACTGAGGGAGTCCTGGATTAGGGGGTGTCCGGATAATCGAACTATAGCCTTTGGCCGTACTCCTGGACTATGAAGATACAAGATTGAAGACTTCGTCCCGTGTCCGGATGGGACTTTCCTTGGCGTGGAAGGAAAGCTTGGCGATACGAATATGTAGATCTCCTACCATTGTAACCAACTCTGTGTAACCCTAACCCTATTCGGTGCCTATATAAACCGGAGGGTTTTAGTCCGTAGGACGAACAACAATCATACCATAGGCTAGCTTCTAGGGTTTAGCCTCTCTGATCTCGTGGTAGATCTACTCTTGTACTACCCATATCATCAATATTAATCAAGCAGGAGTAGGGTTTTACCTCCATCGAGAGGGCCCGAACCTGGGTAAAAACATCTTGTCCCTTGTCTCCTGTTACCATCCGCCTAGACGCACAGTTCGGGACCCCCTACCCGAGATCCGCCGGTTTTGACACCGACAACCATCTTTGGTAGGCAATCCATAAGTGGCTCTCATGATAGATTCATATGGTAATTTTATTTTCTTTCTAGGAAAGTGTTCCATGCCTTTCTTTAATGGAAATTGGAATCTAATATTCCCTTCCTTCATATCAATAATTGCACTAATCGTTCTAAGGAAAGGTCTACCAAGAATAATAGGACATGAAGGATTGCAATCTATATCAAGAACGATAAAATCTACGGGCACATAATTCCTATTTGCAACAATAAGAACATCATTAATTCTTCCCATAGGCTTTTTAATAGTGGAATCCGCAAGATGCAAGTTTAGAGAGCAATCATCAAAGTCACGGAAATCTAGCAAATCACACAAAGTTTTGGGAATAGTGGAGACACTAGCACCCAAATCACACAAGGCATGAAACTCATTATCTTTAATTTTAATTTTAATAGTAGGTTCCCACTCATCATAGAGTTTTCTAGGAATAGAGACTTTCAACTCAAGTTTTTCTTCATAAGATTGCATCAAGGCATCAACAATGTGTTCGGTAAAGGCCTTATTTTGACTATAAGCATGAGAAGAATTTAGCACGGTTTGCAACAAGGAAATACAATCAATCAAAGAGCAATTTTCATAATTAAATTCCTTGAGATCCAATATAGTGGGTTTAGCAACATCTAGTTTTTTTTTCTTTCAATCCCGCATTTATCAATTTCATCATCAAGATCTAAAAACTCCGAATTCTTAGAATGCCTTCTAGGTAAAGGAAGATCATATTCAGTTTCATCAAGATTCATATTGCAAAACAAAGATTTAATGGGGTACACATCAATAACTTTTAGTTCTTCATCTTGATTTTCATAGGAATTGGGAGAACACGCTTTAATAAATGCATCTTTGGAAGCACGCATCCTAGCGGTTCTTTCTTTGCACTCATCAATGGAAATTCTCATAGCTTTGAGAGACTCATTGATATCATGCTTAGGAGGAATAGATCTAAGCTTTAAAGAATCAACCTCAAGGGAAATTCTATCAACATTCCTAGCCAAATCATCAACTTTAAGCAATTTCTCTTCAAGCAAAGCATTAAAATTCTTTTGTGAATTCATAAACTCTTTAACACTACTCTCAAATTCAGAGGGCATATTATTAAAATTTCCTTAAGAGTTGTTGTAGGAATTTCCATAATTATTAGAAGGATTACTAGGATAAGGCCTAGGATTAAAATTCCCTCTATACGCGTTGTTACCAAAATTATTCCTACCAACAAAATTCACATCCATATATTCATTATTATTCTCAATCAAGGTAGACAAAGGCATATCATTAGGATCGGAAGAAACACTCTTAGTAGCAAATAATTTCATAAGTTCATCCATCTTTCAACTCAAAACATTAATTTCTTCTATCACATGCACTTTTTTTATTAGTAGATCTTTCGGTATGCCATTGAGAATAATTAACCATAATATTGTCTAGAAGTTTAGTAGCATCTCCTAGAGTGATTTCCATAAAAGTGCCTCCCGCGGCCAAATCTAAAAGATTTCTAGAAGCAAAATTCAATCCGGCATAATTTTTTTGTATAATCGTCCATAAGTTCAAACCATGAGTAGGACAATTACATATCATTAATTTCATTCTCTCCCAAGCTTGTGCAACATGTTCATGATCAAGTTACCTAAAATTCATAATATCGTTCCTAAGAGAGATAATCTTAGCGGGAGGAAAATACTTAGAGATAAAAGCATCTTTGCACTTGTTCCAAGAATCAATACTATTTTTAGGCAAAGATGAAAAACACGCTTTAGCATGATCTCTAAGCGAAAAAGGAAATAGCTTCATTTTAACGACACCATTATCGACATCTTTTTTCTTTTGCATATCACATAAATCAACGAAGCTATTCAGATGAGTAGCGGCATCTTCACTAGGAAGGTCGGCGAATTGATCTTTCATAACAAGATTCAACAAAGCAGTATTGATTTCACAAGATTCAGTATTGGCAAGAGGAGCAATCGGAGTGCTAAGGAAATCATTATTATTGGTATTGGTGAAGTCACACAACTTAGTAGCATCTTGAGCCATCGCGACAAACAACCAATCCAACACACGAGCAAACAAGCGGGCGAGGAAAAGGCAACGGGAAAAAGAGGAGGAGATTGGGAAAAAGAGTGCGAATAAAACGACAAGGGTGAAGTGGGGGAGAGGAAAACGAGAGGCAAATGGCAAATAATGTAATGCGAGAGATAGGGATTGTGATGGGTACTTGGTATGGTTGACTTTTGCGTAGACTCCCCGGCAACGGCGCGAGAAATTCTTCTTGCTACCTCTTGAGCACTGCGTTGGATTTCCCCGAAGAGGAGAGGATGATGCAGCAAAGTAGCTTAAGTATTTCCCTCAGTTTTTGAGAACCAAGGTATCAATCCAGTAGGAGGCCACGCACAAGTCCCTCGTACCTGCACAAAACGATAGCTCCTCGCAACCAACGCAATTAGGGGTTGTCAATCCCTGCACGATCACTTACGAGAGTGAGATCTGATAGAGATGATAAATAATATTTTTGATATTTTTGGTATAGAGATGCAAAGTGAAAAGTAAAAGGCAAAGTAAAGAACAAAGCAAGTATTAAAGTGATGGAGATTGATATGATGAGAATAGGCCCGGGGGCCATAGGTTTCACTAGTGGCTTCTCTCAAGAGCATAAGTATTCTACGGTGGGTGAACAAATTACTGTTGAGCAATTGACAGAATTGAGCATAGTTATGAGTATATCTAGGTATGATCATGTATATAGGCATCACGTCCGAGACAAGTAGACCGAAACGATTCTGCATCTACTACTATTACTCCACTCATCGACCGCTATCCAGCATGCATCTAGAGTATTAAGTTAAAAACAGAGTAACGCCTTAAGCAAGATGACATGATGTAGAGGGATAAATTCATGCAATATGATGAAAACCCCATCTTGTTATCCTCGATGGCAATAATACAATACGTGCCTTGCTGCCCCTTCTGTCACTCGGAAAGGAACCGCAAGATTGAACCCAAAGCTAAGCACTTCTCCCATTGCAAGAACTACCAATCTAGTTGGCCAAACCAAACGGATAATTCGAAGAGACTTGCAAAGATAACCAATCATACATAAAAGAATTCAGAGAAGATTCAAATATTTTTCATAGATAAGCTGGATCATAAACCCACAATTCATCGGTCTCAACAAACACACCGCAAAAAGAAGATTACATCGAATAGATCTCCACGAGAGAGGGGGAGAACATTGTATTGAGATCCAAAAAGAGAGAAGAAGCCATCTGTCTACTAGCTATTGACCCGAAGGTCTGAAGTAAACTACTCACACTTCATCGGAGAGGCTATGGTGATGATGTAGAAGCCCTCCGTGGTGGATGCCCCTCCCATGAGCTCAAACAGGCCTCAAGATGGGATCTCGTGGATACAGGAAGTTGCAGCGGTGGAATTAGGTTTTGGCTCAGATTCGATCGCTTGGGGGTATGTAGGTATATATAGGAGGAAGGAGTACGCCGATGGAGCAACAGGGGCCCACGAGGCGGGGCGCGCCTAGGGGGCACCCCCACCTCGTGACCACCTCCGTTGTTCCTGGCGAGGGTCCAAGTCTCCGGATCACGCTCGTGAGAAAATCACGTTTTGAAGGTTTCATTCCGCTTGGACTCGCTTGATATCCCGCTTCTTCAAAACACTGAAATAGGCAAAAAAAACAGCAATTCTGGGCTGGGCCTCCGGTTAATAGGTTAGTCCCAAAAATAATATAAAAGTGGAAAATAAAGCCCAATATAGTCCAAAACAGTAGATAAAGTAGCATGGAGCAATCAAAAATTATAGATACGTTGGAGACGTATCAATTACCAAGCTAGGCCAAAAGCCTTGATGCGGTTTGAAGCTACGTCGGTATTTCCCCAAAGAGGAAGGGATGATGCAGCACAACGGCGGTAGGTATTTCCCTCAGTGATGAGACCAAGGTTATCAAAACAGTAGGAGAACCAAGCAACACTACATAAACAACACCTGCACACAAATAAGAAATACCCACAACCCGACGTGTAAAAGCGGTTGTCAATCCCTTTCGGGCAACGGCGCCAGAAATTGGCAAACGGACATGAGAGATTAGTAAATATTGATAGATCAAACGCCAAATAAAATAAATTGCAGCAAGGTATTTTTGTATTTTTGGTTTAATAGATCTGAAAATAAAAGCAAAGGAAAATAGATCGCAAAGGCAAATATATTAAAGAAGAGACCCGGGGGCCATAGGTTTCACTAGTGGCTTCTCTCGAGAAAAATAGCAAACGGTGGGTGAACAAATTACTGTTGGGCAATTGATAGAACTTCAAATAATCATGACGATATCCAGGCAATGATCATTATATATGCATCACGTCCAAGATTAGTAGACCGACTCCTGCCTGCATCTACTACTATTACTCCACACACTGACCGCTATCCAGCATGCATCTAGTGTATTAAGTTCATGGAAAAATGGAGTGATGCAATAAGAATGATGACATGATGTAGACAAGATCTATTTATGTAGAAATAGACCCCATCGTTTTATCCTTAGTAGCAACGATACATATGTGTCGGTTCCCCTTCTGTCACTGGGATCATGCACCGTAAGATCGAACCCACTACAAAGCACCTCTTCCCATTGCAAGATAAATAGATCAAGTTGGACAAAAATACCAAATATCGGAGAAGAAATACGATGCTACAAGCAATCATGCATATAAGAGATCAAAGAAGACTCAAATAACTATCATGGATAAAAAGATAGATCTGATCATAAACTCAAAGTTCATCGGATCCCAACAAACATACCGCAAAAGAGTTACATCATATGGATCTCCAAGAGACCATTGTATTGAGAATCAAACGAGACAGAGGAAGCCATCTAGCTATTAACTATGGACCCGTAGGTCTACAAAGAACTACTCATGCATCATCGGAGAGGCACCAATGGAAGTGGTGAACCCCTCCGTGATGGTGTCTAGATTGGATCTGGTGGTTCTGGACTCTGCGGCGGCTGGAATTGATTTTCGTTGACTCCCCCAAGGTTTCTGGAATATTGGGATATTTATAGGGCAAAGATTTTGTTGAGGGGACACCCGAGGTAGGCACAACCCACCAGGGCATGCCCTGGTGGGTTTTGCTCCCCTCGGAGCACCCCCAGGCGCTTCTCCGGCCCACTGGATGTCTTCTGGTCCAAAAAAATCCTCAAAAAGTTCCGCTGTGTTCGGACTCCGTTTGGTATTGATTTCCTGTGATGTAAAAAACATGCAGAAAACATCAACTGACACTTGGCCCTATGTTAATAGGTTAGTACAAAAATGATATAAAATGACTATAAAATGATTATAAAACATCCAGGAATGATAATATAACAACATAGAACAATAAAAAATTATAGATACGTTGGAGACGTATCAAGCCTAAGCTTGGGGGTGTATGTATTTCCACTAACATTACATTCATGTTCACACATTTCATTCCAGATGTCGGTGTTCGCACTTTTTCATTGTGTCATCCATGCTATATTTATTTTCTCGCTTTCTTCTTGTGTGTTTGAAAAAATTTGAGAAAATCAAAAAAATATTTCTTGCTTCTTTTTGGTTTTTCTCTCTAAGTTTAGTTAGTTGTAGTTTCAAAAATAAAACCCAAAAAGATTTCCTTGTTCTCCTTTTTCTTGTTGGGAGCTTTATCGTGTAAATAGTTTTTCTTGTTTTTGTTTTTCCTTTTATTTAATTTGCTTTCTTCAAGAAAAAACCTAAAAACTCCAAAAATATTTCAGTGTGTTTCTATAAAATTCTTTTCTTTTTATTGAGTCATACCAAGGAGAAGACCATGATGAAAATGTTGAGTGGCTCTCATATGCATTATTGTTGATCTAACAAAGAGCCCATATTACCTTGTCTTCTCCTCTTGAATAAAATGTTTGCAGATTCTAGCTTAGCCCACAACATTCTTGCACTATTATTATTTCCATATCATTCGGTCATGCAAGTGAAAGGCAATAATGAGGATATTTGATGAACTGGCTTTGGCAGAGAGAAACGGGTATGAACTCGACTTGTTCTATTTTTGTAAATATGTTTAACCTAGTATCCATGATTCAACATATTATGATCAAACATGTTTGTAATGAAAATAAGAGATTATAGTTTCTCATGCCATGCCTAAGTAGCTAGGAGTGGATGATGATTTATCTTGGATGTCAACATGCATTAAAATGATTGTGATGTAGTATGATGATATGGCATCCTCCTCTGAATGTTGGCTTGACTTGGCACATGTTTATGCATGTAGTTGAATCAAAACCAACATAACCTCTACGATATTTATGCCCATGGTGCCCATATCCTACTGTAACACCCCAAAAATTTAGCCAAGTTTTAAATATTAAAATTTTGCCAGGAGTTTTAAATTTTTTATTTCTATTGATTTCAGAACTCTTCTTTTAATATTAAGGTGTCCTTTCCATGTGGAGCTTTCCAAAACATACTAGACTTCTATGCTCTTTGTATAACATTTTCTTAATCAGTAGATTTATTTATTAAATTACTTCACCCTGAGCTTTATTCATTAAAATGAATTGTTTTAAATTTTGGAGCTCTTTTTGAACTACAACCATTTGATAGAATCACTTAAAATTCCAACCCAAAATTTGGAGATGTCATGTGATGTCTCTAAATCACTTGTGTGCATTAATATAATTATTTCATTGCATATTTTGAGTTTTACACCTGTTTTTCAAATCTGGTCCAGTGGACACTTTTGCACTAAAGCCTAATAAAATATTTCCCTAGAACCTCCACCAAAATTTTGGGATGTCAGTGGTAGCATGCCATCCAACTTTATGCAAAAAACCTAGTGTTGTTCTTTGGAAAAATTGAGTGAATCATCCTCATCTTCATTCTGGTGCCATTTGGTGATTTGTACTGCAACCAACTCCTAACCTGCTTCTTTATCCATAATTCCTTTTCCTACTTATAGTCCTCCTTGCCAAACCCTTAAGTCCGTAAGAGTGGACCCTTTGGAAGATTTCTCGTTCATGAAACAAAGGCTATTCACTTTCTCGCCGAGAACTGAAGTTTTGCATAACTTGCACTAACAAGTTTCTGCTTTTGTCAAACTAACTTCACCACCCCCTTATCCATCCAAAGAGACACTGATCTGGAAATTTTGGCCACTCCAAGAAATGCCTAAGTGCCCTTGGCATTTTGTCAAACACCTTTTGGGCATGATCAGTTTTGACATAAATCTTTGTTTGCACTGTGGACTTGATCCCCTGGCCAAACCAGCATGTCAAATAGTTTTGCCTTAGACTATAACCACACCCCGCTAACTCTCTTGTGGTTTGGAGCCCCCTACCATGCCATGGCATTTCGTCGAGCACGTTCCGTGCGTGCTCTGGGCGCGAGCAGAGCACGCGTATTGCACGTGCTGCACCCGAGCCGACGGTTCGCGCCCTTGGTTCGCCACCACCCTGCAGAGCCACGCCACTCGCTTGGCTTCTCGCCGCGTCGCGCCAAGAGCCCCGACCGCCTCCTCGCCTCCCTGCCAGCATAGCCAGCAAGCCGCTTACGGCACGCCCATGTCAAGATCCGCCACCGCCATGGGCAGCACCGTCCAAACCACCACAGGCCACCGCCTCCTTCGACAAAGTAGTAGTCGCCGTTAGCCCCGAGCTAGCCAGCCACCGCCATGTCACCTGCAGCAGCAGAGAGGCGGTTCGCCGTTTTATCTCCGCCACCTCGGACCGACCTAGCCACGCTTATATAAGGAAGCCCCGAGCGTCTCCGAGCCCTCAGGTAGCCTCACGCCGTCTCACTAGCGCCCCCATCGCCACCAATTGAAGGGGAGCAGGTCATCTTCAACCTCTCCGGTCAGTTCGGCCACCGCCGCTTCCCGGCTCCGTTCGGCGCAACCAGGGCCTCCCCCTCTCCACTCTCTTCACCAAAAACCCTCTCTTCCTCCCGTGAACTCCTCCCCCTGCTCAGGTTGGATCGGGAACCACCGCGGCCCCAAAACCCCACTTCGCCTCGGCTTTCTCCGCCATGAGCTCGCGCCGCGATTTCTCCACCTCCGACGACCCTGCGACCACCGGAAGGACCTCCTAGGAGCGGCGGGTCTATCCCTGCATTCGGATGCCCGCGAAGAACCGCCGTTCGTCGGCGACGATCACCGGACGTCCCGCCTCTGCTCGGGCAGAGAAGAGGAGGGAGTGGGGACTAGTCAAACCTGACTAGTGGCCCCCCTGGACCCACTGTTAGTGACACCCCGCACGTCCACGCTGGATAAGTGGAGGCGTAATTTCAAAATACGCCTTCTACGTGGTCAGTAATCGAATCGTTTTTCTGTTTTTCTGTTTTATTTTAAAATCAGATTTTGACCAGAACTTAGACTGTCTATAACTTTTTAAATACAACTCCAAATGAATTGATTCTTTTTCCTACCTCTCTCAAATATGGTCTAGTTTATTTCAAGATTTATTTGAAAAATTTGCAGACAACCTTTTTGTGCTGTTTTGATTTTATGTAATAATTCAAATATATTCTTTTAAATAGGATTTTTGAAGATTTCAAGATGTTTTGGAATGCACCCTGCCTTCCATGACCTGAAGGCAAGCATTCTGAACCCTGGTGTAATTTTTGTGTGTGTTGCTTGGCACGGTGACAACACCACCCCGACATGAGCATACGTCATTTTATGTGAGGATGTGTTCCTACTCATGAGTGCATGGTAATGAATTTCATGCAAATGGAGTTGATATGATTGTGATATGAATCACCGTCATATGCCTTTCATGCATACCGGGAGGAAAGTCGGGAAGGCCTCTATCTTGGGTAGACACGGTCTTGTCCCTAGTCCTCCGTCGAGACGGTCGTGTCCGGTATGGCATGAGGGGGTATGTCGCATGGTGTTTCTATCTGTTGTTTGAAGTATATGCATTGTTATACTAATCTTGCAGGGAATATTACAACCTCCTGAGTCGACCGTAGATCGAGTCTTGTGCCAGTAACCCCCATACTTGCGTCGTACTACCACTCGTCTCTACAACAAGTAGGGTACGGTTTAGTAAGTTGTCAACCCCTTTCCTAAGCACACACCGTACAGAGAGGCCATGGTGGAAGATACCGGAGGCCTCCAGTAGTCATAGCATCGGGTCCGGGAGCATGGGTGTTTTGGTTGTAGCCGAAGGTGGGTAGCTCCCCAGTTTGCGCGCGATATAAATTCTGTGATCCCATGTTACGTCGAGGTTGTAGCCTCCCCACTTAGAGTTTCGCTTAACAGGTGTCGTGGGTGATTCCAGACACATGTGGGTTAAGCTGGTGTGTGCAAGTTAGGTGTGTTTTCAACAAAAGATCAGAGACGGAATTAGTCCCGATGGACTAAAGGAACTGCTACTCATGGGTAAAGAGTACACCTCTGCAGAGATTAAACCTATTCGAATAGCCGTGTCCATGGTTAAGGATTACAGTCTGGGATGGGTCAAGTGTCGGTCTTAGTGTCGGTCTTCGGAGGTGAAACTGTTAAACCAGTACTGAAATCACAACTTGTGGATTGTGATAATTATGATTATTATTATTATTATTGTTGACTAACCCGTGATATTATTGGTATTATCGAATATCCCTGGGATGGTTCTACCTCCTGGACATTTACTGTGTCTTCTTTTAAAAGCCCTTTATGTGGTGTCACTAAGACGCCCGACTGTGGCATTTCTTTTAAAGCCCTTTATGTGGTGTCGCTAAGACGCCCGACTGTGGCATTTCTTTTAAAGCCCTTTATGTGGTGTCGCTAAGACGCCCGACTGTGACATTTCTTTTAAAGCCCTTTCTGTGGTGTCGCTAAGACGCCCGACTATGGCATTTCTTTTAAAGCCCTTTATGTGGTGTCGCTAAGACGCCCGACTGTGGCATTTCTTTTAAAGCCCTTTTATGTGGTGTTGCTAAGACGCCCGACTGGTGCATGCTTGTTATTTATCTCATAATTTTTATACTACTCTTGTTATTTATTTCACAATTTTAATACTACTATGTTATTGCATATTCATAAATAACATACTTGCACACAGCAGAGTTTTATTTATCTTTTGTGACTGACATCATGAGCATAAAATATTTTGAGCACATCATTGTTAAATTATGCCTATGTTCATAATTTTTGCGAGTACATTCAAAGTACTCACTGGCTTGTCCCTGGCTATTGTCTTGGCCAGATTTCCTTGCGCGGAGAGGAGCGATCGTGGCGACAGTCCCAGAACCTAAGCAACGGCGATAGCAGCCTCGCGAAGATAGGAGTTAACCTAGTCAGCTGTTCCTGTGGGAATTGGAGTCCCATAGACACTGATGATCCATAAACCGCTTCCACCATCAACCATTAGAAACCAATTGTTGTACTCACAGGCCAGAATGGTCTTGTACCACATATTTTTTATTTTGCTTGGAATTTCTGTATCAAGTTGATGCCTCATCAGCTAACAGTTATCCTGGGGCTGGTGAGCACAAGGGCCATTTTCTAGAAATTTACACCCGGAGATTCGGTCCCCACAAACTTGGTATCAGAGCCAGGCTGACCATTGGCTAGTCCTATCTTAGCCAGGTCAATAAACTTAGGCTAACAACCCATCGAGCCATAACCAAAACCTCAGCCAAGCTTCTCGCACAAGATAGGCACACAGTGACCCGACGCTTTTTGGCAGTCGGTGCCCAACCTATCAACCTAGCCCGCCTATCACGCACCAAAGACCAGCACCTAAGGTGTCTCATTCATAGCGCATGCGAAGGAAGACTCCGTCCTTTTTCTATAAAAAGGACACGCCGCCTCAACCCAGCCCAGCGCAGCCGCTACCCCAAAACCGAGCCACAATGCCTGGTCCCAGAGTGCACCATGAGACTACAAAGAACCAACCTTGGAGGTTTTGTGACCATACTGCAAACCCTACCCGTCGTGCCTATGCATTAGAAGAGCCACCCGAATATGTTGTGTACCAAGGACCCATAAGTGGTGAGAGCCACAATTCAGGCCATCAGACATACCTACGGTAGGGTCTGCACCGAGCACCCCTACAGTTTCACCGGAAGGACAACTTCCTTTGAGCCACAAGCCATCCAACTAGCTGCTCGAGAAGCTATAGTTCATCTCGTGCACCTGTCGCCTGAGTTAACTCGTCGCCGCTCCACTACTACCCCAGCGTGAAGGGTATGGTAGACCACCCCAAGTTGCCAACGGAGATCACGAGACGGATCCTGCATTGCTGCACCTAGTGCGCTATGTAAGTGCACTGGAGGAACTGTTCGATCAAATCACCATTGATCTGATCGCAGCTCGTGGAGAGTTGGTTCGTCGAGCCCCAGCGAGAGAAGAGAACGAGCCCAACGCCAACAACCTAGTCGTGCTGTTCGGACACCCGATCGAGACCCTGAGGTCAGCCCCAGCCGTTAGTCAAGGTGCTTTGATGACCCCAGAAGTGCTTCGCCGCCTCCTGGGAGCACACTCCAACGGGGTTGTGGTCAACAATCCCCGCGATGGTCATCATCACTACCCCGAGCCTGCAGCCCCTCACCCTCTCCAGCTAATTCCGACAGTGAGAACTATGGAGAAGCCTCGACATCCACAAGGGACGCCCGCTTGGATGTAAACGAAGTAGACTAAGTCACTCGAGTAGTGGCGAGTCCCCGTGTATCCTCGCTTTGTAATCCTGTGATCCCTTAAATTAATGCAGCCTGGCATCATGCATCTGTTTTATATAGTAGTCTTGCATGGATGTATTAGCATGCAGGGTGACTTCTCTATCCTTGGCGCAACCACCAAAAACTGCCCCGACAACACCCACAGTGATACGTCACTTTAGTAATATGTGTGTACCTGTGGTTGACCCCGAGCTGAGCCGGCAAATTCTTTACCTTTCACCACGGTAAAAAAAAATATGACCCAGCTTCGGTGCTATATAAAGGCCACCGAGTAACCCTATCAAGCACCCCTCACCTTGTGCACCATTCTCACAACCATTTCTTGCCATGCCGAACCCCAGTATCTATCTGAGAACTCCAGATGCAACCCCGAGTAGTTTTGTCAAGATATTGTGGGATTTTACCCGCAGTACCATGGGCGCTACCCAGCCACCCCAGTACGAGCTGTTCAAATCAAGAATCACCCCTTCCCTCAAGATATTGAGCAGCCGTGCACATCCCGCCCGTAAACCCAAACCAAGATCCAACGGAGGTCTCCTTCAGAGGGAAATCTATGCCAACCCAAGATATGGTCAGAGAAGCTGCTGCAGATGAAGCGCTTGCTCGCCTTCGATTCATGGTACCCTATGCCGGTGAATAGGATATTATTATTTTCCGAGCCGCAGCACCCGGAGGAGCAACATCTTTCCAGTGGACGATTGAGAGAGACCCAGCCTTGGCCAACCTCGTCCAATACGTCATCGCTCAAGAACGTTTAACCCAACATGTGATGGGTTATCTACAAAGCCTCGCGGATTTAAATCCTCAGATCGCCATCGGCAGATCACTGAGGCCCGACCAGGAGAGACACATTCATCGTCTGGTCAATCCACTCCCTCCGATAGAAGAAGAGTGTATCCCAGTACCAGAGACGTTTTCTCAGGACCCCGTCCAGTTACCGTTTTCAATTTAGATGCACCACTGTTTTTATTATCGCAACTTTTATTTATGTGTTGTGACTTATGCATAGTACCCCAAGTTTCGCGGCGAGAAAATCATTAAGGTGAGTAGCTCTGCTGCGGATTAACTCTAATGTATTACTGTTTTCTCTCGCGAGAAATCCTGGAGTGAGATTTCTTTTCCCTGGGTTGCCGCATCGTATTTTTTCTCATGACATAGATTATTTATTTCACGCAGCACCACGGCAGCAGACTCACAACCTCAATTACTCAAAACACATACACTGCTTGCAGAATATTGCAACTGTGTTGCGTCTAACTAAGCACTTCCCGACAACAGTTAACACCCGACACACCCCACCTACTCCTCGTGATCACCGCCACCGCGGAGAACCAGCAACCGAAAGAGCGGCATCGCGACGATCGCCGAGGATCATCGCGCATGAGCACGGAGAGCCCCATCACCGCTGCCAGCCCTCCGCACAGCAGATCACGCATCAAGACGGCACCACCTCCGCCATTAGCGCCTGTCTCGAGCTCCGCAAGCGGAAACAGAGGAGAAGGAGAGAGAAGGAGGAGCGAGGCCAGTGTGAGGAAGAAGAGGAGAACGCCGCAGTCGCTTTATAAGCCCGAGCTCGGTGTACGGTGGGCGAGGTCCACCAGCGCCGCTGTCGCCTCGACCGCCGGTGTTCGAGGCGAATCCATGAGCAAAGGCCGAGAAGCGACTGGCCCGCGAGGTGAGTGCACGCTGCACCGGTAGCTAGCACGCCACACTACTACCAGGCACGGCCTAGGTGCCCTACGCGCTAGGCGTCGACGATGGAGAGAGCGCGGGAGAGAGGAAGAAGAGAGAACCGGAGGAAGAAGAAGAGGCTGACCGTGGGCCCAGGTCCACCAGTCAGCCAGAGAGAGCACTGTGCTCTCGGGTGCGATCAACATATTTTAAGATTTAGAATTTATTCTAAATCTATATACGGTGTAGAAATCTCTCGTTTTGCTCCTAAATATAGATTTTTCCACGCAGCGCCAGTATCCCACACTATAGTTACTCACCACTTATTGCCCTCTCACTGTAGCCACTTTTTACCACTTGAGTTAAATAACCTTTTGAGCAGGTAAAAGTATTCTGTTTACAAACCTTAGCAAATCTCGAGGACGAGATTTTTCTTAAGAGGGGTAGTAATTGTAACACCCCAAAAATTTAGCCAAGTTTTAAATATTAAAATTTTGCCAGGAGTTTTAAATTTTTTATTTCTATTGATTTCAGAACTCTTCTTTTAATATTAAGGTGTCCTTTCCATGTGGAGCTTTCCAAAACATACTGGACTTCTATGCTCTCTGCATAACATTTTCTTAATCAGTAGATTTATTTATTAAATTACTTCACCCTGAGTTTATTCATTAAAATGAATTGTTTTAAATTTTGGAGCTCTTTTTGAACTACAACCATTTGATAGAATCACTTAAAATTCCAACCAAAATTTGGAGATGTCATGTGATGTCTCTAAATCACTTGTGTGCATTAATATAATTATTTCATTACATATTTTGAGTTTTACACCTGTTTTTCAAATCTGGTCCAGTGGACACTTTTGCACTAAAGCCTAATAAAATATTTCTCTAGAACCTCCACCAAAATTTTGGGATGTCAGTGGTAGCATGCCATCCAACTTTATGCAAAAAACCTAGTGTTGTTCTTTGGAAAAATTGAGTGAATCATCCTCATCTTCATTCTGGTGCCATTTGGTGATTTGTACTGCAACCATCTCCTAACCTGCTTCTTTATCCATAATTCCTTTTCCTACTTATAGTCCTCCTTGCCAAACCCTTAAGTCCAGAAGAGTGGACCCTTTGGAAGATTTCTGGTTCATGAAACAGTGCCATTCACTTTCTGCCCAGAACTGAAGTTTTGCATAACTTGCACTAACAAGTTTCTTCTTTTGTCAAACTAACTTCACCACCCCCTTATCCATCCAAAGAGACACTGATCTGGAAAATTTGGCCACTCCAAGAAATGCCTAAGTGCCCTTGGCATTTTGTCAAACACCTTTTGGGCATGATCATTTTTGACATAAATCTTTGTTTGCACTGTGGACTTGATCCCCTGGCCAAACCAGCATGTCAAATAGTTTTGCCTTAGACTATAACCACACCCCGCTAACTCTCTTGTGGTTTGGAGCCCCCTACCATGCCATGGCATTTCGTCGAGCATGTTCCGTGCGTGCTCTGGGCGCGAGCAGAGCACGCCTATTGCACGTGCCGCGCCCGAGCCGACGCGGCGCGCCCCTGGTTCGCCACCACCCTGCAGAGCCATGCCACTCGCTTGGCTTCTCGCTGCGTCGCGCTAAGAGCCCCGACCACCTCCTCGCCTCCCCTGCAGCGTAGCCAGCAAGCCGCTTGGCGGCACGCCCGCGGCCGCATCCACCACCGCCATGGGCAGCACCGTCCAAACCACCACAGCGCGCCAGCTCGCCTCCTTCGACAGTGTAGTAGTCGTCGTTAGCCCCTGGAGCTAGCCAGCCACCGCCATGTCACCCTGCAGCACAGAGAGGCGGTTCGCCGCCGTTCTTATCTCCGGCCACCTCGGACCGACCTAGCCACGCTATATAAGGAAGCCCCGAGCGTCTCCGAGCCCTCAGGTAGCCTCACGCCGTCTCACTAGCGCCCCCATCGCCACCAATTGAAGGGGAGCAGGTCATCTTCAACCTCTCCGGTTAGTTCGGCCACCGCCGCTTCCCGGCTCCGTTCGGCGCAACCAGGGCCTCCCCCTCTCCACTCTCTTCACCAGAAACCCTCTCTTCCTCCCGTGAACTCCTCCCCGCTCGCTTTGATCGGGAACCACCATGCCCCAAAACCACTTCGCGCTCAAGCTTTCTCCGCCATGAGCTCGCCACGGCGATTTCTCCACCTCCGATGACCTCACGACCACCGGAAGGACCTAGGAGCGGCGGGTCTATCCTCGCATTCGATGCTCGCGAAGAACCGCTGTCACGGGCGACGATCGCCGGACGCCCCGCCTCGCCGGGGCAGAGAAGAGGAGGGAGTGGGGATTAGTCAAACCTGACTAGTGGGCCCCTCGACCCACTGTCGGTGACACCCAGCGGCCCACGCTGGATAAGTGGAGGCGTAATTTCAAAATACGCCTTCGACGTGGTCAGTAATCGAATCGTTTTTCTGTTTTTCTGTTTTATTTTAAAATCAGATTTTGACCAGAACTTTGACTGTCTATAACTTTTTAAATACAACTCCAAATGAATTGATTCTTTTTCCTACCTCTCTCAAATATGGTCTAGTATATTTTAAGATTTATTTGAAAAAAAATCAGACAACCTTTTTGTGCTGTCTTGATTTTATGTAATAATTCAAATATATTCTTTTAAATAGGATTTTTGAAGATTTCAAGATGTTTTGGAATGCACCCTGCCTTCCATGACCTGAAGGCAAGCATTCTGAACCCTGGTGTAATTTTTGTTTGTGTTGCTTGGCACGGTGACAACACCACCCCGACACGAGCATACGTCATTTTATGTGAGGATGTGTTCCTACTCATGAGTGCATGGTAATGAATTTCATGCAAATGGAGTTGATATGATTGTGATATGAATCACCGTCATATGCCTTTCATGCATATCGGGAGGAAAGCCGGGAAGGCCTCTGTCTTGGGTAGACACGGTCTTGTCCCTAGTCCTCCTCTCGAGACTGTCGTGTCCGGTATGGCATGAGGGGGTATGTCGCGTGGTGTTTCTATCTGTTGTTTGAAGTATATGCATTGTTATACTAATCTTGCAGGGAATATTACAACCTCCTGAGTCGACCGTAGATCGAGTCTTGTGCCAAGAACCCCCATACTTGCTGCACTACCACTGCCTCTACAACAAGTAGGGTACGGTTTAGTAAGTTGTCAACCCTTTCCTAAGCACACACCGCATGAGAGGCCATGGTGGAAGATACCGAGGCCTCCGATAGTCATACCATCGGGTCCGGAGCATGGGTGTTTCGTTGTAGCCAAGGGGTAGCTCCCAGCTTTTGTGCCATGTATAAATTTTGTGATCCCATGTTACGCCGAGGTTGTAGCCTCCCACTTAGAGTTTCGCTTAACAGTGTCGTGGGTGATTCCGCACACATGTGGGTTAAGCTGGTGTGTGCAAGTTAGGTGTGTTTTCAACAAAAAGACCGTAGACGTAATTAGTCCCGACGGACTAAAGGAATCCGTTACTCATGGGTAAAGAGTACACCCTCTGCAGAGATTAAACCTATTCGAATAGCCGTGTCCATGGTTAAGGATTACAGTCTGGGATGGGTCAAGTGTCGGTCTTTGTGTCGGTCTTCGGAGGTGAAACTGTTAAACCAGAACTGAAATCACAACTTGTGGATTGTGATAATTATGATTATTATTATTATTATTGTTGACTAACCCATGATATTATTGGTATTATCGAATATCCCTGGGATGGTTCTACCTCCTGGACATTTACTATGTCTTCTTTTAAAAGCCCTTTATGTGGTGTCGCTAAGACGCCCGACTGTGGCATTTCTTTTAAAGCCCTTTATGTGGTGTCGCTAAGACGCCCGACTGTGGCATTTCTTTTAAAGCCCTTTATGTGGTGTCGCTAAGACGCCCGACTGTGGCATTTCTTTTAAAGCCCTTTATGTGGTGTCGCTAAGACGCCTCGATCGTGGCATTTCTTTTAAAGCCCTTTATGTGGTGTCGCTAAGACGCCCGACTGTGGCATTTCTTTTAAAGCCCTTTATGTGGTGTAGCTAAGATGCCCGACTGTGGCATTTCTTTTAAAGCCCTTTATGTGGTGTCGCTAAGACGCCCAACTGTGGCATTTCTTTTAAAGCCCTTTATGTGGTGTCGCTAAGACGCCCGACTGTGGCATTTCTTTTAAAGCCCTTTTATGTGGTGTCGCTAAGACGCCCGACTGGGGCATGCTTGTTATTTATCTCATAATTTTTATACTACTCTTGTTATTTATTTCACAATTTTAATACTACTATGTTTTTGCATATTCATAAATAACATACTTGCACGCAGCAGAGTTTTATTTATCTTTTGTGACTGACATCATGAGCATAAAATATTTTGAGCACATCATTGTTAAATTATGCCTGTGTTCATAATGTTTGCGAGTACATTCAAAGTACTCACTGGCTTGTCCCTGGCTATTGTCTTGGCCAGATTTCCTTGCACGGAGAGGAGCGACCGTGGCGACAGTCCCATAACCTAAGCAACGGCGATAGCAGCCTTGCGAAGATAGGAGTTAACCTGGTCAGCTGTTCCTGTGGGAATTGGAGTCCCATAGACACTGATGATCCATAAACCGCTTCCGCCATCGACCATTAGAAAACAATTGTTGTACTCACAGGCCAGAATGGTCTTGTACCACATATTTTGTATTTTGCTTGGAATTTCTGTATCAAGTTGATGCCTCATCAGCAAACAGTTATCCTGGGGCTGGTGAGCACAAGGGCCATTTTCTGGAAATTAACACCCGGAGATTCGGTCCCCACACCTACTCATGCTACTGTTCAATGTTAATTATGCACAAGGCATGTTCATGACCGTTTTTGCTCTCTAGCTGGCCGCTTCCCAATCTATCTTCTAGCCTTCGCCTGTACTAAGCGAGAATACTGCTTGTGCTTCAAAATCCTAAAACCCAAGTTATTCTAGATGAGTCCACCATATCTACCTATATGCGGTATTACCCTGCCGTTCCAAGTAAATTTGCATGTGCCACCTCTAAAAACTTCAAATAAACATTTGTTTTTGTGTGCCTAGATTGTCATAGAGCGACAGGGGGTAGTCAGTCTCTTCCATGCTAAGCATGTAATTCTCATGATGAGTGTTTATTCACTCGTCCTTGCACGATAGGGCCGGTAATAGGGATTCCCATTCCCCAAATCAAAAATTGCAAATACTTAAACAAAACTCCCCCAGGGCTGATGTTGGCATGGACGATACCCATGGATTCGGCTAGCCATGGAATGTGTTTGTTGGTGGAAGGGGGTGTAAACCTTTACTTTTTATCGCTTGGGAACCACCACTAATGTGTTTAGCATGGAAGATATGATAACTTTTGGTCGTGAAGTAAACAGGAAGGGTGCATTTCCCAAAATTTCATTTATCTCCGTTTTAAAAATCTGAGCTCTGGCACCGCTACAAATCCCCGCTTCCCTCTGTGAAAGGACTATCTATTTACTTTTATGTTGAGTCATCACCTTCTCAAATAAGCGCCAGATCTGAGAGCACTATTGTCATCCTCATGCATTATGCGTAGTTAATGTTGGATGCATCATGACTGGATCTTTTCTAACATGAATTACAATGTTTAGTCACTGCTTGAACTTTGGAGGTGCTCTGCATTTATGTTTTGCAGTCTCAGGAAGGGCTAGCGAGAGACCACTGTTGTCATATTACATCATGGTTGTTTTGACAAAGTGTTGTCATTTGAGATATTTTATTATTGCTCGCTAGTTGCTTATGCCATTGATACGAGTTAATATAAATTTTAAGAGTCATTGTTGACATGGTTAGTCATAATCTTTGCTAAAAACCCGAGTGCTGCTTAAGCTTATTTACGTAAACAAGAACAAAAGAGTTCGTAATTTTTTTCTTTTTCACTTTTAGTTTTCAACTAAATTGCTTGAGGACAAGCGAGGGTTTAAGCTTGGGGGAGTTGATACGTCTCCGTCGTATCTACTTTTTCTAACGCTTTTGCTCTTGTTTGGGACTCTAATTTGCATGATTTGAATGAAACTAACCCGGAATGGCGCTGTTTCAGCAGAACTACCATGGTGTTGTTTTTGTGCAGAAATAAAAGTTCTCGGAATGGAACGAAACTTTTTGGAGAATTATTTCAGAATATATAAAAAATACCGGAGCCAAGAACCACCGGAGGGGCCCCTGATGACCCACAAGTATATGGGATCAATTGTAGCTCTTTTCGATAAGTAAGAGTGTCGAACCCAACGACAAGCAGAAGGAAATGACAAGTGGTTTTCAGCAAGGTAATGTCTGCAAGTGCTGAAATTGTAAGTAACATAGTAGTTTGATAGCAAGATAACTTGTAACGAGCAAGTAACAATAATAATAACAAAAGTGCAGCAAGATAGCCCAATCCTTTTGAGGCAAAGTACAAGCCAAAACGGTCTCTTATAGTAAACAAAGCGTTCTTGAGGGTACACGCCAGATCCTTTTGAGGCAAAGGACAAGCCAAAACGGTCTCTTATAGTAAGCAAAGCGTTCTTGAGGGTACACGGGCTTTCATCTAGTCACTTTCATCATGTTGATTCGACTCGTGTTCGCTACTTTGATAATTTGATATGTGGGTGGACCGGTGCTTAGGTCCTGTTCTTACTTGAACAAACCTCCTACTTATGATTAACCCCATCGCAAGCATCCACAACTATGAGAAAAGTATTAAGAATAAATTCTAACCATAACATTAAACTTTTGGATCCAATCGGTCCCTTACGGAATAGCGCATAAACTAGGATTTAAGCTTCTGTCACTCTTGCAACCCATCATCTAATAACTACTCCACAATGCATTCCCTTAGGCCCAAATATGGTGAAGTGTCATGTAGTCGACGTTCACATGACACCACTAAGGGAATCTGTCGGTGTTCTGGGAATGGGGGTCCCCAGACTTGCCTGCCTGCAGCCCACGACGTGGCTATGCGAGCAGGCCTGTACGACCCATCTTCATCAACGAGGAATTCAAGACCCTCGCGAGGGGCCAAGCCTCGCGAGGCGGGCGACGCAAGACCTCCTCAGGAGCGGCCTCGCCAGGTAGGCTCACGAGGAGCGGAGATATCAAGGCGGGGCAAACCTCGCGAGGCTCTCGTGACGTGAGCCATGACGATCAAGATCAGGCGGGCGCCAGGCGGGCGCCAGCGCGCACAACGTCCTTGTTTCCTCTTTGGTGCCAAGGGGGCAAGCGCAGGCGCTGAGTACCGAGGCATCAAGCAAAGGTTTCCATATCGGTGCAATGAGACCAAGACCAAGAGGATAGCAAGACGGAGGTCACCGTGGAGCCCAAGACGGCATCACCACCAGAGTCTTTTGCACGTGAAGACTACTTTTGTCAGGATAAGATGTACTAGCTGCCCCCTTTCAAATTGGCCATTGTTGGCTCCCTTCCCGCTCGATATTTGGGGAGAGGACCAGGGCCTCTATAGGTAGAACTAGCCACCACCGTAGAGGGCATCGAGGTCAGAACTCACAACTAAGCCTGAGCTAGTCGAATCCTCACCCACACAAGTTCGCAAGCACAAGAACACCTCTACCTCAGGAGGCTGTTCTTCTCCTTGTATTGTTCATCATCAGCCCAAGAGGCAATCCACCACCACACACTAGAGTAGGGTATTACACCACAACGGTGGCCCGAACCAGTATAAATCTTGTGTCTTTGCGTTGCGAGTTCGTCGAGTTCGTCCGCGAGATCTTAGCGAGCTAGGGCATGGATCGGTAGGAGGGAAAGAAATTCGTGCGCACCCCAGAGTTCGAACCTTAAGGGTTTTGCTAGAACCCCAGATCTGATATTTGGCGCCCCAGGTAGGGGTGCGTCGGAGCTTCTTCTCCGCCAATCGACCCGCCGACGCTCCGCAACCACGATGTCTGGTGACCCAGGGGCTGGCTCCAACCGCTGGGCAGCCTGGCTGGCCCGGGCGGTGCCACCTACCCATGAAGACCTCAGCCCCACGCTCCAAGGAGCCCGAGCGCCGCCTAACGCAGCGGGGCGCGCCCGGCGTGGCGGGGCGCCGTTCGCCCTCACCCCATGACAAGCGCGAGCCGTTGCAAGGGCAGCGAGCCACGCCGCAGCAACGGCGCCGCACACACGGTGGGAGCAGGAGAACATGCGGGCAGCGCTCATGGTGGCGCGAGAGCTGCTGCAATGCCGGCTGATGGAGAGCGGCCGGGATGCACTGTTGGAACGCGTCTCCGAGCTGCTGGGTGCGGCGGCATCGGGAGCACCGCCGTTCTGCTGTCAGCTTCCTTGTCATGCCACTACGAGATCTCATGGCGGGCCTCGCCGCAACCATGCACCTATCAGGTGCACCTGGGGGCTTCATCAACACCAGCACGGTCGGCGGTGCCGGGGGCCCCGTCGCCCCCGTGCCGCCTGCGGCAAGCATGGGCGCAAGTGTCGCCCCCCATGGTCTCAGTGAAATGTCGCGCCACCATCCTCAGGACGCCACACTGGGCCGGGCAACGTGGAGTGTGGGGCACTACGGCGAGGTGTTCGGGGTAACAGCCCCGGAAGCCTACGTGCCCCGCATGATGGATCAGGAGTACGCGCCGGAGGAAGACCCTGGCTCGTTCCTTGGAGAAGATTGGGAAGAAGGGGCGCTAGAAGCTGAAGCCTTCCAGGAGCCTACGGGAAACAAGAACGATCCGCCCATGACAACAGCTAGAGGGTACCGCTAATCTCTCAGGAGCAAGCTTACGCTAACCATGGGCTGCCAGTGAACAGGGTCACAGCCTCGGCCGACGACCCCGGCGCAGCAACACCCCTTCCACCAGGGGAAACACACTGGGGGCTGCATGGAGGGAGCCAGGAGCAGGGCCCCTCCCCACGTTGCGCGAAGCCAGGCGACACCCGGAGGTAGGCCCTCTGCCGGGGAGGCGTCGGCGAGCCTTCCCCGGGCAGAGGACCCGTGGTCGCCGAGGGCGCCGCTGGCGTCCCCTTTCCACCCTTTGCGCCGTCCTGGTTGCCGGCCGGCTCAAAGGTGGTCGAGGGTGGTGCAAGGTGGGGCCCTCGTCTGGCGATATGAAGCAAGGCCGGTACTTGTGAAGAAGGCCCAGTGCCTGTGAAGATCGCCGCTCGTGACACTCTCACGTAATAATGAGTGGGGCTGTACACGCCCCGGAGTCTCAGGGGTGCCGGCCTCAGGCCCTGGGGCTCCCTGCCATGCCTAGTGGCAGCACTTAGCTCCGCGCCGGTGAGAAGACTCAAAGACCCGAAGACTAGACTAGACGCTGGACGCGGCCATTTGCTTCGAAACCCTTTTTCTGTAGCCTTTTCCTTTGGATTTGGACTTAAGTTGAAGTTGAGTTTTCATTGATGCGCACGGGGGGTGCCTTTTCTCGTTCGAGTGATTTCCTGCTGTCCGGTTCTTGCTTTGTCATGAAGTGCATGATCGTCGCCTTCCCCTCGCAGGCCCCTCGCGAGCGGGGCTGGGTGCAGCACACGTAACATGCGCGTCGATACCATTATCGGCACCTGATTCTCGCGAGGCCCGGGTGAGTCTACGGGCCCTTCAGGGATTCCACAGGAGCTCAAGGCCTCGCGATCCCGTTCGAGGCGCACCACGACCAAGGTAAGATGATGCTGCAAACTCACTGCCAGACTCATGAAATCACAGAGATACACATTCAGCTCAACGCAAAAGAATAAAGGCGCTGATCTGCTTGCACGAGGGGCTCCCCCTCTCAAAATGCTCTCACAATCTTTAGGGGCCACGCCCGAGTTTTTGCGTACAGGATAAAATGGCAGGAGAACATGGGATCAGCCACATATGTTGCTCGCTACATCGCCCTCGGACGCGTCACTCACGTCGTCATCGCTCGCCAGCACTGCCGCCGCTTTCGGGCGACGCCCATCACCGCTGTCAACCACGCTGTTTTCGCTCGCGACGACCACCACCGCCGCCGCCGCCGGCGGGCTCGACCAGCGCATCCACGTTGTCCTCCACCCATCGCGCCAGGTCGCCCCAGATGGCCTGCGGTACGGGGGCAATGGCAGCATCGAAGTCGAAGTCGGGGAAGGTGTTCCGGAGATGGCTGAAGACGTGCGAGAATGCGCGCCCGAGAAGGCCCCGATCTCTCTCCTCCACGAGCTGGCAAGCCCTATCAGACCGGGCTTCCAGGCGCGTCACCACGTTGGTGAAGAAGATCAGGTGACTGGCGTAGTAATTCGAGTGGGGGTGCGGTGCATTCTCATCGCAAATGAAGCCCAAGGCGGTATTAGCCCCGTTCCGGAGGTCCTGAAGCATGGGGGCGTGCTCGCGCTCCAGCGCGCGCCGTTGAAGCACTTACTCCCTGTTTTGCCGCGCGAGGGCCTCGGCGTCATCAACCCGTTTCCGAAGCGAAAGCAGCTCAGCGCGGGCGGAGGCCATGTCCGCCTGCGCCGTGACCAAGGCGGCAGCCGTGGCCTCCCCATGCCTCTCAGCCTCGTCTAACCTGGGCCTGAGAGCGGTGGTCCTGCCCGCTGCCTTAGTTCCTGCAAGCTTCAGCTTCAGGTCGTATCGACCTTCAAGATCCGCCCGAACCTCGGCCACCCGGCAGTCGACTTCCTCTTGGACCTTGGCCTCGCGAGCCCCGACGACATCTTCCGCCTGAGCAACTTTGCGTTCCCTCGTCTCCAGTTGCTCGTGCTCAAGGCTGCGCTCCACGGCTTCTAGAGCCAGCGCTTCCTCGCGCTTCCGGACCTCCTCTTCCTCTGCGGGCGTCCCCCTCAGCGACGCAAGGGCGGGTCTGCGCGCCTCCACCCGACGCTCGAGGGACGCACTCCAGGCCTGGAGCTCCCACGCACGCTTCTCCGCAGCCTCGCGATGGCGGTCAGCCTCGCGAGCCTCCTCCAAGGCTCGGGAGAAAGCCTCACGGGAAATCTTGAGGGACGCCTCGGCCTTCGCTTCTCAAGATCATGCTGGTAGCGGCCAAGGTTGATGGCCACCCTCAGCTTACGCCGTTCCTCCACCAGCCGAAGACCTTCGGCCTCAAGACGCGAGTCGACGCTTGCGAGTTCTTCACCAAGTCGGCTCATCACGCCCATCGCTTTCTGGAAGAGCTCATGACGAACGACACTCTGCCCACGCTCGAACTCCAGCACACGCCCCACCTCATCCTCTGCCACGGGGGCTGCAGGCGGGACGTGGGGTGGCACACCCCCTCTCAGCAGGGGGCTGGGGGCTGGAGCCGCTCCAGGTGCTGGCCCGACCTCACGAGGGGCCGCGGCCAGTTGGGGCCCGCTGCTTGAGGAGGAGCAGAAGGCCGAAGCAAACCAGCTGCTGTCCATAACTAGAGGAGGAGTCTGGGGAACGCCCGCCAAGCTCCAATCCAGACCATGAAGGAAGGGCAACAGAGCCTCAGATTCGAGGCGCCATGAAGGCGAGCGCACCCCCTCTACCAACCCAGCTCTGGGTGCGGCATGCAGGCTCGGGGACACAAGGCCAACGGGAGTGCCGAGGAAGGCGGGGATTGCTTCTCGGAGGGCTCAACGGCCCTGGCAGAAGGGGTCCTGAAGAGCCAACGTCAGGAAGGAAAGCAGAAACCAAGAAAATACAAGGTGCAGTACTTACTCGTCGACGGCGATGTACTTTTGTCGCTTCAGTGGCCCGAAGATACCGCTGCCGCCCGGAGATCCTTTCCTCTTGTGAAGTTCCTCGAAGTCCACGCAAAGCCGGCCGAAGCGCTGAACGTGGCGGCCAGTATGGGGTGCAGCCGGAGAAGCGCCCGAGAGAACAACTTCAGGAGTGCTTGGCTGCGGAGAACAGCTGGGCGCCGTCTCGCCGCGACCTCCCGAGGCCTCTGGAGTTTCAGCCTCGCGAGTCACGTGCTACATCGCCTCGGCGACCAACGTCCCAGAATTGCGGGTTCCTGAGGACGACGCCCCAGGAGCCCTAGGCGGCGTCCGCACGTCAGCACTCGTGTCGCCAGCCTCTTGCTGCGCTCGCCCCCCTGCACCCTCGTTCGGGGTGAGCTCGGCGCCGGCAGCGAGAAGGGGAACCACACAGACAGGGTTCTCGCGGGACCCCACCAGGCCGTCCGGATGCAGCCCCCACTCGTCAAAGGGAGGCATGCTCCCTGCAAATTCAGCCTTGTTCTTGCAGCGGTACAGCAGACAATTCTTCCCAGGCAAGTCATCCGGCAAAGGGACACCCGTCAGGACCTCGAGCACCATTTGCCGCGTCTCGAGGGGGAGCCCGGACTCCTGAAATCTCATATGGTCCTGACTGCTGAGCAAAGTCCACATCGGGCGAGAATGGCGCTGAAGCGGAGCGATCCAGCGCTTGACGAATTCCTTCAACACCATAGGCATGGTCACGCCTCGGTCCTTCGGCCTCCTCAGCCTGATCCAGACGGGAACAAGACGGGGGTTCATGAGCCTCTCGTGGACCCAACCGGAGTGGGAAACGGCAGGCGCTGACGGGGCGTGGAGCTGGGGGCTGAGCACACCGGCGTCGGCAAACACCCACTGTGTCCAGAACTCGCTCGTGGATGGAAGAAGCTCGAAGTCGATCCCCGCGCCCGCTGTCGCGGCCACGGCCTGGAAGCTCACGCACCCCGAGCTTTACCGAGGGTCAATCAGATGCAATGAGAAGAAATGGCGGAGGAGGGCCACAGAAGGAGCCATGCCCACCATGGCTTCACACACATAGGCAAAGACGGCAAGGAGAGTCACGGATTGAGGGTCGAGATGCAGCATGTGGATCTGATAATGCTCAAGCACCGCGTTGAAGAAGGCGGAGAAAGGAGGAATCAGGCCAGCCCAAAGAGCATCGATAAAGATTGGGACCTCGGTGGCTGCCCGGGTAATGCGAGCGCGAGACGCAAGCCAAGCCACCGTCTCCCCCCACTCGTTGAAGCTGGAAGCGAGCATTGGACACACCTTGTCCATGGCCTCGTCGTTAAGAACCAAGGATCGACCGACCGCAGGCTCGACGGCCGGAGGCGCACTCGGCGAGGACAGGGGCTTCTTCCCCTTGTCTGCTTGTTTCGGCGCCATGGCGATGAAGCGGGCAGGAGGCAGGTCAGATTGGAGAGGAGAAGTAGAGTCTTGAGGAAGCTGAGAGATTGGGGAAGCAAGGCGCGGGTGATGGAGGAATAACTGTGTAGGTTGCGGGGGCCGCGTAGCCAGGTGGATTCTAAGGCGGCATGGGGAAGCGAAGACGCCCACGTCCAATCAACCGCCACGCGTCGACCAAGGCCGCAGGCTTTTGGGGCCCGCAAAGCTCCGCGCTTGACCTTTGGCTTCGCCTCGAAGCCAAGCCCCAGTGCGCCTTGGGCCCGGGGGCTACTGTCGGTGTTCTGGGAACGGGGGCCCCTAGACTTGCCTTCCTGCGGCCCACGGCGTGGCTATGCGAGCAGGCCTGCACGGCCCATCTTCATCAACGAGGCATTCAAGACCCTCGCGAGGGGCCAAGCCTCGCGAGGCGGGTGACGCAAGACCTCCTTAGGAGCAGCCTCGCAAGGCAGGCTCACAAGGAGCAGAGATATCCAGGCGGGGCAAACCTCGTGAGGCTCTCGTGATGTAAGCCACGACGATTAGGATCAGGCGGGCGCCAGCGCGCACAACATCCTTGTTTCCTCATTGGTGCCAAGGGGGCAAGCGCAGGCGCGGAGTACCGAGGCATCAAGCAAAGGTTTCCATATCGGTGCAACGAGACCAAGACCAAGAGGACAGCAAGATGGAGGTCACTGTGGAGCCCAAGACGGCGTCACCACCAGAGTCTTTTGCAGGAGAAGACTACTTTTGTAAGGATAAGTTGTACTAGCTGTCCCCTTTCAAATTGGATATTGTTGGCTCCCTTCCCGCTCGATATTTGGGGAGAGGACCAGGGCCTCTATAAGTAGAACTAGCCACCGTAGAGGGCATCGAGTTCAGAACTCACAACTAAGCCTGAGCTGGTCGAATCCTCACCCACAGAAGTTCGCCAAGCACAAGAACACCTCAACCTCAGGATGGTGTTCTTCTCCTTGTACTGTTCATCATCAGCCCAAGAGGCAATCCACCACCACACACTGGAGTAGGGTATTAAACCACAACGGTGGCCCGAACCAGTATAAATCTTGTGTCTTTGCGTCGCGAGTTCGTCGAGTTCGTCCGCGAGATCTTAGCGAGCTAGGGCGTGGATCGGTAGGAGGGAAAGAACTTCACGCGCACCCCAGAGTTTGAACCTTAAGGGTTTTGCCAGAACCCCAGATCTGACAGAATCACAACATACATACTATCAAATTGCGAACACATATCAAGTTCACATGATTACTTGCAACAAGATTTCTCCCGTGACCTCAAGAACAAAAGTAACTACTCACAAATGATAATCATGCTCAAGATCAGAGGGGTGTTAAATAGCATATTGGATCTGAACATATAATCTTCCACCAAATAAACCATATAGTAATCAACTACAAGATGTAATCAACACTACTAGTCACCCACAAGCACCAATCTATAGTTCCGGTACAAAGATTGAACACAAGAGATGAACTATGGTTTGAGATGAGATGGTGCTGTTGAAGATGTTGATGGATATTTCGCTCCCCAAGATGGGAGAGTTGTTGGTGATGATGATGACCATTTCCCCCTCTGAGAGGGAAGTTCCCTCGGCGGAATCGCTCCGCCGGAGGGCAAAAGTGCTCCTGCCCAAGTTCCGCCTTGATACGGCGGTGCTCCGTCCCAAACTTCCTCTCCTAATTTTTTTTCTAGGTCAAAATGACTTATATACCAGAAGATGGGCATCAGAGGTGGGCCGAGGGGAGCACAACCCACCATGGCGCGCCTGGGCTCCCTGGTGCGCCCAGGTGGGTTGTGCCCACCTGGTGGGCCCCCTCTGGTACTTATTGGCTCCAATATTCCTCATATATTCCATAAAAATCTCCGTAAAGTTTCAGCTTGTTTGGAGTTGTGCAGAATAGGTGGCCTGACTTAGCTTTTCCAGGTCCAGATTTCCAGCTGCCGCAATTCTCCCTCTTTGTGTGTACCTTGCATATTTATGAGAGAAAATGCATTAGAATTACTCCAAAAAGCATTATTATGCATAAAAACATCATAATAACAGTAGGAAAACATGATGCAAAATGGACGTATCAACTCCCCCAAGCTTAGACCTTGCTTGTCCTCAAGCGAAAACCGAAATCGAAAAACATGTCCACATGCTTAGAGAGAGAGGTGTCGATAAAAAAATTACGGACATAGAAGCATCATGTAGATTATTATAACAACAACAAATTTAAACAAAAAACTTTTATCATAGACTTCTCATGAATAAGTAACAATTCATCACACTATCGAAGTATAAAGCATAAACTCTAGTAGAAACGAACAAACTATGTTCTCAGTCAACTTTGCAACTACAATTCATCATCTTTTCAGGAAGGGTCACATATCAGAGCCTTTAGGAAAGTCCACATACTCAACCATCATATAGTCTTCTATGATTGCTAACACTCACCGTATACACATGAGCAAAACGTTTCAACCGGACACATAGAAAGATAGGGGCTTATAGTTTTGCCTCCCAATGTATTCACCTGAAGGGAGATGTCAACAATAATAACTCATGCTACCCATATTCAACTGGACATGTGTGCCTAGATCTTTATTCACCACATGATACTTTCCAAAGGAGAAAAATAAAAAGGAATAGAGGGAAAAACTTTGAATGTTGCATAAAAGTAAACACATAGAAGTAAAAGGTAGGCCCTTCTTTGAGGGAAGCAGAGGTTGCCATGCGCTTATTTGTTTGTATGCTCAACCCCTTAGTGCAAAAGAACGTCACGTTGTATTACCCCTTGTGATGGCAACCTTTATTATGCAGTCTGTCGCTTTGATTCTTCACCATCACAAGTTTGTACAACGCTCAGTTTTCTCTTACACTAAATGATCTCACACTTTTAGAAGCAATTTTTTTTGCTTTATTGCACTGATGACAACTTACTTGAGGGATCTTGCTCAATCCCTAGTTAGGTACAGTGGACTCTTGAAAATAAGATTTGGGTTTAAGGGTTTTTGGATGCACAAGTAGTATCTCTACTTAGTGCGGAATTTTTGGCTAGCAAAGATAGGGGGCAAGCACCACATGTTGAAGGATTGATGTCTACTACACAACCTTCTTCTTGTAGACGTTGTTGGGCCTCCAAGTGTAGAGGTTTGTAGGACAGTAGAAAATTTCCCTCAAGTGGATGACCTAAGGTTTATCAATCCGTGGGAGGTGTAGGATGAAGATGGTCTCTCTCAAACAACCCTGCAACCAAATAACAAAGAGTCTCTTGTGTCCCCAACACACCCAATACAATGGTAAGTTGTATAGGTGCACTAGTTCAGCGAAGAGATGGTGATACAAGTGCAATATGGATGGTAGATATAGGTTTTTGTAATATGAAAATATAAAAACAGCAAGGTATCTAATGATAAAAGTGGGCGTAAACGGTATTGCAATGCTAGGAAGCAAGGCCTAGGGTTCATACTTTCACTAGTGCAAGTTCTCTCAACAATAATAACATAATTGGATCATATAACTATCCCTCAACATGCAAGAAAGAGTCACTCCAAAGTCACTAATAGCGGAGAATAAACGAAGAGATTATGGTAGGGTACGAAACCACCTCAAAGTTATCCTTTCTAATCGATCTATTCAAGAGTCCGTAGTAAAATAACATGAAGCTATTCTTTCCGTTCGATCTATCATAGAGTTCGTGTTAGAATAACACCTTAAGACACAAATCAACCAAAACCCTAATGTCACCTAGATACTCCAATGTCACCTCAAGTATCCATGGGTATAATTATATGATATGCATCACACAATCTCAGATTCATCTATTCAACCAACACAAAGTACTTCAAAGAGTGCCCCAAAGTTTCTATCGAAGAATCAAGACAAAAACGTGTGCCAACCCCTATGCATAAGTTCACGAGATCACGGAACCCGCAAGTTGATCACCAAAACATACATCAAGTAGATCACGTGAATATCCCATTGTCACCACAGATAAGCACATGCAAGCCATACATCAAGTGTTCTCAAATCCTTAAAGACTCAATCCGATAAGATAACTTCAAAGGGAAAACTCAGTCCAATACAAGAGAGTAGAGGGGGAGAAACATCATAAGATCCAACTATAATAGCAAAGCTCATGATACATCAAGATCGTGCCAAATCAAGAACACGAGAGAGAGAGAGAGAGAGAGATCAAACACATAGCTACTGGTACATACCCTCAGCCCTGAGGGTGAACTACTCCCTCCTCGTCATGGAGAGCGCCGGGATGATGAAGATGGCCACCGGTTAGGGATCCCTCCCAGCAGGTGCCGTAACAAGGTCCCGATTGGTTTTTGGTGGCTACAGAGGCTTGCGGCGGCGGAACTCCCGATCTATTCTGCTCCTCGATGTTTTTTGGGTATGTGCACATATATAGGCGAAAGAAGTCGATCAGGGGAGCCACGAGGGGCCCACGAGGGTGGGGGCGCGCCCAGGGGGGGCAAGCGCGCCTCCCTGCCTCATTGCCACCTCGAAGCTTCCCTGACATCTACTCCAAGTCCCCTGGATTGCTTCCGTTCCAAAAATAACTCTCCCGAATGTTTCATTCCGTTTGGACTCCGTTTGATATTCCTTTTCTTCGAAACACTGAAATAGGCAAGAAAACAACAATTTGGGCTGGGCCTCCGGTTAATAGGTTAGTCCCAAAAATAATATAAAAGTGTTTAGTAAAGCCCATAAACATCCAAAACAGATAATATAATAGCATCAATACTTCATAAATTATAGATACGTTGGAGACGACAAGATCCCCAAGCTTAATTCTTGCTCGTCCTCGAGTAGGTAAATGATAAAAGAAATAATTTATGAAGTGTGAATGCTAGCAGGTGCACAAGTTTGATCAACGATAATTTCAATCACCTTTTCTAGCATCATCATATGCCATAACAGTAGCTCATCTCATAAAACTTTTCATGATCATGTAACAAACTATTCACATGTTAATGTATAGATCATAAACTTTCTTGAAAACTAACAAACCATGTTATTAGTCACCAAAAAATTACAATTCATCTTATTTCCAGGAAGAGTCTATGTCAGAGCTTTGATTCAGCAAACTTCACATACTCAACTATCATTTAGTCTTTCACAATTGCTAACACTCACGCGATATTTATGGGTTCAAAGTTTTAATCAGACACAGAGAAAGACAGGGGCCTATAGATTTGCCTCCCAACCTTTTACCTCAAGGGTAATGTCAACAATAATAGTTCATGATGCCTTACATGCAATTGGATATATATGTATATCAGGATCTTTCCAACACAATGTGCTTGCCAAAGGATAAAATGTAAAAAGGAAAGGTGAAGATCACCATGACTCTTGCATAAGGTATAAGACAAGAATAAAAGATAGGCCCTTCGCATAGGGAAGTAGAGGTTGTCATGCGCTTTTATAGTTGGATGCACAAAATATTAATGCGAAAGAATGTCACTTTATATTGCCACTTGTGATAGGGACATTTATTATGCAGTCCGTCGCTTTTATTGCTTCCACATCACAAGATCGTATAAAGCTTATTTTCTCCACACTAATAGATCATACATATTTAGAGAGCAATTTTTTATTGCATGCACCGATGGCAACTTACTTGAAGGATCTTACTCAATCCATAGGTAGGTATGGTGGACTCTCATGGCAATACTGGTTTAAGGGATGTTTGGAAGCACACGTAGTATCTCTACTTGGTGCAAAGAGTTTGGATAGCATGAGGGGGAAAGGCAAGCTCAGCATGTTGAATGATCCATGACAATATACTTTATTTCGGATATAAGAAAACATAATCCATTACGTTGTCTTCCTTGTCCAACATCACCTTTTAGCATGTCATATTTTAATGAGTGCTCACAATCATAAAAGATGTCCAAGATAGTATATTTATATGTGAAATCTCTCTTCCCTCAATATTCTTTCATGAATTGTTCAAGTGACCAATACAATGATTGCTAACCTTCAATAAATTTACCACCTCTACTTCTTATATGTGAAGTCATTACTCCCCATGGGATAAGCATATGAAACATATATAGTTTCAGATTTATGACATTCAAGTCAATCAACCATTTACTCATAGGATATAAGTGAAGCACACGAGTAAATGACAAACTACTCCAAAAAGATATAAGTGAAGATCAATGAGTAGTTAAATAATTATGTAGCTATGTGAAGACTCTCTCTCATTTCACTAAAAAAAGATGCATCCGTGACATTTTGGCCGAAAGAATTTTTTTCTGTCATACTTATGACACTTCTATGACGATAATTGTGACAAACCTGGTATCATCATAGATGTGGTGGGGTCCTACTTCTATGACAAAAATCATGATGTAAAATGGGCTTTTCGCCTGGCGGGCCGGAGACGCAGCTGCATGACATTCTTTGGGCCGGCCCATGACGGAACAAACCGTGGTAGAAGCGAGGGTCCCTGACTTGCTCGCTCATGGCTCTGCGGCATGGCTCAAGGAGGCCCAAGACGCCCATCTTCATCAACGCAGCTCAAGACCCTCGCGAGGGGCCAAGATTGCTGGGCGGACGACAAGGAGCTTCTCGTGCACGGCCTCGCCAGTGGCTCATGAGGAGGCGGAGAGTTCAAGGCAGGATACCTCGCGAGGTGCCCATGACGCAAGCCATGACGCACTAAGGGCGCCAGGGCCAGTGCCAGCCCGCCAGCAGTTGTCCTCCTTTCCTCTTTGGTGCAAAGGGAGCAAGCGCGCGAGAGCATCAAGCAAAGGCATCCGCTTCGTGCAACAAGACCAAGACCAGCCCAACGGCCGGAAGGGAGTCATCGTGGAGCCCAAGCAAAGGCCATCACCAGAGCCTTTGGCAAAGGGGACCAACTTTAGTCAGATAAGTGTACCCATTGTTCCCCTTCAAATGGCTAATTGTTGGCGCCTCTTCCGCTCAATATTTGGGAAGAGGCCCAGGCCTTCGCCTATAAATAGGAGTAGCCACCCCGTGGAAGGGAGATCCGATCCTCATCAAGAAACCAAGAGCTAGAGCGATCGAACCCCACCTAGCAGTTCATCACACCCGCCAAGAATGACCCTCGCGAGGCTGTTCTTCCTTGTATTGTTCCTCATCAGCCCAAGAGGCAATCTACCACACCACACACTGGAGTAGGGTATTACACCACAATGGTGGCCCGAACCAGTATAAATCTCGTGTCTCTTGTGCTGTTCCGTTAGTAGTTTAGGTCCCAGCGATTCGGCGAGGTGCGAGACGGTGGAGGGTTGGATCTCCGCGCGCACCCCAGTGTTCGAACCTCAAGGGTCTGCCGGAACCCGAAATCCGACATTTGGCGCGCCCGTAGGGTGCGCCGAATCTGCCTTCCGTCGCCTCGTTCTTCCCGCCACCGCAACCATGTTTGACGCTGCCGTCGGGCTCGCGCCCGCGCCGAGCCGCCCTCGCCTCCCATGTCGCCGGACGGCTTCCGGCAGCTGGCGCCCTCGTCGTTCCTCACGCCGCTGTCAACACCGCCACCGCCCGGCGGGGGACGGCAGCAAGCATCGCCCTCGCGCTCTCGGCGACCTTCGGGAGGAGCCGCAGCTTCTCGCCACCCGCCCGTCGCGCTGGTTCCTCCGGACGTCGCGCCCCTCTGGCGGCTTGCAGCGCCGCCTTCCACCGCCATGTCAAGACATTCGCCCACCGGGTCGGCGCCGCCCACGCAGCAGGGGCTCCCTCGGGCCGACGGAGCCGCCGGTCGGGCTGACCTTCGACTCTGGGACCACCCCACCAACTCGGCCGCTCGGTGCGCTCCCCATGCTCGCAGACCCACCATCCGCCAGTTGCCGCCACCAGACCCTCATCGACGGCGGCACCGGCCTCAACGTACACTCAGTCGAGGCCTTCAACCTCCTCTGCGTACCCAGGGAGCGGCTGCAGCCCAGCCGGCCTTTTTCGGGCGAGGAGGAGGGTCATCCAGCCCTTGGGGCAACCGCCCCGGTGACCTTCGGCACCTACGACAACTTCCGCACGGAACTGGTCGACTTCGACATCGCCCCATCGGCCTCCCCTACAATGCCATCCTTGGCTATCCAGCATTGGCCAAATTCATGGCCGCAACCCACCCGGGGTACAACCTCATGAAGATGCCCGGGAGCAGCGGCATCCTCACCGTGCCCGGGGATACCGAAGGTGCGCTGCGAGCGCTCAGGCTCGCCCTCAAGACGGCGGCCGCAGCGCAGCCCGCCGATGTGGAAGCCCTCAAGCCCAAGGGGGCTGCGCCGACCAAGAAGAAGCAGTTGTTCACTCAAGACAAGGCGGAGACCAAGCACATACTGCCGACGAGGACGGGTCCACAAACGCCACCTTCACCATAGGCGCCAACCTCGAGCCCGAACAGAGGAAGCCCCGGTCAAGTTCCTACGCATAACAAGAAGGTGTTCGCCGGGAGCCCGATCAGGTGGGGGGATCCCACGGGCGAATCGAGCACCACCTCAACGTGTGCCCCAACGCAAGGCCCCGTGAAGTGTATATGAAGGCAGTCCATCAAAAGCAGGCCTTCATCGTCCAAGAGACCCGCAAGCTAGAAGCCGCGGGGGTTATTCGCGAGGTCCAATACCCAGATTGGCTGGCCAACCCCGTGGTGGTGCCAAAGAAGGGAGGAAAGGAGCGCATGTGTGTCGACTTCACCAACCTCAACAAAGCATGTCCGCAGGATCCGTTCCCGCTCCCTCGCATCGACCAGATTGTCGATTCCACCGCCGAGTGTGACCTGTTATGCTTCTTGGACGCCTTTTCCGGGTATCACCAAATCAAGATGGCGGTGGAAGACGTGGAAAAGACGGCCTTCTTAACCCCGTGTGGAGTGTACTGCTATACATGCATGCCATTCGGGCTGCGCAACGCGGGGGCAACCTTCCAGCGGCTCATGCACATCACCTTGGGCCCGCAGCTTGGGAAGAATGTGGAGGCTTACGTCGACGACATCGTGGTGAAGTCTCGCGAGGCCAAGACCTTGATACAAGACCTGGAAGAAACCTTCGCGAGCCTCAATGCAGTGAGCCTGCGACTCAATCCGGAGAAGTGTGTGTTTTTGGAGTTCCCTCGGGTAAGCTCCTGGGCTTCCTCGTGTCCCACCGAGGCATCGAGGTCAACCCAGAAAAGTTCAAGGCAGTTGAGGACATGAGCCCACCGAAGACCCTCAGGGAAATGAAGAAGCTCATGGGGCGCGTAACGGCGCTGGGCCGTTTCATCTCCCGATTGGGGGAGCGGGCGCTGCCTTTCTTCCAGCTGATGAAGAAAAAGGGGCCCTTCAATGGATCAAGAGGCCGACAAAGCGCTCCAAGACCTCAAGAGGTACCCGACCAGCCCTCCAAAGGATGGTGGCCCCTGCGCCTCAGAGCCCTTGGTACTCTACCTCGCCGCCACTCCCTACTCCGCTAGCGCAGCCCCGTGGCGCTTAGGGAGGAGCATCAGACAAGACCACGGCGGCCACCCGAGCTAAGGCAAGGCGAATCGAAGGAACTCGCAGGCCAAGACCGCAACGGAAGAAGATCACCGTCACAGCAGAGCACACCAAGGGCGGAGAGGCCTTCCATCCAAGCACCCAGCTTCTGGAGGCGTCGTCACCTCGGGAGGCACCACAGCTTCTGGAAGACGCCACCAGCACCGACGCCCCTAGCCTTGTCGAGCACCCAAGGTACTTCGTCAGAGACAAGTGTTACGGGATGCGAGGGCACGGTACCCCATGCCGCAAGCTCCTCCTCGCTGTTGGTGGCTTCGCAAGCTGCAAAGACTACTTCCGTGGTCATCCAATCAAGGTTGTCTCGTCATACCCCCGGAGAGGGTGCTTAGGAGCCCCAACTCGGCGGAAGGGTCGCCGAGTGGAACATTGAGCTGCAAGCATTCCAGCTCGAGTTCAGCACAACCAGAGTCATCAAGGGGGCTACTGCAGATTTCGTGGCTAAATGGACAGAGGCACTGGCCTCGTGGCGGCGAGGATCGATCCTCTCCCGTGAAGCGAAGCGCGCGAAGGTTGGGTCATGTACTTGACGGAGCGTTCTCCAGACAGGCGCTGGGCTGGGCTGGGGCAGTGCTCATATCTCCCGCCAGACAAGCTCTACTATGTCGTGCAGCTCTGTTTCCAAAGAAGGCGAGAAGGTCTCCAACAATATAGCAGAATACGAGGGGCCGAGAAGGGTCCAAGGCTGCCGCTGCCACGGGGTGAAGCGCCTACCATCAAGGGCGATTCGCAGCTCCTCGTCAATTTCTCCAACAAGGTGTACGAGCCAAGAGATGAACACATGGAGGCCTACCTTGCGGAGGTCCGCAGGATGGAGAAATAGTTCCGGGGGTTGGAGCTGCAGCACGTGCCCCGCGGCACCAATCAAGAGGCCGACGACATCGCCAAACGAGCCTCCAGGAGGTTACCCCAGGAGCCGGGCGTCTTTGAGGAACGGCTCTTCAAGCCCTCAGCCCTGCCGCCGTTATCAAGCACAACACAGCCTCGGGTGGAGCTCCCTCAGCCACCTGCCTCGGGAGCCCCAGCCTGTGGCCCGGCCTCAGGAGCACGCCTGCTCCTAACGATGGAACCTCAAGAGGGGTGCTGGATCACGGAGCTCAAGAGTTACTTAACGCATGGAACTTTGCCGGAGAAGGAGGAGGAGGCAGAGCGTGTGGCGCGGCAAGCCACGGCATACAGACATCATGGATGGAGAGCTCTACCGGAAACGACCGAACGACGATCCTCGCTGCGGCCACCGTGGAACAGGGAAGGAACTGCCGGCAGATATACATGGTGGAGATTGTGGGCACCATTCGTCGTCACGGGCCCTCGCCGGCAAGGCGTTCCGCAGCGGTTTCTATTGGCCCACTGAACTCAATGACGCTGTTGAACTCGTGAAGGCTTGCGAGGCTTGCCAATTCCATGCCAAGCAGATCCACCAGCCAGCAGGAGGTCTGCAAACCATCCCCCTCACTTGGCCATTCGCGGTCTGGGGGCTGGACATCCTGGGCCCTTTTCCTCGGGCGCCAGGGGGCTATCGCTACCTCTACATCGCCGTGGACAAATTCACCAAGTGGGCCGAAGTCGAGGCCGTCCGCACCATCCCCGCTGGTTCTGCGGTCATATTCATCAAACGCATCATGAGCCGGTTCGGAGTGCCGAACCGCATCATCACCGACAACGGTTCGCAGTTCACCAGTAACCTTTTTAAAACGTACTGCGCTAACCTTGGGACGCAGATATGCTACGCTTCGGTGGCGCACCCCCGCAGCAATGGACAGGCCGAGCGGGCCAACGCAGAGGTCCTGAGAGGCCTCAAGACCAGGACGTTCAAGAAGAAACTGGAGGCCTGCGGCAGAGGCTGGTATGACGAGCTTCCGTGCGTGTGGTCCATCCGCACAACCGCAACCAAACCAACTGGAGAGACCCCCTTCTTCCTGGTCTATGGAGCCAAAGCGGTCCTCCCTCATGAGGTCAAGCGTCGATCCGCGCGGGTCCTGGCGTTCGATGAAACGTTGCAGGACGCCATGCGGGGGCGGCCTCGTCTTTGGGGAGGAGCGCCCGAGAAGCTTGCGCCAGTGAGCGGCAAGGTACCAGCAGGCACTCCGGCGATACCACTGCCGCAACATCCGCCCCAGAACTCTCGAGGTAGGGGACCTCGTGCTCCGACGGGTCCTCTCCACGGAGGGACTGCATAAGCTCTCTCCCATGTGGGAGGGCCCATTCAAGGTTGTTCATGTTTCCAAGCCTGGCTCCGTGCGCTTGGAGACTCATTTGGAGTTTTCATTTGCTTTCTGCAGTTGACTAGTTATTCCCATTTGGAGTTTTTATCAAAACTATCGCCATCTTTTGCTCCGTGGTTCTTCGAGCTTTTTTGCCCTCCTGCCTCGATTTCTCTTGCGTGGGGACTCGCGAGGCAGAAGCCTCGGGAGCCCCCGCGAGTGTTCCTGCCCCTATCGCTCAAGTTTTCACGGCCCTGGTCCACAGCTGGAGCACCCCTCCTGACCATGCCTCACGGGAAGCACAACGCGAACACGGGGCCTGGATCGGTCGCCCCCGCGGCCACGGCTGGAGTTCACTTGCGAATGGGCGGCAATGTAAAGGAACGATGTCGATATAACAAAAGCAGTACAATAACTAACGGCGTTAACCTAAACGCGCCACCACGGGGCCACACATTGTTGCCTTTTTGCGCAGGAGAGACAAGAAAGGATAGACTGGAGGGGCGCGCGTCGTTCCGTACTTATAGCCGGCGAAGGCCAACCGTCGGCCTCCACGATCACCGGTAATCATGACCGACTCTGCATGTAGGGACTTGTCGAATCCGGGTGGTTACCGAGGCATCGTGTGGAAGCAGTGCGTGCGCGTCCAATCAACCGCCACGCGTCGCCCAAGGACGCAGGCTATTAGGGCCCACGACGCTTTGCACTTGCCCTTTTGCCTCTCTGCTCGGCCAAGTTCGGGCGTGCCATGGGCCCGGGGGCTACTGTCGGTGTTCTGGGAACGGGGGTCCCCAGACTTGCCTGCCTGCGGCCTGCGGCATGGCTCAAAGGAGGCCCAGCACGGCCCATCTCCATCAACGCAAGCTCAAGACCCTCGCGAGGGGCCAAGCCTCGCGGGGCGGACGACAAGGAGCTTCCTCGTGCACGGCCTCGTCAGTGCTGGCTCATGAGGAGGCGGAGAGTTCAAGGCAGGATACCTCGTGAGGTGCCCATGACGCAAGCCATGACGACCAAGGGCGCCAGGTCAGTGCGCCAGCCCGCCAGCAGTGTCCTCCTTTCCTCTTTGGTGCAAAGGAGCAAGCGCGAGCGAGAGCATCAAGCAAAGGCATCCGCTTGATGCAACAAGACCAAGACCAGCCCAACGGCCGGAAGGGAGTCATCGTGGAGCCCAAGCAAAGGCCATCACGAGCCTTTGGCAAAGGGGACCAACTTTAGTCGATAAGTGTACCCGCTGTTCCCCTTCAAATGGCTAATTGTTGGCGCCCTTCCCGCTCAATATTTGGGAAGAGGCCCAGGGCCTTCGCCTATAAATAGGAGTAGCCACCCCCAGGGAAGGGAGATCCGATCCTCATCAAGAAACCAGTAGCTAGAGCGACTGAACCCCACCTAGCAGTTCATCACACCCGCCAAGAACAGACCCTCGCGAGGCTGTTCTTCCTTGTATTGTTCCTCATCAGCCTAAGAGGCAATCTACCACACCACACACTGGAGTAGGGTATTACACCACAATGGTGGCCTGAACCAGTATAAATCTCGTGTCTCTTGTGCTGTTCCGTTAGTAGTTTAGGTCCCAGCGATTCGGCGAGGTGCGAGACGGTGGAGGGTTGGATCTCCGTGTGAACCCCAGTGTTCGAACCTCAAGGGTCTGCCGGAACCCGAAATCCGACATCGGGGCCGAGCGATGCGCGTTTCTCTCGTACATGCACGTGCGTGGGTGCGAGGCGTTGGGCTCTAACTGAACCCAAGCGATTGCATTGCAGGCTATGCGTTACTGAACCCGAGCGATCGACCGATGGCTGTTAACTGAACCCAATCGAAAGTGATTCTTCGCTCTCGCTGTTAATCAAGCCGATCGATGCTGCCTGGATGAACAAAGGAGCGTTCTTTGGGGGTTTGATGAACAGTTCCCGGTGGGGGTGGATGAACAGGACCCCGTGGTGTTGCCTCTGGATGAACAAGACCCCGATCGATCAAGACAGTTGGGGCTGGATGAACAGGACCCCGTGGAGGGCAGGATGAACAGGACCACCCCGTGGAGGGCTGGATGAACAGTAGACAGTGGAGGGCTGGATGAACAGTAGCCCGTGGAGGGGTGGTTCAACAGGAGCCCATGGAGTGGGATGTTTGACCAGTAGTCGGTGGAGTAGCGCGCGATGGAGGCTGGATGAACAGGAGCCCGTGAATGAACAGTCGCAGGTGGAGGCTGAAGGAGGTCGACGGTGGATGAATAGTAGCCCGTGGAGGCTGGAGGGGGTCGACGGTGGAGATGAACAATATCCTGTTGAGTCCCGTTTTGCGGTACGCCACACCCCTCCCGATGAACATGACCCCTGCTTTCACCATAGCGCCCAAGTCAAGTCTGTTTCTCCGCTTTTGCGATCGCCACACGCCCCCGATCAACAGACCCCCGCTTACACCATAGGAGGTTCGTTTCTCCGCTTTGGCGGCACGCCGCACCTCCCGATGAACACGATCCGCTTTTGAACATGGCCGGTCGAACACAAGGCCGTTTCTCCGTTCTGCGATGTACGCCAGCCTCGCTTCCATCGGCTGTTCCGTCCAAGCCCTCCCGATGAACACGACGACGCATTCCGTTCCGACCCAGCCGGTCGGCTCCCCATGAACATGACGACGACGCTGTTTCTCCGTTCCGACCCAACCATGTACACGAGCCCTGGCCGTACGTATGCGCGAGTAGGCGTTCGAGACCTTGCCCGTATATACGTGACGCGGCGATTTTCTTTCTTGATCGTCTCCGTTGTATCTACTTTTCCAAACACTTTTGCCCTTGTTTTGGACTCTAACTTGCATGATTTGAATGGAACTAACCCGGATCGACGTTGTTTTCAGCAGAATTGCCATGGTGTTATTTATGTGCGTACACAAAAGTTCTCGGAATGACCTGAAACTTCACGGAGATTATTTTGGAAAATATAAAAATACTTGGCAAAGAATCAAGGCAAGGGGCCCACACCCTTGCCACGAGGTGGGGCGCCCTCTGCCTCGTGGCCCCTTTAGAAGCTCCACCGACCTCAACTCCAACTCCATATATTCGTGTTCGGGAGAAAAAGTCGGAGAGAAAGATTCATCACGTTTTACGATACGGAGCCACCGCCAAGCCCTAAACTCTCTCGGGAGGGCTGATCTGGAGTCCGTTCGGGGCTCCGGAGAGGGGAATCCATCGCCATCATCATCATCAACCATCCTCCATCACCAATTTCATGATGCTCACCGCCGTGCGTGAGTAATTCCATCGTAGGCTTGCTGGACGGTGATGGGTTGGATGAGATTTATCATGTAATCGAGTTAGTTTTGTTAGGGTTTGATCCCTAGTATCCACTATGTTCTGAGATTGATGTTGCTATGACTTTGCTATGCTTAATGCTTGTCACTAGGGCCCGAAAGTGCCATGATTTCAGATCTGAACCTATTATGTTTTCATGAATATATGTGAGTTCTTGATCCTATCTTGCAAGTCTATAGTCACCTACTATGTGTTATGATCCGCAACCCAAGTGACAATAATCGGACCACTCCCGTGATGACCGTAGTTTGAGGAGTTCATATATTCACTATGTGTTAATGCTTTGGTTCGGTACTCTATTTAAAGGAGGCCTTAATATCCCTTAGTTTCCGCTAGGACCCCGCTGCCATGGGAGGGTAGGACAAAAGATGTCATGAAAGTTCTTTTCCATAAGCACGTATGACTATATTCGGAATACATGCCTACATTACATTGATGAATTAGAGCTAGTTCTGTGTCACCCTATGTTATGACTGTTACATGATGAACCACATCCGGCATAATTCTCCATCACCGATCCAATGCCTATGAGCTTTTCATATATTGTTCTTCGCTTATTTACTTTTCCGCTACTATTGTTATAATCACTACAAAACCCAAAAATATTACTTTTGCTATCGCTATCACATTTCCATATTACTTTGCTACTAAATACTTTGCTGCAGATACTAAGTTATCCAGTGTGGTTGAATTGACAACTCAACTGCTAATACTTGAGAATATTCTTTGGCTCCCCTTGTGTCGAATCAATAAATTTGGGTTGAATACTCTACCCTTGAAAACTGTTGCATCCCCTATACTTGTGGGTTATCAAGACTATTTTCTCGCACCATGTCGGGAGCATAGCTCTATTCTTTGAGTCACTTGGGATTTATATCTGCTGGTCACTATGAAGAACTTGAAAGACGCGAAAACAAAAATTTATCCCTCAACTACGAGGGGAGGTAAGGAACTACCATCTAGCTCTGCACTTGATTCACCTTCTGCTTTTGAGTAAGCTTATACACCTAAACCTGCTTCTGCTATTAATTCTGATATGTCGCATGTTATTGATGATGCCACTTCTGCTATGCATGATACTTATGATGAAACTACTTCTATGCTTGATACTACTGTGCCACTTGGTGAATTTCTTGATGAACAACTTGCTAGGGCTAGAGAGAATGAAATTATTGAAACTGATAATATTGATGAAAGTGATGATGAAGATTCTCCCCCTAAATATGAATTGCCTGTTGTGCCTGAGGGCTATGTTATGGATGAAGAAACTGCTAGAGACTTTCTTGCTTGCAATGATAGAAGTGATCTTAAGAAATTATTAGCTAAGCTGAAACAAAAAACTCTGAATGCTAGAATGAAATATGATCCTGCTTATGCTACTTCACCTATCTTTGTTACTGATAAGGATTATGAATTCTCTATTGATCCTGATATAATTACTTTGGTTGAATCTGATCCTTTCTATGGCTATGAATCTGAAACTGTTGTGGCACATCTTACTAAATTAAATGATATAGCCACCCTGTTCACTAATGATGAGAGAACTCGCTACTTTTATATCCTTAAAATATTTCCGTTCTCATTAAAGGGTGATGCTAAGATATGGTTTAATTCTCTTGATCCTGGTTGTGTGCGTAGTCCCCAGGATATGATTTATTACTTCTCTGCTAAATATTTCCCTACTCATAAGAAACAAGCTGCTTTAAGGAAATATATAATTTTGTGCAAATTGAAGAAGAGAGTCTCCCACAAGCTTGGGGGAGGCTTCTCCAATTACTTAATGCTTTGCCTGATCATCCTCTCAAGAAAAATGAAATACTTGATATCTTTTATAATGGACTAACCGATGCTTCCAGAGACCACCTGGATAGTTGTGCTGGTTCTGTTTTCAGGGAAAGAACACCAGATGAAGCTGAAATTCTATTGAATAATATGTTGACAAATGAAAATAATTGACACTTCCCAACTCTTGAACCAACTCCTAAGCCAACTCAAGAAGAAGGGGTGTTCTATTTCTCACCTCAAGATATGCAAGAGGCAAAGAAATCTATGAAAGAAAAAGGTATTAAAGTCAAGATGTTAAGAATTTACCTCCTATTGAAGAAATACATGGTCTTAATTTATCACTGTTGAAGAAATATATGATCTTAATTCATCACCTATTGAAGAAACACATGGTCTTAATAACCCGACACAGGTAGTAAAGGTAAATTCTCTCTATAGATATGATAAAGCTGAAATCCCTCCTACTAAGTTTGCTAGCCAATGTTTTGGATGAGTTTGATAACTTTATGGTTAAGCAAGAAGATTTTAATGCTTATTTTGGTAGACAATTAAAACAAAATGCTTATATGATTGAACACTTGGGTGATTATATGTCTAGAGTTAAAGGTGAACTTAAACTCATTAGTAAACATGCTTCTATGGTCACCACTCAAGTAGAACAAGTACTTAAAGCTCAGAATGAATTGCTCAATGAATTGAATAATAAGAATAATGATTATGTTGTTAGAGTAGCTACTAGAACTGGTAAAATGACTCAGGAACCTTTGTATCCTGAAGGCCATCCTAAGAGAATTGAGCAGGATTCTCAGATAAATAATGTAGATGCACCTAGTCCTTCTAAAAAGAAGAAAAGAAAATGATAGGACTTTGCATGCTTCTAGTGAACCTATTATGAACCACCGAGAATCCAAATGATATTTCTATTTCGATGTGAAACACAATTTGGTAATGAACATGAACCTAGTGATAATGTTAATGATAATGTTCATGTTGATGCTCAACCTAGTAATGATAATGATGTAGAAATTGAACCTCGTTGTTGATCTTGATAACCCACAATCAAAGAATCAACGTTATGATAAGAGAGACTTTGTTGCTAGGAAATACGGTAAAGAAAGAGAACCATGGGTTCAAAACCCATGCCTTTTCCTCCCAAACCATCCAAGAAAAAGGATGATGAGGATTTCGAGCGCTTTGCTGAAATGATTAGACCTATCTTTTTGCGTATGCGATTAACTGATATGCTCAAAATGAATCCTTATGCTAAGTACATGAAAGATATTGTTACTAATAAAAGAAAGATACCAGAAGATGAAATTTCCACCATGCTTGCTAATTACACTTTCAAGGGTGGAATACCTAAGAAACTAGGAGATCCAGAGTACCAACTATACCATGCTCCATTAAAAGAAATTATGTTAGAACTGCTTTATGTGATCTTGGAGCCGGTGTTAGTGTTATGCCTCTCTCTTTATACCGTAGACTTGATTTGAATAAGTTGACACCTACTGAAATATCTTTGCAAATGGTTGATAAATCAACTGCTATACCTGTCGGTATTTGTGAGGACGTGCTTGTTGTGGTTGCAAACGTTACTATTTTAACGGACTTTGTTATTCTTGATATTCCCGAGGACGATAGTATGTCTATTATTCTTGGAAGACCCTTTTTTAATACTGTAGGGGCTGTTATTGATTGCAACAAAGGCAATGTCACTTTTCATGTTAATGGTAATGAGCATACGGTACACTTTCCGAGGAAACAACCTCAAGTCCACAGTATCAATTCTATTGGAAAATTTCCATCGATTATTTTTGGAGGTTTTGAATTTCCTCTACCTACTGTCAAAAAGAAATATGATATTCTTATTATTGGGGATGTGCGTATCCCCATTGAGGTAACATAGTGTTATTTGAAATTTCTCCAGTTCCATGTTATTCGGAATGAGTTTGTTAACAAGACTTGATCAACCTTGTTAGTGGATTCCTTTTGATGAGCATGAGATGGAGGAAGTTAGAAAGCACAACCTTCTGTACCCTCTCTCTACTTTCTGTTATTTAGTTAAAATAAATTAAAAATAGTATTTTTTGTCTGTTTTCTCAATTATCCGTGCAATATAAAAATACCCTGAAAAATAAAAGTTCTCTAAATGCCCTGAAACTTAAATATGATTTTTTCTGGAATATTTGAGAATATTTGCACCGAGAACACATCGGGGGAGCAAGCACTGGGCCACGAGGGTCCAGGCGCCCCCCCCGGGCGCGCCCCTGCCTCGTGGGCCCACCGTGGCTCCCTCCACTTATTCCTGCACCCACACACTTCTTCTTCCTCCCAAAAATCACCATCCAGCTCAAGCACGAGTTCTAGCTCATTTTGCTGCGATTTTGAATCTCCTTGCTCAAAGCACCTCTCACAAAACTGCTTTGGGGGATTGTTCCTTGGTATGTGACTCCTCCATTGGTCCAATTATTTTTGTTCTAGTGCTTTATTCATTGCAAATTTGTGCTGCCTAGGTGACCATGTTCTTGAGCTTGCATGTCAAATTTATTTGGTTCCAAGTAGTTCTAATGAATGATATAGTCTCTAGGCACTTGTAGGAGTAGTTGCTATCAATTTTGTTGAGCTTGGTTTACTTTTATTTGAAGTTACTAAAAATTTCAGAAATTTTCAGAAAATGATGAATAGATTTTTGAGGGGCTCATCGAGCCGAAGCTCGAAGGAAAATCAAAGTGAAGAAGCGGAGAGGCCCAAATATAATCTACCTCGCACCACGGAGGTTCGGCCGTGTGAATGGCCTTGTGATGATTTCTTGAGAGTAGCCGGGATTTATGATGATTTTTATGAATTGGCTACGAATGCAGGCCTCACCGACTTCCTCGGTGACCAACGCGAACAATATCTCTTACTCACCAATACCTTTGTGCAAAATTTTCATTTCCATTGTAGGAGGTCACCACCTACGGTGGATTTTTATTTATACGATGAGTATAAGGAGATGACCCTTCGTGGATTCTGTGAGGTTTGCAAGTTACCTTTTCCGGGTATCATAGAGGAACCACACAGTAACGATGTGAAGGGGTTTATCGATACAATTGCTGTAGGGGAAACGAGGAAGGTTCCCGACGCACGAATCACTAGCATACATTTTCCTGTTCTACGTTACTTTGCTATATTTGCTAGTAGATGCTTAATTGGTCGCGGAAATTGTGGAAACTTGAGTGTCCCTGATATTGTTATTTTGTTCCATGCCTTGTTTCGAAATGACACATTTAGTATGGGCGCTATTGTTGCAAAGCAGTTAAATCTTAACTGTACTAAGGGCCCCATCTTGGGAGGCATCTTCTCCTCGCGCCTCGCTGCATACTATAACATACCTATTAGGAACTATGAGAAAGAAGAAAAAAATGCTTCCTACTGTTTATTTAGATTATAAGAGTATGGTAGCACATGATTTTATTGTTAAGAATAGGGAAAGGGCGCTTAAATACAAACTGTTATTTGATAAAAATCACCCTGAGACTATTATCTTGCCTGCTCCTTCCTTGTTTGATTTGTCTGCAGGCAAGTATCTCGTTCCGCTGGCGGCCATCCACGCCTACCGGAACCCTACATCAGCTACAGAGCCAGAGCCGGAACCACAATTTGATCCTCCACGACAGTCTAATTACCAATGGGATCCGGAGGCAATTGCCAACCAGTGGAAATCCGAGGCTTCTTCACAGTACGACCCCAACTACAACTATGGATATCCGCCAGGCCAGCCGTGGCAATAGACCAACTTAGGCCAAAAGCCTAAGCTTGGGGGAGTACGTATCTCTCACCGACATTACATTCATGTTGACACACTCATTGCTAGATGTCGGTGTTCATACTTTTTCACTGTAATATCCATGCTAGTTTATTTTATTTGTATGCTTTCTTCTTGCGTGTTTGATAAATCTTAAGAAAACCAAAAAAATTAGTTGTAGCGTTTAGCCAGTTTATTTTCTTGTTGTAGTAGTAGTAATTAAAAAGAAAACCCAAAAAGATTTCCCGTTCTTCTTTTGCTTGTTGGGAGCTTTCCCATGTAAATAGTTTTATTTATTTTCTTTTCTTTGGGGGTCGATAGGAGAAGACCATGATTAAATTGTTGAAGTGGCTCTTATATGCATTATTGTTGATTTAACCAAGAGCCCATATTGCCTTGTCTTCTCCTGTTTATTGAATGCTCGCAGATTCCAGCTTAGTCCAATGCACGTGCACTATTATTATTATTCACATCGTTCGGTCGTGCAAGTGAAAGGCAATTATGACGATATATGATGGACTGATTGAGATGAGAGAAGCTGGTATGAACTCGACCTCTCTTGTTTTTGTAAATATGATTAGTTCATCATTCCTGATTCAGCCTATTATGAATAAACATGTTTGCAATGACAATTAGAGATTATAGTTGCTTATGCCATGCTTAATTAGCTAGGAGTTTATAATGGTTTACCTTATGTGCCAACATGCTATTAAAATGGTTGTGATGTGGTATGATGGGGTGGTATCCTCCTTGAATGATTCAAGTGACTTGACTTGGCACATGTTCACGCATGTAGTTGAAACAAATCAACATAGCCTTCACAATATTTATGTTTATGGTGGATTATATCCTACTCATGCTTACACTCAATGTTTATTAATTTGAATGCATGTTCATGACTGTTGTCGCTCTCTAGTTGGTCGCTTCCCAATCTTTTGCTAGCCTTCACTTGTACTAAGCGGGAATACTGCTTGTGCATCCAATCCCTTAAACCCCAAAGTTATTCCATATGAGTCCACCATACCTTCCTATATGCGGTATCTACCTGCTGTTCCAAGTAAATTTGTATGTGCCAAACTCTAAACCTTCAAATGAAATTCTGTTTTGTATGCTCGAATAGCTCATGTATCAACTAGGGCTATCCATATCTTCCATGTTAGGAGGGTTATTCTCAAGAGGAGTGGACTCCGCTCCTCACTCACGAGAAAATGGCTGGTCACCGGCATGCCCAGTCCCATGCTTTATGCAAATCAAATCAAAATAATTGCAAACAAAACTCCCCGGACTGTTGTTAGTTGGAGGCACTCGTTGTTTCGAGCAAGCCATGGATTGATGCTTGTTGGTGGAGGGGGAGTATAAACTTTACCATTCTGTTTGGGAACCGCCTATAATGTGTGTAGCATGGAAGATATCGCCATCTCTTGGTTGTTATGTTGACAATGAAAGTATGCCGCTCAAAATATTATTTATCTCTATTTCAAAATCGAGCTCGCACCTCTACAAATCCTCGCTTCCTCTCTGCGAAGGGCCTATCTATTTACTTTTATGTTGAGTCATCACCCTCTTATTAAAAAGCACCAGTGGAGAGCACCGCTGTCATTTGCATTCATTACTGTCAATTTATATTGGGTATGACTATGATTGGATCTCTTTACCATGAATTACAATGTCTAGTCAGTCCTTGATTTTAAAGGTGCTCTGCATTTATGTTTTGCGGTCTCAGAAAGGGCTAGCGAGATACCATCTTGTTATATCATATTATGATTGTTTTGAGAAAGTGTTGTCATCCGAGATTTATTATTATTGCTCGCTAGTTGATTATGCCATTGACATGAGTAAACATGAGACCTAAATGTTATTGTGAATATGGTTAGTTCGTAATCTTTGCTGAAAACTTGAATGTTGGCTTTACGTATTTACAACAACAAGAGAAAACAGAGTTTGTAAAAGTTTTTCTTTATCACTTTCAGTTTTTCAACTGAATTGCTTGAGGACAAGCAAAGGTTTAAGCTTGGGGGAGTTGATACGTCTCCGTCGTATCTACTTTTCCAAACACTTTTGCCCTTGTTTTGGACTCTAACTTGCATGATTTGAATGGAACTAACCCGGACTGACGTTGTTTTCAGCAGAATTTCCATGGTGTTATTTATGTGGAGAAACAAAAGTTCTTGGAATGACCTGAAACTTCACGGAGATTATTTTTGGAAAATATGAAAAATATTGGCGAAAGAATCAAGGCCAGGGGGCCCACACCCTTGCCATGAGGGTGGGGGCGCGCCTGCCCCCTGGGCACGCCTCCTTCCTCATGGGCCCCCTGGAGCTCCACCGACCTCAACTCCAACTCCATATATTTGTGTTTGGGGAGAAAAAATCAGAGAGAAAGATTCATCGCGTTTTATGATACGGAGCCGCCGCCAAGCCCTAAACTCTCTCGGGAGGCTGATCTGAGTCCGCTCGGGGCTCCGAGAGGGAATCCGTCGCCATCATCATCATCAACCATCCTCCATCACCAATTTCATGATGCTCACCGCCGTGCGTGAGTAATTCCAACGTAGGCTTGCTGGACGGTGATGGGTTGGATGATATTTATCATGTAATCGAGTTAGGTTTGTTAGGGTTTGATCCCTAGTATCCATTATGTTCTGAGATTGATGTTGCTATGACTTTGCTATGCTTAATGCTTGTCACTAGGGCCCGAGTGCCATGATTTCAGATCTGAACCTATTATGTTTTCATGAATATATGTGAGTTCTTGATCCTATCTTGCAAGTATATAGTCACCTACTATGTGTTATGATCCGCAACCTCAAGTGACAATAATCGACCACTCCGGTGATGACCGTAGTTTGAGGAGTTCATGTATTCACTATGTGTTAATGCTTTGGTCCGTACTCTATTAAAAGGAGGCCTTAATATCCCTTAGTTTCCATAGGACCCGCTGCCACGGGAGGGTAGGACAAAAGATGTCATGCAATTTCTTTTCCATAAGCACGTATGACTATATTCGGAATACATGCGTACATTACATTGATGAATTGGAGCTAGTTCTGTGTCACCCTATGTTATGACTGTTACATGATGAACCGCATCCAGCATAATTCTCCATCACCGATCCAATTCCTACGAGCTTTTCACATATTGTTCGTCGCTTATTTACTTTTCCGTTGCTACTGTTACAATCACTACAAAACCAAAAATATTACTTTTGCTATCGTTATCACATTTCCATACTACTTTGCTACTAAATACTTTGCTGCACATACTAAGTTATCCAGGTGTGGTTGAATTGACAACTCAACTGCTAGTACTTGAGAATATTCTTTGGCCCCCTTGTGTCGAATCAATAAATTTGGGTTGAATACTCTACCCTCGAAAACTGTTGCGATCCCCTATACTTGTGGGTTATCACGACCGTGGACCCAGCTGTCAGCCTCTCCGCGTACAGTCCATGTCCGACGGAAGTCGTTCCTTGACCACGTTGACCACGCCGCGCCGAGAGCACCAGGGCGGTGGACGACGGTGAGGCCTAGGAAGGGGACGACGCGGAGGCGGGGAAGACGCGGCAGTGGATGCCCACGCGTAGAAGAGTATGAGGGTTCACTGGTTCTCTGCGGTGTGAGGCTGTCGTCGCTGCATAATAACAAGGGGTGTGGGTGAGTAGAGGGACGGCCTGGCCATCGGTGGGAGTAGTAGGGGGCGGTGAGGCCTCCGCCGCATCGCAGCCGGCCAGGAGGCAGGAGCACGAGGCACGACCGGAGCTGGTTTGGGCGGCTAGAACAAGAAGACCAGAGGTTGAAGAAGCACTACGGCCGTTGGATAGACATCGTACGGTCACTGGAGCTAGAATCATGCATATTGACTAAGTTGACAAAGCCCTTCATCCCCGTCAACTTAGTAGGCCCACAAGTCAGCCTGCCACTATACTGGGTCCCAGCTAACAAGGGGAGTATTCATTTCTTTTGTGCATAATAAGGAGGCACTTCCTTGCGTGCGAAGATATAGCTGGTGGGTCCGAGCTGTCAGCGGTGGTAACGTTTTTTTTTCACGAAATACAGAGGCCCTTTCGGTGGGTCCCTGATGTCAGGTGGAGGAATCATTATTTTGCGCGTAATAAGGAGGCATTTCCTTGCGTGTGGCCGTGGACCCAGCTGTCAGCCTCTCCACGTACAGTCCACTTCCAATGCATGTCGGTCGTTGACCACGTTGACCAGGCTGCGCCGAGAGCACCAGGGCGGTGGACGACGGCAAGGCCTAGGAAGGGAATGACATGGAGGCAAGGAAGACTCGGCAGTTGTTTCCCACGCGGAGGGGAGTACGACTGTACGAGGGTTTACTGGTTCGTCTGCCGTCACAGGAGAATAACAGCAGGTGTGGTTGACTAGAGGGATGGCTAGGCCAGCGATGGGAGTACGGTGGGGCGGTGAGGCCTGCGCGTCAGCACAGCCGGCCGCGGGGCTGAGGGAGCAGGCAGTCCCGCCGGCGCTTGTTTGAGCGGCTGGAGCAGGAAGAGCAGAGATTTAAGAAGCACGACGGCCGTTGGATGGACATCCAATAGTCACTGCTTGTGAGTCAACCTTATTTAGGAAAGCCTCAAATCTGTGGAAAACAGCATACAGCCCATCTGCCATTATTTCTGATAATTTACAGCCCATTTGCTAATTCTTAAGGTTTTTTTGGAGCCCATATTCTTTTTGTTAGCATTACAGCCCATATTGTGGCCACGGTTAAAAAATTATACGAAATTTTGCATATTTCGGTGCGGTCCGAACTGTTTTTAATCCCGAAATTTCAAGTCACATTCAAACTGATTTTAAAGATAAATGTATATCAATATAAAATCCAACAAATTGTCCATGCATAAAAATTAATGTAATTTAAAATCTCGAAATGAAAAAAAGGAATTTGAAACTAATTGCCGGTTTGATGTGTTTTAAAAATGTACAACCCATTTCTCATTACTGATAGGCCATTTTCTCGGCCAGACGAATGAAAGCTCTCCTCGTCTTGAAATATTTGCAGGCCAATAGGCCTGACAAAGCGACTTACTTGGAAAATCACAAAAAAACTGGGCTGTGGCCGTGGACCCAGCTTTCAGCCTCTCCACGTATAGTACTCTTCCGAGGGAAGTCGGTCGTTGACCAAATTGACCACGCCGCGCCGAGAGCACCAAGGTGGTGGACGACGGCGAGGCCTAGGAAGGGGACGACGCGGAGCCGGGGAAGACGTGGCAGTGGATGCCCACGCGGAGAGGAGTACTGGGTTCACTGGTTCGGCTGCGGTGTGAGGCTGCCGGCGCCGCAGGGCCTGGCTAGCGGTGGGAGTAGTAGGGGGCAATGAGGTCTCAACGGCAGCACAGCCGGCCACTGGAGGCAGGAGCAGGCGGTCTTGCCAGCGCTGGTTTGGGCAGCTGGTGCAAGAAGAGCAGCGATTGAAGAAGCATCAGGACTGTTCGATTCAAATCCAACGATTACTGCTGCTAGAATCGTTTGTTGACTAAGTTGACAAGCCATGCGTACGCGTCAACTTAGTAGGCCCACAGGCCTGCCTCCCAACCGGTGCACCCCAGATGTCAGTGGGAGGAATCATTTTTTTCGCGTAATAAGGAGGCAGTTGATTGCGTGCGGCCAGGCCAGCAGAGGGAGTAGGGTGGGCTGTGAAGCTCGCACGGCATCACAGCCGGCCACAAGAGGAGGGAGCAGCAGTCCGCTTGGCGCTAGTTTAGGTGGTCGAGTAGGAAGATCAGAGATTGAAGAAGCACGTCGGCCGTTGGATGGACATCCAACAGTCACTGCTGCTAGAATCGTGTGTTGACTAACAAAGCCTTGCGTAAACAAGTCAGCCTCAAAATATGTGGCGTGTACAACCCATTTTCTATTATTTTTATAATTTTTACTCATTTTCTAATTCATATGGAATTTATTGCAGCCCGTTTTCCATTTTTGGAATTGCTGCCCATTTTCTGGTCAGTACCAGGGTTAAAAAATTAACTAAATATGTGGGAATTTTGGAAATTCACAAATTTTTGCTGGGGAACAAAATAGTCTTAATCCAAAAATTAGTAGCCATACTAAAACAAATTTAAAAATAAATTAGTACTATGTCATGTTAAATCCAATGAAATACGTATAAGATATCAGTGAAGAACAAAAACAAAAAAGAAACTAATATCCCATTTGCTATATTTTTTCTGGAATTTTCAACCCCTTTTGATATTACTTTTAACAGACACTGACCATACTCTTTGGCCAGGCCGGAATGCATCCCCCTCGTCTTGAAAGATTTGCAGCCCAGTAAGTCGGAGAAAACAAATAGGCCTAGCTTGGGTATTCTTCAAAAAGAAATACTGGGCTGCCTATTTTCCCAAAGAAAAAACTGTTGGGCTGATCATGTTGTTAGACGGGCCACAGAGACCGCACAACCCAGTTTATAGCCTGCTCCTCCGAATTACTACTAAAAAAAGTTGTGCAATCCTGTCGTTAATTGACTATACATTGAAAATGATGTGGGTCCCAGATATCAGCAGGGTGGATTAGAGTAAAAAAATGAGGGGTTCATCTGAGTAGTAAAAGAGGCGCTTGCTTGTGTTCGAGTGGACCTGTGGGTCCGTCTCGTCATACTCACAACTACAGTCCTCTCCCGATTCACTATGTTGACAGGACCGCTTTGAAAAAAAACTATGTTGACAGGGCCGGACGGCGGCGCCGAGGCGCGCACCAAGGCGGAGGATAAAGTGTTGTCGCCAATGTGCTGGGCTGGGTTGGACATTCTTATTGAAAAATAAAAATGGACCGGATCTATTTACGATGTTGACTACGATTTGCATGGGTCCGCTGGTTGCAGGAAGAAAATGCTGGGAGAAAGAAGACTGGTCGCTATATTTGTCGAAGAATAATATCGACTGAATGTAACAACACTATCATAGGAAATAAGATCCTCCTGTTAAATCGTGAATTTAAAGAACTGGTGCATGATCATTTAGCTTTATTTATTTATTTACTTATTTATGTTTAGGGGACCATGAGCATGTACCTGGGCCGGATTCGTCTGAGAGCCTCCCTTCCAGTTAATTATGGGCTTCTCTATTGGGCCTTCATCAGTGGGCTGCATGTTATCAACAAGTGGAAAATGTGTTCCGTACGAAAAATAGTATGCGCTACGTACGGCACGGGGCACTAAAGGATCGAACCGTGCAACGACTTCCAAAACATTGTGTTTTTCATTCTAACAACGCATTTATTCAACCAATGCATTTAAATATACTACTGATTGTACATTGAAAACAGCAGCAGCAGAACCAGGGCTGGGGTGCAATGAAGCGATAAGGTGCCGTAAGAGTGAAGATGCAGCTCTCTTCCAAACCAAACATCAGCCATCATTACAAAAGGGCTACCAAAAGAACAAGTCTATGCATCAAACTAAATAAAGATCCTACTACACCAAGTGTATGCATCTAACTAACTGCCTCGCTTAGATGTTACTATTTATTAAGTCGTGGAGATTGGTGACGGCTTGAACTGGTGGGTGCCTCGACGGGGAAACTCCAGCCAACAGGTCAAGTCTGATACTTGCGACCATCTCTCATACTTTGGGCTACAGAGCGTGGCGGCATATATCAGGGTATGGTGCATGCAGATACGCATGGTATGCTGCGTACACACAATTTTGCCTGATGAACGAAACCACGCTTCCATCATGATCCTTGCCATCGGTTATCTCCTGGTTAATCGGATAATTCACCGACAAACAGAGAGCGTGTACCAAGGCTACTTACCAACCTCCAACAAAAATTCCTCAAGGCCCGTAGAAGCTGGGATCCCGCTCAAAGACCTTGCAAAGGATCGTGATTGTATTCCGCGAAACAACACGCCCAAAGACGTCGCGATCGATCATCAATCGTCATTGTCGTCTCGATCGAGCCAGAACGACCTGCAATCGCCATGCCGATACGCTCCAACGATTTATAATTTTTGATTGCTCCATGCTATATTATCTTCTGTTTTGGACATTATTGGGCTTTATTATTCACTTTTATATTATTTTGGGACTAACCTATTAACCGGAGGCCCAGCCTGAATTGTTGTTTTTGCCTATTTCGAGTTTCACGAGAAAAGAATATCAAACGGAGTCCAAACGGAATGAAACCTTCGGGAACATGATTTTCGGAACGAACATGATCCAGAGGACTTGGACCCTACATCAAGAAATCAAGCAGGAAGCCACGAGGTAGGGGGCGCGCCTACCCCCCCAAAGCACCCTCCACCCTCGTGGGCCCCATGTTGGTCCACCGACGCATTCCTTCCTCCTATATATACCTACGCACTTCAAACGATCGATCGGAGCCAAAACCTAATTTCACCGCTGCAACCTTCTGTACCCATGAGATCCCATCTTGGGGCCTGTTCCGGAGCTCCGTCGGAGGGGGCATCGATCACAGAGGGCTTCTACATCAACACCATAGCCTCTCCGATGAAGTGTGAGTAGTTTACCTCAGACCTTTGGGTCCATAGTTATTATCTAGATGGCTTCTTCTCTCTTTTTGGATCTCAATACAATGTTCCCCCCCTCTCTCGTGGAGATCTATTCGATGTAATCTTCTTTTGCGATGTGTTTGTTGAGACCGATGAATTGTGGGTTTATGATCAAGTTTATCTATGAACAATATTTGAATCTTCTGAATTCTTTTATGTATGATTGGTTATCTTTGCAAGTCTCTTCAATTATCAGTTTGGTTTGGCCTACTAGATTGATCTTTCTTGCAATGGGAGAAGTGCTTAGCTTTGGGTTCAATCTTGCGTGTCCTTTCCCAAAGGATGAGGGGCAGCAAGGCACATATTGTATTGTTGCCATCGAGGATAACAAGATGGGGTTTTATCATATTGCAAGAATTTATCCCTCTACATCATGTCATCTTTCTTACATGCGTTACTCTGTTCTTATGAACTTAATACTCTAGATGCATGCCGGATAGCGGTCGATGTGTGGAGTAATAGTAGTAGATGCAGCAGTGAGTCGGTCTACTTGTCTCGGACGTGATGCCTATATACATGATCATACCTAGATATTCTCATAACTATGCTCAATTTTGTCAATTGCTCAACAGTAATTTGTTCACCCACCATAAAATACTTATGCTCTTGAGAGAAGCCACTAGTGAAACATATGGCCCCCGGGTCTATTTTCCATCATATTAATCTTTCAACACTTAGCTATTTATTTCATATTAATCTCACTCTCGTAAGTGACCGTGTAGGGATTGACAACCTCTTATCGCGTTGGTTGCGAGGATTTATTTGTTTGTGTAGGTGTGAGGGACTCGCGCGTAGCCTCCTACTGGATTGATACCTTGGTTCTCAAAAACTGAGGGAAATACTTATGCTACTTTGCTGCATCACCCTTTCCTCTTCAAGAGAAAACCAACGCAGTGCTCAAGAGGTAGCACATGCCGCTTTTCTTTGAAAGGTTCTGGGATTAGGAAGGGTAGGGACACCAGGCGGCCTACACCATCATATCAAGTTGGAGTCAAATGACCCTCAAAAAAAGTTGGAGTCAAATAAAAAAGGGCTCTTGATGTAGTCAATCTTAAGAACAACATTTTATGAGCATGAATATTTTTTTAGTAAATGTTGACAGTAATATAAGCAAGCCATCATGATATCATAGGTAAATAACATACTGCTATAACAGTCGTTTGTAGCGATGACTGGAGTAGGCCAGCAATACGTCCAGCCATAGAAGGAGTTGACACCGTAAATGAAGCCCTTGTGTTCAAATGCATCAGAGAACCATGGAGGATGTATGATCCAGCGATGGACGTGCAGATTTATCCACTTACCGCAGTGACCTGTCAGATAGGCAAGACCGTGGTTGAAGAACGCAATTAGCGTGAAGTCTTTAAAATTCACAGATCTTGTGGGCACTTGGCAGATTACAACCTTGAGCAAATCAAACTTGGTATCATGTTGGATACTGTAAGATTCCGAGTATTCGGGCATGTGCCAAAGCAAAGCAGTGTTAATCGAAGGAAGGGGATCAATCGCCGGTGTAGACCTCCACGAGCATCCAGCTGCCGTGACCGTCCGACGAGCACCATCCAAGACGTGTTCATGCCGACCCAAAGACATACCATTAATGTAGTTGAGGGTGACGGGATCGATCACAGTCAAGGGGTTGATGCTCGCCACCCCACGATCGTTATCTTGGCATGACACGCCGCTTCAAGATCAGCGGCATCGAGAAGCGAGGAGCTGGCTTAAAAAGCTCCGGCCTGAGGGCTTTGAGTAAACGGTACAACCCCGACGAGCACGCGGTGAGCGGCATGGTACTGAGATTGTCCACACACAAAACAATGATCTTGATTACCTCTGTGGGGAGCGAATTCCAGCCACTCTTTCGGCGGACGCTGCTCGGTTCTGCCATTGTTAGTGCTTGGGTTTCGGATGAGGGGGGAGGCGCCTTAGCGGGGATGGAAGATTGGACGAGGGGGAGGCGCCTTAGTGGGGATGGAAGAGCGGACAAAGATGGAGAAGAGAATATGTGCTGCGGGAAGTGGACAGGTGATGATGACTACAGCATGCCGCTTGACTTACGAGACACATACCAACAACGTAGGGTCATATCAAAGTCAGACAACTTGCTTGAGTGATCACAGTACTGGTACTCCCTACAGTACCTACTACTATGCCCTTACTTGCTTTAGTATAGTAGTAGTGGAGTAGGACTCTGCTCTACTAGCTACTAGCACCGGAGGAGTAGTATGTTCTAATCTAAAATAGTTACAAACTTCAATGCCCGAGCATGGAACGACTACGAACCGCCATCGGTGCTAACTCCAATCCTGCAAGTCATGGATTTGTTTCTTTTTAACTTTCTACGAATCTGTAGCCAGCCTACAAGTCATGTACACTTACTGACAGTGGAACCAACAGAGCACTAAGAATACAAGATTAAGGACGCAATTGACTTTTTATAGAGGGAGAATCATACATGCAATTAACTCAAATGGATTGGACGTGACTCTATTATTCTCCAACGACAACCGGCAAATTTCCTCCCGCGGGCTGGAGTAGGTTTCTCGGTTTGCATGCGGGTTTAACGGAGGGGTTTGATGGAGGCGAGGAACCATGCTCAGCCGGGCGTGCAGTGGACAGCGCAGTACTATTCGATTTGACAACTACAACTAGTATATTATAAAAAACAAAGAAGAGTAGTAGAGATAGAGATAAGAATAGAGACTAGGGAGGAGCACCATCTACTGCTTCGTGGGCTACTCCTGCGCTCCATTCGGCGGCCGCAAATACCCTACAACCACTCCCTCCTGCGCTCCATTTGGCGGGAGCTATTGAAATTTGGGGAGCGCACTCTCGCGACTGCTAGCAGCGACGACTTCACCGACAATGACTTCTTCCCCGACCTCGTCAACCTCTTCCTCAACGACATGGGCGACAACCTCAATGCCAATGGTGCTGCTCCCGTTGCACCGTATGTGTTTATGTCCTTCCTATTCGAAATCGTGGTAGAATTCATGTTTCTAGTCTGTGTCCTAGATTCGATCAGTTCATCTACTATGCTAGTCCGCATGATTAGTTTAATCTCTGTTATAACCTTCATGATTTATTTTGTGCTTATTCGGACTAAATCTCGTAGTAACTTGCTCATGTATTCAACTAGCGGAATGTCCCCTACAGCCATTCCTGTTTCATGGAAGGCATCGTCGATGCCTCCAAGGAGCCCTTCGTCTACCGCCATGAGTGCCCGGTGCTGTTTTGGGGCTCACCGGCGGACATCGTGCATCACCTGACGCATGCGTGCGGCAATCACTACTGGCCCTTGGCGAAGAACATCAAGTATGAGACGTGCTACCCGTTCATCGTGCCGGATTCGCTGGAGGATCAGCGCCGCCTGCTAGTCTCGGAGGAGGACATCAGCGTCTTCCTCTTGATCGTGGCCACCGGCGAGGCCCGCGCAGGCCGCCGCCACATCTCTGTAGTGTGCGTCAGGGGCGACGTCGCTGACGCTGACACTGACACGAGGCCGATGTATGCGTGTGTGCTCACTATTACTACCTCTCGGAGGTACGTGGGCGGCGACACTGGCTCCGTCAAGCTGACTTGGACTCTACCGAGCTGGGACCTTCCCGCCGATGTGGACATGGAAGATGCATGGTATTATTTGACACCCAACAATGTGCACGGGGACTCCAAGGAGGTTCACCTCGACATCTGCATTATCAAGTTAAATGTTGATCATTAGTCTTCGCTCAATGTAATCCGCGGTCTATGCATGTGGAGACTTCCATGCATGATCTTGCTCTATTGGAGTATCGCACATGAATAAAACTGTACCCATTTATGGTTTAGTCTAGAATCTTCCATGTATGAATTTTTACTACAATACTGGTGAAAGACTTATGATGAACCATTTCTTACATATCCTGTGCCCTGTTCCAAGTCATCCTAATTTAATCCCTCCGTCTAGGTGTATAAGGGCATGGTTAATACTTAAATAGTATAGCCAACTATTGACTATAAGAAAGTGCCATGTCATCTGTAGCCAACATGTATAACAATGGATACTCAAAAACTAATTCTTGAAGATCATTTCCTGCAAAGCACAATAAGTGTTATTTCTTCACAAGTTTTGGATGCAGGTTGAACAGTTGAACGCTTTTGTTTGCAAAAGATACTTTTTGATCTATTTCACCCGGACAAACCTATCGATACCCGTTACACATGAGATGACCCCCACATCCTTTGTCAAAATAAACAACTCCTCGATCAATGCATTTCACTCTTCCGTGCAACGCACGGGCACCTTACTATAGATTAATACGACCAAAAATTGAACTAACATTTTATATAGTACGATAAATGATGATGCATGTCACCTAAAATTATATCATTAAAACTATGTTCAAATACGAATCCAACGATATTGTTTTTGTTGACATGCACTAACATTTTGCCAGTTAAATCTTCATTCAAATTCAATGGGGGATAAACCACGACCGATGTAGTAGTACTAGTGTAGAGGGCGGCGCTGCACGGGAGTCTCACCCCGCTCGTGGCGCGGCAGTAAAGCCATCATATCAAAAAACCCAACCACTCCCAGTAATAAATGGCCTGGTAAAATAAACGGACAAGCAACCATCACATCCCTCCGTCTTTTTTGCATTTCATCTCTCTGCATTTACTTTCTCCAGTTCATCTCGCACACTCGATCCCTAGCTACTACTCCTAGTATCCCTAGCTACTAATCCTAGGGCCAGTTCTTTTGGCGGCTTCCCCAGCTTTTCCCATAAGACTAGTCACAGTGGAGAGTAACATTAAGGCGCCTCACTCATTTATTTGGGCTTCTAAACTACTACAAGTAGTACCTCCGTCCTGGTTTATTCCTCACCATTGTAATTTGTGCTAAATTTTGACCAAAGATTTAACTGATAAAATGTTAGTGCATGTGACATGCACTAACATTTCATTAGTTAAATTTATGATCAAAATTTGACACAGATTACAATGTGGACCAATAAACCAGGACGGAGGTAGTAGTTATGGGATTACTAATCTAGAAGCCTAAAAGAACTGGCCCCTGGTACTCCTACTAGTAGTAGTACTCAAGTTGGAATTCCAATTGCACGGCACAACTTGTTAGGCAAAAATTCGACATCTGAGGTGTAGGAAGCGGTTTGGGAATTTGCATGCCTTTCCGACCAGTGAGATACTTCGCACAAAGTACGACAGAGAAATAACCACAGAGAAGGAAGCTAAAAGTAAACAATCAAACGAGCATTTTTGCATTTGTTTTGCATTGAATCGTTTCACAAGCTTGACTAGTGTTGTTTTTCTACTTCTACAAAAACTGCGTCGTAGTGTTAAAATGTGCATTTGCACATACATAAGTAATAGTAGTACTCCCTCCGTCTAGGTGTATAAGTCTTCCCTCTTTCTTGGTCACGGTGCACAACCAAAGATGACTTATTGACCTAGACGGAGGGAGTAGCACAATCTGCAAGCATATAGAGAGAGACGTGTAGTGCGATAGTATATAGTAAAGTTTGTGCTATATGCACGTACTTACAATATGCGTACGAATACACAAGGTTTCCAAACTTTCCCTTTTATATACTTAATTAAGGACACTAATAATTCCTGAAAGTTTGGGATTTATCATTTGCGTCCCAAAACTAATGAGATCTCCTTACGAAAAAAATTATACTCCTACTAAAAGCCACGGCGCTCGCAGGAGCGCTTGCGGCGCACCACGAGTGCCCTGGTGCGCGGCCGTTTCCCAGCGCGCCGACACAACGCCTCTTTGTCAGCCTTGTAACTCGCGAGGTGCTGATTGGCGGCTTGCCGGCGAGCGAGCGCGATCTGACCGGTGTGGTGATCCGGCACCAACAGGTACTCCTCCTCCCTAGAAGCATGCACCCGGTCCACGTACCGCCAAAGCGTAGATGAGGCGCTTGGGACCGACTGCACCCAGGGCTTCGGCACGGGCGTCCTCTGCCACCCTCATGGCCCTCGCACGAGCCTTCTGCCAAAGAGCCAATTGCCTGACTCTCTCAGACGCGACATAGGCCTGCCAGGCAGCTTGTTCCGCGGTGAGCTTCTCTTCCTCGGCGTTCTTCTCCGCCTCTATTTTGGCGCACTCTACTGGAGGCAAAGCCTCCCACAAGGAGACATCCATTTCTTTCCAAAGCTCCTCAAGGATGGGGGGCTCGGTGTTCTCCTTGTAGCGGGGAGCCGACGCATCCTCCAACACGCGTGTTGGCGAGATTGGGAACGCCGACGCGTCGCGGCGAGGAGCGGAACACCGATGCGTCCTCCTCGACTAGTGGCGGCGAGGAACGGAACGACGACGCGTCGCGTCGCGGCGAGGAGCGGAACACCGACGTGTCCTCCTCGACTAGTGGCGGCGAGGAACGGAACGGCAACGCGTGACCGTCCGCACGGTGCAGCGAGGGGCGCCTAGGGCTTGGGAGGGGTGATGCCATGGTGGTCGACGTGAGAGGGAGGGGGAGGAGATAGCGATGAACGTGAGCGTTCTTCCGAATGTCGTGGGAGGCGCAGTATTTATAGCGAGCAATGGCACACCTACGTAAGATATGGACTGAGCTGCACTGACTTAACTGCAGGTCCAGTTGCGCCACTAACATGTGGGCCAGACCCCTGTTGGGCCCATATGTTAGTGACCCAATACACCTGAAGTTAAGTAACTGAAGCAGCGTCCCGGAAGATATGTTGCGTGATTAACGCAGTACTCCCTCCTTTCTGGCTTATAGGGCTCAATTAAAAAATCTCACCAACCAATGTAGATGGTGAGTGGTGGAATACGTTTTGTAGTTTGCAAAAGTACCCAATTAATGCTCTTGTTTTCCTCAAAAAATTATGTTTATGAATGCATTAATTGCAATGCATGCATGCATAAAATACATGCATTGGTCAATTTTCTCTTAATAATTTCATGCAAATATTTAATGCACCTTGGAATCTGAACATGTGATGGGGAACAACCAAATTGAGCCTTATAAAATGGAAAAACTAAATTTTTGAGATAAGCCCTATAAACCGGAAAGGAGGGAGTAACAGCTACATGGGCATATTTGTTGGAGTAAATTACGGGGGAGGGAAGGGGTGGAAATATTGCTGGTCACAACAGATTGGACGAGCGCGGGGGAAGGAGAGTCATGCATGCAAATTTTTTCCACACGCGGTGGAGTGGTGGGACCGCCGGAGGGAGAAGGAGAGTCTGGCAGGCATATTGTTTCCACACATGGAGAGGAAAAGATTTGGAGACGAACATGCTTCCTGCAGGTATGGGGAACAGTGCATAAAGTCTCATCTTGCATGCCGGGCTAGGTATAGTCTCAAGTCATTAAAAACTTACACGCCCCACACATGTTCATATTTCAAGGTGCACTAAATTATTGCATGCGGTGGTTAAGGCTGGCCATAATGGTGGTATCTTAGCTGGTACATGCACACGGGAATAGCAAACATGCTGATGTGGCAAAGAATTAAAGAAGAGAGGGGGGTTAGAGTAACTAGTGTTCATGCATGCATTGGTAAACACATTTTTTTGTGAAGAACGACAGAATTAGATGAGTACTTTTGCAGACTACAAAAACTATTCCACCGCCTCTATCTTGCTAAGAGTAGGTGAAGTTTTTGAATCGAGCCCTTTAAACTAGAAGGGAGGTAGTAGTACTCTAATAGCTAACCTTGGCCCTTTTGGATCCATGTTTTAGAGTTAGTTCAACAAACCCAAAAAAAATCTAACCCACCCAAGTGGTGCTTATTTGGGTTAGTTCTTCTCGGGACACTAAAAAACACATTTTTATCTCGCTCTCCCCGCAGCAGATCCCTCCCCACTTCCTCGAAGCTTCTCGTCCTCTCCCTCCCTCCCTCCCTCTCGTACCGCCCATGAAGGCACCTCGCCGTATCCGCGCTCCATCTAACCCTGTCATCCAAACACCTCTTTCGCTAGAGTTACTTCCGGGTTAGTTCAGGATTAGATTCTTTAACTCATCTAATAGAGTTCTTATACTCATTATAATAAGTATTGTAGATATTGATATTTTTAGTATAAACGGTTGACGGAAGTAAAAAGGACCAGAGGGAGTATCATGCATGCTGAGTAGGCAAAAAAATTGCTCATTTATAGTCGGTCTTCAAAGGGCACGACCGTGCGAGGGAGGCGAAGGTCGTGGGAGGCGCGACGGTTGACGGAATTAATTGAAGTTACACACAAGCCGGCATGGCGTGCGAACAGGAAGAAGCTATACCATCAGGCCAACGATATGGGTCTAGTAGACATGACATCTAGTGGGTCCCGCATAGTTCTCGGGAACTCTTTGGGGGCTTGCAGCCGTTTATCCACCGGGCAAGCCAGCAACCCCACGCCGCTCACACGCCCTACTCGTCCCTGTCTTCTACTAGTATAGTACCTTACAACAGCTCGCTCCCAGTCGTCCCGTCCTTTCACATTACGGCAGTTCCACTAATCCTAACCCTCCTCCCAAATCCATGGCGTCCCAAATCTCCATGATCGACGGTGAGTACAAGGTTAGAACCATCACCGGCGATGAGTTCGACGTCATCTACACCCGTTCTTCCGCAACGGTGAAAGAATGCCTTGCTCGCTTCTAACGCATGTTCGAAAACTCAAAGGATGAGTGGGTCGCTAGGGTCGATGTTGCGTACACCACAGTCCTGGGAAGCGAGAAGAAACTAAAGGAGGCAAAGAAGAAGAAGCCAGTTGTGATCCAGGTTTGGGTGCATGACTTATGCTTGCTCTACCACATATGTCATGCCGACATTGAGTGCGAGGAATTTAAGAAGTTCCTCAAGGGCGGTCGAGTCAAATTCGTTACTCTAGACTTTAGGAACGACAAGGAAATCCTAGGTCGGATAGGCCTCGTTGTAGGCCAGCCCTTTGATTTCCAGAAGGCAAGCCTGGTGTCCTCCTCTCAGCCTTCAATGCTGACCCTGGCAGCAACCATGATTGATCATTCATACGCTAAACTGAAGAAACCTCACCACGAGTTTCATCATGCATGGGAGTCGAAGACATTAGATGAAGATCACATCCTGTACGCAGCAATGGATGCCTACCTTTGTCTAAATATCTACAAGGGTTGGATGAAGAAGCAGAGCCTAGTGTCCGGTTCAAGCAAAGAAGCGTCGGGGAAGAGGAAGAGGAAGAGGGACAAGGACGAAGTCGAGGACGTGGACTCGGACTTCGAGTAGGTGGTAGTGCCGTTTCCCATGCTGGTTCTACTGCAGTGTCAAGCAGACTAGTTGCTTAGTTTATTTTCAAGGGTGTGTTGTGCTGAGGCCCCAGCAGAACTATGTTTATGTTCTTTCTCGTTATTTGAACTCTTTAGTACGTACAGTAGTACTAGTACTATGTCTTACTACTGTTCTTCTTGCAGTTGGTACTACTGCTCGTATCTTCGAGTTCCTACTGTAGTTAATACATTCGTACTAGTAGATAATTTGGGTCAGTCGATTTGTGAAAGAAGTTCGACAGAGTGAAGGAAGAAGATGACAGGGTGCCCATGATCTATCTTATGAGTGTTGCGTGTGGAATGCAGTTCGCCGGAAGAAAATGGATCATGCCCGGGGTTAAACGGATGGTGGGGGTGGGGGGAGCATGGCGGTGGCAAAGTGTTCAGGGAGGAGGCGGCGGCGGCAAAGGTTAGGCATGTGGCGGGCTGAGAAGATGAACCGTGCATCTATTTAGGAGGTTGAAGAAGCCCTTCTAGCCATCCATGTTGCATCAAACGGCTCACAAGAGTCGACTGACCCAAATTTCTCCTTTAGATTGCAGGATCCACGTGGCATTCAAGGTCTTGAAGGTAGATTCCGCGTCCGCACCCAGGCTTATGGGCTCGACACCTGCCACAAGCTTCCGCCGCGACAGCCACCATGCGCGCCTCCTCCGTGCGGGCGGAGACGACAATGACATGCTAGTTCCTCCTCGCTGGCGTGCTGGAGCACGCGCTCATCCTCCTCTTCGTACGTTGTGTGCATAGATGCGGCTCCACCAGCTGCTCGCGTGCATGGCAGCGCAGCGGCCTCGCGAGGAGGGACTGCAGACGACGTGAGCGGGCGAGCCTTCAGCTTGGCGGCGGCACGACGGTGATGGGCGAGAAATTGTTGGCCGGAGCAGGCAGGAGCCGGTCCGCATGCGCAACGGCGGCGGCATATTGATGAGTGTGCGTATGGGAGCTTAGTTTAGTTTCATATAGGGTTGGTCAAACTTAAAAGAAAACCGTACTAGTACACGTAAAATTAGACTTAGGCAGCGCTTTTATTAGTTACCACAACCATGATACGAAATCCTGTGCAAGCGGGTGAACCAAGGCCGCTGGTCGATCGAACGAGCAAGGCCACCGTGTCGCTACCGAGGGACATCCACCGAACCTTTTTGTGTGTGTGAAAACAATCCCCGAATATTACTCAATTTTTTTTCCGGGAAAAGTTCTTGACGCTACAATATTTCCGTATATTTGAATTTAGCTCCAGTTCGTGTTTATTTGGATTTGGACGTTTTAGGTGCGCCCTAGTTTTTTTTAATACTGATTTTGTCTGTGTGACTAAGAGAGAACGTGTGTATGTGTCCATATGTGTGTTGTGGTGGAAGGGCAATGTGGAAACGGTGTGCGTGTGATAGAGACATAGAGAGGTGTGAATGTGGAAACGATCATGCATGAGTGAGACATAGACAGATGTCGATACATTGTGTATACATGAGAGAACGGTCTTCCATTTTACTTGTGTGTGTGTGGAGCATCCGTAACACAACAACCATCTCTCTCGATTCGTCCGTCCCTCGCACGATCACATGTAACACATGCATCAACGCGCACATCTTGACACCCTCACCCGGCCCCTGCCCACTGTCGGATGTGGGGTTCCGGCAAACCCTTGAGGTTCGAACACTAGGGTGCGCGCGAAGTCTTTCCCTCCTACCAATCTACGCCCTAGCTCACAAAGATCTCGCGGACGAACTCGACGAACTCGCAACAAAGAGAGACACTAGGTTTATACTGGTTCGGGCCACCATTGTTGTGTAATACCCTACTCCAGTGTGGATGCGCTGTCTTGGGCTCCACGATGACCTCCGTCTTGCCGTCCTCCTGGTCTTGGTCTTGTTGCACCAATATAGCAACCTTTGCCAGATGCCTCGGTACACTTCGCCTACACTGGCCTCCTTAGCACCAAAGAGGAAATAAGGACACTACACGCGCTGGCGCCCACCTGGTGCCGTTCGTCATGGCTCACGTCACGAGAGCCTCGTGAGGTTTTGCCCTGCCTTGATATCTCCGCTCCTCGCGAGCCTGCCTGGTTAGCCTACTCCAGAGGAGGTCTTGCATCGTCCGCCTTGCGAATCTTGGACCCTCGCGAGGGTCTTGGATGCCTTGTTGACGAAGATGGGCCGTATGGCCTGCTAACTTAGCTAGCCACGCCAGGGCAGCAGTGCAAGTCTGGGGACCCCTGCCCCCGAACGCCGAGAGTAGCCCCCGCCCAGGTGCGCTCAGCTTGGCTTTCGCGCGGCCAAGGGTCAAGTTCAGAGCACCGTGGGCCCCAAAAGCCTGCGGCCTCGGTTGACGTGTGGCAGTTGATTGGACGTGGGCGTCTCCGCTTCCCCACGCTGCCTCGACGACTGTATGACTTGACAAGTCCCTGCGACATGCAAGGAAAACCATCATTACCCGCGATCGTTGGAGACGCCGGTTGACCTTCTCTTGCTATAAATGGGGAGTGGGGCGGAGCCCCCGCTGCTCATCTCTTCCTCGCTCGCTTGCTTCTTCCTCTTTGCTCTGCTGCTGACAACAATGGCGCCCATCAGAAGGTTTTCTACTGAAGAGAAAGGAAAGGCTCCCCGCGATGATCCAGGGCCTCTTCCGCCGAAGAAGAGGTCGATTCATCGCCGTGATGAAGCGGCGATGCAGGTAGTGACGAGGCCTTGGTGCGAGCGGCCTCCTCTGGGGTACCCGCTGCCCTTGTACGCCCGAGCCGAGGGCTCGAGAGGACGAAGCTACGAGCAATGCCACCCACGCTGCGTTCGAGCCGTGCTCTTGGGCGACGCCGCCGCCGCCCACGGGTCCATGCCGCTGGCTCGCGCGACGGTGCTTTGGGCGCTGATGCCTCCAAGCTCCTGGATCCTCTTCCTGTGGTTCTTCTCCGACGTGTTGCCGCCGAGGGGGCCTCTCGTGCTCTGGCCACAGCATGCCGACTGCAGCGCTCCGGCGACCGGAGCGGAGATCGAAGCGGTTCCCGCCGGCAAGATCTTCACGACCCGCGGCTGGGGGGAGATCGCACGGGTCTGCCGCACGAGGGGCGCCGTCGCGATCCACTTCGAGTACGACAGAGCTTCCACACTCTTCTTCAAGGTCTTCGACGCCGGGGGCCGCTGCCTGGAGTGCTGCCCCGGAGAAGAGCGCTAAATCGACGCAGCTGGCCTGCCATGGCTACTCCGGCAAAAGCAGCCCTCAGAGTCCAAAGCAGCTCTCCTGAGCTTTAAGAGACTCCAGAGACGAGCGACGACAGCTTGGTGCCCCCAAGCTCTTTCCGCGCCCGGAGCAGAGCTGCAGCGTCCGGCCGTCGCCGCCGCTGATCTGGATGGGGTTGGCGCCGGTCTCCCGTGGCCCACTGTTGATGATGGCATCCACCACAGGAGGATGTAGATAGGATCCCCCTTAGTGTAAGATTTTGCTTCCTGCGAAGAACCATGAATCACCCCGTGGGGGCATGTAAGGATCTGTAATGTCTTTTGCGCTTATATTCCTTGTTATGAAAACTTGGTGAACGCACGTCCCGTTAAGGCTCGGTCCCCCTTTCTTTCCTTGGATAGCTTGTTGCTCTACACTGACAGGTCCCGGTCCCCAGGCAGGCTACAGCCGTCGCTGGTATGCCAGGTCGTGTGCCATGGTCAAGGCCAGGAGGTGTGCGGCCCGAGGTCCAGTAAGAGCCCCTGAGGCGCGATGCTCAGGAGGTCCCCCTTAGCGCTCAAGCAACCATGGTGAGGCAAGAAGGGAGTCGACATGGCCGCAATGGGGTTGCGGCAAGGCGCGAGTGACCGTTAAACCCGGACACATAGCCGATCCGAGTGCGAGACTTATCTCGTCGATTTCGCGGCGATTCCTGATGTTGCGCCAGGGCTACGCGCCTACTTGTGTGGCATAGCCAGACTGGCCCATACGAGTTCCCTCCCCTCATGCTCTCCTTAGTGCTCTACGTCCTCAGGTCCCGGCCCTCGAGCGAGCTCAGCCGCTGCGGGTATGCCAGGTCGCGATGCCGTGGTCAAGGCCAATGGTGAGGGCTGGAGAGCTAGTAAGTGCTCATGAGTCGTGATGCTCAGGAGCCCTCCTTTTAACATGCAAGCGAATTGCACGAGAGAAAATGAGACTCGCGGTGCCGCCTGCTATCCTTCTCACGGGATCCCTATGAACTAGCACAAGAAGAAACACGGTTTGCCGTTACAGTTGTTTGCCTGCCACTGGTTGCTCGGGATGGGATGAAGGCACTGAGGGCCTGGTGAGGTGACGTGCACGGGGCGGGCCGCGATCCAGAGCTCGACCTCTCAGGTTTGTCGACATGACAGGGATGGACCCATGCATCAGCACCGTGCCTGTGTGAAGGCCCTGGGAGAGACGATGATTGGGCAGGTGGAAGCAGTTGGCAGGTTAAGCATGGGAAGCAGATCAACTTGGATAAATGCAGAAAGGTGCATGCCACTGGGTCCGGCCCGAGCGGCTTGGGGATGATGTAGCCCGAGGGGCGCCCCCAGCAAGGTAAGCTAAAGACATAAGCAAAAGGGATACATGCCACAGGGACGGGCCCATGTGGCCTGGGAATAATGCAGCCCGAGGGGCGCTCCCAGCTTAAACGAACTTGGAAGATGTCACCTGATTCTGTAGACGAAGTAGAGTTGGTGCAGCTGAAGGCGTGCGCTGAAGAAAGGACCCCTCATGAGCCACCAGGACCCTGAGCCTCGGAGGCTCTGGGGGCTCGGGAGGTTCCCTGAAGACTGTCTTCATCTCCTCCAGGACGGCGTGGTACCTGGCCTCTTGAGCCGCCAGGACTCACCGCATGTTGCGCTGATAGGCCGACGCCACGCTCGGCAAGCCGAAGGGCATGCGAACGTAGCTGTGTGGTGGACCTTCGCAGTGGCCCACACGCGATGGCCAGAAGCGCTCCTGAGATGCGGCCCTGTTGAGCCCGGGGACATCGATGCAGACACGCAGTCCAGCATCCTCGCCAGGATGCGGAGCTGCGCCTCGTGAGCGGCGGTCTCCGTGCATGGCTCTTGCTTCTTGCAGTTCCTGAATGGTCTTGGTGATGAACTCATGATTGGTGAGCATCCCTTGCCCTGTGCTCTCCTGAGGGACATGTGCCGTGAAGCACGCCTCCAAGTGGTGCCCAAGCGCCTCCCTCGTGAGGTTGGCAAGGTCTGAGGCCCTCCAAAAGAGAGCCCCCGAGCCCTGCCTGAGGAGGGCTCCGGGCGCGCCTTCCTATGCGATGGAGGGAGGCGCCCCTGGAGCGGGCGCTGATCCTGACGAGGCTCCTGCCGCGACGCCATCTTCCTGGGGTCCTGCGCGGTGCGACTGCTTCTTCTTGGGATGGCCTCCAGAGGGCCTTCACTTCTGCTGTCAGGGTCGTCGATTGCTGCGGCTTGGAAGGCGCGCTCAAGGGAGCACACCGCATCCCTCTCTTCACACGGGACCGTGATGATTCCTCCACTTCCTGGCATCTTGAGAACGTTGTAGCCGTGATGAGTGACTGCCATGAACTTGGCCAGGGCTGGATACCCGAGGATGGCATTGTAGAGCAGGCGGATGTGTGCGACGTCAAAATCGATGAGCTCGGTGCGGTAGTTCTTGCGCTCCCCGAAGGTGATAGGCAGGCAGACTTGCCCTATCGGTGTGGTGGAACCGTCGGTCACTCCTGAGAAAGGCTCGGTGGGCTCGAGCTGTTCATATGGCACTTGGAGGTTGTCGAACATGTCGACGGACAGGACGTAGAGCCCTGCGCCGCCATCGATGAGGGTCTTGGTGACTTGCACATTGCTGATGACTGGGGAACACAGCATAGGGAGGGCACCGGCGGTGGCTGTGCACTTGAGCTGATCCGCCGAGTTGACCTCGCGAGCGGGCGCGTGGCTTCAAGCTTGGGGAGCACCGCGTTCACCTCGCGAGCGAACTGTTTGAAGATGCGCTGAGAGGCTGGGGCCTGGGCACCGCCCAAGATGCAGGCGATCGCACGCGGCTCGTGGAAGCCCCCAGCCCCCTCATCCTGGTGGTGGTCTTCGTTCCTCCTTGGTAGCGGCAACGGGGGAAGACCGGTGTTGCCTTGGGGGCGATCCTCACGAGGCGGGTCCCTCCAGGCGCCCTGGCAAGGTTGGTCCTGCCAGCGGTCCTCGCGAGGCCGGTCGCGCCACTCCTGGTGCGGGCCACGGTCGTTCCAGCGTCCGCCTCCACGTCCTCCTCCGTGGCTGTAGCCCCGGTCGTTCTTCCAGGGCGCGTCGACCGAAAGGCCCTTCCCAGATGGCTCGAAGCTCTTGACAATCGCTGGTGTTGTGGGTGTTCAGGTTGTGGAAGGCGAGAACGGTCGGCCATTCTGGATGACTCGGGCTGATCTCGCCCGCTGGTGTCGGGCTCCACTGCGAGCACGACCGCCTCCTTGCGCTTCACGCCCTGGCCTTGGCCTTCTTCTCCTCCGCTCCTACGGTGGCAGCTCGAGGAGAAAAGGCGCCCTCCTCAACTCTTGCGCACTTGGTCACCAGGTTGAACAGCTCTCGAGAGGTGCGAGCTCCTCGTGGATGGCGAGCTCTTCCTTCATCTTGACGCCACGGACGCCGCCGGAAAATGCGGAGATGATGGCCTCGTCCCGTGACCTTGGGGATCTTGAGGCGGTGTTGTTGAAGCGCTGGATGTACTCTGGGGTCTCTCTGGTTGTTGCTTGATGCGGTGTAGATCACCCGCGCGGCCGCGGGCGATAGCGAAAGTGCCCGAAGTTGGCGATGAAGCGGTCGCGATCTCGCCCCAGAGAAGAGATCGAGTCGTCGTGCTGCAGTGTTCAGAGCCGTGAGCGGGCTCCATCCTCGAGAGCCATGGGAAACCAGTTCGCCATGACTTTTTCGCCATTAGCCGCTTCGATGCTCTGCTCATAGAGCTGCAGGAACTCCGCGCGGTCGGCGGTGCCATCGTAGCGAGGAGGCAGATCCGGCTTGAACTTTCCCGGCCAGGCGACGCTACGCAGCTCGGGGGTGAAGGCGCGGCAGCCAGCCATGGTTGCCGGGGCCCTCTTCGGAGGTGGAGCTTGGTCTTGGCGGGGTCCGTGCTGCGCCGCTGCGGGCGGTGAACAGTCTTGACGAGGTGGCGTGGGGAGCGCAGGTGCAGCTTCTCGCGGCTGCGGAATTTCTTGGCAGCTTCTCTCTTGGCGCTGCGGGCGCAGGGTCATGTCGCATGTCCGCCGCTTTTGGTGCCAAGGCTCCATCTTGGGGCTGAGGTGGTGGAGGCATGCCACGAGCCCCGTCGCCCACGGCTGGTTGAGGGGGAGGCAGAGAGTGGGACGGCGCCGGAGAGGCCCCTACAGCGCGGACGAGATCGGCGACGTGGCCGAGCCCGGCGAAGCTGCCGAGCCACTCCTCGTAGAGGTCGTCGACGGGGCGGTAACGCAGGATGTCATTCGCCACGAGGAGCGCGCCTGCGTTTCCATGGGGCGCGATGCGCGTGGGACGAAGAACCGCAGGGTCGATGATGGAGTAGCGGTGCGCCGCCCCGTCTGCAGACCGGCGATGCAGCAAGGATGCCTGCTGCTCGTTCCCCGCCAGGCCGGTGGCGGCGTTGATGGTGGGAGACAGAGAACGATGAGGTGGCCCGCCGATGGGAGCCGTCTGAGCAACGCGGGCGGTGAGGGCAGCCCGACGCTCAGCTCGAGCACGGCGAGCGTCCGCCATGGAGACGATGGAGCGACGAACTGATGGAAGGGAAGTTACGGGCGCACTTCGCTCGGGCGCGCCAAATGTCGGATGTGGGGTTCCGGCAAACCCTTGAGGTTCGAACACTGGGGTGCGCGCGAAGTCTTTCCCTCGTACCGATCTACGCCCTAGCTCGCAAAGATCTCATGGACGAACTCGACGAACTCGCAACACAGAGAGACACGAGGTTTATACTGGTTCGGGCCACCGTTGTGGTGTAATACCCTACTCCAGTGTGGTGGCGTTGTCTTGGGCTCCACGATGACCTCCGTCTTGCCATCCTCCTAGTCTTGGTCTTGTTGCACCAATATAGCAACCTTTGCCTGATGCGTCGATACTCTTCGCCCGCGTTGGCCTCCTTAGCACCAAAGAGGAAATAAGGACGCTGTGCGCACTGGCTTGATATCTCCGCTCCTCGCGAGCCTGCCTGGGTAGGATACTCCAGAGGAGGTCTTGCGTCGTCCGCCTCGCGAAGCTTGGACCCTCGCGAGGGTATTGGATGTCTTGTTGACGAAGATGGGCCATACGGCTTGCTGGCTTAGCCACGCTGTGGGCCACAGGCAGGCAAGTCTGGGGACCCCCGTTCCCAGAACGCTGACACCCACCTCAAGGCCCGCACATCGCTCTCTATCTCGCACGCACAATCTCTTCATGAATACCCTGTTTAGCAAGTAGCTTTCCATCACATACACACACATTTCTCTCCTTAGGTTTGTTTTCTCTCAATATCTGACACAGACAGCACACAACACACACCCCCTCCCCCGAGCACAGGATTCATCCCTATCCAAGGTTATATGGCGACCACTCTTGCTTGTGCTTCTCTGCACCCCAGCATGCACAACACCTCAATCTTCAAAGAGGGCATCGAGGAGATCGAAGACGGCGACCACACTGCGCTAGAGAATGCGGAGCCATTTGGAAGCAGGATGATGTGACGACGGCTGACTGACTCCTCCCCCACCCTCTCTCTCTCTCTCGCACAAAATTAGCAATCCCTCTCTCCCCCGCACAAATTTATCAATCCCTGAACCCACGAGATCATTCCCCTCTCGTCCATGTTTTTCCAGCTCTCTCATCAAACATGTTGTCTCTTCTCCTTCCACGTGTACAGAATCCGGATGCACACGCATCTCACGTATATTACATGTCTTCATCTTTCTCACAGACCTAACTTCTTCCCCTCTCTTTCTCTCTCTATCTCCCTCTCTCTGTTTTGTTAGGTTTGTCTCCTACTCTCTCGTCCACATACATACTCCCTCTGTTTCTTTTTAGTCTGCATATAAGGTTTGGTCAAAGTCAAGCTTTGTAAAGTTTGACTAACTTTATATTAAAAAATATAAACATTGAGAATATAAAATCAACATCATCAGATGCATCACAAAATGTATTTTCATACTATATAGTTTTAATATTGTAGATGTTCATATTTTTATATATAAATTTGGTCAAACTATGTGTAGTTTGAATTTGATCAAATCTTATATGCGGAGTAAAAAGAAACGGAGGGAGTACAATCTTTCCCGCCCTATCTACTCCATCTTCACAAGCTCTCTCTCCATGTTTCATTCACACATTGGGATATGTTCAAAATGTTGCTTTTATAATGGCTGATGTAGAGTTATTGTTGGTTTTGTTGCATCCTACAAAGTAATAACTATGAAATGCATTTTGATTGTCATTTGACTGGGATTATGCGAGTTTGAGCATGTTGTGAAGTACTATAGACCTTGTATACATCTTGGAATTCGACAATGATTGTAACTATTGAATTGTATAGACCATTACATTCGAAGTCAGTAGCCTAATAAATTTATTTCACAATTTCAACAAATGATTAATTCACTACATACTAAGAAAACAAATGTGTACACCCTCCGTTTTAATTTAAGTCTGCGTATTAGCATTGGTCAAAGTCAAGTTTTGTAAACTCTCAGAAAGTTTATAACAAAAAATATTAACATATACAATAACAAATAAATACCATTAGATTCATTATTGAATGTACTTTCACATCATACATATCTGTTATGGTAAATGTTTATATTTTTCTATAAACTTGGTCAAACTTTAGGAAGTTTGACTTCGGTCAAACCTAATATGCAGAGTTTACTAGTACTACTCGCTAGTTGCTTAGCCGAATCACCCAACACGCCACAAGGGGAGTTCAGTGTCACAAAATTTTGAGGTCGGCGGGAAAATCTCATGCGACCCTGATTCGAGCAGTGGGAAGTTACCATCATAGCCTTCGGAACAGGCCTACGGAGGTCGATTGGTAGGGGGCTGTTTTCGTAACTTCAGGTTCACCCTACCCAGCCAACCCCACCCCGACACCCAGAGTAGTACACCTGAATACTCCCCATTTTCTATCCCCACCGCAAAATAGACTTCTCCATGGCACCGCAGCCTTCGTGCTCCTCCCCTTCTACATCGGCGCACTCGTCCACTGCAGCGCATCTGCCTCATCGACGACCTCGTATGCCGCACTGGAGCCGGTCCACCGTCGTCGTTGTACACGGAGCCTCTTCCCCGGCACTGTCTTCCACGGTCTCGGATCTGCTTCCGGGAAGCCGACGCCAAGTGCAGAAGCACCACCGTCGTGGACAATGAACTGACTCCTGTTGCCGACCATGACTCACAAAGGCTGCCACGACCATCGTTCTCCTCCTCGATTGGTAATGTGTTTATTGAATCACTTAGCAGTACATGTGCAGTTCCAATTTTGTTCATACCTACCCTTCAAATTTCCTAGGTGCTATTGTTCCCGTAAAAGTAATTGGTTATAGCCTCCATTGTCCAACAGAATATCAGCTTGTAATTGTGCGTTGCTCCTATATCGCGCTGTGCTTGGGTAGGTATTTCATCTGCAACCAGTAGTGTGGCAAATGATGGATAGTTTTTTAGAAGTAGCAAGATGCCCATGCGTTGCACGAATCAAGATGCATTTGTATGAGTTGTTTATCTTGTGGGAGAAAAGGATGAACGAGGGAATGACTTATTTGCAAATGCGGAGAGAGGTGTGGGTATCTTTTTGCAAAATTGCCACAGTTTCCTTCCTATCCGTCGGATATAAATCGGATGGCCTATATTGCAGGATGACAGGAACACCATCATCACCAACTCTGTTTTTTATAAGAGTAGGGAAAAAGTAGAGAAAACAAATAGAGAGTAGAGAAGTAGAGATAAATATTAAATATTAAATAAATATAACAATAGAGAAGAGAGTATAGATAGCAGAGACGTCGGGAAAGGATTGCACGCGCGCGGGAAAAAGCGGCCGGGCGTGCGCTAGTTTTGGCGCGCGGCGTCCGGCGCGCTTTATAAAATCCAATGCCCTCCCACCGCTCTGTGCCTTGCCACCGCTCTCTCCCCGCTCTTTGCCTCGCCACCACTCTCTCCCCGCTCTTTCTTGCCTCGCCGCCGCCGCGCCACCATGCCGCCACGTCGTCGGGAAACTTGGGGATACCGCGGCGTCCGCGCGCGCCCCTCCAGCGGCTTCTCCGCCGACATCCGGTTCCGTGGGATGCGCCTCGGCCTCGGCAATTTCGACACCGCCAACGAGGCGGCCTGCGTGTATGACGCGGCGGCGTGGCGCCTCTGGTGGCCTCATAGAAAATTGGACTTCCCCAACGAGCCGACGCGGGAGCAGGCACAGGAGCTCGTGCCTCTGCCGCGGCTTATCACCGACGAGGATCATTGCGACAACCGGAGGCGGGAGCACCGTCTCGGCATCGCTGAGATGGACGAAGAAGTCATGGCGCTGTGGCGCCAATGCTTCCCATAGGACATCATCAACGAGTGCGAGTTCTACGAGCAAAGGAGGGCGGAGCGAGCCGCCTATCGCGAGGACAAGCGTAGGCAAAAAGCGGACGCTCAATTGAACATGAGGCTAGGAGCAGCGTCGCCCTGGGAATCCGATGACGATTGGTATCTTCACGCCTATAGTCATACGTCGGAGGAGGACATCACCGAGGAGGAGTCGGACGATGAGGAGTAGTTGAATAATCTATTTTTTCTATCTATGCTGAGAACTATCCTCTACTCTCTATCTCTACTTCTCGATCTCAAAGATCTTTATAACGCTTTTTAAAACCGCTCAATGCGTTCTGATTCTGTTGGAGATGCTCTAACATGGCGGATTTATTGCTTTAATGTTGCCCACAAGATGCACGAGTATTACTAGTAGTATATTTTTCTTGCCATGTTGAGATTTTAAAACCACGAGTGCGAACATGCAGAGGAGCAATGAAGACCAAACACGGGATATTGGGGACATCTTCAAGGAGTGTGGCAAGTTAAAGAGGAGCTGCACCGAACCTGTAAAACGAGCTTTGGTAAGTAACACCCTTTCAATTACTTTCTTTTAGCTTCGTGCTCTTTGATGTGTATATGTTGTAGTTTCTGTTTCTCTTAAGCCTCGTGTTCTTCGATGTGTCATAAGAAGAGTCTTAATCGTCCTAATGCTTTTGTTTTTAGCTTGATGTAGGAAGTGGGTGTTCTCACCTTGTAGTCTGTTTTTATTTTTTTCCCTTTTGAATTCACTTCTCCCAGTTCTATTTATCTGGCTTCTACTAAATTATCAGATGTGGGGTTCCGGCAAAACCTTAAGGTTCGAACACTGGGGTGCGCGCGAAGTCTTTCCCCCCTACCGATCTACGCTCTAGCTCGCTAAGATCTTGCGGACGAACTCGACGAACTCACAACACAGAAAGAGACACGGGGTTTATACTGGTTCGGGCCACCATTGTGGTGTAGTACCCTACTCAATTGTGGTGGTGGTGGATTGCCTCTTGGGCTGATGATGAACAGTACAAGAGAAGAACAGCCTCCTGAGGTTGAGGTGTTCTTGTGCGTGTGTTGGCTTCTCGATCTGTTCAAGTTGTTGTTCTACTGTGGTGGCTAAGTCTATTTATAGAGGCCCTGGTCCTCTTCCCAAATGTTGAGCGGGAAGGGAGCCAACAACGGCAGGCAAATTTGAAGGGGGACAACTAGTACAAGCTATCCTGACAAAAGCGGTCTTCGCCTGTGAAAAGGCCCTGGGGTGACGCCGTCTTGGGCTCCACGATGACCTCTGCCTTGCCGTCCTCCTGGTCTTGGTCTTTTTGCACCAATATGGCAACCTTTGCCAGATGCCTCGGTACTCTTCGTCTGCGCTTGCCTCCTTAGCACCAAAGAGGAAATGTGGACACTGCGTGCACTGGCGCCCGCCTGGCACCCGCCTGGCGACGTTCGTCATTGCTCACGTCACGAGTCCCTCGTGAGGTTTGCCCCGCCTTGATATCTCCGCTCCTCGTGAGGCCGCCTGGCTAGGCCACTCCAGAGGAAGTCTTGCGTCGTCTGCCTTGCGAGGCTTGGACCCTCGCGAGGGTCTTGGGTGCCTTGTTGATGAATATGGGCCGTACGCCCGCTGCTCAGCCACGCCAGGGGCAGCGAGCAAGTCTGGGACCCCGTTCCCGAACGCCGACAGTAGCCCCGACCCAAAGCGCTGCTGGCTTGGCCAGGGCGAAGCCAAGGGTCAAGTTCGGGCGCCAAGGAACCCCAAAAGCCTACGGCCTCGATCGACGCGTGGCGGTTGATTGGACGTGGGCGTCTCCGCTTCCCCACGCTGCCTCGGCAACTGCATGATTTGATGAGTCCATGCTACATGCAAGGAAAACCATCATTACCTGCGATCGTGGGAGACGCCGGTTGGCCTTCTCTTGCTTTAAATGGGGGGGGGGAGCGGAGACCCCGTTGCCCATCTTTCTCCCTGCTTGCTTGCTTCGCCTTCCTTGCTCTCCTGCTGACAGCAATGGCGCCCATTAGAAGCTTTTTGGCTGAAGAGAAAGGGAAAGCTCCCCGCGACGATCCAGAGCCACCTCCGCTGAAGAAACGGTCGATCCACCGTCGTGACGAGGCGGCAGTGCAAGTGGTGATGAGGCCTTGGTGCGAGCGGCCTCCACTGGGGTACCCGCTTCCCTTGTACGCCTGAGCCGAGGGCTCTGGAGAACGGAAAGGCGAGCAGCGCCGCCCGCGCCGCGTCAGGGGTCTCCACGCGCGGCGCCACGAGCCGTCTCTCCTGGTGTACACGCCGTCGACTCCTCACGCGAGTTGGTGCTGTGGGCGCCGATGCCACCAAGCTCCTGGATCCACTTTCCGCGGTTCTTCTCTGATGTGATGCCGCCGAGGGGGCCACTCGAGATCTGGCTGCAGCACGCAGACTGCAGTGCTCCGGTGACCGGAGCGGAGATCTAAGCGGTCCCCACTGGCATGATCTTCATCACTCGCGGCTGGGGCGAGATCGTGTGGGTTTGCCGTGCGAGGGGGGCCTTCGCGATCCACTTCGAGTACGATGGCGCCGTCAACTTTTTTATTCAAGGTCTTCGACACCGAGGGCCGCCGCTTGGAGTGCTGCCCTAGAGAGGAGCGCCAGGCCGTCGCGCACTCTGATCGCGAACACTCCAGCAACAGCAGCCCTTGGGAGTTCAGCAGCTCTCCCGAGCTTTACGAGACTCCGGAGACGAGCGATGACAGCTACGTCCCTCCGAGCTCTCGCCAGCCCGAGCAGGGGCGCACAAGCGCCCGTCCGGTGCCGCTGCCACTGATCTGGATGGGGTTGGCGCCGGCCTCCCGTGGACCACTGTTGATGATGGTGTCCGCCTCGGGAGGGTGTAGATAGGATTCCTCTTAGTAACAGCTTTTGTTTCCTGCGAAGGATCACGAATCACCCCGTGGGGGCATGTAAGGGTATGTAATGTCTCTCGTGTTCATCTTCCTTGTTATAAGAACTCGGTAAACGCATGTCCCGTTAAGGCTCGGTCCCCCCCTTTCTTTTCCTCGCGATAGCTTGTTGCTCTCGTTGACAGGTCCCGGTCCCAAGGCGGCTACAGTCGTCGCTGGTATGCCAGGTCGCGTGTCGTGGTCAAGGCCAGGAGGTGCACGGCCCGAGGTCCAGTAAGAGCCCCTGAGGCGCGATCCTCAGGAGGTCCCCCTTAGCACCCGAGCAACCATGGTAAGGAGAGAAAGGGAGTTGACGTGGCCACAACGGGATTACGGCAGGGCGCGAGCGGCCGTGAAGCCCAAACATTTAGCCGATCCAGGTGCAAGACTTATCTTGTCGATTTCGCGGCGACTCATGACGTTGCGCTAGGGCTGCGCGCCAATCTCGTGTGGCATAGACAGGCTGGCCCGTACGAGTTTCCCTTACCCGTGCTCTCCTTAGTGCTCTACGTCCTCAGGTCCCGGCCCTCGAGCGAGCTCAGCCGCCGCGGTATGCCAGGTCGCAATGCCGTGGTCAAGGCCAGGGGGTGAGGGCTGGAGAGCCAGTAAAGCTCCTGAGTCGCGATGCTCAGGAGCCCCCCTTTTAACGTGCAAGCGGATCGCGCGAGGAAAAGGAGACTCGCGGTGTCGTCTGCTATCCTTCCCTCGGGACTCCTGTGAACAGGCACAAGAAGGAACGTGGTTGATTGTTACAATTGTTAGCCTGCCGCTGGTTGCTCTGGTGAGGGAAAGGCACCGAGGGCCTGGTGAGGTGACGTGTGCAGCGCGTGCCGCGAGCCAGAGCTCGACCACTCAGATTTGTCGGACGTGGCAGGGACGGACCCATGCACCAGCGCCGTGCCTGTGTGAAGGCCCCGTGGGAGGCGATGATCGAGCAGGCGGTAGCCGTTGGCGGGTTAAGCATAAGGATCAGACCGACTTGGATAAATGCAGGAAAATACATGCCACTGGGTCTGGCCCGAGCGGCTTGGGGATGATGCAGCCCGAGGGGCGCCCCCAGCAAGGTAAGCTAAAGACTTAAGCAAAGGGATACATGCCATGTGGACGGACCCGTGCGGCTCGGGAATAATGCAACCCGAGGGCGCCCCACTTAAACGAACTCGGAAGATGTCACCGGTTACGTAGACGGCGTAGAGTTGATGTAGCTGAAGCCACGCATTGAAGGAATGACTCCTCATGAGCCATCGGGACCCTGAGCCTCGGGAGGCTCTGGGGGCTCGGGAAGTTCCCTGAAGAGCATCTCCATCTCCTCCTGAACGGCGTGGATCCTGGCCTCCTGAGATGCCAGGACCTGCCGCAAGTTGCGTTGATGGGCCGACGCCACGCTCGCCAAGCCGAAGGGCATGCGAACGTAGTTGTGTGGTGGGCCCTCACAGCGGTCCGCACGTGATGGCCAGAAGCGCTCCTGAGATGCGACCCTGTTGAGCCCTGGGACATCGACACAGAGAAGCAGCCCGACATCCTCGCCCGGATGGGGTGCTGCGCCCTGTGTGCGGCTGTGGCCATGCATGGCTCTTGCTTCTTGCAATTCTTGGGTGGTCTTGGTGATGAACTCTTGGGTGGTGGGCACTCCTTGCCATGTGTTCTCCTGAGGGAAACATGCTGAAAGTGTGTTATATCGACTAGAGGGGGGTGAATAGGCGATTTTTATGAATTCTTCACTGAGGAATTTGCTGGTGAGGAAATTCCTTAACGAAGAAATACTTGCAGCTGAATAAGTACTCAGAAGTAAGCATAACAGATTACAAGCATTGTCATCATGATGAAATGAAGACAATCACAGAGTACAGAAAGCGTAATCACAGGATAACACAAGATGAAGACAAACAGATGAAGAAATTGAACGAGGAAATTGAGAAAGTCTTGATCAAAGTCTTCAAACACGATATGAACAAACACTCAACACAAGAATGAGGAAATGAAAGGGTTGAGGAAGTAGAACCAGTTAGGTTGGTGAAGACAATGATTTGGTAGACCAGTTCCAACTGTTGTCTCGGTTATGCGTCTGGTTGGAGCGGCTGAGTATTTAAACTCGAGGACACGCAGTCCCGGACACCCGGTCGAAAGCACGCAGCTCAGACACCAAGTCCTCACCGTATTCTCCTTGAACTAAGGTCACGCAGACCTCGTCCAATCACTCGTGGTAAGTCTTGAGCGACTTCCAAACCTTCACATACTTGGTCACTCGGCGATCCACAATTCCTCTTGGATGCTCTAGACCTTGACGCCTAACCGTCTGGAAGAAGCACGTCTTCAAAGGTAACAAGCGTCGGATCCACGCAGATCAATTTCTTGATGATGCTCAATCACTTTGGGTTTGTTGGGGTTTGGTTTTGGGATTTTCCTCACTTTTGGGTTTTCCTCACTTGATGATTTTCGCCAAATTCCTCGTGAGGATGGGTTGCTCTCAAATGACAAGTGTCAAGTTCTCTCGAGCAGCCAGCCAACTAGTGGTTGTAGGGGCGGCTATTTATAGCCTAGGAGCAGCCCGACATGATAAGACATAAATGCCCTTCAATGATATGACCGTTAGGTGGATAAGATATTTTGGGGACAGGTGGCGCAAGACAAGAACGGTCGGAAATTTGAATATCAAATTCCTCGGGGCTATCATGTTCCTCATCGTAGGCAATTCGACCGGCGAATTCCTAACTCCTCGGTCGAACAAATTCCTCAAATACCGTAAGAGCTTCGACTCATCATCAAGAAATTGACTGAATCTGTATGAGATTTCAAAAGCTTCACTCGAAGGGATTGGTAGGTGTAGGATTTTGAGTTGAGCATCAAATGGAAATTTTTCCTTAGTATTTCCTCGACCCCTTTAACAATGACGGTGTTTCCTATGACTCAAGAAAGAGAAAATGAAACTACGAAAACAAAAGTCTTCACGCTTCATGTTCCTCAAATGAATACCAAGTCTTCAAGGTCACACCAATTTCTTCACTTTCAAAGTCTTGAGAAAGTCTTCGAATATCAAAGTCTTGATTGAAGAACTTCATTTTAGGGGTCGACTTTCTCTGTAAATATCAAACTCCTCATAGACTTATAGACCTGTGTACACTTACAAACGCATCAGTTACTTAACCTATAAGTCTTCAATACACCAAAATCACTAAGGGGCACTAGATGCACTTACACATGCCACGATGCACGCCTCCAAGTGGTGCCCAAGCGCCTCCCTCGTGAGGTTGGCAAGGTCTGAGGCCCTCCAGAAGGGAGCCCCCGAGCCCTGCCCGAGGAGGGCGCCGGGCGCGCCTTCCTATGCGATGGAGGGAGGCGCCCTTGGAAGGGGCGCTGATCCTGACGAGGCTCCTGACACGGCGCCATCTCCTTGGAGTCCTGCGCGGCGCGGCAAATTCTTCTTGGGGATGGTCTCCGGAGGGCCTTCGCTTCTGCTATCGGGGTCGTCGATCGCTGCATCTTGAAAGGCACGCTCAAGAGAGCACACCACATCCCTTTCTTCACATGGTACCATGATGATTCCTCCGCTTCCTGGCATCTTGAGAACGTTGTAGCCATGACGAATGACCGCCATGAACTTGGCCAGGGCTGGATACCCAAGGATGGAGTTGTAAGGCAGGCGGATGTGCGCAACGTCGAAGTCGATGAGCTCAGTGCGGTAGTTGTCGCGCTTGCCGAAGGTGACGGGCAGGCGGACTCGCCCTATCGGTGTGGTGGAACCATCAGTCACTCCTGAGAAAGGCTTGGTTGGCTGGAGCTGCTCATAGGGCACTTGAAGGTTGTCGAACGTGTCGACGGATATGACGTTGAGCCCTGCGCCGCCGTCGATGAGAGTCTTGGTGACTTGCACATTGCTGATGACTGGGGAGCACATCATTGGGAGTGCCCCTGCGGTGGCTGTGCACTTGAGCTGGTCTGCTGAGTTTAAGGTGATGGCACATTGGGACCACCTGAGTGGGCGCGTGGCCTCGAGCTTGGGGAACGCGGAGTTCACCTCGCGAGCGAACTATTTGAAGATGCGCTAAGAGGCTGGGGCTTGTGCACCACCCAAGATGCAAGCAATCGCACGCGGCTCCCGGAAGCCCCCAGCCCCCTCGTCCCGGTGGTGGTCGTCGTTCCTTCTCGGTGGCTGCAGCGGGGGAAGACCGGCGTTACCCTGGGGGCGATCCTCGCGAGGTGGGTCTCTCCAGGCGCCCTCGCGAGGTTGGTCCTACCAGCGATCCTCGTGAGGCCGGTCACGCCACTCCTGGCGCGGGCCACGGTCATCCCGGCGTCCACCTCCACGTCCTCCTCCGCAGCCGTAGCCCCGGTCGTTGCGCTCGGGGCGTCGACCGTAGCATCCTTCTCGTATGGCTCTGAGCTCTTGGCAGTCGCTGGTGTTGTGGGTGTTCAGGTTGTGGAAGGCGCAGAACGGTCGGCCGTTCTTGGATGACCCAGGTTGATCTCTCCCTCGCTTGGTGTCGGGCTCCGCTGCGAGCACAACTGCCTCCTTGCGTTTTGCGTCCTGGGCCTTGGTATTCTTTTCTTCTGCTCCTGCAGCTGGCAGCTCGAGGAGAGAGAGATGCCCCTCCACAGCTCTTGCGCACTTGGTCGCCAGGTTGAACAGCTCCTGAGAAGTGCAGAGCTCCTCGTGGATAGCCAGCTCTTCCTTCATCTTGACGTCACGGACGCTCTCAGAGAACGCAGAGATGATGGCCTCGTCCGTGACCTTGGGGATCTTGAGGCGGGTGTTGTTGAAGCACTGGATGTACTTCTGGAGGGTTTCTCCTGGCTGTTGCTTGATGCGGCGCAGGTCACCCGCAGCCGGTGGGCGGTCGCGAGTGCCCTGGAAGTTGGCGACGAAGCGGTCGCGCATCTCGTCCCAGGAGGAGATCGAGCCGTGCTGCAGGTTCAGGAGCCAAGAGCGAGCCCCATCCTTGAGAGCCATGGGAAACCAGTTCGCCATGACTTTTTCGTCGCCGTTGGCCACTTCGATGCTCAGCTCGTAGAGCTGCAGGAACTCCACGGGGTCCGTGGTGGCGTCATAGCGAGGAGGCAGGTCTGGCTTGAACTTGCCTGGCCAGGCGACGCTACACGGCTCGGGGGTGAAGGCGCGACAGCCAGCTGTGGTTGCCGGGGCTCGCTTCGGGGGTGGAGCTTGGTCTTGACGAGGTGGCACGGGGAGCGCGGGTGCAGCTTCTCGCGGCCGAGGGATTTCTTGGCAGCTTCTTTCTTCGCGCGCGTGCGCCGGGTGCGGCGGATCACGCCGCGGAGGTGCGCGCCTTGGTGCCAAGGCACCGTCTTGGGGGTGAGGTGGCGGAGGCACGCCATGAGCCCCGTCGCCCGCGGCTGGTTGAGGGGGAGGCAGAGAGTTGGACGGCGCTGGAGAGCCCCCTGCGGCGCGGACAAGCTTGGCGACACGGTCGAGCCACTCCTCATAGACGTCGTCGACAGGCGGTAGCAGAGGAGCTCGTTCGCCGCGATGAGCGCAGCTCGTGCCTCCATGGGCGCGCAGTGCGCGCGGGACGAAGAACCAGCAGGGGTAAGCGACGGAGTAGCGGTGCGACCGTCCTGCTGCATCGAGGGGTGCAGCGAGGACGCCTGCTGCTCGTTCCCCGTAGGGCCGATGGCAGCGTTGGCGATGGGAGACGAAGAACGACGAGGCGGCCCGCCTACAGGAGCTTCCTGAGCGACGCGGGCGGAGAGGGCAGCCTGACGCTCAGCTCGAGCACAGCGAGCGTCCACCATGGAAACGACGGAGCGACGGAGCAACGAACCAATGGAAGGGAAACCACGGCGCACCCCTACCTGGCGCGCCAAATGTCGGATGTGGGGTTCCGGCAAACCCTTAAGGTTCGAACACTGGGGTGCACGCGAAGTCTTTCCCCCTACCGATCTATGCTCTAGCTCGCTAAGATCTTGCGGACGAACTCAACGAACTCACGACACAGAAAGAGACACGGGGTTTATACTGGTTAGGGCCACCGTTGTGTTGTAATACCCTACTCCAGTGTGGTGGTGGCGGATTGCCTCTTGGGCTAATGATGAACAGTACAAGAGAAGAACAGCCTCCTGAGGTTGAGGTGTTCTTGTGCGTGTGTTGGCTTCTCGATCTGTTCGAGTTGTTGTTCTACTGTGGTGGCTAAGTCTATTTATAGAGGCCCTAGTCCTCTTCCCAAATGTTGAGCAGGAAGGGAGCCAACAACGGCGGGCAAATTTGAAGGGGAACAGCTAGTACAAGCTATCCTGACAAAAGCGGTCTTCGCCTGCGAAAAGGCCCTGGGGTGACGCCGTCTTGGGCTCCATGATGACCTCTGCCTTGTCTTCCTCCTAGTCTTGGTCTTGTTGCACCAATATGGCAACCTTTGCCTGATGCCTCGGTACTCTTCGTCTGCGCTTGCCTCCTTAGCACCAAAGAGGAAATGTGGATGCTGCGTGCACTGGCACCCGCCTGGCGCCGTTCGTCATGGCTCACGTCATGAGTCCCTCGTGAGGTTTGCCCCGCCTTGATATCTCCGCTCCCCGTGAGGCCACCTGGCTAGGCTACTCCAAAGGAAGTCTTGCATCATCCGCCTCGCGAGGCTTGGACCCTTGCGAGGGTCTTGGGTGCCTTGTTGATGAAGATGGGCCATACGGCCCGCCTTTCACCACATACTGTGGCCATGACGAGCAAGTCTGGGACCCCGTTCCCAGAACACCGACATAAATGGATCTGGGTTGCTCTGAGTAATTATCTAAAAAAGAAGTAACTTCATGTTAGGATGCAGTTCCTGCGAGGAGGGAGTATGGTCAACCTCGAGATCATGTTTCCAGCATGAGGCTGGATTACACACAAGGTGCATGTTCCCTAATGATGCTGGATTAGACACAAGGTGCAAATTCCCAGATGATGTTGGATTACACACAAGCCAGGTGGGGTCGGCAGCTGTCCGTGTCCTCGTGGCTCTAGTAAAGGCTGAAAGAAAGCGTGCAGCAGCCCTTGAGAATGTAGCTGAGTTCCTGAAGAAGATAAAAGAGCAATCAGATGCTCTCTTCACCCATGCCAAAGAAGAGATGGAAGAAGCTAGAAATAAGCTAGCAGAGGTAGAGCAAGCTAGGCGTCTCCAGCTATCTAAGACTGTTGTCAATACACAATTTCCTTCATAGTAGCTAGGTTCAAATGTTTATCCAGTCAGCATGCCTGTTGTGATGTCCGTGCATCTACTGATGTGGCACAAAATATTTTTTTGGGTCATGTAATAACAACAATTACTTTCCAAACAATAACTGACGAAGCATTGGACATGGTATGGTTCACGCGCAAGCCCGACATTCCAAGTTCAACTTCCACATCAAACTCATGTTCACAAATATCTCCACATTCATACATAATGTCCACAACCATGATTCACTTCAAAGCCAAAAAAAATTGAGGAGAGTTATGAATAAAGAAAAACCTCTAGTTCACTCGCTACCGGTCTGCGAGCACAACAAGTCAAGACCATGCGTAATTAATTATATTTTGGTCATTTTTGTGTTCTAAAATGCCGGCCCGGCTCATGGAAGGGCGTGTTGCCGCACACGCGCGGATTCAATGAAGGCAAAGGGCAGTCTAAAGCCGGTTGCATGCGGCGAGGCGTGTTCGGTCAGCCTGCAGCAGTGGGGCCCTCTTGGCGGCCCTTGATTCAATGCCTGCGCTATGAGAGGTCGCATCCGTGTCAGAGCAATCACTCCCTCCAGTCCTTTTTTGTTTGCGTATAACAAAATCTCGTTTTCCATTCACATTTTACAAGTAAAATTCGTGGACAAACTTTGACCCAAAATACGATGGGGAATAGTAAACCAGAATGGAGGTAGTAGTTTTTTTAATCAAAGAAGGGTTTCCCCCTTCCGATTTTCATTATTGAAAACCAACATCTAAATCTAAACATAGTATTTGCCCTAGAACTACCAGGTTCAACATCTCGCAACATAAACCCATACAACCATACGCCAAGGAGGTATGTAGTACTATGAATTCCATTTTCGCTCCATAGTCGTTCTAAAAACTACTTAGTACTTATAACGCGCCATTTAAAATCGGAACTCTTAACCCTGCTAAAAAATGATATTTTAAACGTGGCTACTCGATCTGTGGCAACTGGCGAGCCACCGCCTCCAAGCCATTCACCTGTGGTCCCGACCATCAACTCCTACAAATCAAATTATCACGCGAGCTGACTATTCCTACAAATGTGCGCTCCACCACATACCCGGTACCCGCGAATGCAGCAATCGTGCACCTAGGGTTTTAGGGTTTATTTGTTAACGTTGCCTTTACGTAACACTCATGTGTGCGAGACAGCGAGAGACCGATCAAGGCGTGCGTCGCCTCTTCTCTTCGTATATGTACTCCACCGTTTGTCTGGTGTCCAAAAAATTATAATAACTACTAGCAATGTGCCTATGCGTTGCCACACGATCTGAGTAGATTAATACATATTCACCGATTTGATAGAGAAAAAAAGTCTAGTTTTGAAATACGTATATCACTAAAAAATGGTTATGTTTCACTCAAAATATATTCCTTTGGCGATTTTGATGAGATAAGGGAGGAATGTTGTTGGTTTCAAGATTCGAGAAGTGGTATATGTCTAATTTCTACTATTACTAGCAAGATGCCCGTGCGTTGCACGGAACATCAAGATCTTGTGGGAGAAAAGGATGAACGAGGGAAGGCCTTATCTGCAAATGTGGAGAGGAGTGCGGGTAAATTGCCATAGTTTCGTTCCTATCCATCAGATATAAATCGGACGGCCTATATTGCAGGATGGCAGGCCCACCATCATCACCAACTCTATTTTTTATCCCTACTCTTATAAAAAGCATAGTCGGTGATGATCGTGTGCCTTCCATCCTGCAATATAGGCCGTCCGATCTATATCTGACGGATAAGAAGGAAACTATGGCAATTTTGCAAAAAGATACCCACACCCCTTTCCACCCTTGCAAATAAGGCCTTCCCTTGTTCATCCTTTTCTCCCACAAGATAAACTACTCATACAAATGCATTTTGATGTTCCGTGCAACGCATGGGCATCTTGCTAGTTGTTGCAAAAACCCATGTGTGTGAGAGAGAGAGGGAGAGAGGAGGAGGACGGAGTGCATGTGTGACAAAGACACAAAGAGTGTGTGTGCGAGAGGTATCATCTTAAAATGAGGTGATAGTGTGTGTGTGTGCACGATCGAGAGGGCGTGTCTCAAGAAGGGAAGAAAAATCTACGTAGATACAAGGAGCGGGAGAGAGACATGTATGCGATAGTGGAAGCACGAGTGTGCGGGTGTATAAACCTATCTAGAGGCTTGTCGATAAATTTTTGTGAGAGAAATACGAGTCGGGGGTGCGAAAGCGAGAGTTTTGAGAGAGAGAGAGAGAGAGAGAGAGAGACAGTAGTCGGGAAGGGGAGTGGAAGCAGGAGTTGTGTGTGTGTGAGAGAGAGAGGGGAGGGGGAGTTTGTCTGATTGGTAAACAAATGAATAATGTCAATCTGGGATGGAGACGAAAAGGAGGCCACAACAAATGTTGTGTCTACAGAGAGAGAGAGAGAGAGAGAGAGAGAGAGAGCGAGTAATTTTAGTGGTATGATTCATATCTAGAGACATATAGGGTGTGTGAGAGAATCCCATAGAGAGAAAGACAAAGTGAAAGATGAGTGGAGACTATGTGTGTGTGGCGGTGAAAAAGAAAACTTAGGTACCTAGTGATACGAGAGAACGGTAGAGACGTGAGAGATAATGAAAACCGTGTAATGTATAATGATAGGGAGAGTGTGACACTTCTCAAGGGAGACATCGAGAGATCATGTTTGCGAGGATAGGAGAAACATGAAGTGAGCGTGCGGGTGAGTTGGAGAAAAGAGAGTGATAGCTACATGAAGGAGCATGCATGCGAGACAGATGGGCATGAAAGGAGTGAACATAAAACGGATTCAAATATTTGAATTCGAGATGATGATACATGTAATCCTCCATACTCAAACCAAAATTGATCTATCAAACATGCATACTCATATGAATTCACGCGCATCTATGTTATTTAATATGTAGATATTACTGATCCATACATTTTAGTAGAACATAATTTGGTTTAATTTTTTGAATTCAACCTTATGAATTTGAGATCATTGTATTTGTAAATCATATTATACATATAAAGGAGCAGAATTCATTGTTGTGCTTTTGAAAGTATATATATAAAATGATGTATCTAGAATTTTATTCCAATCGAAAATGGATCCCTCCTGAAAAAATAGAATACAAACGGGATTCGAATTGAGTTGGAACGGTAAACGTGCACTCTGCAAAATTTGAACGAAGCGGGGAAAGTCGCAGTAACCGCCCCGAAACCAAAATCTGCGAGATGGAAATTACTACTTCCTATCCCTGCCACACAAAGCCTATCTGCTCGACTTCTGTAGGTTTCGATAGGGGTAGGTTTGTAATTTCACTCAAACGTGACATAACCGCCTCTCACCCGGATTCATACACGATGGGCGCCAAAACACAGTGTGTCCTCGGCCGAAATCAACTCCCTCCCCGATTCATACATGGTGGGCGCCAAAAACAAACTCTCGTCAGCAAATATTCGGTGTATGCGAGATTACCATCCTATCCCCAACCGACTAATATTGCTATGATGTAGGAAATTTGAAACGAGGGCTAAGTTTGTAAATTTCCTTGCATTTGAGACAAGCGCGCCCTGAAGACATGGTTCCCCCCTTCCTCTCCACCTCCATTTCCCCATTCGTACTCTGTGGGCGCCAAAACACCCTCTCCACCCCAGCCTCCTCCGTCCACCACCCCATCCACCACCGTCCTCCTCCACCATGCCGGAGCTGATACCCCGACGCCGCCGTCCATTACAAGAGATCGACCTCTCTCATCCACGCCTTCGGACCGGGATCCTTGCATCCCGTCCTCTCGCTTCATCCCCGCCGTCGTCCACCTTGCCGGCGCCGATCCTACGACCGTCTCGTCCACCGCGCCCCGCCGCCACCGTCTACCCTCCTAGATCTGCTTCCACACCGCCGACAACCATCACTATCACAGTACCGTCAAATTCTCAGCAGATGCATACACGGCGCCGCACCAGAGGCGGTACTCTTTCGTATCCGCTCAACTTATTTATTGCAGCAAGAAAATAGATCGCCACTGCTTTACTATAATTTCTTGTCCATCACTTACTTGATAGTTGAGAGCAAACATTGGTTGCGAAGTTGCCTTTGTCCGGTTTGCACCTTCAGATCCGCCATGGCACGCTCAACACTATACTCCCAATGCTTATGGTTTTCCCCTTTTATATCCCACACTAGTTAAATCACAGTAGACTAAATTTCAAAATTGGACCATTCGAAATTTTAGAGCTCGCCGGAGTTCGTCGGCGCGAACAAAGGGGTTCGGGTGGGGACTTTGGTTGGGAGGGCGGTGGTGGGGCCTCGCTGAACGAAGAAAACTCGACGTGGGTGGGGGCGGGGGTGGGGGTGGGGGTGGCGGAGGAACACAGGCGGTGGGGGCCGATGGTCCGGCCGGCGGCCCGTGCGGTGTTATGTATGGGAAGAATCAGAGACGAGGAAGAAGAAGGGTTAGGAGACGTAGGATCTTCATCCAACCGCCTGAAATGGTCGACTGACCCAAATGCAGACATGCCTTTATATTCAGTACCATCATCGTACACCTTATGCTGCTCCTAAATCCATCAAGCTAAACAACGTGCCACTCATAATTCCAAACTTGTTGCTCAAGTACGAATCTGATATGATGCTGATATTACTAAAATAGATAACATTTAATTGGTCATCTAATGTTCCTACTTTACTTTCGAAAAAGAACGTGCACCACATATAGAGAGACAGCAGGGAGTTGCTTTCTTAATGCGCTCTGGTTCATCATGTGTGGGCACTTGCATATGAACATTTTATTATCCAAAATCTGCTTGCTCTTCTTACCATGTTCCTCTTCCGTTCTTCTTTAATAAGTACTCTCTCCGTTCCTAAATACAAGTCTTTGTATAGATTCCACCATGGACTACATATGGAGCAAAATCAGTGAATCTACACTCTAAAATGTATCTGGATACATCTGTATGTGATCCATAGTGGAAATCTCTACCAAGACTTATATTTTGGAACGGAGGAGTATGATAATAGTCTGATATGTTCCTTGTAGTGAAGATGAGCAGGGACATTTGCGATGTAGAGGTCTATACGGTCGGTTGGTATGGACACTTTGAACTCGTCGGGCCTCTTCGATTCGTAGGATTTTGTAAACATGGGAATTGGGTTTGTAGTGGCCTGCCCACTTGAATCCTATAAGAATAGCAAGGAAATGCGGGGAGCTGTGTCGCCTTTGAGAGTTACACTGATATTAACAGTACCGCACCTTCAGTTGAAGAGAGCTGGTATCCGAAGCCTTTCTAGCCGTAACGGCAATACTAGCACATATATTCCAGCAAGTTCCACTTTGCTGATTTTACTCTGATGCTTACTGTTTTCCCATTATATCTACACTATGATCTGTGTAGCTGCTTTGTGTCGCACTATCAGTAGTCCACTCTTGAAGCTAAACACTGCAATGACTTACAAAATTGGCACCAAGGCATTGAGTGACATTCTGGATGCAATGAAACTCATACGCTCACCACCTGTTGATTCTTGTTCAGAATATGATCCTAATGACTATTCTAACCTCGAGGAGTCAAAGGAAGATGGCCTGTCCTATTCACCCATCAAGATGCCTGTTCTAATTTGGCAATGTTTTATTGATTGTCGTATCTTGCATATGTTGTCTTCCATTTTTTCTACTTTGTTGCACCGCCATCTGCTTAGTTTACTCATCATATATGTCGAGATGCCATGCCCATCCATTATCAATACATATTCCATCTGTTATCATACCATCTTTTTCCACTCAAATGTTGTTCTTGTGCATCAGACATCAAAAAGGAAGAGGGTGATTGCTGAACCTGAAGGAGCACCAGCAAAGTCCTTGAAAAACGTGGTTGTGCCAGAGAAATCAGACAGCACCCCACTTATATTGGCTGTACAACCAGTGACACAATACGTAGGACCGACTCCAGCAGACTGTACCCATACTTCACTACCTACACCACTAGCCGTACCACACAGGACCTGCACTCCAGCAAAAGGTATGCCGATTTCAGTTGCCATAGCACCAGCCATACCATAGAAAAATCCCACTCCAGCAAAAAGTACAGCAAGTCCACTGGCCGAAGACCTATCCCAACTGCAGAGACGGCCAATTCCTGCAGATTGGAACCCCATTCCAGTTATTCCCGTTTAAAGACAATGCTTTCAATGTTGTTAGGGACTACGTGCATATATTCCCATCATGGGAAGATTATAGTGAAGACAAACACCATTTTCACATCTTCCTGTCCCACTTACATGTAAGTGCTATTATTCATGGTGATTATTTTCCTGTTTTCTGCTAATTGAACACATCAATGATTTACATTACATTGTTGAAAGTAGGCAAGGGTCAATCTGGATAGTCATGGCGAGCAAAGCTTGCTTGCGCTTTTCAAGGAAGCATTGCAGCAGTATTGGTGTTACCTGAGGAAATCACACTTTGATGGCAAGTCTATAAACAAATTTCTGGTGAAGTCTCCTGTGCTAAATTCAGAAGACATTGAATGGAAAAACCTTGTTATGCACTGGTCTCGTTCGGAGGATGAGGTACTGTCTATGATATCGCATGACAATTTGAATTTCTACTTTTCCGCATGTGCCTTACGGATCTTTTCTGCAGGAAATCTGCTCGAAAAAGAATTCCGGTTTGAAAAGAACGACAGGATATCACAAATATGTTGCCCGCTGCTTTGCTCTTGTTAGTACCTGTTGTCCTGTATCACTGAACTTGCATGCATACTTGGTTCATTATGTGACAGCAGTATGCATGATAGCTTGCTTATCAATTGTTCGCTCCAAATTATCTGATGTGTATGAATGGTTACATTAGTGTAGAATATATGCAATGCCAATGAATTTTTTTAGCTCTGCACTGTTCTTGTAAGTACCTGTTGTCCTTTATCAGTGTACTTATATTGACGGGTAGTGGTTCATCTACCATCACTCTGCAGCTTGTTTTCCTTTGCCCTCCATTTTCTACACATAAGATCTCTATTTACTCTTACCATAAGGTTGGATAACACCGATGGTACTGAAGAAGTTTAGCTCTGCATTGCTCTTGGCTGTACCTTTTGCCTGTATCACTGTACTTACATTTATAGCTACTTGGTTATGTAGCATAACTCTTCATCTTATCTTAAATATTCTCCATTTTTTTCTTATATTGTCACATCTATATTTACTCTTAACAAAATGTAGAATAAAGGCAATGCTTATGAAGAAGATTATGTGGTAAACTTCTTGAATTGCCCCCCAACAGCATGGACAAGGGCTTTATAGAGCCTACCTTCACCAATAATGTAAGTTTGTCCTTCTCAAGCCTTCAAACTTTGTTGTGTATATTTGGTTAGGCATGACTGCAACAGCTGTTTATTTTTGGTGTTTACATTAAATTGCATGTTTAAAGTTTATTATGTAGTTCATAAACAAAAGTTTGTCCTTCTCAATTTAAGTTTTCAGTTGTACAACCAAGTTCCTTCTTCATACCATGTAAATTAAACTATCTGAGCAAGTGATCTTCTTTTGCCTTTGCATGTATGCTTCTCGTTCTTGATCCGTAATCCAGTGGTGTGGTGAACCTACCCACTACAGCACAATGTCATATTCTGCAATGTCTTAACTATGAACAATGTCATATCATCTACTATTATTTAAATCGTCTCTTTATTTGCCAATCTGAAATGGGATAAATTGACAGCACACTAACCATTGATACTTATGAGTTCTTGATCTGTAATTGAGTGGCGTCGTGAAGCTACCAACTCCTTGAAAATGTCATTTCCTGCCATGTCTTGACCTTAACAATACCATATTGTGTTAAAGGAATTTTAAACTGTGTCACTTTATTCAATCGATAAGAAATGTGATGAATTATCAAGACTTGATACTTTTATGTGCAAAACCTGTCATCATCATGCTTGTTTATCTTTCGAGTGAGGAGGATATAAGTGTTAAACAAGCGTAGTCTCATCACTTGCTCACTGCTTGCTTACCAGTAGCTCCCAATGAGGGCTAACCTTTCTTGAACTCTATTGAAGTCTTTGTCGGTTTTGTATATTATTTTGTCGGCGTGTTTAGTTGCACCGGTGGCGATCTTTGATGCCCCGTGTATGTATTCTGTTGTCTACTTGTGCTTTATTATCATAGTGGCGAACTTTGATGCCCAGTGGATGTAATATGCCGTAATTTCTTTATTGTGTACTCTAGGTTTTTTCTTATTCATGATGCTGTAGTTATTTTACTGTATATATATCCTGTCTTTGAAGTAAACCGGCCAAACGTAAAATTACGGCACATAATCGGGCCGTCATGCAATCACGATGTATGTCCGCATCATGGGCCCCGTCATCTTGGTCTGTTAGAAGGCCTAAATGTAAACTGGCCCACTAGAAGAGACGGGCCTTTAATAGGCCGAGTAAACCGTCGGCCCTCTTTTCGCAAGAAAACTCAATGGGCTTTTCGAAGGCTGAGAAGTAGGTTGGGCCTGAAACGTGCCGAACAGCTCACGGGCCGGTAGAAGCCCAAAATGGACCTCGGCCCATGATTGTGCCAATCAAATCACGGGCTTTTAACAGGCCAAAATTGTCTCGGTCCTTGTTTGGCCCAATCAGATTATCGGTTGCAAGCAGGCCGGATGTAAACCGGGCCATAGTTAGGCCCAACTATATGACGGGCTTTTAACCGGCCAAAATTAATATAGGGCCGAAATGTTAAACGGGCCCTTAACAGGCCGAAACTAATATCAGGCCGAACTACTAAATGGGCCTTTAGCAACTGGGCCCAAAAGCATAGCGTCCGGTTAATGGGCGAATCGATATGGGCCATAATTTAGCCCAAAGCCTCTTAAAGGGTCGGACCTGATCTGGGTCGTAATTTGGCCCAGAACGTGGTAGGCTTTTAACGGGCCGGATCTCATATGGGCTATTGTTAGGCCCGGAACATGGCATGCCATTAATGGACCGGATCAAATATGGGCTGACATTTGGCCCAAAACATGGCAGCCAGTTAATGGGCCGGCCTACTAGGGTCCTCAAAATCTTGTGGGCCTACAGCTGGGCCGGCCCATTAATGTCGGCGAAATCTCATGGGCCTTTAGCTGGGCCGGTCCATTATGGTCCACAAAAATCTTGTGGGCCTTCACCTGGGCGGGCCCATTATGGCCCGCAAAAAATCTTGTGGGCCTTTACCTGGGCCGGCCCATTATGGCCCGCAAAATCTTGTGGGCCTTTAGCTGGCCAGCCCATTATGGTCCGCAAAATCTTGTGGGCCTTTAGTTGGGCGGCCCTTTTAAACTTTATGGGCCACTTTTGGGCCGGTCCACGTGTCAACATATCATAGGCGCATCTCGCCCATTGGATGAGTGACACCTGTGCCAACGCAGAGCTGACACGTGTTTCCGTCAGCCAATCAGAATTTTACACGTGGAAAATCCACATTGGTCCGGGCTGTTAACCGGTTATCAGATCCAAAACCGGACCTGATAGCTTAACGACGTTCCGTTACGGTGGATGCCATGTGTCGGTCACCCTTGACGAAAGCACTTCTGCGACGCGTGATTTATCGTCATGGAAGTGGACACTTCCGTGATGATAATTTTGGTAATGTCATGGAACACTTCTCTGACGACAAACAGTATGACTATCTTGATTCTGTCATAAAATTGTCATGGATGTACATGCATGACAAAAAACGCGACCTACTGTGACAAACACGTATCATCACGGAAGTGTATTTTTTTGTAGTGTTTAAGAATTTCAGGTCTTGATATTTTATTCAAATAGCAAGCAAAACAAAATAAAATGACATTCTAAGAATAGAAAACATCACGTGAAGAAGCAAAAACTTAGGATCAACTGGTACTAACCGATAGTTATCGAAGAAAAAAGGTGGGATGCCAACTGGGGCATCCCCACGCTTAGACGCTTGAGACCTCTTGAAATATTATCTTGGGATGCCTCGGGTATCCCCAAGCTTGAGCTTTTGTGTCTCCTTAATTCCTCTCCTATCACGGTCTCCCTAAATCTCAAAAGCTTCATCCACACAAAAATCAACAAGGACTCGTGAGATAAGTTAGTATAAACCAATGCAAAAACCTTATCATACTCTACTATAGCAAATCACTAAAATTATTATTCAACATTGCGTACTAAATGCCTCTGCATATTTAGTAGTCCTATCCTCAAATATAATCATTAAACAAGCAAACATATGCAAACAATGCAAACATAACAGCAATCTGCCTAAACAGGACAGCCTGTAAAGAATGAAGCTAAATCCATACTTCCCTAGCTGCAAAAATTATGAAAGAAAATTCCCACTGTAGTAAATTTATCATAGCTTATTATGCAAAATGTTTCGACATTTTATCACATTCTGACTTTTTTAGGGAATTTTTGCAACAGTGGTAAACTTTCTGTTTTCAAACAGCAACATGAAGACTTGTAAAATAGGCATAGTAAAGGCTATCAATGCCACTTTTATTGAAATAAATGATGCAAAACATTGTTCTAAATAACAGAAAGCAAATCCTAACAAAATAAATTGACGCTCCAAGCAAAACACATATCATGTGGTGAATAAAAATATAGCTCCAAGTAAAGTTACCCATGAACGAAGACGAAAGAGGGGATGCCTTCCGGGGCATCCCCAAGCTTAGGCTCTTGGTTATCCTTGAATATTACCTTGGGGTGCCTTGGGCATCCCCAAGCTTAGGCTCTTGCCACTCCTTATTCCATAGTCCATCGAATCTTTACCCAAAACTTGAAACTTCACAACACAAAACTTAACAGAAAACTCGTATCCGTAAGGATAAGAAAATAAAACACACACTTAGGTACTGTTGTGAACTCATTCTAAATTCATATTTGTGTAATATCTACTATATTCCAACTTCTCTATGGTTCATACCCTCCGATACTACTCATAGATTCATCAAAATAAGCAAACAACACATAGAAAACAGAATCTGTTAAAAAAACAGAACAGTCTGTAGTAATCTGTATCAAACGTATACTTATGGAACACCAAAAATTCTGAAATAAATTGGTGGACCTTAGGAATTTTTCTATTAATCATCTGCAAAAATAATCAACCTAAAATCACTCTCCAGTAAAAAGTTGTAGCTAATCTCGTGAGCGCTAAAGTTTCAGTTTTTTACAGCAAGATCAAAAAGACTTCACCCAAGTCTTCCCAAAGGTTCTACTTGGCACAAACACTAACTAAAAAATGAAAACACATCTAACCAGAGGCTAGATGACTTATTTATTAATAAACAGTACCAAAAAGAAAGAAACAAAAATAAAGTTGGGTTGCCTTCCAACAAGCGCTAACGTTTAACGCCCCTAGCTAGGCATGATGATTTCAATGATGCTCACATAAAAGATAAGAACTGAAACATAAAGAGAGAATCATGAAGAATATGACTAGCACATTTAAGTCTAACCCGCCTCCTATGCATAGGGATTTTGTGAGCAAACAACTTATGGGAACAATAATCAACTAGCATAGGAAGGCAAAACAAGCATGACTTCAAAATTTTCAACACATAGAGAGGAAACATGATATTATTGCAATATGTAGAAGCATAAAATCCTCTCTCATAATAATTTTCAGTAGCATCATGAATGAATTCAACAATATAACCATCACATAAAGCTTTTTTTCATGATCTACAAGCATAGAAAATTTACTACTCTCCACATAAGCAAAATTCTTCTCATTCGGAATAGTAGTGGGAGTAAACTCAACAAAATAATTATCATGTGAGGCATAATCCAATTGAAAACTAAAATCATGATGGCGAGTTTCATGGTTATGATTATTCTTAATAGCATACAAGTCATCACAATAATCATCATAGATAGCAACTTTGTTCTCATAATCAATTGGAACCTTTTCCGAAATAGTGGATTCATCACTAAATAAAGTCATGACCTCTCCAAATCCACTTTCATATTTATCATAATAAGATTCAACATCCTCCAAAATAGTGGGGTCATTACTTCCTAAAGTTGACACTCTTCCAAACCCACTTTCATCAATATAATCATCATAAGTAGGAGGCATGCTATCATCATAATAAATTTGCTCATCAAAACTTGGGGGACAAAACATATCATCTTCATCAAACATAGCATCCCCAAGCTTGTGGCTTTGCATATCATTAGCATCATGGGTATTCAAAGAATTCATACTAACAACATTGCAATCATGCTCATCATTCACATATTTTATGCCAAGCATTCTATGTAATTCTTCTTCTAGTACTTGAGCACAATTTTCCTTTCCATCATACTCACGAAAGATATTAAAAAGATGAAGCGTATGAGGTAAACTCAATTCCATTTTTTAGTTTTCTTTTATAGACTAATTAAACTAGTGATAAAATAAGAAAAAAAGATTCGATTGCAAGATCTAAAGATATACCTTCAAGCACTCACCTCCCCGGCAACGGCGCCAGAAACTGCTTGATGTCTACTACACAACCTTCTTCTTGTAGACGTTGTTGGGCCTCCAAGTGCAGAGGTTTGTAGGACAGTAGCAAATTTCCCTCAAGTGGATGACCTAAGGTTTATCAATCCGTGGGAGGTGTAGGATGAAGATGGTCTCTCTCAAACAACCCTGCAACCAAATAACAAAGATTCTCTTGTGTCCCCAAGACACCCAATACAATGGTAAATTGTATAGGTGCACTAGTTCGTCGAAGATGGTGATACAAGTGCAATATGGATGGTAGATATAGGTTTTTCTAATATGAAAAATATAAAAACAACAAGGTAACTAATGATAAAAGTGAGCGTAAACGGTATTGCAATGCGAGGAAACAAGGCCTAGGGTTCATACTTTGACTAGTGCAAGTTCTCTCAACAATAATAACATAATTGGATCATATAACTATCCCTCAACATGCAACAAAGAGTCACTCCAAAGTCACTAATAGCGGAGAACAAACAAAGAGATTATGGTAGGGTATTAAACCACCTCAAAGTTATCCTTTCTGATCGATCTATTCAAGAGTCCGTAATAAAATAACATGAAGCTACTCTTTCCGTTTGATCTATCATAGAGTTCGTATTAGAATAACACCTTAAGACACAAATCAACCAAAACCCTAATGTCACCTAGATACTCCAATGTCACCTCAAGTATCCGTGGGTATGATTATATGATATGCGTCACACAATCTCAGATTCATCTATTCAACCAACACAAAGTACTTGTAACATCCCAAATTTTCGATTTGGAATGTTATACATAGGTCATCCATGCATATCATATTTTATTGCATCATCGTTCCGCAATCCTCAAAATCCTAAGCAACTCAAGGACCCTTGGAGAGAGTTGGGGATTTTCCAGTTTTCATATTTGATTTTTATCAAATAGCAAAAACGAGGATTTTTTATTTTAATTATTTTTCTCTCCGAAAAATATTTCATAATAAAATAAATGAGGGGGGATAATATGACTTCTTCAAAACAATTGAAATATTGGAGGAAAAATGTTAAAATCATTTGTTGGGTTTTATTTGATTTTTTATTTGGATTTTATTTGCATTAGAAAAATTGCACGTTTTCAAAAATTGCATTTTAGGGCCAAGAAAATTTTCATCTCGTTCTAAATATTTCATTTAGACGGTGAAAGTTTGTTTTGGCATTTTTATATTTTTATTTTATTTTATAGGATTTATTTCTGTCGGCGGAACTATTTTTTTGAAAAAGGTTTCCCCGCGCCCGACTGGGCCTAAGGCCCAGCCGAGCAAGCCGGCCCAAATGCCGCCACCTCCAGCAAGGCCGCCACCACCGCCGACTCGGACGGAGTCCGAGCCAGACTCCGCCTCGCCGCCGCCTTGCCCGTCCTCCAAGCCGTCCCTCTCTTTAAATAGCCCGCCACCACCACCACCCGCCACCGCCCCAACCGGAGCCGCCGCCCGAGCCCGAACCCGCCGCCGCCGCCCCCGAGCCCTTGAGCCTCGCCGCCGCCCAAGACGCCGCCCTGCCACCCCACACCGCCCGAGCCACCGCCCCCGAGCCCCGCCGCCGCACCGGAACCCCGCCGAAGCCCCGCCGGAGCCAAGCCGAGGAAGCCACCCGCTGTCGCCGGTTTTCTGAGAAAAACCGTTTCGGTTTTTTTAGAAACCCTAGTTTTCGTTTTTTTAAATAGATCGTTTTTTCTCCGGTTTGACATAGCAATGCAAGATACCATACGCATGATATGAGCAACATAACCCTGCCAAGTTAGAGCATGCACCTCAGGGGGGGGATAGGACTGGTCATCTATCTCTGAATCCTCCTTTGAGGAGCTATCTGTAATCAACAAGACATGCGCTTCATCAGATAGCATTGTCTGCTCTAAAGACCTTGTTTCCACTCCAGACTTTTCCATGACCGTGCCGAATGGCTGATGCACATGAAGAGTAGTTGAATGTACTAAAATTGTTGACAAATTTAACACGTAATAAAAAAATGATGGCATGCTATTCAGATATAAGATGACTGGCTAACCAGGCTGGCATTGCAAAATTCACATATATGATGCCTGTCTAAACAAGATGGCATTGCATGATTCACATATACGATAAAGAAACTAAATAGATGGCATTCACACAAAGCATGTCTAAACTAAGAAGATGACATATTTGATGTATAAAGTAAGCAATGCAAGGCACCATATGCATGATATTACCAACATCAGCATGTCGAGTTAGAGCAAAGACCTCAGGGGGTAAATAGGAGTGGTATTCTCCTTCTGAATCCCCCTCAGAACAATTATCTTCCTCTTGATTACAATCCGACATGGGTGGAGGGGGCTGCCTTTGCACCCACCAAGGAGCGACATCTGCATGAAATTTTATTGCCACGCAAGGCTCGTCTCTTTTGCTCTACATGTTCAATTCCATTGTGTATAATAACTGACATTCATAGGAATAAAACATAGTGAGATTATCTAAGGAGTGCATGCACAAATCCAGAGTGATGGTAGCAAACTGTTGATAGACCCAAAACCAATGATAGCAGGCAGATAATAGCTTTAGTTAAAAAATACAGATAATGGCTCCTTTAATGTTTGTTTGCACCCAACATGAAACTCATAGTAGACATACGAGATTAACCAGATAGTAGACAGATAGTACCGAATGCTTCCCCAATATGTACCCCACAACCATTTAAAAACTCAAGTTTCAGCATTAGTTTGGACCTGACTCGGAGTCTAATAGGTGAACACGACGATAAAGTAGCATGTCATCATATTAAGCCATGCATAACGTGGCGGATTACGTAAGAGTGCGACCTCTCTTACGGACCCGTGTAGTCCTCAAGGTCATCTGCTTTCGATTGATGATGGTAATGCAGTTAATCGTGGCTGCGGCAAGGGGAAGAAGATTTGAGGCGGCGAAAGACAGTATGGAGAGTGGATCCCTACTGTGGTGAACCTTTCCGTCGTTGGAGCAGCTGAGCTGGGGTGGAATACAGCGCAGCAGGAGCAGGACAAACCACACAAGGTTTTTTCTGACACATATCTGTAACAGAAGTAATTGTGTAAGGGCTTGTTTGAATTTGAGGGTTCTAACAATGCAGGGATAGGAAATAGATAGGAATAGTATAGGAATGCACGTGCAAAACAGAGAATTTAAAATCACAGGATTTCTGCCAATCTGGGTGTTTGGTTCACAAGAATTGGAAGATCACATGATGCAAAGATGCATGGTGAGATTAAGTCAAACCACAAGAAAATGTACGATTATAATGCTATTATGTTACTATCTCTTAGTCTTGTGCTTCATGAATAGGAATTTGAAAAGGAGGACAAGTGGAAATTAAAATTCCTACGGTTTTTCTTTCAAGGAGACACTAAAGGAACAAATCCTACAATTTTCCTTTGCTCCATTCCTTTGAACCAAATGCATGAACAGTAGTACCATAGGAAACTTTCCAATTCCTATGTTTTTCCTTCACTTTTCCTTTCAAGCACTAGCGATTCTAGTAGGCAGGCTTGAGCAACGAAAAGCCTACACTCAAAAAATGTTTTGGTGCTACTTCTACTACTTTGGACCCAGGCCACTGCCCTTCTAGCTCAACTCCCAGGCCCATCGACAAATGCACAGCTCAAACGCAGAGAGATAAATAATGATGGCATTCAAGAGAGTCCATCACGGATAGCTAAGTTGCCTGGTACCTCACTGCTTGTCACATAGTAGGATAAAATAATCGTATTTCACGTTACTACGTGTGCTCAGTGGACAATATATATAACATGTAAAGTAAAAAAGAGATGCAACAAGTGTACAACCTCTTTGGCGAAGCCATGTCGATCTCAGCGTGATTGGGTTGGTCGGTGAGGATGCTCCGGCTGACTTGGCTGTCGGAGGAGGAGAAGAATATCTTAGGCGTCTGGATTTGGAGCCGGGGTACTTCTCTGCTGTGATGGAGGGTTTCATCGTTGGATCAGCTCCGGTGAGTTGTATGATGCCGAGGCTGAAGCAGGACAACAGAGACAACGTTAACCTGAGTGGAATTCTAATAGCATCTCCAATAGATGACGTAAAATACATAACCACAAAGTGCTAGATGTTAAATATATCAGCCGCCCATCTCTGAACTTAACTGTCGAAACTGAATTTAACTCTCGAAACCAAACTTAATTGTCGAAACTGAATTTTGCTATCAAAACTGAATTTTACTGTCAAAACTGAATGCACTAGTAGTAGAAAAGCAGTAGCAGCAGCGCGTGCGAGAGCCAGGGCAGCTGGTCATGTAGCAGTTCATCTTCAACCTCCACCCCCTGAGCCGCTAGCCACCACCGGCCAAACCGCCGCCCCCCGCCGCCTGCGGTTAGCGGTGCGCTTCCCCGCCCGCCTCGAAACCACTCCCCACCGCCGGTCCGCCGCCGCCCTGGCCATCCCTCTAGGCCCCCCATGCCGAGATTTTTCTCCAGCGATCCCCACGCCACCGCCCCACCACCGCCGGCGACCACCGCCCCCGCCCTGAACCCTAAGATAGATAGTGGGGTACCTCTCCGGCGAGCCCTCCTCCCCGATGCAGCTGGTTCTTCCTTAACTCCGGCGAGCCCTCCTCCCCGCTGCGGCTGGTTCTTCCTTAACTCCGGTGAGCCCCCCCCCCCCCCCCCACGCGTAAAAATTGACTGACCCAAAAGTCGATTCAGTCGACTGAAGTGTAGCCAAATCGGAGCAGCTTCGCAAGCAAGAGCAAGAGCGAGAGCAGCAGCGTGAGCAAGAGCAAGAGCAAGAGCAAGAGCAGACCAGCCAGGAGACCAAGGGCAAGAGCAGAGCAGCAGCACGAGCGAGAGCTAAAGCAGCAGCAGCTCCCACTAATGTGGACGTCTCCGCCGAGTGAGCGACGCCGTGGAGGAAGTGGCCGGCGATGCCGCCGTGGATGGGGCCACGCCATGTCGGCTCGGGACCAAGCGCCGGCAGCACCATGAGATCGAATCAAGAAGAAAATGCGGCGATTAGTGTACAACCTCTTTGGGGGCACCGATTAGGCCTCAGCTTCATCCGAGGAAACGGTGATGATGCTGCTCTTCCGGTGGTGTAGGTGCAGAAGGCGGTGTGGGAATGGAGGTGGCGCGAAAGACGAGGGGAACATCGGGGCAGCTCCCTGGAGGTGGAGGATGGGGTAGCTGAACCGGCGGGACGATGAGATCGACGATGGATCCTCATCCGGTACGGTGGATGAGGACGTCGAGGTGTTGTTGTGGACGACGTCGTCGGGGAAGAGGCTCCGGCTGGGTGGCGGATGGAGGAGGGTGTGGGGCTTCGCGGGTTTTTGCGGCCTCGGTGTACGAATGGGTGGGCGGATGGGATGGGAGTGGGGAACCATGGCTTAGGGACGCGCTTTTCCGAAATGTGGGGTAAGTTACGAAAGTACCCCCACCGATTTGAGCTAGGCGGTTCTTTCGGTTCAGGGGTATCACGGGCATTTCGCGTGTCAGGATTTCGCAGGAGGTGGGAGTTTTCGCGCGCGTTGTAATTTTGGGATAGCAAGGTGGGTGTTGAGATGGAGGGAATTTTTGGAGCACAACGAGACATATATATATATATATATTAAATATTTCGGGGTAACAAGGCGCGGGTTGAAGAGGCGGGAGTTTTGTAGCACGATAGACAGAGATGCTAGCTTGAAATTTCGGCATAACAAGGCGCGGCTTGAAATTTCGGGAGAAGACGCTTAACGTGTACCCAAAAAAAGAGAATTCACACCTCATCACTAGAGAGAGCCATGTCCCGTTTTATTATATTACTAGAAATGCATTCAAATACAACAAAAAAAACTAAAAAAAATTGGGACAACAGACATAACGTGTACAGTACCAAAGCAATTTGCACTTCCCTCAACAATAAAAAAACAATGTGTGTTGTCTAGCATATGGACTAAATTTGAGTACATTTTGCCTGTTTGAATGGGATTGTACTCAGGTTAGTTATACAACCATCTAAATATTATCTTCACAACACATGACATGAATATAGGAGAAGTAAGTTCCTATATAAATATGAACTAGCGAGTGTCCTCTCTATCATTTCATTTCCAATGTAGATAAATAATGTGCTTCTCTTTGTTAGTATATGTTTCATCAACTAGTCCCATTGTTAATGTTTAAGCGTTCCAACAAACTGGGGTGCTTAATTTTAGTTGATCTACACATAAATAGAGATTGGAATGTCTCAAGGCCCCTCCTTGTACTACCTTTGTACACTGATGTTCATCACTGGCAGAAGGTGTATCGGGGAGACTTGGGTCGATTTCCAGTATGAGGCATACCGTATGAGGCGTCGCAGGTCCCATCTCGCCCTCGCAGCATGGCATACTATGATACTATCACAATATTTTATTCTATTTATTAGTGTATGTTTCATCATCTAGTGCCACTATAATGTAATCACGCTTTTTCATTATCTGTGCAAACAGGGTTATTCAGCTGCATTTCGGTGGACCTGCACAAATGTACGGATGGAACCGACATATACGCAGAGTGTGACGTGTGTCAAGTAAGAATTACCGACACCAACCATGCTCCATGCACGCATTGGCATCCACCACCATGCTACCTCTTGAGCACTGCGTTGGTTTTCCCTTGAAGAGGAAAGGATGATGCAGCAAAGTGGCGTAAGTATTTCCCTCAGTTTTTGAGAACCAAGGTATCAATCCAGTAGGAGGATACGCGCGAGTCCCACGTACCTATACAAAACAAATAACTCCTCGCAACCAACGCGATAAGGGGTTGTCAATCCCTTCACGGTCACTTACGAGAGTGAGATCTGATAGATATGATAGGATAATATTTTTGGTATTTTTTTGATAAAGATGCAAAGTAAAATAAAAGCAAAGTAAAAAGCAAAGGAAATAACTAAGTGTTGGAAGATTGATATGATGAAGATAGACCCGGGGGCCATAGGTTTCACTAGTGGCCTCTCTCAAGAGCATAAGTATTTTACGGTGGGTGAGCAATTCTTGTTGAGCAATTGATGAATTGAGCATAGTTATGAGAATATCTAGGTATGATCATGTATATAGGCATCACGTCCGAGACAAGTAGACCGACTCCTGCCTGCATCTACTACTATTACTCCACTCATCGACCGCTATCCAGCATGCATCTAGAGTATTAAGTTCATGAAAACCGAGTAACGCCTTAAGCAAAATGACATGATGTAGAGGGATAAATTCATGCAATATGATAAAAACCCCATCTTGTTATCCTCGATGGCAACAATACAATACGTGCCTTGCTGCCCCTACTGTCACTGGGAAAGGACACCGCAAGATTGAACCCAAAGCTAAGCACTTCTCCCGTTGCAAGAAAGATCAATCTAGTAGGCCAAACCAAACTGATAATTCGAAGAGACTTGCAAAGATAACCAATCATACATAAAAGAATTCAGAGAAGATTCAAATATTGTTCATAGATAATCTTGATCATAAACCCACAATTCATCGGTCTCAACAAACACACCGCAAAAAGAAGATTACATCGAATAGATCTCCACAAGAGAGGGGGAGAACATTGTATTGAGATCCAAAAAGAGAGAAGAAGCCATCTAGCTACTAACTATGGACCCGAAGGTCCGAGGTAAACTACTCACACTTCATTGGAGAGGCTATGGTGATGATGTAGAAGCCCTTCGTGATGGATGCCCCCTCCGGCGGAGCTCCAGAACAGGCCCTAAGATGGGATCTCATGGGTACAGAAGGTTGTGGCGGTGGAATTAGGTTTTTGGCTCCTGTTCTGATCGTTTGGGGGTACGTAGGTATATATAGGAGGAAGGAGTACGTCGGTGGAGCAACAGGGGGCCCACGAGGGTGTACACGCCCTGGGGGGTGGGCGCGCCCCCCTATCTCGTCGCCTCCTCTTTTGTTTCTTGACGTTGGGACCAACTCTCCTGGATCATAATCTTCCTAAAAATCACGTTCCCGAAGGTTTCATTCCGTTTGGACTCCGTTTGATATTCCTTTTCTGCGAAACTCTGAAATAGGCAGAAAACAACAATTCTGGGTTGGGCCTCCGGTTAATAGGTTAGTCCCAAAAATAATATAAAAGTGGATAATAAAGCCCAATAACGTCCAAAACAGTAGATAATATAGCATGGAGCAATCAAAAATTATAGATACGTTGGAGACGTATCATGCATCCCTAAGCTTAATTCCTGCTCGTCCTTGAGTAGGTAAATGATAAAAACAGAATTTTTGATGCGGAGTGCTACTTGGCATAATTTCAATGTAATTCTTCTTAATTGTGGTATGAATATTCTGATCCGAAAGATTCAAGATAAAAGTTCATATTGACATAAAAATAATAATACTTCAAGCATACTAACTAAGCAATTATGTCTTCTCAAAATAACATGGCCAAAGAAAGATCATCCCTAAAAAATCATATAGTTTAGTCATGCTCCATTTTCGTCACACAAGAATGCTCTCATCATGCACAACCCCGATGACAACCCAAGCAATTGTTTCATACTTTAGTAATCTCAAACCTATAAACTTTCACCCAATATATGAGCGCGAGCCATGGACATAGCACTATGGGTGGAATAGAATATGATGATGGGGGTTATGTGGAGAAGATAAAAAAAGGAGAAAGTCTCACATCAACAAGGCTAATCAATGGGCTATGGAGATGCCCACCGATTGATGTTAATGCAAGGAGTAGGGATTGCCATGCAACGGATGCACTAGAGCTATAAATGTATGAAAGCTCAACAAAAGAAACTAAGTGGGCATGCATCCAACTTGCTTGCTCACGAAGACCTAGGGCCCTTGAGGAGGCCCATTGTTGGAATATACAAGCCAAGTTCTATAATGAAAAATTCCCACTAGTATATGAAAGTGACAAAACAAGAGACTCTCTATCATGAAGATTATGGTGCTACTTTGAAGCACAAGTGTGGCAAAGGATAGTAGCATTGTCCCTTCTCTATTTCTCTCTCTATTTTTGGGCCTTCTCTTTTTTATGGCCTTTTTTTTATTCCTCACTTGGGACAATGCTCTAGAAAATGATGATCATCACACTTCTATTTATTTACAACTCAATGATTACAACTCGATACTAGAACAAAATATGACTCTATATGAATGCCTCCGGTGGTGTACCTGGATATGCAATGAACCAAGAGTGACATGTATGAAAGAATTATGAACGGTGGCTTTGCCACAAATATTATGTCAACTACATGATCATGCTAAGCAATATGACAATGATGAATGTGTCATGATAAACGGAATGGTGGAAAGTTGCATGGCAATATATCTCGGAATGGCCATGGAAGTGCCATAATAGGTAGGTATGGTGGCTGTTTTGAGGAAGATATAAGGAGGTTTATGTGTGAAAGAGCGTATCATAGCACGGGTTTGGATGCACCGTGAAGTTTGCACCAACTCTCAATGTGAGAAAGGGCAATGCAGTACATCAAGAGGCTAGCAATGATGGAAAGGTGAGAGTGCGTATAATCCATGGACTCAACATTAGTCATAAAGAACTCACATACTTAGTGCAAAAATCTACAAGTCATCAAAACCCAAGCACTACGCGCATGCTCCTAGGGGGATAAATTGGTAGGAGAAGACCATCGCTCGTCCCCGATCGCCACTCATAAGGAGGACAATCAAAGAACACCTCATGTTTCAAATTTGTTACATAACGTTTACCATATGTGCATGCTACGTGACTTGCAAACTTCAACACAAGCATTTATCAAATTCACAACTACTCAACTAGCACGACTTTGATATTATTACCTCCATATCTCAAAACAATCATCAAGCATCAAACTTCTCTTAGTATTCAAAACACTCATAAGAAAGTTTTTACTAATCTTGAATACCTAGCATATTAGGATTATTTAAGCAAATTAACATGCTATTTAAGACTCTCAAAATAATATAAGTGAATCATGAGAGATCAATAGTTTCTATAAAACAAATCCACCACCGTGCTCTAAAAGATATAAGTGAAGTACTAGAGCAAAACTATATCACTCAAAAGATATAAGTGAAGCACAAAGAGTATTCTAATAATTTCCAAATCATGTATGGCTCTCTCAAAAGGTGTGTACAGCAAGGATGATTGTGGTAAACTAAAAAGCAAAGACTCAAATCATACAAGACGCTCCAAACAAAACACATATCATGTGGTGAATAAAAATATAGCTCCAAGTAAAGTTACCTATGGAAGTAGACGAAAGAGGGGATTCCTTCCGGGGCATCCCCAAGATTTGGCTTTTTGGTGTCCTTAGATTATCTTGGGGGTGCCATGGGAATCCCCAAGCTTACGCTCTTGCCACTCCTTGTTCCATAATCCATCAAAATCTTTCACCCAAAACTTGAAAACTTCACAACATAAAACTCAACAGAAATCTCGTGAGCTCCGTTAGCGAAAGAAAACAAAATACCACTTCAAGGTACTGTAATGAACTCATTATTTATTTATATTGGTGTTAAACCTACTGTATTCCAACTTCTCTATGGTTTATAAAATATTTTACTAGCCATAGATTCATCAAAATAAGCAAACAACACACAAAAAACAGAATCTGTCAAAAACAGAATAGTCTGTAGTAATTTGTAACTAACGCAAAGTTATGGAACTCCAAAAACTCATCCAAAATAGGACGATCTATACATTTTTTTATTGATTAGCATCAATTGGAATCACTATTTTATCACGTTCTGGTGATTTTTAACAATTTGTTTCGTGAACAGAAAGTTTCTGGAAATTACAGCAAGATCAAATAACTATCATCCAAGAAGATCCTATAGGTTTAACTTGGCACAAACACTAATTAAAACATAAAAACACATCTAACCAGAGGCTAGAAAAAATATTTATTCCTAAACAGAAGCAAAAAGCAAAAAACTAAAAATAAAATTGGTTTGCCTCCCAACAAGCGCTATCGTTTAACGCCCCTAGCAAGGCATAAAAGCAAGGATAGATCTAGGTATTGCCATCTTTGGTAGGCAATTCTTCAATGAGACATCTATCATTCTTAGGAATTTATTTATTTTTAGTAATTATCAAACTTTTAGGCACAAGATCGAAAAATTCATTCGTAGCAAATGGTTCCTTAATGATGGAAACAAGATTGGGATGAATATAGATTTGAGATCAGCAGTTTCCTTACTAGAGGATTCACCCTTATTTTTAGGAACATACATAAGCTTGGCAATTCTAGTAGGAGGACTTGGAGTATTCTTTACGGAAGAAAAAACGGTTCCCAAGTTGGTAATGATACCCTCAAGTTTATCGATTCTAGTGGAATCTTGATTTATTCTCTCATTAACTATGGGTTCCTTCTCCTTAATATTTTTCAAAGTTACTCCTACCTTAGATCCATATTGGGTAATTTGGTTGTGGATCTTTTATCCAGATTTTCAATTAACTCTACGGTAGCAACTTTATTTTCAATAATTTCAAGTCTTTGCATTACATGCTCCAAAGTTAACATAGTTCCATTAACCGAAAGAGGTGGTGAGCCAAATAAGTATATCATAGCATTATAAGAGTCAAAAGTATGGCTACCCAAGAAATTCCCTCCGGTAATGGTACCGAGAATAAATCTGTACCAAGGATTAGCACCTACATAAAAATTGCGGAGAAGAACGGAAGTAGATTGCTTCCTGCCAGATCTATTTTGAGCATTGCAAATTCTATACCAAGCATCTTTTAGATTTTATCCCTCCCATTATTTAAAATTTAGAAATTCGTTCTCGGGAGACAACGGAGAAGATAGAGGACTAGCCATAACGACAAGCAAGCGAAAAAGAGGCGAACGGAAAAGAGAGGGCGAATAAAACGGCAAGGGTGAAGTGGGGGAGAGGAAAACGAGAGGAAAATGGCAAATAATGTAATGCAGGAGATAAGGGTTTGTGATGGGTACTTGCTATGTTGACTTTTGCGTAGACTCCCCGGCAACGCCGCCAGAAATCTTCTTGCTACCTCTTGAGCTCTGCGTTGGTTTTCCCTTGAAGAGGAAAGGATGATGCAACAAAGTAGCGTAAGTATTTCCCTCAGTTTTTGAGAACCAAGGTATCAATCCAGTAGGAGGCTACGCGCGATTCCCTCGTACCTACACAAAACAAATAACTCCTCGCAACCAACGCGATAAGGGGTTGTCAATCCCTTCACGGTCACTTACGAGAGTGAGATCTGATAGATATGATAGGATAATATTTTTGGTATTTTTGTGATAAATATGCAAAGTAAAATAAAAGCAAAGTAAAAAAGCAAAGGAAATAACTAAGTGTTGGAAGATTGATATGATGAAGATAGACCACAGGGCCATAGGTTTCACTAGTGGTTTCTCTCAAGAGCATAAGTATTTTACGGTTAGCGAACGAATTACTGTTGAGCAATTGACAGAATTGAGCATAGTTATGAGAATATCTAGGTATGATCATGTATATAGGCATCACGTCCGAGACAAGTAGACCGACTCCTGCCTGCATCTACTACTATTAATCCACTCATCGACCGCTATCCAGCATGCATCTAGAGTATTAAGTTCATGAAAACAGAGTAACGCCTTAAGCAAGGTGACATGATGTAGAGGGATAAATTCATGCAATATGATAAAAAAAAACCCATCTTGTTATCCTCGATGGCAACAATACAATACGTGCCTTGCTGCCCCTATTGTCACTGGGAAGGGACACCGCAAGATTGAACCCAAAGCTAAGCACTTCTCCCATTGCAAGAAAGATCAATCTAGTAGGCCAAACCAAACTGATAATTCGAAGAGACTTGCAAAGATAACCAATCATACATACAAGAATTCAGAGAAGATTCAAATATTGTTCATAGATAATCTTGATCATAAACCTACAATTCATTGGTCTCAACAAACACACCGCAAAAAGAAGATTACATCGAATAGATCTCCACAAGAGAGGGGGGGAACATTGTATTGAGATCCAAAAAGAGAGAAGAAGCCATCTAGCTACTAAATATGGACCCGAAGGTCTAAGGTAAACTACTCACACTTCATTGGAGAGGCTATGGTGATGATGTAGAAGCCCTCCATGATGGATGCCCCCTCCGGCGGAGCTCCGAAACAGGCCCCAAGATGGGATCTCGTGGGTACAGAAGGTTGTGGCGGTGGAATTAGGTTTTTGGATCATGTTCTCATCGTTTGGGGGTACGTAGGTATATATAGGAGGAAGGAGTACGTCGATGGAGCAACAGGGGGCCCACGAGGGTGGAGGGCGCGCCCCCTACCTCGTGGCCTCCTCTTTTGTTTCTTGACGTAGGGTCCAAGTCTCCTGGATCATAATCTTCGTAAAAATCACGTTCCCGAAGGTTTCACTCCGTTTGGACTCCGTTTGATATTCCTTTTCTGCGGAACTCTGAAATAGGCAAAAAACAGCAATTCTGCGCTGGGCCTCCGGTTAATAGGTTAGTCTCAAAAATAATATAAATGTGGATAATAAAGCCCAATAATGTCCAAAACAGTAGATAATATAGCATGGAGCAATAAAAAATTATAGATACGTTGGAGACGTATCACACCACCAGTGGGATGTGTGGCGCTCTTTGTGGACGGATCTTTCTCGGTAGCAAATCCTCTAACCAAATACTAGTAGCTTATATTGGCAGTTTTCTAGGGAGTACTCTTTTCTGAAAGAAGCACCAATCTATTTTTCTTTATTTGTACATAGTGTCACAAATTTGATTCAAAGGTCCAGAGCTATTTTAGGGTGATTGGCGTAGTACTCGGAGACTGATTGTAAGCATGATTTTCATTAGCTGTCACACTGATTGTAAGCATGAGCAGATGGAAGATTAGGTTAGTGCGAAGCTTACCTTAAACCCTACCGCCGCCGCTGAAATGAGGTGAGCGTTGAGGGAACCGTGGAAAACGGCGGGGAAGCGACGTTGCACCATCCGGCCTCCTCTTGCGGTGGGAGAACAAATACTCACGTGGCTCCGGCTGACTCTGCACCCTCACGAATGGCACGTCGTACTCGATCGATTCGTTATCCTCTGGGTGCTTGACCTACGACCTGTACGCCCACCACCTCCGCCTGACTTTCGCCTCGGGTGAATCTGTCTGCTCCATCGCCCAGGGGAGATACTCAATGAACTCGAAGGACTGCAGCGTGACTGCCGCCGAGGAGTACATCGCTATCCTCATCACTGCCGTCTCGCTCTTTCGCATACATTGCCACATGGCTCTCACCGTCCTCGAAATCTCCCACTCATTGTCAAACCAAATAAGGATCTCCTTCAACCTGGCTAACTTTTCCTGGTCGCCGCCGGTGATCTGCCTGATTTGCTGCTGCATCCTCTCCATAGATGTCCTTCTGAGTGGTCCGGTGCTATCTTTGGAAGATGGTAGGAGAGATGGTGGTCTTGCAATAGAGAAGAGGGAGAGGCAAGACGGTGCTTTTGGAATGGAGATGATGGAGAGGAAAGGGGGTAGTTTTGCAATGGAGAAGAGGGAGAGGCGAGACGGTGGTTTTGGAATGGAGATGAAGGAGAGGACATGAGGTGGTTTTCCAATGGAGAAGAGGGAGAGGCGAGATGGTGGTTTTGGAATGAAGATGATGGAGAGGAGAGGAGGTGGCTTCGCAATGGAGAAGAGGGAGAGGAGCGTGCGGCAGCGATTTAGGATTAGACGAGAGGGCGGTAGCTGTGATCGGATCAAAATCAAAATCAATTTACCCTTCAATTAAGAAAGCGACCCCACATTAACTAGTCTCCCTTTTATTCTGGGTCATAATTGACCATGATTTTCACAAATAAAATATATGATATACATTGCAAAAATAATATAATTTGAAATTACTTTCAGATACGAACCAAACAATACAATTTTTGGTGACATGCTTTCACATTTTGCTTGTCAAATACAGTACATGGTCAAACTTTGACCCAAAATACGCAAAACAAAAAAAAATACTTCCAAGACCAGCGCCGCTCCTCTCCTCTTAAACCACCGCCGCTCCTCTCCTATTCCAATCTAAATCCAGCGCCGCTCCTCTCCTCTTCCATTTCAAAACCACCGCCCCTCCTCTCCTTTTCCAATCCAAAACCAGCGTCGCTCCTCTCCCGTTCTAATCCAAAACTAGCGCTGCTCCTCTCCTCTTCCATTCAAAAACCACCGTCAGCGAGTGAAGGTGCCGTGGAGAATTATATCGATGGAGGAGTACAACCGATACATGAGGATCGCAGACGGCGACCCTGTGAAGCTAGCTAGGATGTTGGAGATACAGTCTTGGTTTGACAGCAAGGACCAACTAGCGGCGACGGCGGCATCCATGGCCAAGTATCTGCAACCGAGTGAAAAGGCGGCGATGCACCCGAAGGGAGTCGCGTGGGAGTACATAGAGCTGCTCCTCTGGGCCATGGAGCAAATAAATTCACCGAATCCGATCGTGAGGGAGCGGTGGTGGGAGTTTTGATCCCAGATAGAGCATCCACCCGAGATTGAAGAACCGAGCATCTGCAAGGTGCCGTTTGTGAGGGTGTCATGCCAGAGCGAGCCGGTGTAGTCTTCGTCGACCGGACCCAACTGCAAGAGGAGAAAAGCAGTTGGCCCGATGACGCTTCCCCGTCATCCTCTCCCTCGCCATTCACATTGTCTCACGAGGCGGCTGTCTGCCGCCGAGGAATAGGAGCGGACTCCCCCCCCCCCCAGCCCAATAGTCGGACAGGTTGTGCATTGTCAGGAGGAGCTTAGGGTTGTCAGTATTTGCAGGTTGTGAATTGTGTTTTGTGTTGTGTATTTCGAGAGTACTTTCAGATATGAATGTCTTTTGAATTTCAAATTTGCAGTATTGAGCATATGAAATATTTTATGAATTCTAGAGGTCTATTTTTAGCACTTAAAAAATGTAGTTTCATAGGAGTATAAAAGTGCAGACAATGTGATTCTCAGAGAAGAAACTGCAAGTTTCAGTTTTAGATAAGAAACTGCAAGTTCAGTTTCACATAAGAAACTACAAGTTCAGTTTCAGATAAGTAACTGCAATTTTCAGAGGCAGAGCATTTATATTAACACGGCCTTTTCAAACAAGGATAACATCATGTTGGAAGTTTTACTCATGGTCGAAAATGGAACTACCAGCTAGTTAACATCATGCCGATCGACATTCATGCATAGCACATCTTCATATGATGCACAGTAAAAAAGATATGCTATTTTCAAAATGCGCACACAATGTCGAGTGTCCGAAAAACAGAGAAAACGAGGGACAAAGTTTTGGCAAGTGTTGGACGTGGTGTGCGTAGATGACAATGGGGACCCACATGTTAATAATGGCAGAGGCAAAAAATTTGGAGATATTTTCCCTGCATCAGGTGGAATCGAACCCGGGCGGAACAGCTGTTGGGTAGTGTCACTTGGCCATTGGGCTAGTTTAGTACTTCCGTTACAAATAAGGCACTGCCTCAGGTGGTCCGATCTCCTCCTGCGCCTTTGTGCGCTCGCCGCGGCGCCGCTGTTTGCCGTTGTGAACATGCTGAACAAACACTACCACAGGATGCTGCTAACGCGACACTACGATCAGAGACCCTTCGACGAAACTGTGTGCGATGTAATAATCGCAAACGGTGGTGTAAAAGAACCGTCAAAAAAGGTGCAAAACATTTGCGATGGCAGAGCCATCAAACACGGTTCAGATTTTAGTTGCGTGTGCGATCCAGGGCATACGGTTCAGTCCAATGAACTGTTTGCGATGAGGCGGAACAAAGGAAATGGGCAGCCTGATGAAGGTGTGTGCGATATAGAGCATATGGTTCACTCGGATGAACTGTTTGTGATTTAGCAACACAAAAGAAACGGTCAGCCAGATCAAGGTGTGTGTGATCGAGGGCATACGCTTTAGAAGGATTAACTATTTGCGATTAGGCAACAGAATAGAAACGGGTCAGCCAGATCAAAGTGTCTGCGATTGATGGCATACACTTCACATGGATGAACTGTTTGCGATTAGCCACAACAAAATGAAACAGTTAGATAGATCAATGTGTGTGTGCTAGACGGGCACACACATTCTAATTAAAAGAAGCGTGCGCGATGGTAATAATGAGCGTGCACGGTTGTTGGAACAAGACGTGTGCTGACATTGCCTATTGCGGTGCACCCTATGGTGCAAACACCACGTACGCGACCGAGAAGGCGTATGTGCCCACGTTACGCCTTTCGGGAATAGTGCCGCACTTATAATCGTCAGTAAATTTTGAGCATGCGTCCCGTCACAATTTTTTTAGAAGAACAGGGAGACCACGTCCCATCACATTCCAAATTGCAGACCTGTTCACACCGATCAAAACCTAAACGGTTTCCCACTTAGGAGTGTATTACTACTCGGTTATAAATACTACTACTCCAAGATGACTGCATGATAACCCACACGTATAGGGGATCGCAACAGTTTTCGAGGGTAGAGTATTCAACCCAAATTTATTGATTCGACACAAGGGGAGCCAAAGAATATTCTCAAGTATTAGCAGCTGAGTTGCCAATTCAACCACACCTGGATAACTTAGTATCTGCAGCAAAGTATTTAGTAGCAAAGTAATATGATAGTAGTGGTAACGGTAACAAAACTAATATTTTTGGTGTTTTGTAGTGATTGTAACAATAGCAACGGAAAAGTAAATAAGCGAAGAACAATATGTGAAAAGCTCATAGGCATTGGATCGGTGATGGAGAATTATGCCGGATGCGGTTCATCATGTAACAACCATAACATAGGGTGACACAGAACTAGCTCCAATTCATCAATGTAATGTAGGCATGTATTCCGAATATAGTCATACGTGCTTATGGAAAAGAACTTGCATGACATCTTTTGTCCTACCCTCCCGTGGCAGCGGGGTCCTAATGGAAACTAAGGGATATTAAGGCATCCTTTTAATAGAGTACCGGAACAAAGCATTAACACATAGTGAATACATGAACTCCTCAAACTATGGTCATCACCGGCAGTGGTCCCGATTATTGTCACTTCGGGGTTGCCGGATCATAACACATAGTAGGTAACTATAGACTTGCAAGATAGGATCAAGAACTCACATATATTCATGAAAACATAATAGGATCAGATCTGAAATCATGGCACTCGGGACCTAGTGACAAGCATTAAGCATAGCAAAGTCATAGCAACATCAATCTCAGAACATAGTGGATACTAGGGATCAAACCCTAACAAAACTAACTCGATTACATGATAGATCTCATCCAACCCATCACCGTCCAGCAAGCCTACGATGGAATTACTCATGAACGGCGGTGAGCATCATGAAATTGGTGATGGAGGATGGCTGATGATGACGACGGCGATGAATCCCCCTCTCCGGAGCCCCGAACGGACTCCAGATCAGCCCTCCCAAGAGGTTTTAGGGCTTGGCGGCGGCTCCGTATCGTAAAACATGATGAATCCTTCTCTCTTATAGAGTTGGAGTCGAGGTCGGAGGAGCTCCAGTGGGCCCACGAGGTAGGGGGCGCGCCCTAGGGGGGAAGGCGCGCCCCCACCCTCGTGGCTAGGGTGTGGGCCCCCTGGTCTTCATCTTTTGCAAGGATTTTTTATTAATTCCACACAGACGTTCCGTGAAGTTTCAGGTCATTCTGAGAACTTTTGTTTCTGCACATAAATAACACCATGGAAAGTCTGCTGAAAACAGCGTCAGTCCAGGTTAGTTCCATTCAAATCATGCAAGTTAGAGTCCAAAACAAGGGCAAAAGTGTTTGGAAAAGTAGATACGACGGAGACGTATCAACTCCCCCAAGCTTAACCCTTTGCTTGTCCTCAAGCAATTCAGTTGATAAACTAAAAGTGATAAATAAAAACTTTTACAAACTCTGTTTGCTCTTGTTGTTGTAAATATGTAAAGCCAGCATTCAAGTTTTCAGCAAAGATTATGACTAACCACATTTGCAATAACTCTTAGGTCTCATGTTTACTCATATCGGTAGCATAATCAACTAGCGAGCCATAATAATAAATCTCGGATGACAACACTTTCTCAAAACAATCATGATATGATATAACAAGATGGTATCTCGCTAGCCCTTTCTGAGACCGCAAAACATAAATGCAGAGCACCTTTAAAGATCAAGGACTGACTAGACATTGTAATTCATGGTAAAAGAGATCCAATCATAGTCATACCCAATATAAATTAATAGTAATGAATGCAAATGATAGCTGCGCTCTCTAGCTAGTGCTCTTTAATAAGAGGGTGATGACTCAACATAAAAGTAAATAGATAGGCCCTTCGCAGAGGGAAGCAAGGATTTGTAGAGGTGCCAGAGCTCGATTTTGAAATAGAGATAAATAATATTTTGAGCGGCATACTTTCATTGTCAACATAGCAACCAAGAGATGGCGATATCTTCCATGCTACACACATTATAGGCAGTTCCCAAACAGAATGGAAAAGTTTATACTCCCCCTCCACCAACAAGCATCAACCCATGACTTGCTTGAAACAACGAGTGTCTCCAACTAGCAACAGTCCCAGGGGGAGTTTTGTTTGCAATTATTTTGATTTAGTTTGCTCAAAGCATGGGACTGGGCATCCCAGTGACCAGCCATTTTCTCGTGAGTGAGGAGCGGAGTCCACTCCCCTTGAGAATAACCCGCCTAACATGGAAGATAAGGGCAGTCCTAGTTGATACATGAGCTATTCGAGCATACAAAATAGAATGTTTATTTGAAGGTTTAGAGTTTGGCACATACAAATTTACTTGGAACGGCAGGTAGATACCGCATATAGGAAGGTATGGTGGACTCATATGGAATAACTTTGGGGTTTGAGGGATTGGATGCACAAGCAGTATTCCCGCTTAGTACAAGTGAAGGCTAGCAAAAGACTGGGAAGCGACCAACTAGAGAGCGACAACAGTCATGAACATGCATTAAAATTAATAGACACTGAGTACAAGCATGAGTAGGATATAATCCACCATGAACATAAATATCGTGAAGGCTATGTTGATTTTGTTCCAACTACATGTGTGAACATGTGCCAAGTCGAGTCACTTAAATCATTCAAAGGAGGATACCACCCCACTATACCACATCACAACCATTTTAATAGCATGTTGGCACGCAAGGTAAACCATTATAACTCATAGGTAATCAAGCATGGCACGAGCAACTATGATCTCTAATTTTCATTGCAAACATGTTTATTCATAATAGGCTGAATCAGGAACGATGAACTAATCATATTTACAAAAATAAGAGAGGTCGAGTTCATACCAGCTTTTCTCATCTCAGTCAGTCCATCATATATCGTCATAATTGCCTTTCACTTGCACGACCGAACGAAGTGAATAATAATAATAGTGCACATGCATTGGACTAAGCTAGAATCTGGGAGCATTCGATAAACAGGAGAAGACAAGGCAATATGGGCTCTTGGTTAAATCAATAATAATGCATATAAAAGCCACTTCAACAATTTAATTATGGTCTTCTCCTATCGACCCCCAAAGAAAAGAAAAGAAATAAAACTATTTACATGGGAAATCTCCCAATAAGCAAAAGAAGAACGGGAAATATTTTTGGGTTTTTTCTTTTAATTACTACTACAGCAAGAAAGTAAACTAGCTAGAAGCTATTACTAATTTTTTTGTTTTGTTTTTCTTAAGAATTATCAAGCACACAAGAAGAAAACAGGAAAAAGAAAATAAACTAGCATGGATATTACAGTGAAAGAGTATGAGCACCGACATCTAGCAATGAGTGTGTGAACATAAATGTAATGTCGGTGGGAAATACGTACTCCCCCAAGCTTAGGCTTTTGACCTAAGTTGGTTTATTGCCAAGGATGGCCTGGCGGATACCCGTAGGTGTAGCTGGAGTCGTACTGAAATGAAGAAGACTCTGATTGCCACTGGCTGGCAGTCATCTCCGGATCCCAAAAGTAATCAGACTGTCGTGGAGGCTCAAATTGTGGTTCCGGCTCAGGGGCTGGTGTAGGGTTCCGGTAAGAGTAAATGGCCGCCCACGGAACGAGATACGGACCTTCAGATAAATTAAACAAGGAAGGAGCAGGCAAGGTAATAGTCTCAGGTTGATGTTTATCAAAGAACAATTTGTATTTAAGCTCCCCTTCCCTATTCTTAACAATAAAGTCATGCGCTAACATACTCTTATAATCTAAATAAGCATTGGGCAGCAATTTTTCTTCTTTCTCATAGAGCCTAATAGGTATGTTATAATGTGCAGCAAGGCATGAAGCATAAATACCTCCAAAGATGGGCCCCTTTGTACGGTTCAAACTTAACCGTTTAGCAATAATTCCGCCCATACTAATAGTGTTATCGCGGAATAAACCATGGAACAAAATAATAATATCAGGAACACTAAGGTTTCCACAGTTTCCGCGACCAATTAAGCAACGACCAACAAATATGGCAAAGTAGCATAAAACAGGAAAAATGTATGCTAGTGATTCTTGCATCGGAAACCTTCCTGGTTTCCCCCACAGTAATGGTGTCAATAAACCCGTCCACATCTTTATGATGTGGTTCATCAAAAGTACCCTCGAAGGGTATTTTGCAAACCTTGCAAAATTCATCTAGTGGCATCTTCTTAACAACATCATATAAATGAAACTCTACTGAAGGAGGTGATTCCTTAGGAAAATAGTAGAAGTTTTGCAAAAGTATTAGTGAGTAAGAGATACTGATGACGTTGGTCGCGGAGGAAGTCGGTGAGGCCAACATTCTCAGCCAATGAATAGAAATCATCATAAATCCCGGCTTCTCTCAAGAAATCATCGGAAGGCCATTCACAAGGCCGGACCTCCACAGTGCGAGGCAAATTATATTTGGGCCTCTGTGCTTCTTCATTTTGCTTTTCCTTCGAGCTTCGGCTCGATGAGCCCCTAAAAAATCTCTTCATTATTTTCTAAAATATTCTGAAATTTTTAGTAACTTCAAACAAAAGTGAACCAAGCTCAATAAAATTGATAGCAACTACTCCTACAAGCGCCTAGAGACTATATCAAGCATTAGAACTACTTGGAACCATATAAATTTGACATGCAATCTCAAGAACATGGTCACCTAGGCAGCACAAATTTGCAATGAATAAGGAACTAGAACAAAAACTAATTGAAACAATGGATGAGTCACATACCAATGAACAATCCCCCTAAGCAGTTTTTTGAGAGGTGCTTTGAGCAAGGAGATCGAAAATCACAGCAAAATGAGCTAGAACTCGTGCTTGAGCTGGATATTGGTGTTTGTGGGAGGAAGAAGGAGTGTATGGGTGCAGAAGTAAGTGGAGGAGGGCCACCGTGGGCTCACGAGGCAGGGGGCGCGCCCAGGGGGTAGGGCGCGCCCTCCACCCTCGTGGCTAGGTGGTTGATCCCCCTGCTGTGTTCTCAGTGCCAGATATTCTCAAATATTCCAGAAAAAATCATATTCCATTTTCAGGGCATTTGGAGAACTTTTATTTTTGGGGTATTTTTATATTGCACGGATAAATCAGAAAACAGACAGAAAAATACTATTTTTACTTTATTTCAACTAAATAACGGAGAGTAGAAAGAGGGTACTGAAGGTTGTGCCTTCTAGTTTCATCCATCTCATGCTCATCAAAAGGAATCTACTAACAAGGTTGATCAAGTCTTGTTAACAAACTCTTTCCAAAAATCATGGAAACGGAGAAATTTCGAATAACACTATGTTACCTCAACGGGGATATGCACATCCCCAATAATAAGAATATCATATTTCTTCTTGACAGTAGGAAGAGTAAATTCAAAACCTCCAAAAATAATCGATGGAATTTTTCCAATAGAGTTGATACTATGGACTTGAGGTTGTTTCCTCGGAAAGTGTATCGTATGCTCATTACCATTAACATGAAAAGTTACATTGCCTTTGTTGCAATCAATAACAGCACCTGCAGTATTCAAAAAGGGTCTTCCAAGAATAATAGACATACTATCATCCTCGGGAATCTATAATACCTAAATAGTTGATCCCCACTATGGTATTTCTCTTGACATGCAGGCTATCCACATCAGCAACTCAGCCACGTCAACATTCCCTTATTAACTTACGGATGGACCCTCTGACACATCAGCGTCCGTTACCTGATGTGTAATGCATGTTCTCTCATCTCCCCCGTTGATTTATTTCAGCTCATCCTTCTTGGCTTCCCCGTCAGTTTCCTCAACTTTTATCCCCTCCCGTGCGCCCCTTCAATCGCCAATCCACTCCTAGGTTCCTGACCAAATCCAGGAAGAAGAAGATGGATCTAGCATGCAATCTTTCATCCTCACCATCCACCTGCACTCCGCCAAGAACAAACGAGATGAAACTCACGTCCTTGGCTGGGTAGGCCTCACAGAGGATGCCCCCAACAAATGGCTCCCATACGACACCGTCATGGTGCAGGCCCGAGGAGGGGCCGCAGCAGGGGGGCCTTCTTCCTCCTCCCCACGCCCTTCTCCTCCTCTTCTTGCACCAAATCGAGAGGACTTCTGTTGTTTCGTGCCACCACGTTCGGGTTTCTCCTACTCGCGGTAAGTGTCGTTCCGCTTTCTTGCATCCTACCAAGTCATTTCTCATGGGCGTTATGAACAAGTGATCCCCCGTTTGTACTTCCGTTCATCCGGCCGGCCTCTGCTTCGCCATCTCCCGCGGCTGTTCCCCCTGCCATGTTCGTCAGATGATCTGTCCACAAACACGGAATTGTCTCCAACAGTAAGGTCCCCGTATGTACTTCCGGTGATTTGCCCACAAATGTTGATTCGTCTCCAACAGCCAGTTCCCCCGGATGTAACGCCCGTGAGGTGATCTGTCCATAAATGATGATTCCTCGCCAACATACTGTAATTTTTGTTTTAAATCTCCCATGTTTTCTTAGATCTATTCCTTTCTTTCATTGCAGGAAGCGGTGAGCGTTTTTTCATCTGTCTGGAACATCACAAACTACAAGTTGCAGGATGTACTACTGTTTTTCTCCTTCAAACTGGATAATAAAATGATGCTTGAGCCAATCCTCTAGCCCATGTTGATCTGCCATCACAATTTTGTTTTCAGGAAGGCAATCTCTACAGATGCAGACGAGTTGAATTACCATGTATGTTTTCTTACATTTTCGTCTAATGGTCTGATGCCATATGGTGCCGGAGCATAGAATTTAGTTTCATCTATTCGATAACACACACACACACACACACACACACACACACACACACACACACACACACACACACACACACACACACACACACAGGCATCTTTTTTTCTCTCTTGCAAATAGTTTGTACACATGCTTCGGTTACAAATATAAATTGCATGAACGTACTTGTGTGCTACTACTTTCTTCGTGGAAAAAAATAGGGATATACTACTCATCCATCAAAGAACTAATTATGACTAATGTTTACATTACAAATTTCCCTTGCTGGCAGATTTTTCAACTTCAACTTTCGAATGAGATGCATATGCACCTGTCCTCCGAGCTAGCCTCCACCAGTTTGCATAGCTCAACACAATCCACATGTAGGAAGATGGGGATGGTATTTCTTCAGCGTTGCTATACACACGACATATCTGTGCCCGACGCCTGCACGATCCAACATGGCAGCACCTACAGCGAGCATGCACGCTTCAGGCAATTGTTTTTTTTAAGCTGCTGCCCAACGCTCTTGGGATGGAAGGTGTCGTCTGTAGATCATGCAGTTCCTGTCATGCATGAAGCAATTTCGGTATTTCTTTCATGGATTATGTCATACGGGCTAGCTGTAGCTAGCTAATACTAGGTTTTCCCAAATTAATATTAGGGTGTAGGAGATTTTGTACGAGTCGTACAACCCAAGAAATAGATAATAACTATATTTGATTGTCCTGTGAGATTTTATTCCTTAGTTTTGCAAAGATGCCAAATATTTAACAGGTGTTGGTCTTAGTTATGTTCTTGACCAATGCAACATTTAAATGTCCCCATTCAGAGAACTATTATATTTTACCCTAAAAAAGAAGCATTGTGTTTGATGGACAAGCATGGATGCAGTCTGACATCCAATAGGTGCGGCACCATTTTAGTTTTTATGAAATGTCTTTAGAATTTTATTGAATCACTTTAATTAACACTTCTTAATCTCCTTAGAGGTCTATGTCTGCTAGCATATTAAATTAAAAACTGCTATGTGACAGAGCTTAATTAACCATTTGTTAACTGAATATATGTCTACGCCTGCTAGCATATTAAACTAAAAATTGCTATATATTTGCATCATTATTCCTTGGTTTCAATCTTTTGTAGATAAATTTGGAGAAAAATTTAAACCGCTTGCTTGAATTGGTACTATGAGAATGTATGATATTGACAAGCTAACCTTCTTCTTTTATCAATGAAAATAGCAAGTCTCTTGTAGCCTTTTGAATGGAATTAGGCCTTATAAATGCACTATTTCTCCCCCTTTTTACCCTCTAACATACATCTACATAGTGCACCGTCAGATAATAAAGTTCTACTCTTAGATAATCAAGCATTGGTAGTCCAATAGGATTCAACATTCACATATTGAAAACCAACTATACTACCTGTCGTGGAATTGTCACGGCAGATGTCCTCTTGAAAGGACTTAATCGTAGGGCCATCGTACGGGTTTACCTAGAGGGGTTAAAGCGGACACAAGACACGGAATTATCTGGTTGGCCCTTGATGAAGGTAAAACCTACGTCCGAGTTGTGATGTGATTGATATGGTTTGGCGACTAGGGAGCAATAGCCTTGCCTTAGCCTCGAATCCTCTGTCCCTAACTTCGCCGCTGGTCGTCCCCTTATATACACGGGTTGGCCTTGGCGGTCTCTGAAGTCCCAATCCGGCTCATACAAGAGTCCGGCCTGGTCTCTCCTTTCTTGTCTTACAACACAAGCTACAATACTAAGGCTGTTTACATACATGGACCTTAATTCGCCTCTAGGCTCCAGGCCTCCATATGGGCCTGGATCATGAACGAGGGTAAACCGGCCCTTCCGGGGCGGTTCACACTCCGTAGTTGTATCCCCAACATTAGGCCCTAGATTGACTTGAACCGGTTCAGGTTAATCTTCAACATCTTCAGGAAACTCTTGTTCTCCTTTCATATTTTGTAAACCGCCACCCGCTTGAACCGCCGTGACATCATCCACTGATCTTTGTGTCAGGGCACCCTGACGTCATTTTGAACAAAAGATCCAAGCAGTAAGATTCCCTTCATTAAGGCTATCCGGGAATCGGCGGCGCTGCACCTTCCGCCGCTTTTGACTCCTCGATTCTCGCGCCCGTTGATTGCTCCGGTCCCTTATAAATAGACCGGTCGGGCCATTCTCTTCTTCTTCTTCCTCTCTTCTCCTTCCTCGCGACGCTCCGACCACAAAGCTCTTGCCGTCGCCCTCAACCTTCGACCGGCGCTTCACGCCGGGCGCTGCATCAACCTGATCCTACGAGTTTGATGCTCCTCCGCGGTTTCCGCTCGTCAGGTAAGGTTTCCTTCAAACCCTAGATCTCATCTGAAAACTCTGTTCGTCTCATAGCTCGTAAGCGTTCATACCAGTTCTTCATACTTGCTCCGCCATGGCCGTACGGCTCAGCCGTGCCGCACATCCTGTGCAAATGGCTGCCCCGCCATCCAATCAATTCTTTATGCACCGTTTCCTTTGTTCAGACCCTCAAACGCATAATGCCCGAACCCTCATGCTCTTCATGAGGTTTACATAAGTCGTAAAACTTTTCTTATTAGAGCTTCGGTAGATCTCAATTACTTCCACTCGTATGTGAAAACTGTTTGTCCGTACTTAGCAGTTATTTTTTAACTCTGCCTTATCTGGCGGTTTAACTTTTGATAGCTAATCCGTCACTCCATTAGTCCTCAGTTAAACCGGAACGGGAAGCCGGCTGCTGAATTGCCGGTTTAACAATATCTGCAATGTCTGACCCGTTCAATGGTGAACCGTTTTCTTCATTTCTTTCGCAGCTTTAGTCTTCCGGAATGGCTCCTCAATTCTCCGCTTGCAACTGGGTCCGGTCCAAAATCACTGAAACGCAGCTCAACGGCTATGTCACCACTGGCGGTTTGGCTCCAAAAATGTCCTCCATTGGCGTGTTCGGAGGCGAGTTTCCTCGAGCCTGGCGGAGAAGTAATTGTTTTATGCAGCACCTAGACCGGGGTTCTCCCGCCCGGTTCAAAATTTTCAGGATGTCCTTGCCAGTTTGCAACTCCATCCATGAGATATCGGCCCAAATTCGTGTCGAATATATGCAACTTTCAAGTCTTACGTGAAGTCTATCTTCAAGAAGAACCATCGTGGAACTATTCGGGATTTTTCCATTTGAACCGTCGCACAGAATTTTACGATGGTCCCAACACGTAACTGGGCGGCGTTTCAATCGAAGAGGAAGGAAGTGGATTTTCCTCCGCCAAACACCACAGCCATCCAAAGTTGGAACCAAACCTGGTTCTCTGCCGAACACCGCTCACCCAGCGAAAACCCTTGCGGGTTACCGTTCTCACCGGCTCAACAACCAGCATCCGCTGCTGCAGCTTAACGGCCGCTGAGCGGAAGAACTTCGCACCGCAAATAATCAAGCTCCGGGCTCTAATGGCTAATGGCTTAACGGCGTGGACCTTGTGCGCTGTTGGGTTTCTTGGGCGTTTTGCCACTAAGCCGCGGCCCGGATTGATGCAGGTACACGGCAGCCTCAAGGACCTCAAAGGCGTCACGAGCTGCCCATAACGAACTTGAGGTCACCGAGATCGTCAAGAAGATGCTCGATGAGCCAATCTCCGTCTGCAGCCCTAACGGGTTGGCTCCATTTTGTGTTGCCAACAAACCGCGGCGATAAGCTCTACTCACTGCCTTCGGGCTCTTGATACTCTGTTGATATCGCTAATCCTTGTTACTTCTCGGTGACAGCTCTTTACGGAAACGCACCAAACCGGTTCGGTAGCGCGTGTAAAGTCCAAGGCCACTAAGAAAACAGGCAAGAAGAAGACCGTCGAGTCCTCGATCCGCCGGAGGACGAAGAATCGAAGCTGAGGTAAAACTGACACTTACAAGGAAGCCGCCGTAAACCGGCTTTCCGCTTTGTGTTTCTTCTTGCATATGCTTGGCCCCTTTACATTCTTTTCTTGACAATTTTCTTCCGGGATGATCTTTGAAGCCGGTCGGGCCGACCTGTTGAGGTAATCTTTCTTTCTTCGAATCCGACCTTGCGCGGTTAAGAGAATTCGTCGCGCCCGTCCGGAAAGTGAAAAATATCATTCCTGTGCTTACTTAAATCCAAATCTTTCCTTGAAGACACAGCAGGCTGAAGAACGCCCGTACAACCCGGCACGATGTGCGGATTACCTCATCCGGTTTACGGACACACCAACCGGAGCGTCGTCGAGGTGACTTGCTCTCTGGCGTTATCCCTTAAAGGTTTCTTCGATGTCCTCTCAATCCGTCGACCAATTATCGGGCCTCTTCCAACTCGTCGGCGGTTCATCCACCACACAACTGCCTCCGCTGAACATTGCCGCAGGGTATGTAATTGCTGTCCGTCAATTCGATTCACCATCACCTTGGTCCATTTGTCTTAATCAATTCTGAATATTGCAGCACCAAGGCTCGCTTGAGCAAGAAAGCGAAAACCCTTGATCCTACTCCGGATGTTGATCCGGAAAAAACCCGTAACAACCACGAAAATCACGAAGCCGCCAAGGAAAGCTCGGCGAGTTGTACAAAACGATCTGCTGACCCGCGGAAGTTGAACCGGAGGTCAAGTGGAAACCTCACAGCCTGCTCCATCAAACCCGTCCACCGGCGGGTCGTGGCTGATGAACCGCCGAGCGAGCAAAAGCGACATCAAGCCCAAACAAGACCGCTGAAAATGGCGATGTTATTGTGGCCAGTCTGGCTACACTGCTCCTAGCCAACCGGTCGCTTTAGCAAAGCACAGCATCAAAGAAAGTTCCACTACTATGAGCAAAGACAAGGGAAGACTGATATGTCGACTACGACAATTTCTCTGCCCAAGAACTTCATTCCGGCTTTACGAACCGGCTTTACACAAGCCGTGACTTTGAAGCCGGTCTAATGCATCGCATGAAGGACCGCTATGAGGTAATGAGTTGACCTTTCTTATATTTTAACTGCATAGTAGCCCCCAAGGGTCGGTTTAACTTTGCAAAGTTAAACGGGACTTAAGGTGTCTCCTCATAGCAAATTGAGATCAACTAGCCATTAGCCCCAAGTGCCAAGTTGAATACTTGTATTAAGCTTGGGACTTGTATAATGAAACCACTAACATGCTTCCTTTGTCATCGAATGAAATATATCAGCAAGCTGTGCAACTCAAGGACCTCGAACCAATCTGAAACCCAAATAGCGAAGCCACCAAAGCCAAGGATGAGCTAAAACTGCCACGACCACCATGGAACAGCTGAAGGAGTGGTATAAATCCGGCGGGTCAAGCTGGGACACCGAAAGCCGGTTTAATAAAGCGGGCGGAGGAAGCTGAGGCAGCCCTTAAACCGGTGTTGAAGAGCTTACGGACTCAAGCGCCAAGTGCATGCCATGACCTCTGCCGTCTTTGGTAAGAAAATTTACTTGAATACACTGTGTTAATGCTTCCGCCGGTCTAACCTGAGTTGTCTAAACCTGGTGTAGGCAAGCGTATTGCTCATCCCAGGCTCGGCGTGCGGAAAAAGCTCAAGGCTTCTTACACCTGATTGAGCAGCTATATACGGCGCCAGCGGGTCATATCGCCACTTCATATGACAACACGGCGCCGTCCCGATCGAGAGACGCTGGACCGGCTGTCCATGATTCGGACAGCTTGAAGAGATGAAGCGATCCGCAGCCGGGCTGGCACCCTCACGGCTCGACTCGTGCCAAGGCATGGATAGCGGATCTTGATCCGGTGATATAGCTAAAGGTTTTCCCAGCGCTCAAGAGAACGGTGAAGCCTTTGATAACGGCATACAAGCGGATTACAAAGAAATCGTCCGTTGGCGAGTCAACGGCGGCGAAGCCAATCTGGAGGTTCACCGCTCTTTTATGGCGCAAACAACAAGCGGGTGGAGTTTGTCATCCGGAAGTCGAGCCTTGTTCCTCAATCCGTAAGCACACTTACGCCCGAGCGTTGATCCGGCTGAGCTGATAAGTGAAGAAGCTGTCTTCGGGCCTTAACCGGATTGGTGGTCTACCAATGACTTCGGGCTTGGGTGAGGAAGAAGAAGAAGCTGAACCGGCGCGAGCGCCGTCCCTCTACCTCGCGCCAACCCGGTGAAGCGGCGTAATCCGTCAAGCGGGTGACATATCCAAAGCTTCAAGGCATAACTCCACGTGAAGCGCCGGGCCTCGAAAGGCTTTGTAATAGGATAGTCGATGTCTTATATTGAACAATGCCGGTACAACCTCGGTCTGTAAACTTTTGCATGGTGGTCTTTGGATCCGTTGGTTTTGTAGTGAATCCTGCAACATATTTTGCTGCAATCACAAGTTCTTAAACCGCCATGGCGGTTTACGCCTCTAACCGACTGTGATACCAATATATTTATATGAGAAAATACCGAGGTATCGATCAAAACTATGTGATACTGAACATACCGCGATGCTCGAGCACACAGTTGGCTTTAGCCAATCCCGAAGCGGAGGCCTTATAAACCATCACCGTCAAAGGAGAACAGTCCCTGTGTGTATAAGACCGATTTACCGTGTAAATCGTGTCGGGCATGATAAGCCCCCTGTTACTCCATAATGTGATGTTAACAGCAAAATCAAACCGGAACAAAATCGCCAGCTTAAAAATGTACCAAATTCTGACAACGTAAATCCGGTTTAAAGAGGTTTGTCGCTTTAAGAAGGCCAACAAAAGCCAAATGATTGGTATAAAGACCACATGGAAGCAAAAACAATGAGAAAAATCGTTTTGCAAGAAAAGGCTGTACTGAGCCGGATCAGATGGTGTTACCATGGTCGGACAGGACCAAGCCCCTATCTGGTGTAGCGATGGTTCAAGTCAGCGGGTCCCCAACTGAACTCGTGGCATGATGCCGATCAAGTGGCATTGCAATGGTTGGGTTCGACCAAAGCCATAAGTGATTCTATGGCCTTAGGCCGACCAAGAGGTGTGGACTGGTTCAGGCGTGACCATGCCCCCAAATGATCTGGTGGCTTTACGCTGCCAAGAGGTGTTGCATTGGTTCGGACATGACCAAGCCCCAAATGACAAAATTTCTGAAAACGAGGCCAAGGGTTAAACGGAGGCCGCTTCCACAACATCTCCATGTACCCGAACCGGGCTTTTATCTGAAACAGATACCCGCTTTAGCGAGGATCCGGTTTATTGCCTTTATTCATAATATATACATTGTCTTGATATGTACATAAGTGGAGCCAATGGCTCGGTATAATAAGGCGAAGATGAGCTATGTTCCACGGCTGTTGGTCTCCTCCTCGGCGTCGTGAGTCCTTTCTCTCTCGAACATCAATCAGATAGTAGGACCCGTTGTATAGATTCTTGCTGACCACAAAGGCCCCTCCCAAGGTGGGGATAGCTTGTGCATATCTTTACGGTCTTGAATGAGCCGCAGCACTAAGTCTCCTTCACGAAAGGTTCTGGTTTTAACCGCCGGCTGTGATACCGGCGAAGATCCTGCTGGTAGACCGCCCGAGCGAGCTGCTGCCATATCGCGCTCTTCGTCGGTCGATCCAAATCATCTTGCCGTGCTGCCTCGCTATCTGCCTCAACATAAGCTGCTACTCGGGCGAGTCGTGGCGGATATCATTTGGGAAGGACCGCCTCCGCTCCATAGACCATAAAGAACGGCGTGTATCCGATGGATCGGTTGGGGGTAGTGTTTATACTCCATATCACCGATGGTAGCTCTTCCACCCAACAACCCGGCGTCCTCTCTAAAGGGACCATAAGCGGGGTTTGATACCTTTCAAGATTTCTGATTAGCTCGTTCCGCTTGACCATTGGATTGCGGGTGGGCTCTGAAGAAACATCAAGCGGATGTGCTCTCGTTCACAAAATTCCTTCATAGCTCCTTTGGACAAATTGGTGCCATTGTCCGTGATGATCTTGTGTGAAACCCAAACCGGAAAATCACCCGTTTGATGAACTGAACCGCCGTGGCGCATCACACTTGCTAACAGGCTCTCCTCGACCCACTTGGTAAATTTATCAACCGCTACCAACAGGTGGGTCTTTTGTCCTTGGACCTTTTGAAAGGTCCAACCATATCCACCCCAAGTGCAAATGGCCAAGTAATTGGAATCATCCTCAATTCTTGGGCTGGCACATGAAACACGCCTTTGAGAACTTTTGGCAACCATCACATCGTCGACCAGATCCTCCGCATCGGCATGGGCAGTCAACCAATAGAAACCATGGCGGAACGCTTTGGCCACCAGGATTTTGAACCGCGTGGTGACCACAATCCCTTCATGAATCTCTCGCAATATCTCACAGCCCTCTTGAGGGGACACACAGCGCTGAAACGCATACGACACCTGCAACAGTGCAACTCGCCATTAACAATGGTCATAGACTTAGACCGCCGAACTATCTGCCGGACCAGCGTCTCATCTTACAGTAACTTCGCCCGGTTCATGTATGCCAAATAAGGGGCGTCAATCCGGAATGACATGCAGGGCCGCCACTAATTGAGCCTCCGGATCAGGGATAGCCAAATCAATTTCATCAGGAAGCTTAATCGGCGGTTTGTGCAGCACATCAAGGAAAACGTTAGGCGGGACGGTTTACGTTGAGAGCCCAGCCGGCTCAAAGCATCAGCCGCCGTTCTTCCGGCGATCCACATGGTCCACCTGATATCCTTTAAAATGTCCTGCAACAACATCCACTTCCCGACGATATGCAGCCATGAGTGGATCTTTGGAGTCCCAAGTCTGGATACTTGCTGGGCCACCAAGTCCGAGTCACCAAAGCATTTAACCGGCTGAGATTCATTTCCTTAGCCATCCGGAGACCATGGAGCAAAGCTTCATACTCGGCTGCATTGTTAGTACAAGGGAACATTAGGCGGAGAACATAACAGAACTTGTCACCTCGTGGGGAAGTTAATCGACTCCAGCCCCGAGCCCTCAATTGCTGGACCCATCAAAGTGGATGGTCCAATAGGTGTGATCCGGCTTCTCTTACGGCGCTTGCAACTCCGTCCAATCATTAATGAAATCCACAAGTGCACGAGATTTTCACGGCTGTCCGGGCACATACCTTAAACCGTCTGCCCAAGCTCTATAGCCCACTTAGCAATCCGGCGATCGCTTCCGGTTCGATATGATATCGCCCAAGGGGCGAATCGACCATCGTGATGGGGTGCCCACGGAAATATTGCTTTAGCTTCGACGCCATAAAAACTCCATATACTAGCTTCGCCAATGCGGATATCTTTGTTTGGATTCGATGAGAACCTCGCTGATGTAATAAAGCGGCACTGAACGGATACTCCTTCCCCGCCTCCTTGCGCTCCACCACAATAGCCACACTTACTGCCTGGCATTAGCAACAACATATAATAGGAGCGGCTCCTTGTCAATAGGGCAGCAAAACAGGCGGGTTGGCCAGCTGCCGCTTTAAATCCTCAATGCCTCATCGGCGGTGAGCTCGATTTAATTGATCCGTCTTCTTGACATCTGGTACAAAGGGATGGCCTTCTCTCTAGGCGTGATAAACCGGCTTAGCGCAGCAATCCGGCCTGTCAAACGTTGGACATCGTTGATGCACTTTGGCTTAGCCAAGGAGGTGATAGCTGTAATCTTCTCTGGATTAGCCTCAATCCCCCGGTTGGACACAAGAAAACCCAACAATTTGCTGCGGAACACCAAAGACGCACTTGGCCGGGTTGAGCATCATCTTGTACACCCGCAAGTTGTCAAAAGTTTCCTTTAAATCCTCAATCAATGTTTCCTTCCGCCTTGATTTCACCACGATATCATCCACATAAGCGTGCACATTACGGCCGATCTGTTCATGCAAACAATTACATGCATAGCGCTGATAAGTTGCTTAGGCGCTTTGAGCCCAAAAGGCATAGATCGTAATGTAAGGCCCCAAAGGGGTGATAAACGCCGTTTTCTCCTGGTCCTTAACCGCCATCTTAATCTGGTGATAATCGGAATACGCATCCAAAAAGCTCAAACGCTCACAACCCGCCGTCGCATCAATGATCTGGTCAATGCGGGGGGCGAAAGATCTCTTGGACAAGCCTTGTTAAGATCTGTAATCCACGCACATCGCCAAGTGCCATTCTTCTTAAGGACCAACACGGGATTAGCAAGCCACTCGGATGAAAGACTTGACGATAAACCCTGCTGCCAAAAGCCTAGCAACTTCTTCTCCGATGGCCTTGTGCCTTTCCTCATTAAACCGTGAAGAAACTGTTTTACGGTTTGTATTTGGTCAACATTAAGAGTGTGCTCAGCGAGTTCCCTCGGTACACCGGCATGTCGAAGGCTTCCATGCAAAATGTCCCGATTCTCACGGACGAACTTCGATGGCGCGCTTTCCTATTTAGGATCCAAGTTGGCGCGATGGTGAACTGCTTGGGCGAATCTCGGGCACAAAATCAACAAGCTTCGTCTCGGCCGCCGATTTGAACTTCAAGTCGGATCATGCTCGTAGTTGGCTTCTTCAAAGGGGTCATATCCGCGGATCAACATTATCTTTATAGTACTTTAGCTCTTCCGTTGCACAAACCGACTCTGCGTAAGCGCATCACCTTCCTCGCACTCGAGGCGATCCGGCGGCTCCATGAACCGTTATCGTTCCTTTGTGACCCGGCATTTTCAGCTGTAAGTAAACATAACAGGCCGTGCCATAAACTTAGCATAAGCCGGCCGCCCAAAGAGGCGTGGTAAGGGCTTTGAATTTTCACCACCTCAAATGTCAATGTTTACATTGCAGAGTCATGTTCGTCTCCAAAGGTCACCTCTAGAGCTATCTTACCGACCGGGTACGCCGACTTACCAGGCACCACTCCGTGAAACACTGTGCTGGACGGCCTAAGATGCCTATCCGTTAACCCCATACGCGGAAGGTCTCGTAGTACAGGATGTTGATCTGCTTCCTCCATCCATAAGAACCTTGGTAAACTTGTACCCTCCTACAGGGTGCCACCACCAGGGCTAAGCGACCGGATTGTAAACCGGGAGGATGGTCCTCTCTGCTCCACACAATCGGCTGCTCGGACCAGCGTAGGTAATGTCTGGCGCAGCAGTTCAACAACACTTGACCGCCCGCTTTTGAAGTTTTGGTCTCGTCGGTCCAAGCTGGTGGTAAAGGCGTGTATCATCCACTATTCAACTGCTTTGGGTTACTCGATAACCCGATTGCTGCTGTTGTTGATTGTAGCCCCTTGTTACGGTTGCTACGATTACCTTGATTATTGATTGCCTTGCCGCCCGGATTACCACGAATCCTGGGCTGGGATTTCCTCCACCGTAACCGGGCGGACCACGAACATACCGGCCCTTGATCATACGGAAAGAGTTGGAGTTCTTGAACTCCTGCATAATATAACAATCCTTCCAAGGTGGTTCGCGGTACCTCCTTCGTCCCATGCTTCGGACAAGGTTGATTCAATATGAAATTCAAACGATCCGGATTGTGACCGCCCCTGTTTGACTGCCTACCCCTGCTGCTGACCCTTGTCCTGCGCGTTGGTGTTAACCACAAAGCCCATGTTGCCGTTAAACTACGCTTGTTCCCTCCATTGCGTGCCGAATGATGCTGCTGGCCCCTGGAGTTGCCGTTCTGTTTTCCCTTCCCCACTTCATCATTCTCAGATTCGGGATCCTTGGTACTATCAGAATCAGCGTACTTTACCAAAACGCCCATTAGAGTGCCCATGTCGTGGCAAAAACGCTTCATGCGACCCAGCTTCAATTTCAATGGCTCGAACCGGCAATTGGCTTCCAAGGTCAAGATCGCAGAATCCGGGTTGATCCGGTCTGAAGAATGTAAAACTTCCGAAACGCGGCGCACCCAATGGGTGGTAGACTCTCCCTCCGCTTTGGACACAAGCTGCGGATCCACCACGACATGGGCTGTTTACAGGTGTCTTTGAAATTTTGGATGAACGGGTTATGGCTGGGTCCACGAGCTGATAGAATTGGGCGGCAAGTTCTTCAACCAAGTCCGGGCCGTACCTTCCAGCATCATTGTGAAGTACCGCACATGCGGCTTCATCCACGTCTAGCATCTCCATGGCCATCTCGTAGCTTTCTATCCACGCTCTGGAGCCGTCGGCGGTATAATTTGGCACCTTGCGTGGCCCTTGAAGTCCTTGGGCAGCGCCGCGTTGCGTAAAGCGGGGGCGAGGCAAGGCACCCCAAAGAGCGAGGCGTGACCCTGGTTGAAGATGGTCGAACGAACCGGCGCAGGCGGATGATCCTCTGCTTGTGCTGCTAACTCGGCCTCCCCACGTGCCTGAGTGCGGTCCACTACCACTTGAGCATCTTCAAAGCCGCTTGCGGATTGTTGCCTTGGCGGACCACGCTGCGCATTGCTTGATCTGGCGGTTAAATCGGCGCGTCGGCTATAGCTCCGGCTTCGGGCGGGGTGGAGTGGATCCGATCCCGCTATCTGAATCGCTTCTTCTTGAGCGGGGCCGTCTGAGGAGCTCCTTAACCCGGCGTGTCTCCACGCTTTGTGGTGAATCGCCTTCAATTGGAATCGCCTCAACCGTGCGCAGCTGCCACAAGATTATCCATCGGGTTGGAGTAGTGACCGGAGGTGTCTGCGCGGTGCAGGCGCACCGGTATGATGGCGGTAGATCTACCACACGGGCTGAACGGCGCGGCCGTCCAGTGCTTCCGGCGGTTTACCAGCGGCGGCGGATTCTGGTCCCTGCCCAGGGTATTGAAAAGCTCCCTACCCTCAAAAACTGAAGGTAAACGGGACCTGTACTTCCTTTTCATAACTTCACGTGGCGTGCTCTGGTCGGCTGAGCCTATAAGCTCGCATCCAGCGGCTCGTTCCATCGCCATCCGTTCGTCCGGCCGCCAGTCCGCTTTAGCTTTAGTGATCTGTTCCCTCACCTTTGCAATCTCCGCGTTGTGCAGGTCCTGATCCGGCGGACTAGCTTCCGCCATGAGCACAGCCAATGCGTCGAAAAGCTCTGACAAAACTTGAGCCGGTGGGCGCACAGGGCCTCCGCTCCCGGCTGCCATCACCGCTGCTGAACCGGCGACCAGGCGCCCGGTCGAAAGTGAAGCGCCTCCTGCGTCGGCCATGAAGACCCCAACCCGGTTGGGTAGATCGAAGGGGTCCGGAATACTCTCACCGTCGGAACAGCCCCCGATCTGGCCATCCTGCAGCTGGTATAGAGACTCAGTTTCTCCGGCCGACGATTCATCGCCAGAGTAAATGACAGTTTCGTCACCAGATGCTGATCCGCCCTCGTAACCTCCGTGGACGACTCCCACGAAAACATGCTTAGCCAGGGCAGGACTCTTCTTCGCCCGCTGAGCCGTCTCGACGAGGTCAGTGCCGACGTCCGGCCCAGGCCCTGACTCGCCAATCTTGCCGATGAACACGTGTATGCCGCCAAAGGGACCCGGTACCCGTACTCAAGCGAGCCGGCCTCGGGGCCCCATCCGCATTGTTGATGTAGAGCTTGCCGCGGCGACTCTTAGTCATCCGGCCTTGCATAACCGAGTCCTTGAACTTGCCCTCTAAGATCATCAAACCATCGTGCGATAGCCCCACGGTGGCGCCAAGCTGTCGTGGAATTGTCACGGCGGATGTCCTCTTGAAAGGACTTAATCGTGGGGCCATCGTGCGGGTTTACCTAGAGGGTTAAGCGGACACAAGACACGGGAATTATCTGGTTGGCCCCTTGATGAAGGTAAAACCTACGTCCGATTGTGATGTGATTGATATGGTTTGGCGACTAGGGAGCAATAGCCTTGCCTTAGCCTCGAATCCTCTGTCCCTAACTTCGCCACCGGTCGTCCCCTTATATACAGGGTTGGCCTTGGCGGTCTCTGAGTCCCAATCCGGCTCATACAAGAGTCGGCCTGGTCTCTCCTTTCTTGTCTTACAACACAAGCTACAATACTAAGGCGGTTTACATACATGGACCTTAATTCGCCTCTGGGCTCCAGGCCTCCATATGGGCCTGGATCATGAACGAGGGTAAACCGGCCCTTCCGGGGTAGTCCAATAGGATTCAACATTCACATATTGAAAACCAACTATACTACCAGTGGATTAAATAATCTATATTATCAATTGTTGTTCTTAGAATTGTCTGTGCCAAGTTAGCATTGTATTCTATTGACTAAAAAACCCTCAATGTCAGCTAAGAGTCCCGCAGCAACGCGAGGGGTATCATCTAGTATCAAGAATAACAAAGTCCGTCAAAATAGTAACGTTTGCAACCACAACAGGCACATCCTCACAAATGCCGACCGGTATAGCAGTTGATTTATTAGCCATTTGCAAAGATATTTCAGTAGGTGTCAACTTATTCAAATCAAGTCTACGATATAAAGAGAGAGGCATAACACTAACACCGTCTCCAAGATCACATAAAGCAGTTTTAACATAGTTTCTTTTAATGGAGCATGGTATAGTGGGTACTCCTGGATCTCCAAGTTTCTTAGGTATTCCACCCTTAAAAGTATAATTAGCAAGCATGGTGGAAATTTCAGCTTCCGGTATCTTTATTTTATTAGTAACAATATCTTTCATATACTTAGCATAAGGATTCATTTTGAGCATCTCAGTTAATCGCATACGCAAAAAGATAGGTCTAATCATTTCAGCAAAGCGCTCAAAATCCTCACCATCCTTTTTCTTGGATGGTTTCGGAGGAAAAGGCATGGGTTTCTAAACCCATGGTTCTCTTTCTTTACCATGTTTCCTAGCAACAAAGTCTCTCTTATCATAATGTTGATTCTTTGATTGTGGGTTATCAAGATCAACAGCAGGTTCAATTTCTACATCATTATCATTACTAGGTTGAGCATCATCATGAACATCATCATTAACATTTTCATTAGGTTCATGTTCATTACCAGATTGTGTTTCAGCATCAGAAATAGATATATCATTTGGATTCTCTGGTGGTTCAGCAATAGGTTGACTAGAAGCATGCAAAGTCCTATTATTTTTCTTTTTCTTCTTATTAGAAGGACTAGGTGCATCAATATTATTTCTCTGAGAATATTGCTCATTTCTCTTAGGGTGGCCTTCATGATACAAAGGTTCCTGAGTCATTCTACCAGTTCTAGTAGCCACTCTAACAGCATAATCATTTTTTCTTACTATCCATTTCATTGAGAAAATCATTTTGAGCCTTAAGTACTTGTTCTACTTGAGTGGTAACCATAGAAGCATGTTTATTAATGAGTTTAAGTTCACCCTTAACATTAGCCATGTAATTACCCAAGTGTTTGAGCATATTAGAGTTGTATTTCAATTGTCTACCAAAATAAGCATTGAAGTTTTCTTGTTTGACAATAAAATTATCAAACTCTTCTAAGCATTGTCTAGCAGAGAATATCACCTTCATCAAATCTATAGAGAGAATTTACCTTTACTACCTGTGTCGGGTTATCAAGACCATGAGTTTCTTCAATAGGTGATGGATTAAGATCATATGTTTCTTCGACCGGCGGTAAATTAAGACCATGTATTTCTTCAATAGAAGGTAAATTCTTAACATCTTCAGCTTCAATATCTTTTTCTTTCATAGATTTCTTTGCCTCTTGCATATCTTCAGGACTGAGAAATAGACACCTCTCTTCTTCGGAGTTGGTTTAGGAATTGGCTCTGGAATTGGCTCAGGAAGTGTCCAATTATTTTCATTTGTCAACATATTGTTCAATAGAATTTCAGCTTCATCCGCTGTTCTTTCCCTGAAAACAGAACCATGACAACTATCCAGGTAATCTCTGGAAGCATCGGAGCAGCTTGTTTCTTATGAGCAGGGAAATATTTAGCAGAGAAGTAATAAATCATATCCTGGGGACTACGCACACAACCAGGATCAAGATAATTAAACCATATCCTAGCATCACCCTTTAATGAGAACGGAAATATTTTAAGGATATAGAAGTAGCGAGATCTCTCATCATTAGTGAACAGGGTGGCTATATCATTAAATTTAGTAAGATGTGTGTTGGGGATATTACCACAAGGGGTAAACCGGCCAAGAGCAGGCCGGATTAACTTCAGCAGTAGTTGAATATGTTAAAGCCCAAGTAAATAGCAGAGGGCCCATGGCCCATAGCCGGTTCACGCCAGTAGCTATAAACCGGCGTCAATATGTATCTTGTGTTGTAAGTTAGGGATAGTAGAGACCGAGCCGGATACATCTATGAACCGGCTCGGGACTCTGTAAACCGACGGGCGTCACCCATGTATATAAGGGGATGGCCCGGTGGCGGTTTGGGACAGACAACAACAACTCGAGGCCTAGGCGAAGCTTGTTTGCTCCCTAGTCATCGAAAACCCATCAATTCCATCACAACTAGACGTAGGCTTTTACCTTCATCGAAGGGGCCGAACTAGTATAAACTCCCGTTTCCTTGTGTTCGCTTTAACCCCTTCAAGTTAACCCGTAGCGATGGCTCCACGACTAAGTCCTTTCACGAGGGCATCTGCCGTGACAAAACCACGACAGTTGGCGCCCACCGTGGGGCTATCACACGATGGTTCGACGTTCTTGGAGGGCAAGTTCGAAGGACTCAAGGGCTATGCTGTGGGCCGGATGACCAGGAGCCGTCGCGGCAAGCTCTACATCGACGACGCAGGATGGGGCCCCGAGGCCGGCTCAATTGAGTACGGGTACCGGGTCCCCTTTGGGGGCATACACGTCTTCATCGGCAAGATCGGTGAACCGGGTCCTGAGTCGTACATCTACACCGACCTCATCGAGACGGCTCAGCATGCGAGATCTGCCTAGGTTAAATCGGCCGTGAAGCGTGCCTTTGTGGGGGTCATCCACGGAGGAGAGTATGAGGACGGATCGGGTTATGGTAGCGAGACCGTCGTCTATTCCGGTGACGAGTCCTCAACCGGAGAAACCGAATCGCTGTATCAATTGCAAGACGACCGGATTGGGGGCTGTTCCGACGGCGACAGTATTCCGGACCCCTCCGATCTGCCCAACCGGGTTGGAATATTCATGGCCGGTACGCAGCGGCAATGTTCTCCGGATCATCAGCGGCGGCGGCGGCTGGGGCAGGAGGTCCTGTGCGCCCGCCGGCTCAAGTCTTATCTGATCTGCTTGATGCACTAGCTGTGCTCATGGCAGAGGCCAACCAGCGAATCAGGATGCCTAACCACGAAATTGCGAAGGTGAGAGAGCGGATCGCTCGAGCCAAGGCTGATCTAGCGGTGAGAACGCAGCAGGATGGCGCGAGCGGGCGCTTTAAACGCCTAGGCCTATAAGCTTATGCTGGATTAGAACGCGTCGCATGAGGTTTTGAAGCGGAAGCACAGGTCCCGTTTGCCTTCGGTTTTCGATGCCAGAAACCTCTTTCACACCCGAGGAGCAGGAACGATAATCCGCGGAGGTAAACCGGGCGAAAGCGCCGGGGGCCAGTGCACGGTCCAACCTCGCCTAATGGAGCCTCCTCGGCGAAACAATATCGTACCTCAGCCGGTCCAGACACCTCCGGGTCATTATTCCAATCCTATGGACAATCTTGTCGCAACCGCTTCATGACTGGAGGCCATCCCGATCGAAGGTGATTCGCCGCAGGCGGTGGAGACACGCCGGGTCAAGGAGCTCCTTCGGACTGCTTTGATTCAACAGGAGGCATACTCATACAGCCGTGACCGGATTCACTCCACCCCTCGTCCGAGCCGGAGCTACAGCAGGCGTGTGGAGGAGCCGGCCATATCAAGCAACGCACGGAACCGTGAAGCGGCCCGCGACAATAACCCGCAGGTGGTCTTCGTGATGCTCAGGAAGTGGTAGACCGGGCCCGGGCACGCGGGGAGGCCGGGTTAGCGGCACAAGACGAGGCCCGTCAACTTACGCCGGTTCGTCCCACTATTTCAGTCGAGCCAGGGGTCACTTCTAGTTCCTTGGGGGTGCCCTGTCTCGTCCCCGCTCTACGCAATGTGCGCTTACCTAAAGACTTCAAGGGTCCGCGCAAGGTACCAAATTACCTTTGTCGATTTGTCTCGAAGCATGGGTAGAGAGTTCTGAGATGGCCATGGAGATGCTAGATGTGGATGAGGCCGCGTGTGCAAAGTACTTTACCATGATGCTTGAAGGGACGGCTCGTACCTGGTTAAAAGGCTTGCCGCCCAATTCTATCAACTCTTGGGCCCAGTTGCGAGCCCGGTTTATACAACATTTTAAGGATACCTGTAAACAGCCCATGTCTACAACAAAACAGACTTTAAGTAACACAATCATGTAACAGATTGAAAAATGTGTGACAAGCGAAATTACTGTAACACATCATTTTGTGTCGAACGACAAGTAGTAACACATACAATATAAGGCCTCAAAATGTGTTACAGGGATATTGCAATAGTAACATATAAATATGTGTTGGTCGAATATGTTACATAGATTTTGACATGGTAACATATAACTATATGTTAGTGAAATGTGTTACATGGCTTTTCAGTAGTACCATATAATGTGTTAGTGAGATGTGTTACGTAATTCAAAGTAACCATAATCATGGTTGATACATAGTATTACAAGCTCTATTAAAGGGGGAACTAGAAAAATTAAAACCAACTGCATACATAGATCACAAATAAGTTGACACATAGGGCCCATGTGTCAACATGATTTTTTCTAAAATATGCTATTATTTTGGTAAATAGTGTTTTCATTCAATATATAGTATGAAAAAACAATATAGTTTGGTTGGTTAATACCAAACTATTTTTAGTATGGTTGCATTGAATATCATATTAACCATATTGTTATGCAAATTTTAGGATGACTCAGCGACCATAAATGTGAAATGCCTACACTTTGAAATGGTCATGTGAATTTGACGTCAATACTTGCAGTGGAAGACCAACATCAAACAAGAGCTTAAATTTGAACATAGTTTCTGAACCGGACCGTGATCTGACCGGAAAAAAGGGAACCAAGGCCTCTTACAGGTTTTTAAGGTGTGACGGTCTTCTACCGAAAAACTAGTAAATTATAAAAAAAATCATTTTTAGCGAAATCAAAAATTAAGTCATGTGAAACTAGGAATCAGACCATTGATCTTGAGCCGCCGCATGCCCAACGGCCCAATACCAACTAGGCTTGCAATTTGTGATCAAGAGGGGCGAAAAGATGCCCGTTTTTTGCATGTTTGATTAACTATAAAATCACCAAAAAGACATGTTGAATCACACACGCAAAGGTTGGTGTGATGGTCGAATCCTCTACTCTATGCTAGTGCTTATTTGCATGTTTGATTAACTATAAACTCACCAAAAAGACATGTTGAATTACACACACAAAGGTCGGTTCACAACAACAAAGAAGAAAATGTTGAATCAGCCATCCAGGTTTAATTTCAAACATAGTTTACAAGATAGTAAATCTGAAATAATTCTGGCATAATACTTCTTCAACAAAAATGTATCTATTTCGAATGACAATCTGTCATACATGAAGCTTAAGTCCGCTAAAATTTTCTGAAATTTTCCAAGCTTCATTTTGAAGAGTGAAAACTATACAAACATACAAAGGTCCGCTAAAAGAACACATTACTTCATCCACCAGTTTAGAACAATCCTTCTATTCTCCAGTTGCAAAATTTCCTGAAAAAGAAGATTCACTTAAGCGCATGAGTAGAAGTTCATAGCAAATGAAAAGAGTCAAGTTAAATTCAATACATATATGGACACTTGGTGCTTTATGGTAGAACATGAGATTTCTTAGTTGGCTCTAAGTTCATATTTGCCATGTCTTGATAACATGTATGATCCAGCATAGATACACCTAACTGGACAAACTAGACGAAACACTAGAGGGCCAGCAAAAATTGCATCGTGCATCAAATATACCAGGAAAACAATGTGCATCTCTAGGAAAGGAAGCATGGACGAAATTATTTGACCTTTGGATGAAATTTTGCATAATATACTGCCACATCTATTATATCTGCCGGGATGATATAAGCATGCATTAAATATACTACCACATCTCTTAGCAATGAATTATTTCACCCGTGGATGAGATTTTGCGTAATATTCTCAACCAAGTAAGTGTCGGGACAGTAAGGATGAAGTACTAACAGTTATCATAATCCACAATGGAAGCATCAATGGAAATATAGAGCGAGAAACTGAAAAGCAATAAAGAAAAACAAAAGTTTGGTTTATATGTTGATTGGAAGACCTCATTCCATCGAATTTTATGAAGGTGTAAGCTCGATTAACGATCTGCAAGAACATACAATGGTTCTTAATGTCACGCAAACTCAGCTCGACTTGGGTAAAACAACGGTGTATATATAATCATGAAAATGTTGCTCGACCATGACCACGAGGAGTTGGTAAGGAAGTTTCGATTGCAAGACAATTGGTGAGGCTTGCACTAAGCGGCGCATATTAGATTTTGGGTTTCAGGTTCTATCGTTGGAGGTCCATGAAAACATCTTCCACTAAGCGGCGCAAATTAGATTTTGTTCCTTCAAACTGTGATCGTGACCTTTTGTTACTTCTTGTGTGTGTTGGAGTTTCACCTTGTTTGTTAGCAGAGATGAATGATGTTGTTTCCCCATGGCAACCCCAAACAGTATATCCGGTGAAAATCCGCTACAAACCAAGTGATCATACCGTCCTCCGCTTCCATAAAGATGCATTGACATGTACTCCCTCGGCCGAAAATACTTGTCATCAAAATGGATAAAAGAGATGTATCTAGAACTAATATCGTCTAGATACATCCCTTTTATTCATTTTGATGACAATATTCGAACGGAGAATATAACGATGTGCAATGGATCTTGGCATCGAACTTTTTCCGATGTACATAAAGTCAAGAAAACCATCTACACCAGCCAAGTATTCCTCACTGGGTCTAGGAGAAAGCAATAGCTCCTTTATAGATTCTAAATCCATCGATACTTTGTAACAAAAAGAAATGTAGTTCTTCTTATTTGAGTGACAAGGGACAAAAACTAACATGTCTTCCTATAATGCCTTGAGCAGACTCGGTTCATAGAGTATCAATAGCAGCTCGGTATATATCTGTTGGTTCTAATACACAAATGATCCAAACTATCACTATTGCAACAACGAAGATAGATTGGTCGATGGTCTACGGTAGTTGTTTACTTCTCTGAGTAACCAGCAACTACAGATATGCTAGCAATTAGGAAGCACAAGACCCAGATATACGCAACTAGCAAACAACAGCTCAAATCGGACAATCAAGACAATGTGGACAGCAACATCATTCATCATATACACTAATAATCTCTAGTCTAATCTAACTAGTTACTAAGCTCTCTTGAATTCTAGCCACCGGTGCATCGTGGATTTGGAAGGCGCTCGTGGGCCCATTTGACAGTTAATTTTCTTTGGGATATGGGCGATTGTGTATTTGATTTGCTCAGATTGGGTTTTCTCCTTCCCTTCTACAGTAAGGCAGCCCTCAAAAAAGAATTAGAAGTAGCACTCACTTATGTGAGTTTTAGTATTAGGGATACTTCTACATATTTACATGTGAGTCATTATCATTTTTTGCTGCTCTAGGATTCTTTTATATGGGCAGTAGTGATTCATGTACAAACTACATAGGATGTTTGCAATTTTAGTGATTTGAGATAACGACACATGAATCGGCAAGTATATCTCAAAGCACTAAAATTGCAATACACTGAAGATCATGAGGTGGGCGACATGGAACAGAAAAATACACGGGCATTAGATCTTCTTTTCACAAAACAGGGACAAAGTGAGCATGTTTTATACTTCTATATGAACTACTAAAGCTACAACCAACTTTATATCTATATTATTCAGTAAATAATGAAAATTGTTAGCATTATTTGACTCTGATGTAATCTGTTTTTAAGTAAGTACATAGATAACAAGGTTTTGTTAAAGAATCACAAGTTTGAAGTAAGATTTTTATAACTTCACCAACAAAGTTACGGAAGAAGATATCCACAAGTTCTGAAAATAAGGTAGGGAAGATCAAAGATAAAATATGAAGGCAAATGACTTTGCATACCCCGAACAACTATGTAGTACCGTGAATATGAGTAGCTTTTACACGCTGTGATGCAATTACCGATTACCAAATACCAATCTCTAATTCCTTTCCCTAATTTCACAAGTTGGCATATGACATAAATATGCTTCTATACAATGGAAGAATTGGTAAGCAGAGTCTGAGAGAGAGAAGAGAGTTCATATTACCAGCGTCTGGCGAGGAGGCGGAGGTGGCGACCATCGGCCGACCCGTGGAGTCTTGAGCGGAGGAGGCAACAGGAGGGACGGCCGAGTAGCTGGACCTGCGCCCGGCTGGATGCTCTGGAGACCAGGCGGCGGCTGGCTGGGGTCATTGGGCCAGCACTAAGCAGCGGTGGCGCGATCGTGCGGGAGCTACTGAGGCGCCGTGTGTCGATCGTGGCCTCTGTTTGCGCTGGGCGGCATCGCCAGCGCGGGCTAAAGCGGCGGCGGAAGGGCAGGTTGCGCCGATGTTGGAAGCGGCGACATGGGGAGAAGTGGATGGATTTCCACAGATTCGGGACAAACCCCTAGCTTATTCTGCTGTAAAAAAACATAGCTTATTCACATGAAAAAAAATCCAATGATTTTTTTAGGGAAAAAATCCAACGATTGGCTTTTCTGAAAACATCAGTTACCCGGTTTTTTATAAAAACACTTGGTTCCACAGTTTTTTGGTCGATTGGTGGACGGTCCATGGAGGTAAGCCAACTGTCTAGGTTATCGGTTCTTGTATTTCCTAGTTCAACCGCTGGTCCAGGTTCTTTAACCGACCATCGAGATCGCGAGTTTCCTTTTCCAGTCTGCATTTGCAAATGCGGACGTTTTATTAAACTGTGGGTATAGTTGGGATACCCTCCCTTATTCTCTATCACCATGGAGGTAGAATGGAAGGAGGAGACTAGATTGAGTCTGAGCCTCTTGGATATTTCGTTACAACACCGTCGGTGGTCGGTGCTTTTGACGATCTTGCCGTCGCCACTTTGTAGCACCACCGCATGCGGTCTCAACACCGATCAAAAGTCGCCGGCCATCATGGTCACAACATGCTCCCGGGTCAGTCACAACTTCTATCATTGCCGGTTGTAGCTTTCTCCCACATTGGTCGTAGCTTGGGCTGTTGTGTGGGTGGCGCAATCTTGGTCGGCGACCGATCGGGAGCGAGATTGGTTGGTCCAATTACAATGTTTTTCTTTAACCAGCCATCGAGGTCGCATGTTTCCTTTTTCGGTCCATTGCAAATGCGGTCGATTTTCTAAACTATGGGTGTAGCTGGCATCCCCTTCCCTTATTCTCTGTCACCATGGAGGTGGAAGGAAGGAGGAGACTAGATTGATATGCCAGCCTCTCGGATATGTCATTACAACACCATCGGTGGTTGGTACTTTGATGCATCTCATCATCATCACATTGTAGCACCACCATATGCGGTCTCACCACTAATCGAAGTCGCCACCACGCCATCACAACATGCTCCTAGGTTGGTGCAACTTTTATTAATGTCGGTTGTAGCTTTACGCGGTGGTCGTGGCTTTCCATGAGCAGTTGTGTGGGAATAGCGGAATCTTGGTCGAGCGACCCATCGAGGCGAGATTGGTTGGTCCAATTACAATATTTTCTTTAACCAGCCATCGAGTCGCAGGTTTCCTTTTTCGGTCCATTGCAAATGCGGTCGGTTTTCTAAACTATGGGTGCAGTGGCATTCCCTCCCATTATTCTCTATCGCCATGGAGGTGGAAGAAAGGAGGAGACTAGATTGATATGCCAGCCTCTCGGATCTGTCATTACAATTTTCTCCTAGGATAGTCGTAGCTTTCATGGGAAGTCATGCGGGAATGGCGCGATCTTGCTCAACACATCAATCGGGGCGAGATCATCAGCGGATCGCCACTGGTCATGACAACACCATCGCGCCATCGTCCCAACATCGGGATCTCCTCATTAGAACATCCTCCAAGGCCCGTCGCAGCATCAAGCTCAATGCTTTTTATATCAATTACTCCATCCGTCCCATAATATAAAATCATTTTATGTCAAAACGCTCTTATATTATGGGACGGAGGGAGAAGAAATTGAGGAAAACCGTGTTATAGGTTATTTAGCACATGCTACGTAAATCAATTTTATAAAGTCATTACTATTTAGATATATCTAATTTCTCTTTCAATCAATACTAAATAAAATATTAAATATACTCTATTTTTTCATGCCAAATACGCTTTTTAGAAAATTTCCGTGCCAAACAAATAAATATATGTAATAATGTCTTCAAAAACAATTTCCATCCTGTTCTCATTAGATAAAAAAAAGTAGATCCAAATTTCCCTCCAGTTCTTTTTTCTCGGCGCAAAAGCTCTAGTTTTCGCGCTTAATTTTCCCTCCAATTAACTTTTTTTAGCATCTCCCTCCAATTAACAAGAAAACTCTAAATAAATTGGGCCTCAAAACCATGTACATTCAGCAGCCCAGCCGCCGCCCCCACCTCCCCCATTCGGCGGCTATTTCACCGCACTCCAAGTCTCCAACGCCCAGCACGCCGCCCCTTCATCGCCTAGCGCGGCCGCCACCTGCAACCCCCACGTCAACCCCTACCCCGGCGCCGCTTCCTCGACCTGTTCCGGCGCCGCTTCCTCGACCTGCCTCGGCGCCGTTTGGATCGCTCTTGACAGCAACCGTCGATCTTCAGCTCCGGCACCTACATCCTCAAGGAGTCGACTCTTGGCGGTATGGATCTAAGCGCCCACCCTTCCACGATCATTGCTGCGAACACCACTATATGGATGCGGGCGGAGGAGGAGGAGGCGATGAGGTCGAGACCCACCTTGTCGCTCGCCTCCTGAGCGATTCATAGCAGATAGGGTGAACTGTATATGCCTAATGGCCGCAGCTAATTGCATAATTAGCCCATGTGTAGACAAGTAATTAAACCTTCACTTATGTAGAAAAGCCTATAAACCATGTACTGTTGTGGCTGAGTATAATTTTGTGTTGGGTCTGTGCCTAGTCCATCAATCAGATCGATCCATTGATATGTAGGTGCATGTTCTACACTTCTGCTAGGGCGTTCTAGCTGAAAATTGTTTAAATATGATCAAACTTATAGAGAAATATGGCAAGATCTGCAAAATAAACTAATCTAGTGTGAATATTTTCTAAAGATTCTAATAAAACTAATCTAGTGTTCCAAATTTATAGGCAAGATCTGCAAACTTATAGAAAATTATTATACATAGTGTGAATATTTTCTAAAGATTCTAATAAAAGTAATCTAGTGTTCCAAATAGTGATATATTTTTTACAAACTTAGACATGAAGAAGTTTGACTTAGGATAAACCTTGGTTGCTGCTTCTTGACTTATTGGGATGGCACATGAGGCAACATGCTACTGCTCTACTATCACATAGTGCTTAACAGAATCTTATCCGTCGCTTGAATACAACTCAGTTTGCATAATCTGACAGTTTTCAACTTAAACCTGTCCTGAATCCATATGTCGACAGCGTTATATCTGAGTGTGGGTGTGGCTGGAACCATGGTCTTGTACCTCCTCTCTCTATTTTGAGTTATGATAAGCTGATAGTGCATTGACATGCTACTGTGTACTTCTCTGCCCTCTCCATTCACATGTTTCTTTTGGTAGGTTTCATTGGTTCTGGGACCCAAATTGTCGAGGGGACTTCCACAACTTGTATTGCTTGATTTCCCTGTCCAAGACTACAATCTTGTCCTAGGTGGATTTTCCTTTCTCCTTCCCTCATTTATCTTCTACGAATTCATGTCTATTGGCTAATAAAATTGTCCCTGTTATGTTATTAGTTAATTTGTCTTTATTTGCAATTCTTCAATTGATATTTCATTTGTAAGGTTATGCCTATAGTTACTCTTACTCATGTCACAAAGATAGAATATAAAATAGTTGCTTGCTTACCATTGTTGTGTCATGTAACTAGGTTGGCGACCATGATGTCAACCAATTACAAATTCAACAAAATTCATCATCGCCACAAGACCTTGTTATTGATTACATGCGGAGGTACTTTTTGTGTGCTTTTGGTTTTGAAGTTGTACTCCCTCCGTCATAAATACTTGTCATCAAAATGGATAAAAGAGATGTATCAAGAACTAATATCGTCTAGATGCGTCCCTTTTATTCATTTTGATGACAATATTCTGACGGAGGAGTAACTTCTATAGCTTCAAGATATGAATATCATTCCATCTAATATTATTGTCTCTTGGTAGGTGAGGGAAACAAGGGATCTTACGGGTGAATCTGTTTCAAGATCGAACCAGCAGGGGACTAGAACTGAACACCCACACCCAGCTCGTGCAAAAAGAAGGCGTACTTCTTCCATCAAGGTAAAGATTCACCAAGGGGCATGGTTTACTGTACCCAAATTCCCAACCTAGACCACATTATCATGCATGCTCAAAAAATGGATTTTGTTACACATTTTGCTCAATCTGCTGTATGCAAGTAAAGGATATATTTAACCAAGCATGAGCAAGCGAGGTGACTTTGAGCATTAGACTTTGATGTCGGGTCTAGTTTATTTAGTTTCTTGGGGCACCTTACTGGGCTGACATTAAAAATATCTTATATTGTTCATGCAAATTACAGATTATATTATCATTGTCGTTGAATGCTAATATTGATCATAATCTGAGCTGCTTCAAAGTAATTTTAAAGACTTCAACATATCCAAGCAAGCGGAATGTTGCGTATGGTACTATTCGGAGTACTGATCCAAGAACTAAGGCTGGTGGCATTGAGTTAGGTGCTGAATTTGCCCTTGTGCGCATATATCAATCTATTCTTCATAATAAGGAGTTGGTAAGGGAAGTTTCTGATTGCAAGACAATTGGTGAGGCTTTCACTTCAAGACACTTAATTGCCTAGCCTTCAGCTTTTGTAAGTTAAAATCTTCTCTTCCACATTCTAAAATCATATTTGTGTACATTTAATCAAATATATCTAAGGTGCAAGTTTCTTTTACAGATTCAAGAGAAGGATAATTGAGTTGCAGTTGAATTCTTGGATCAAGAAGCAAATAAAATTTGAAGATTTTAGCTACGAATAGTCGTAGTTTACATTGATAGATTGAAAAATGTAATATCATCCACAAGATCTTTTCTTTTGTTGAATTGATGCAAATGCTATGGTGTAATATTCTCCATAGTTGTGTTTTCTCTGCTCAAAATGATCTGATGATATATTTATTGTAATGCATATGTATCATACACTCTTGTATATTAAGTAATAAATATGTTTATATGAATTTCTAGATGTGTTGTGCTTCATTTCTATATCATTTTGGTGCTGCCAAGCATAATAATAAAATGATTAACTATTTACGCAATTGCATCGATTTTATTAAAATAATTTATATTCCATAAAATTGGTATCAACTTTTGTGGGTAATAATAAAAACAAATACATTAACTATGTTACCATATTGATATAGTAGTGTTACCGATGGTGTTACTATAGTTACAAAATTTGTTACTAGAGTAGTTGACAACTATAATTATAGTATTACGATATTTGGATATTATGTTCTGGTTGTGTTCCAATGCTAAAAAATGTGTTACCAGTTGTGTTACTATCATTACAAAAACATGTTACAACCAACGTTCTCGTCTATGCAAGTATGTTACTAACAGTGTTACTATATGTACAAAATGTGTTACCACTGGGTTTGGTAACACATAATACAATATTATGTGTGACTTGCAATGTAATTGTAACACACTTTTGATATATGGTAACAATTATTATGTGTGACAGCGGCTGTTGACAACAACGTAGTAACACGGTCTAATGGAACACATTTCAAACTGTGTTACTATATGGCCTAGTAACATACTTTTGGGCCTGTAGTAACACAAGAAGGTGTTACAAAAGCTCGAATCTAACCGGATCACCTCTTGTAGTGTAATCGCAGCTAGCATTGGTGGTAGCCCCTCGGTGGGAGGTTATAAATTCACCAAGGTGCTCATGGATGGAGGGAGCAGCATTAACATCGTATATTATGAGACCTTCCGCCCGTATGGGGCTGGCAGATAAAAATCTTTAACCGTCAATACAGTATTCCATGGTGTGGTACACAGCAAGTCGGCATATCCTGTTGGCAAGATAGCTCGAGAAGTGGCATTTGGGGATGAGCATGATTCCCGATCCGAGACGCTGACTTTTGAAGTGGTGAAGATCCGGAGCCCATATCATGCTCTATTTGGGCGGCCAGCTTATGCCAAATTCATGGCACATCCTTGTTATATCTATTTACAGCTCAAGATGCCGGGTCACAAGGGCACAATAACGGTTCATGGAAGCCGTAAGATTGCTTTGGAATGCGAGGAAGGTGATGCGGCCTATGCAGAGTCGGTTTGTGCCACAGAGGAGTTAAAATACTATAAGGACAATTTTGATCTGGCGGACGTGACCCCGTTGAAGAAGCCAACTACAGAGCATGATCTGGATTTGAAGTTCAAATCGGCGGCTGAGACCAAGCTTGTTGACTTCGTGCCTGGTGATTCATCCAAGCAGTTCACCGTCAGTGCCAACTTGGACCCGAAATAGGAAAGCGCGCTCATCGAGTTCATCCGTGAGAATCGGGACATTTTTGCATGGAAGCCTTCTGACATGCCAGGTGTACCGTGGGAACTCGCTGAGCACACTCTTAATATTGATCCTAAGTACAAACCGGTGAAGCAGTTTCTCCGCCGGTTTAACGAGGAACGGCGCAAAGCTATTGGAGAGGAGGTGGCTAGGCTCTTAGCGGCCGGTTTTATTGTTGAAGTCTTCCATCTAGAATGGCTTGCTAATCCGGTGCTGGTTCTTAAAAAAAATGGTACTTGGCGCATGTGTGTGGATTACACAGACCTTAACAAGGCCTGTCCAGCAGACCCCTTTGCCCTCCCCCACATTGACCAGATTATCGATGCCACCGCGGGATGTGAGCGTTTGAGTTTTCTGGATGCATATTCTGGTTATCATCAGATCAAGATGGCAGTTAGGGACCAAGAGAAGACAGCGTTCATAACTCCCTTTGGAGCCTTCTGCTATGTATCTATGCCTTTTGGGCTCAAGAGCGCCCAGGTAACTTATCAACGGTGTGTATAGAATTGCCTTCATAAACAGATCGGCCGTAATGTGCATGCCTATGTGGATGATATTGTGGTTAAGTCAAGGGAGAAGGAGACACTGATTGCCGATTTGAAAGAAACCTTTGATAACCTGCGAACTTACAAGATGATGCTCAACCCGGCCAAATGCGTTTTTGGTGTACCGGCATGCCAACTATTGGGTTTTCTTGTGTCCAACAGGGGGATTGAAGCTAATCCGGAGAAGATCACAGCTATCACCTCCCTGGCTAAACCGAAGTGTATCAACGACGTTCAGCGCTTGGCTGGACGGATTGCCGCGTTAAGCCGATTTATCAGCCGCCTCGGTGAGAAGGCGATCCCCTTGTACCAGATGCTAAAGAAGACGAATCAATTCATCTGGAGTTCGGCAGCTGATGAAGCGTTTGAGGACTTAAAGTGGCAATTAGCCAATCCACCCGTTCTTGCAGCTCCGATTGACAAGGAACCGTTACTACTATATGTAGCGGCTAATGCTCGTCTTGATCGGCGTGGCTATTGTGGTGGAAGCGCAAAAGAGGCGGGCAAGGTATCGGTTCAGCGTCCGGTTTACTATATCAGCGAGTACTTATTGAGTCAAGCAAAGGTACCCGCATTAGCGAAACTGGTGTATGGGGTTTTCATGGCGAGCGGAAGCTTAAACAATACTTCAAGGACATCCTATCACGATGGTCAACTCTGCTCCTTTGGGAGATATAATTGAGAACGAGGAGGCGGCGGCGGATTGCCAAGTGGGCTATAGAGCATGGGCATACGGTTTTGCAATCATACCTCGGACGGCGGTCAAGTCTCAAGCACTTGTTGATTTCATCAATGATTGGGCGGACTACAAGCACTGAAGAAGCGGATCATACTTATTAGACTATCCATTTGATGGGTCGAGGGCAATTGGAGGCTCGGGGCTGGAGTCGTATTAACTTCCCACGAGGTGATAAGTTCTATTATGTTCTCCGCTTAATGTTCCCTTGTACTAACAATGCAGCTGAATATGAAGCCTTGCTTCATGGTCTCCGGATGGCAAAGGAGATGAATCTCAGCCGGATTAAATGCTTTGGTGACTCGGACCTGGTGGCTCAACAAGTTTCTGGCACTTGGGATTCCAAGGATCCGCTCATGGCAGCTTATCGTCGTGAGGTGGATATTGTTGCGGGCCACTTTAAGGGTTACCAGGTGGATCATGTGGACAGACGGAAGAACGAAGCGGCGGACGCCTTAAGCCGGCTGGGCTCTCAGCGTAAACCGGTTCCGCCTAACATCTTTTTAGATGTCCTGCATAACCCGTCCGTTAAGCTCCCTGGTGAAGAGGATTTGGCTATTCCTGATCCGGAGGCTCAGTTGATGGCAGCCCTACATGTCATACCGGATTGGGCAGTTCCTTATCTTGCGTACATGAACAGGGCGAGTTACGGAGGGGCGAGACTACGGCGAGCAGATAGTCCAGCGATCCAAGTCCATGACCATTATCAATGGCGAGTTGCATCATTGCAGCGTATCAGGAGCGTTTCAGCGCTCTGTGTCCCCTGAAGAAGGCTGTGAAATTTTGCGTGAAATCCATGAAGGGATTGTGGTCACCATGCGGTTCAAAGTCCACAGTAGCTAAGGCGTTTAAATCACGGTTTTACTGGTTGTTGCTCATCTTGATCGGAGGACTGGTGAGGCGATGTGATGGCTGTCGAGAAATTTTCAAGGCGTGCTCATGTGCGGCTCAAGAATCGAGGATGATTCAATTACTTGGCCATTCGCGACTTGGGGGCTGGATATGGTTGGACCCTTCAAAAGGTCCAAGGACAAGAAGACCCACCTTTTGGTGGCAGTGGACAAGTTTACAAAGTGGGTTGAAGCGGAGCCCGTGAGTAAGTGTGATGCAGCCACGGCGGTTCAATTCATTAAAAGGTGATTTTCGGTTTGGCTTTCCGCACAGTATCATTCTCGATAATGGTACCAACTTGTCCAAAGGCGCTATGAAGGAGTTTTGTGGCGTGAGCACATCCGACAGCGTATCATCGATAGCTCATCCACGGTCCAATGGCCAGCGAGAGGGCTAACCAAGAGATCTTATGAGGCATCAAACCCGGCTTATGGTTCCTTTAGCGAGCGTCGGGATGTTGGGTTGGGGAGTTACCATCGTGTTATGGAGCATCAACACCACGCCCAACAGGTCGACAAGATACACCGTTCTTCATGGTCTACGGGCGGGCGGTCCTCCCGATGATATCCGTCACGATTCACCTCGTGTAGCGGCGTATGTTGAGGCGGACAATGAGGAAGCACGGCAAGCGCTTTGGACCCATTGGACGAGGCGTGATACGCCGCCGCCCATTCGACGATTTACGGCGGGATCTTTAGCCGATATCACGATCGCCGAGTTAAAACTAGAGCCTTTCAAGAAGGGATCGGTGCTTGACTCATCAAGACCGGTGATATGCACAAGTTATCCCCACCTTGGGAGGGACCTTTAAGTGGTCAGCAAGAATCTTCACAATGGGTCGTACTATCGATCGATGTTCGAGAGCATAAAGACTCACGTCGTCGAGGGAGGAGACCAACGAGGCCTGGAACATAGCTCATCTTGACCTTACTATACTTGAGCCATAGGCTCTGCTTATGTACATATTAAGACAATGTATATATTATGATCAATACAATAAACGGAGCCCTAGCTAAGCGGGGTCTCTGTTTCTTTATATCATGTGTGGTTACGGGTTTTTATCTTAAGCGACCTCCGGTTTACCCTTAAGTTAGCTTTTTCAAGCAAGCTTTATATCATGTCTCTAGGGGCTTGGTAGTATCCGAACCAATGCAACACCTTTAGACCGGCGAAAGCCACAAGATCACTTGGGACTTGGTCATGTCTGAACCAGATCCACGCCTCTTGATTGGCCTAAGGCCACGAGAATCACAGGGGCTTGGTGAACCAGACCATCGCTACACCTCTTGATCGGCGTCATGCCACTGCATCATTTGGAGACCTTGGCTGACTTGAACCATAGCTACGCTTGTCGGGGGCTTGGTCGTGTCCGACCACGGTTATGCCACTTGATCGGCTCAAATAGCCTCTTTTTTTTTGCAAATAATTCTGTTTGTCTTTGCTTGAGATATATTTCTCTTATTTGCATATGTTTTGTTGTGTTCTTATACCAACGACTGATAAGCCGGTTCGACTGTCAATTGACGGAACACGGACTATTCTTAATCCGGAGACATCTTGCTCGGTTTGATTTTCTGTTAAACATCCTATTTTGGGGTAATGATAGTCTTTTCTGTAAACCGGAACGGTTACTTGGTAATCCGACCTTATATTCACAGGAGCTGTTCTCCTGCGACAGTGGTTTTCTTAAAATACTCCGGTTTACGATTAGCACAACCAACTTCATGGCCTATGATGGCAGGTATCATATATTGTTATGTTTGATCATATCTTTAAATCTAAGAAGTTTTCTTTGATTTCATATACAATCGATATTATGACCCGTCTGGTGGTATAACCACAGCGGCGCTTTAAGACCTTTTTTGCAGATAACGGTTTAACATTGATGATTCAAAGAAAGCATAAGCTGCAATACGTATGCACGAAGGCATATCAGCACCAAGTGTGGCAGCTAGTCTATTACACGGCAACATGGTGCCCAGACAAGATAATTGTTTTCCATCATATCATAATGAAACAACAAATATAAACTGGTTTCCGATTTACTCTTGGTCGCCAGCTTGCTCTGATGGTTGAGGATCATTCTGCGCCGCTTCAGCTTCTGCTCCTCTACCCAGCGGCTGGAAATCAACAGTTGTCCAGTTGATTCCCATTAATGCTTGAAATACAGCTTCATCGTCGATCAGCAAGGACGGTTCAATGTCAGGAGCGTAAGTATGCTTACAGATTGGAGGGATAAGATTTTCCGCTTGAGGCTGGTGCAGCCACACGTTTATTTTGACTATCATATTGAGCTTGATAGTGGGACAAATTTGCCTCTTGACCAATTGACAAGCGGAGGCGCACTTCGGTTTATAGCTCGGAGATCCTCCTCACTAAATTCTGTCCCATCCTCCTTCACGCTTGGGAAGCCTTGGGCGCTTCAGCAGGATCAAAATCTGGAACCCATGCTTTTGCGGATTAAAGGCGTTTATAGCGCGGTTCTAGCAGCAATTTCTTCAATTCTTCAATTGGGCAAGAAGCATTGACACCTCTTGATGGTGTCCTGAATCAAGGTCGGGGCGGGTTGTTGTGAAAGCGATCTTGATGATCCGTTGTCTTTGTATACAATTGTTCTATCAATGTATAGCGGCTTTCGATTTCTTCCGCGTCGATCCCAAGTGGCGTCGTGTTCTGAATCATTCAAAGGGTTGGTAAACCGGCTACAATATGAGGAGGCATCATTATTGCAGAACATAAAAATGCTTACCAAAGACGGCAGCGGTCATATCATGCACTTGACGCTTTACGCTGGTCAGCTCATCTACTACCGGTTTGAGTGCAGCTTCAGCTTTTTCGGCCCTTTGAATTAACGCGGCCTTCTCAGTGGCCCAATCTGCCCGTTCCTTGTTGAAATCCTCTTTAAGCTTTTCCATGACGCTTAAAGCGCTGGTTAATTCATATTTTGCTTTCGAGGTTTCAATCTGTTGAGATTTCAGGTTCTCTTGAAGATCAGCAACCTGGCTTCCTTTCTTGCCAAGATCACCCTGCATACAGGTCATTGATTAAAGATTATGATGCAGAATTGAAGTACCAACCACATAACAAGTTATGCCCTTGGTACTTGGGGGCTAATGCATATTTGCTTTTTATCCAAATCTCATATAAGTCCCAAGATCAATACAAGTATTCAACTTGGCACTTGGGGGCTAATGTGTATGTGCTCTATCTTCTGGTGACGATGGCATTCTTACTGTACAAAGTCCCGTTTTAGCTTGCTTAAGTTAAACCGGCCCTTGGAGGCTACAGCCTCAAAGTAAAGCTTCATTCAAAAAAAGGTTCAAATTGAAAAGTCCCGGTTTAAGTTACTATCTTCAAACCGTCACTTGGGGGCTAGTGGAGTTGACAGATTGAAATGCGCAAGGAGAGTCACATGAAAATTTACCTCATATTTATCCTTCATCATTTTACCAAGCCGACTTCACAATCACGGCTGGTATATAGCAGTTCAGATAGCGGAATAAAGCTCACGAGGTCGAGTAGCAAAAGCGGCTAAATCGTGTTCCATTGCCCTTACCAAAGGCTGCAAATTCATCTTTGGCGGTGTGCTTGGACAAGGCAGCAGGATTGCCGGATCGAGAATGACCAAAGCCGAGTAATAATGACATCATCATCCTTGGCCGCCCGGTTACGCCTTTGGGTCGCCGGATTGTCGGTGCGCTTGGAAGGGCTCGCTGTCTTGTCAGTTTGGACAGGGCTCGTGGGTTGATTAACAGGGCCTGGGGTATCAACAAGCACCTCTTCAGCAACAACATCATGGTCTTGCGGCAGTGGGTCGTTCATCACATTATCATGGATAGGTTCTTCCGGATCTATCGTTCTGGCCAGTTCAGGAGCGTCATCTTCTTCCACCGCTTTGTCCAGACGAGCTTTTTTGCTGGCTCTAGGCTTGGTCCTGAAAGTGAAAAAATGGATGAATCCAGTAAATATGGAAAGTACTATATCAAGCAGAATTATCAGTAAAACGGCTCACCCAAGCACAATCTTGAGTGGTGGGAGCTGGGTGGCGAACTTCATGGGAAGAAGAATGAGAAGTGCCACGATAATCGGTCGGAGGATTAAGAGGTTGCGAAAACAGCCCGCTTTAGGATAAGCATTGGCGAAACAGTTAGAGACCTCTGAGCGGCGTTTCGAACGGACTATTGATAAACCGGCGGAGGTTACTACGACCGCTATGCGGGTTGTCTGGCGAGCTTTGTCTGTTGTGTCTTCATAAGAAAGTTTGGTCCAAGTAAGCAAGAGGATGAGAGAATTTAACTTTCGGTTTGCCCGACGGATTTTAGTGAAGGTAAAGGATTTGAATTAGAAGAAAGAGTGATTACCTCTGACGTCGGCATGGCCGACCTCAGCTTCATCGACAATAATTATTATCAATAAGGCATGTGAAAAAGTAAACCAAGTGGCTCAAGTTCTACCTCAAGGTCGGATTACCCACATCGTCATCAGTTGGAGGATCGGAGGAGGCGGTGGTTCTCTTTGGTGGGCGGCTTCTTCACAACTTCGGGTCTTGGGCGGATTACCTTCTCCGGTTTCTCTGAGAGTCTTTTTGCTCAAAATGGGTCATCACCATGTTTGAAAGGCGTTAAAGTTAACGGAGGGTATTTAAAAACATGGCAAGATATATAATATGAGGCTTACAATTGGCGGTTTGTTCTTAGCGAGAGAAAGGAAGCAGGCGGTCTGGCGCGAGCAGATCTCGAGTTCATTCAACATCTTCTTAACAGCCTCGGTGACTTCATCGTCGACAAGCTGGACTTGATTGTGCGTAGAGGGTCTTTTAAGTCTTCGTGTATTCACACATCAAGCCGGGCGCCCGGCTTAAGGGTAGTATACTCCAAGATATCCAGCAGCGAGCAAGGTCAACTCCGGTCAGCCATTAGCCATGAGGCCGGAGCTTGGATAATTGAGGAGCATATTTGGTTCTCTCCCTCATGATCGATCGTGAGGAGGGATGTGTATTGCTTAACGTTCCGTACGGTAACCCGGCAAGGATTTTCTCCATCGGTGAGTATCTTTGCAATAGAACCATGTCGCATTCCATTCTTTGGGATGGCTGTGCAGTTTAGGCGTGAGGATAAGTAACTTCTTTTCTCTTTTGAATCGCCATGTCGCCTAGTTCTGTGTTGGGGCCGTCTGAAAATTCGGTGCGGCGGTTTAGATGGAAACAGTCTCTGAATAGTTGAACTGAGGGCTCCTCTTTGTCGGGGAAGCTGATCATGACCCACGAACACCTATGGGACCTGGCGGACCCGAGTCCCTTGTGGTTGGTGGGGGCGGAGATGCGAAGAAGCAGATCGGCGATGCACACGAGCAGTTTACCCAGCCGGAGCTCTCGGAGATAATACTCCTACTGCTGCTTGTCTGATTATCTTTTGTTCTTGCTAGGGAGCAATGAGAGCTACAAAACCTAGCTTGAGTGTCTCTAGTCTCGAATGAGTCGAATGAGCCGAACCCAAACGAACCGAACCAACCGAACCAACCGAACCCTTTCTACGTTGCATATGGGCCTCCTTTTATAGGCTCAAAGGGGTCACCACAGGTGGCAACGTAGAGGAGGGTACAAATGGAAAAACAGTAGTTGGTACACCGACTTGTATAGTGTACAGTGCACTATACCTAACTCTGACGGCAAGGGACAAGAGCAATAAATGCTCGTCCACATCGCCTAACAGATCTGCAGGGGACCGTCGAGTGCGCCTCCGTTTGCCACGATGGTAGGCTCGTCGGTGCCGCTTATCGCTGCTCCCGCTGGCTGCACTGCCTCTTGACCGCAGCACATGGAATGGCCCCATGGCGACACGTTGGTGAATGAGCTGGGCGGAGATGAAGAGAGTTGCCTGCAGCGGCAAGCGCCTTGCAGCGGCTAAATCCTTGTCGCGCTCGGGGAGCTTGTCGCTCACCAAGCCTTCCCAAAGCTCCTCTTGCGGGGTCTTGTCTTCTGCGTGCCTTGGTGGCCTTCCGGCAAGCTCCTCTTGCCGGGGCCTTGTCTTCTTGGTTAAATACTTTGTTCTTGAATGGCTCCAAAGGAACCATGGAGGATCTTAGCGGTCACTAGGCAAGCGGCAGCGGGGTGCTCTGTTGCCCGTGCGAGTTCGGGATACTAGGGTACCCTACTCTAGTACACCGCAGGAGCCCGGGCTGGGCCACACGGTGCAGTGCTTGCTGTTGGGCCAGGCCCAAAAGCGATCTGCAGACGCGTTGAGCCTGATCACGCCGTTACTCGCTCAGGACCCACCACGTCCCCCACGAATAGCAGCGCCCGAGCGTGGCATCGTGGGAGAGATCGTGGGGCTTTCTTTAGTGGAAAAGCGGGCGTCCGCCCCTCTCCCTCCTTATAAGCAGAGGAATCAGGGGCAGGTCGCCCACCTCGCCCGATGCTGTCACATCTTGAAAACCACCGTCGTTCCCCCTTCTTCTCTGGTGGAAGAAAACAGCGCCCGCTCCCCATCGCCACCAGCGCCATCAGCGCCGTCGGCCTCCTCCACCACCTCCACCATGGCTCAAAGCCGACAAGGGGAAGGGGTGAAGTCGGCGGCGCAGCGGCTTCAGCGCTGCGAAAGGCGGGCCACCTTCGACCCCAGCTCGGCGCAAAGGAGCTGCGGGAGGGTACTACCTCTTACAGTCGGAGGAGGCCAGGCGCACCAGCGCATGAGGGTGATCTCGCGCCCGCATCCGAGAAGGTTTCGCCGGGTATCCCTTCTTCACGCTCTTCTTCTCTGCGGGCTTTGCCGCCTTTTCTAATTCTTCTGCGATGTCGCGAATACCTACGGGTTTCGCCTCCTTGATTTCACCCCCAACGCCCGTTCGACCATGGCGGTTTCGCACACCTCTGCGAGAACTTTGTGAGTCCACCAAATGTAGCCCTTTTCCACCACTTCTTCATGCCCAGCGTCGAGAGAGAGAGCCACTTGGGAGGATTGCTTGGATCTCAGGATCGGCAAGAAAGAATCCTATCTTGAAGGAGAGCTCCGCAGCAAGTGGGAAGAGTGGAGAGCCGATTGGTGTTGGATCGTGAGGAGAACCCGGCCCTTCACAGCCCAGCGCCAAACTCCCATAGTCTTGGCAACAATTGGAACAACTTGGCGCGGAGGGCGCTAGGTTGAAGATAGGCTGTGACCCGGATCTTGCGCCTCGGGCTTGCGGACTCACCGTAGGCGCGGTTGGCGCGATTTCGCTTCGCGCGCGCCATCTCCCTGCGGGAGAGGAGGAGGCCTGCTTGGGAGTTCAAAATCGGCGGACATCATGAGGCTGCGCCGGACCTCAGCTGGAATTTCACCATCTTGGAGCTGGATCACGATGCTGCTTTGGAGCTGTTCAAGCACGACCAGATCACCACAGAGTGGTTCATGTTGCCGAGGGTCATCCTTTGTGCAACAACTCTTGGCTTGACCGCATCCATGCGATGATGCCGTTGTGCGATTCCCATGGGATCGTTCCAACAGCAAGAACCTGCCGACGACATCGTGCAGCAGTTCTTGACAGCTTGGAAGAAGTGCCGATCCGCGCCGACGAGCGAAGTGGCTCACCGCGACACCACCGGCGCCGAGCTGCAGCGCGCGCCACCCGGTGGAAGAAGGCGGCGGAAGCTGCGGCTGGTGGTCGAGTTCACCGTGGAGGAGGCGGAGGCAGCCGGCGGCAAGCCTTGCCGGCCGAGAGGAGCTTGCCCGGCGCGGAGGAGCAGGCGAGCGATCTTTGAGCCAAGCGAGCCTGCCGGCGCCTCCCTCCACCTTGGATAGCTTGTCGCGGGAGAGCCCGCAGCTCCACCAAGAAGGCGCCTCCATAAGACCGGGTAAGTGGCGGAGGCGGCGGGCCAACAGCCGTCTCGCCCGCAGCGACGCTCCACCGCGGCAAGCACTGTCGCCCATGAGGCGCCTCACGCCGCCACAGCAGCGGGCGGGGCATGCAGGGCCCGGCCCCTGCCACCGCCAAGCGCCCGAGGAGCCTACTCTTCCAGCTCATCGCACCGGGGCGGAGCGAATTCGACTTCTCAGCGCTCAGCTCGAGGAAGAAGAAGAGTAAGATCTTGTCGCTGTACTTGTAATTCTTCAATTTGCTGCTTTGTCTTGCATCTAATTTGCTTCATTCTGAACTCTTTCCTTTTTAGGGCGCTTGGCTCGAGAGGCGTCGAAGAAACCAAGACCCGGTGGTTGTCATCGAAGGCGATCCCAGTGGCGGCGGGAGGTGCGTCTGAGACTCCCTTGCCGGACCCGGCAACCCTTCCTCAGAGCAGCCCCCAGCAAAGCCCCCAGCGTAAGTATTTGGTTTATTTCTTACGGTTAGGTGTGCATGGGTGGTCCTTCTTTGCTGACATCTGACTTGTTGATTTGTGTAGGAGTAGAGCAGTCTCATCAGGAGGGTCCGGAAGCCGCCTCCGAAATACCATCTGCTTCAACTACGCCGCCAAGGGAGAATTCCCCGGCAAGGGAACGTTCTCCGGCAAGGGATGCTTCTCCGACAAGGGAAGCCTCTCTGACAAGGGGCAGTGCCAGCGATCCTCCGGTGGTTGAGACCGCGGCCACAGACCCCATCGCAGGTAATCTCCTTGCTTGAAAATTTCCCTTGGGTTCTCTTTCTTCTGTTCTTCTTTTCGAACATTTGCTTGACTATTCTTTCTTTTTCTGACCATCAGATCCATCTGCCGCAGATCCGATGGGCCCGAGGTCGCCGGGCGAGAGGTCGCGCCGGCAACACCGACGACGCCGCCACCATGGAAGAAGAGATGGCGCCCGATGGATCCGCCCGTGAGGAGGCCGCCAAGGCTGCTGCTTTGCGAGGGCTGGTGAGAAGTGCAGCGATCGTCTTGGCGACCACGAGGCCGCAGGAGCACCAGGCGCTACACCGACCGCCGATCCCTCCGCCACCGATGCAGCACCAGGCTCCGAAGAGCCCCAGCCCGGCGCCTACCTGAAGGCCGGCGACGGCGTCTTCATCAAGCTCCCATGGGCGTCGAGCTCCAGGGCGCCGGTCGAGGGAGAGACCTTCGACGAAGAGCTGCTCGCCTCCGCTGGACTGTCGCTGGTTGACGTGCCAAGCAGCAGCAGTGGCGAGTCTGAGGAGGAGCAGTTGTTGAAGAAGCTGCTGTCGCTCTACCGCGCCCGACAAGCTAAGCTGGAGTCCCGGGAAGCACTTGTCGCGAGGGCGGGAGCTGACATGGAGAAACGCGCAGGAGAGCTCCGGCGTGCCAACCAAGAAACCCTCCGGGATGTGGCCGAAGCGCGGGAGCAACTCTCCGAAGAGCGCACAGCCTTCATCCTTGAGAAGGCTGAGGTCGAGGAGCAGCAAAGGCTTGCCGGCGAGAAGCTATCTGCGCAAGAAGGTGAGCTGGCGCAGCGGAAGATCAACCTTGACAGCTATGAAGAAGAGCTTGCCGTGCGCGAGCAATCACTTGGCGGGGCTCTCAAGGAAGCGAAGGACGCTGCCGCAGTTGCCGAAACGCCAAGAAAGAGCTGGAAACGAAGGTGACTCAGCTGGAGGCCAGTCTGCAGAAGAGCGGCGAAGAGCTTGCCGCGCTGAAGCACGAGCGCGAGAAGGACGCCTACTCTCTTGGCGAGTTGCAGGGCCGTCTCGCTGAGAGGATCAAAGAGCTCGACGCCGCCAAGTACTCCAAGGCAGATCTAGAGCTGAAGCTGACCACCTTGATGGAGACGCTGGACGGCACCAAGGAGCGGGAAGCGGGTCTGTTGGAGAAGATCAAGGCCAACGAGGAGCTGTTGGCGAACGCCACGACCGCCCATAACACCTTCAAGGAGAACGTGATGCACTGGACGGAGGGTCTTGTGGATACTGCCGCCGCCATTGACAAGGAGCTGATGGAGATGGGGATGGTGGATCTCGGGTACTCCACCGACGAGCATCTCCAACCCAGCGCCAAGCTCAGCCTGTTCCTCAAGGGCGTGGTGACGGCTCTCCAGCGGCTCCGGGAAGAGATCCCAAAGCAGCTGGCCGACGAGTCGCGCCAAATCTGTGCCGGGGCCCTTCAGAAGGTGCTGATGAAGGTGGCCTTCCGCAATCCAGGTGTCAGCTTCGCCAACGTCCTCAAGTCCCTTGCCACCATCGCCGACGTTGAAGCGCTCAAGGCCCTTGTCGCACCCATTGTGGACAGGGTGAGCGGAGTCAAGAGAGTTGATGGCGACCGCGTGGACTAGGCCGCCAAATTTATCTTTCCCTTGTCAACAAGTGATCATGTTTAGGAGAACAATTCATTAGATCTCATGCAAGTTATTTTTGTAATATACTCTATCTTAGGCAACGATTGCAATGTTATTTCCTTTACTTGATTCCTTCCTTGTATGTTTGTGCCCTACGCTTTTAGGGAACTTGTCGGTGGGCACCTTTGCCATGAAGCGCTGAGTGCGGAACGTCAAGAGCCTCGTCTGGCGGTGCGCCTCGATAAGCAACCTTGTCGCAACTAGTTGCAGCTCACTTAAGTTGTTGAGCGGACTCGAAACAAAGTAAGGCGCCAAACCAGCCACGAGTTGGTTCCTCCGCATAGGTTTTCCATACAAAGTACTATCGCTCGAGGAAGATAACTTAAAATTTAAAACAGATTGCTCAAACTTTGGCAACTTAGCTTTTCTCGTCGCTTGCTTCCGGCAAGGCGATACTTCCTCGGCGACACTTGGTGGCCCACACCATTATCTTCTCCTTCCCCGGTTAACTTGTGGGTGGACGAACCTTCCTTTCTTTGAGAAAGAGAAAGAAGAGAAAATAAAGTCATGGAGCCTAGTGGCTCGTTATTGCTTACCGAGTGTCGATGCTGCACAAAGCGTCAGACAAAGCATGCAACAAAATTATGAAAGCATGAAATTGACAAGTTGTGTGCAACATATGAGCTTTACTGATGCACGGGGTCTGCGCCCGGCTTTGTACAAAGGATTACATGCAACTTCGGCAAGACTTGTACAAAAGGTGGTTGCCGGAACAGGTTCCGGCAACTGCGCCCTACGGGTAAAACTTACGAAGATGCTCAATGTTCCAGGAGTTGCTCACCGGAATGCCATCTTCGGTTTCAAGGCGGACAACGCCAGGCCTAGTGACTCGTTTCACCCGATAAGGGCCTTCCCACTTCGGCGTCAACTTGTTAGAATTCTTGGCGAATTGAACGCGCCGAAGAACAAGGTCGCCTTCCTCGAAGCTTCTGGCACTAACTTTGCGGCTGTGGTAGCGACGCAAAGCTTGCTGGTAACGAGCAGCTCGTACAGCGGCCTGAAGACAATCCTCCTCAAGGAGCAGCGTGTCATCTTGTCGCAGCTGCTCTTGCTCAAGCTCATCATAAGCGAGCACTCGAGGTGACCCGTATACGAGTTCCGTGGGGAGAACTGCCTCTGCTCCATAGACTAGAGCGAAAGGTGTCTGGCCAGTGGCTCGATTTGGCGTCGTCCTGATCGACCAAAGAACCACCGGCAGCTCCTCAATCCAGTTTCTTCCGCACTTGTGCAGCCTGTCGAAAGTTCTGGTCTTGAGTGCTCGCAGCACTTCAGATTTTCCCTCTCTGCTTGACCGTTGCTTCTCGGATGAGCAACAGAAGCAAAACAGACCTTGGCGCCAAGATCTTGGGCGTACTGCATGAAGGTGCGACTCGTGAATTGTGTGCCGTTGTCGGTGATGATCCTGTTAGGAATCCCAAAACGGCAAACAATTGACCTGAAGAACTTGACTGCTGACTGTGCTGTCACCTTCCTCACTGCTTCCACTTCCGGCCACTTTGTGAACTTGTTGATTGCAACGTACAAGTACTCAAAGCCCCCGACAGCTCGGGGAAAGGGCCGAGATGTCGAGCCCCGAACGAAAATGGCCAGGATAAAGGGATCGTCTGGAGAGCTTGAGCTGGCTGGTGTATCTGCTTGGAATGGAACCGCACGCTTCACACTTGGTTACTTGTGCGGTTGCATCCCGGAGGGCTTTCGGCCGAAGAAACCTTGCCGGAAAGCTTTGCCGGCAAGTGCTCTTCGCCAATGTGGTGACCACATATGCCTCCATGTATCTCTGCCAACAGCTTCATCCATCTTCCCGTGAATACACTTCAATTTCACACCGTTGAGTCTTCTTACATGCAGTGTCTTGTCGACAAACTGGTACATACTTGACTGCCGGGCTACTCTTTCCGCTTCTTCTTGCTCTTGGGAAGTTCTCCGTCTCAAGGAAATGGACAATCTCTTTGTGCCCATCTTTGGAGCTTGTGGCTCGACAACAAGGACTAAAGGCACATCTGCTGCTGCGGGGAACATCCGCTTGGCGGCAGAACCTGCGGCTCGGCGGAGCTTGATGTTCCCGGCAAGCTTGCGAAGCAAAGCTTGCGGGGCGTCTGCTTCAACGAAACAAACCACAGGGCTTGTCGAGCAGACTGCTCCTCGGCACTCTTAGCGTTGATCTTGGGGACCTTCTGGCGGCGGCTTGGGAGCTCTGCGGAAAATAGTCGCCGAAATCAACTTCCTCTTCTTGTTCTGTCCAGTTGATGGCGTTACGAGTTGGTTGAGTCAGCTTGAGCACAAAATCCCTGGTTCCACGAGTAACTTGGTCTGGCGCACTTTGACGAGCCATCGGCAATATCATTACGAGCTCTTGGAACATGTTCCATTTGCAGGCCTTCAAAGTGTTCTTCTAGCTTTCTCACTTCATCAACGTAGGCTTCCATCAACGGACTCTGATAATCTTTGTTTACTTGGCGGACGACAAGCTGCGAGTCACCCCTGACAATGAGTTTCCTGATCCCAAGGTCCACCGCGATCCTGAGACCGGCAAGCAAGCCTTCATACTCTGCAGTATTGTTTGTTGCTTGCTCCTTGGGAAAGTGCATCTGGACTATGTACTTGAGGTGCTCTCCGGTGGGTGCGATGAGCAGCACGCCGGCACCGGCGCCTTGCAGCGAGAAGGCACCATCAAAGTACATCAGCCACTCTTTATTTGCCTCCTTGACGGGGATGCTCGTCTCTGGAATTTCTTCATCTTGCGTCGGCGTCCATTCTGCTATAAACTCTGCCAATGCTCTGCTTTGGATAGTTGAAGTGCTTTCAAACTTGAGGCCAAAGCTTGACAGTTCCAGTGCCCACTCGACAATCCTGCTGTTGCTTACGGGTTTTGCAATATCCTCTTGATGGAAGCGAGTGGCGACTGTGATCTCATGTGCTTGGAAGTAATGGCGCAGCTTTCTCGAGGCCATGAGGAGGCCGAAAAGCAGTTTCTGCACACCGGAGTACCTTGACCTAGCCCCCTGTAGAAGGGAACTGACAAAGTACACCGGGCGCTGCACCATCCTTTTCTGCATCTTCTCACAATCTTGCGCAGATCCGTTCTTGTCGGGACCAGAGCTTGACGGTGAAGCCCCCTGCTTGTCGCTGGATGCATCTGCCTCGGTTGCCGGCTCATCGTCCGCCTCTCTTTCCGCTACTAACGCAGCACTAACCACTTGATTGGTTGCCGCTATGTATAGCAGCAACTTCTCTTGCGGCCTAGGTGCGACAAGTATTGGAGTAGAGGACAGTACCTCTTTAAGTCTGCAGCGCAGCCTCCGCTTCGAGTCCATCTCATTGGACCTGCCTTTTCAAAATCTTGAAAAATGGCGGGCGCTCAGCAGACCTAGAGATAAACCTCTTTGAGAGCAGCCACGCAACCGGCAAGTCTTCGTACATCCTTGACGCTCTTTGGTGCTTCAATCTGCTCAATGGCCTTGATCTTGTCGGGATTGGCTTCAATTCCCCGCTGAGACACTAAGAACCCGAGAAGCTTGCCGAAAGGAAATCCAAACACGCACTTCTCAGGATTGAGCTTGAGGTTGATCTTGCGCAGATTTGCAAAGGTCTCATCTAAATCTTGAACCAGAGTTGCTTTATCCTTGCTCTTGACCACTATGTCATCCATGTAGGCTTCTACATTTCTGTGCATTTGCGGCTCAAAAGCGTCATGGACCACTCTTGCAAACGTTGAACCAACATTCTTTAGCCCAAAGGGCATCCGTATGAAACAGTATGTGCCACATGGGGTGATGAATGCGGTTTTCTCTTCATCCTCTTCTGCCATGAAGATCTGATGATATCCTGAATATGCATCAAGAAATGAAAGCAAATCACATCCAGCCGTGGAGTCAACAATCTGGTCGATACGTGGCAAGGGAAATGGGTCTTTGGGACAAGCTTTATTAACATCTGTGAAGTCAATACAAAGTCTCCATTTCCCATTTGCCTTGCGTACAACTACCGGATTGGCCAACCACGTGGGATGGAGCACTCCTCTGACAAGGCCTGCTGCTTCCAGTTTCTTGATGTCTTCTGCAATGAATTCTTGGCGCTCCACTGCCTCTTTCCTGACTTTTTGCTTGATGGGCCGTGCATGAGGACAGACAGCTAGGTGGTGCTCAATTACTTTCACAGGAACACGGGGATGTCGACGGTTGCCATGCAAACACATCGACATTCGCCCGCAGAAAAAAACGAGCTTCGCCTTCCTATTTAGGGTCGAGTGGCAATCGATGGTGAAGGTACCACCAGTGCCGTCCTCCTTGGCGGGCACTTTCTTGGTCTTCGGCGGAGCTGCGATCATCTTTTTGCACTTGTCGGTGGAGCTCGATGGTGCGTCCTCGACGGTAGCGCAGCACTCCGAAGAGGTGCGCTTGCGGAGTGGGCATCGAGCTCTTGCGGACTTGGTCTTCTTCTTCCCCGGGGCTTCAGCGGCAAGTGATTTGCTATCTGTCGCAGCTGCTGCTTCCGGTAAATCTTGTCGGCGCAGATAAGAGCATCTTTCTTGTCGCCATGAACAGAAATGACACTTATCGGGCGGGCATCTTGAGCAAGTTATATGCATAATGAGAGGCTGCCATGAACTTGGCGAGTCTTTGGGCGGCCAAGTATTCCATTGTAGGGCAATGGGAAATCGCAACGTCGAATGTGACCCTCTCGGTTCTGAAGTTCAGTTCGCTGCCAAATGTTACCGGCAACGTGATCTTCCCTTTCGGCTTGCTCCTTCCTGGATTGATTCCTTGGAATGTGCCAGTCTCTTCGAGCTCGCTGTCAGGGATTTGAAGCTTCTGGAGTACTGCGGAGGAGATCAGGTTCAAGCCGGCCCCGCCGTCAACTAGCATCTTGGTGACCTTGAGGTTGCGGATAGTTGGCGAGACCAACATCGGCAAGCACCCGACCGCAGTTATGCGATCAGGGTGGTCCTCAATATCAAAGATGATAGGCGTTGGACCACTTCGAGGCTTGCGTGACTCTACGGATGGTTCTGCTGCATTAACCTCCGCATCCACCGCTTGAGTTGGCGGTGAGAGGTATCTGACTTACCGCCATCAACGCAGAGAACCTCTGTTGCCTTCGAAACTCCTGCTCATCGGTTTCGTCATCCTCCATATCTTCATCGTCATCATCTTCTTCATCCTTATCGCGCGGCGCAGGGAGGTTTGCCTCCTTGCCGCTGCTTAGCCTTTCATGGCGTCCTCCCCGCGGGTCGCTTCTTGCTAGCTCCCCGAGCACCTTCCTGGGCCTTCTCCTTGTCGCGCCACTCGTACTCAGCTTTCTGCAGTTCAACAAGCTGCTCGACTTTCTTGCAGCTCTGGAGGTCATGGCCCTTGGTGCGGTGAATCTTGCGATCTTGTTTGTTGGAGCTGTCACCTTGTCGGCGGCCGCCACAGTGGCGGCGTCGGTGTCGTGGCAACCTCCTTGCCGGAGCCACCAACCTTGGCCTTCTTGGCGCCACCTCCGTTGCCGGACTGCTCGACAACTAGTACCTCTTTGCTTTTCTTCCTTCGGTTGTTCCGCCGCCGGCTCTTCTTTGCCGGGGCGGTCTCCTCACTGTCAGATCCTGCTTCCGCATTCTCTCCTGGGAGTCTTCTCCCTTCTTCAGCACGTGCACACTTGTCGGCCAAGGCATACAGCTCACTGACGTCCTTGACTTTACACATCGCCATCTCCTCCCTCATCCTGCGGTTCCGCACGTTCTGATGAAACGCGCTGATCACCGCGGCGGGGTGGACATCCAGGATGTTGTAGTACTGCAGCTGAATCTCTGAATGAACTTGCGAGGACTCTCCTTCCTTACAGGCGGCGGTGAAGGTCACTCTCTTGGCCATGAGGTTTGTGGCCGCCTGTGAAGGCACCGACAAACTGATGGCATAGATCTGCCCAAGAAGATATGGAACTGTCCGACAGGTGCATGAGCCAAGATCTGACATTGGGCTTGAGTACCAGCGGGAAGTAGTTGGCGAGGATCTTATCGTCTCGTCCCCCTGCAGCTTGCACCGCAATGGTGTAGATCTTTGAGAACTCCGATGGATCGTCCTGCCATCATACTTCTCTGCACATCTGGCTTGAAGTTTTTCTTGTCAGACCATTGGACTTGCCGCAGCTAACGAGTGAGCGCAGGGCAACCTACGCGTCTGACAAGTCACTGGTTCCCCAGGCGCATGCGTCGACGACAGAGGCCCAGCGCGCTGGTCGGATTGGCGCCGCGCTTCTCTTGGCCTTCGATCACGAGTTCGGCGTCTTCTTGTTGCCGTTCTTGAAGAACTTGGCGTTGATCACTGCGAGCTCGTGGATCCGATGACGCGGTGGAGTCGCTGTCGAGGTGGATCCGGCGAGTCGGCGATCTTGGCCTTCTGGATGGAGAGTGCATGGTGGTTGCATCCCCATAGGTTTGGTCGCCACCGGCTCGTGCCTTGTCGTCTCGCCGCGGCAAGGATGTAGTTGGTTGCCGCGGAGTGTCGCCGTTGGCAAAGTCGATGAGACTTTGGATGGTGGCCCTCCATTCGTCGACCTTGTCAGCCGTTGGAGGGTAATCCAGGAGCAGTTGAGCTCGCGCCAAAGCTTCCGCTGGAGTGGTGGGCGGCAATGGCGAACGGTGCGAGGAGCGGGATGTGCTCGGACTTCTAAATACATTAGAAGGAGCAGCATTCTGTCCAGGCGACCGTGCTCCGCTCGTACCAGCCTGTTGGCGCGCGAGTTGCTCTTGAGCATCTCTGGATCCACCAGCTCGATCTTGGCCCAACGAACGCATGGCGCTGCGAGCACCATGGCGCTGTCGGTCTCGCGCCTCCTGGGATGGACGCGGTACGTATCCGGACGCCGAGGTCTGCGCCGCCTTGTCCTTGGACTTGGTAGTGTCGTGGGCTCCCTCGACGACGCCCGTTCCTCCGCAAGCGTCTTCCCCACCACTCGTCAGCTTCGGTGGTGGTGGGTTTGACGCGGACGGATCTGCTGCCGCCGAGGCCTTCTTCTTCGGTGGCATGTTGATGAAGGTGATGAAGATGTTGCTCGTGTGAACGCCGGATCAGGTTCACACAGCCTCGACGCCCTACCCGCGCGCCAAAGATGTCGGGAAGCTGATCGTGACCCACGAACACCTATGGGACCTGGCGGACCGAGTCCCTTGTGGTTCGGTGGGGCGGAGATTACCTGAAAAGAGCAGATCGGCGATGCACACGAGCAGTTTACCCAGCCGGAGCTCTCCGGAGATAATACTCCTCTGCTGCTTGTCCGATTATCTTGTGTTCTTGCTAGGGAGCAATGAGAGCTACAAAACCTAGCTTGAGTGTCTCTAGTCTCGAATGAGTCGAATGAGCCGAACCCAAACAAACCGAACCAACCGAACCAACCGAACCCTTTCTACGTTGCATATGGGCCTCCTTTTATAGGCTCAAAGGGGTCACCACAGTGTAGCGTAGAGGAGGGTACAAATGGAAAAACAGTAGTTGGTACACCGACACATACGGTATCGATGCACTATACCTAACTCGGCGGCAAGGGACAAGAGCAATCAATGCCGTCCTGTCGCCTAAACAGATCTGTGAGGACCGTCGAGTCGCCTCCGTTTACCACGATGGTAGGCTCGTCGGTATGCGCTATCGCTGCTCCCGCTGGCTGCACAGCCTCTTGACACGCGCACATGGAATGGCCCCATGGCGACACGTTGGTGAATGAGCTGGAGCGGAGATGAAGAGAGGTTGCCTGCCGCGGCTAAATCCTTGTCGCGCTCGGGAGCTTGTCGCTCACCAAGCCTTCCCGGCAAGCTCCTCTTACCGGGGTCTTGTCTTCTGCGTGCCTTGAGTGGCCTTCCCGGCAAGCTCCTCTTGCCGGGGCCTTGTCTTCTTGGTTAAATACTTTGTTCTTGAATGGCTCCAAAGGAACCACGGAGGATCTTGGCGGTCACTAGGAAAGCCTGGCCGTGGGGTGCTGCGACTGCCCGTGCACGAGTTCGGGATACTAGGGTACCCCTACTCTAGTACACCGACACTCTTGAAAGAACACCTCACAAAGCACTTGGAAGTGAGAGATATTGGTTACGGAGTTAGGGCCAATATCTTGTGGATGCAATTTGAAGTCAGCCAAGACATCCCGGTAAAACTTTGAACCAGGTGGACTGAAGCCCCGGGCCAGATGGTCAGCAAAAACAACAATTTCTCCATTCTTGGGATCCGGAACACTTTCCGGGCCAGGGACCCTCTAGTGAAGGACATCCTTTTTGCCCAAAGTGCCAATTTGGACTAAGTTCTCCAGCTGCGTTTCGGTCACTCGAGAAGCGACCCAGTTGCACTCATATACTATCTTGGCCATGGTACAGTCTGCAGAATATTTATACCGGTTCAAAGATATGTTGGAAAGATATATACCAATGCATTTAGTATTAAACCGTAGGAAGTTATTTATAAACCTGAGTTCTGCAAAGCGGCATTATTTAGCTGAAATCACTGGTGGTTCAGTACGTGGGCTAATGGTATATGCCGAGTCATCAGTTTTTTCTACAAAGTTAAACCGCCCGGTTTGAAGATGTTACAGAATCAGAACTGCGGAGAAAACATGTTTCATACTATTGCTCAACAGTTATCGGATCTGGAGCATGTTCAGAAAAAGAAGTGAATATTCAAGATTTGAAAAGGAGCAGATGCTGAATCCATAAGCAAAGATACAGATCGATCTATGGCCCTGAGTGGCATAAGGACAAATGGATGATAGAATCTGCCGTTACATGGGTCCAAGATTTATAGGTTTATCTGAAGACTGTTATCTGAGCGAAGCATCGACGAGCAGCGTAGAACACAAGAACCCTAGAACAGATCTCTGAGAGGAGCGAAAGAAGGCTTACGGTAGCGTGGAAGAAAGGGAAGGTCGCCGCAGATATTGTGAATGCGCTCGAGGTTGGCCTTGCGACCAAGGGCGGTCTTGAGGTCGACGGCGGCGGCGAAGCTCTGAAGCAGGGCGGCGCAAGGAAGACGAAGAAGAAAGGAACGAAGGGGAAAAGAAAAGAAATGACCCCTCGGGCCTATTTATAAGGCAAGGGACTTGTGTCAGGTGCGAAAATCGAGGAGCCATGGGCTTGGAAGCGGAGCTGCCGCCTCGATTCTCGCAGATCTATTAACAAAAGATAATGTGGATAGCTTTATGACAGGTGAGGTCAAGCCGGTTCACAACGATCAGAGAAGATGACATCATGGCGGTTTACCAAGTAACACAAAGATGTAGAAGACGAAGTTTCTTTACCAAGGATTGACATGAACCTGTTCAAATCAATCTGGGGCCTAATGTTGGGGATATTACCACAAGGGGTAAACCGGCCAAGAGCAGGCCGGATTAACTTCACCAGTAGTTGAATATGTTAAAGCCCAAGTAAATAGCAGAGGGCCCATGGCCCATAGCCGGTTCACGCCAGTAGCTATAAACCGGCGTCAATATGTATCTTGTGTTGTAAGTTAGGGATAGTATAGACCGAGCCGGATATATCTATGAACCGGCTCGGGACTCTATAAACCGACGGGCGTCACCCATGTATATAAGGGGACGACCCGGTGGCGGTTTGGGACAGACAACAACAACTCGAGGTGTCACGCCCAATATGCGACCCTATCCAAAAGGAACTCGAAGGTCCCACCAAGGATAGACCCGCATATTGAAACGCTTTTGCAAGGTGGATATCATTACATCAACATTACATAATAGTGGGGATACATACATAAGGCACAAATGCCACAAGAATACATCAATATCATATACAAGATCAACATCCGACTACGGATGAAACATAAACAAAACTCAACGACATCCACCCTGCTAGCCCAGGGCTGCCGACCTGGAACCTATCCCTGATCGAAGAAGAAGCGGAAGAAGAACTCCAAGACAAGCAAACATCGCTCTCACGTCATGATCATCGCAAACCTGTACCTGCAATGGTGGTGTAGTAATCTGTGAGCCACGAGGACTCAACAATCCCATTACCATGGGTATCAAGACTAGCAAAGCTTAATGGGTAAGGAAGAGGTAAAGTGGTGAGGTTGCAGGGCGGCTAAGCATATATGGTGGCTAACATACGCAAATGAGGCGAGAAGAGAAACAAAGGCGGTCGTCAACTAGTAATGATCAAGAAGTGATCCTGAACTCCTACTTACGTCGGACATAACCCGAAACCGTGTTCTCCTCTCGATCAACCCGACAAGAGACACTCACGGTTCGCATTACGGTTGGTGTATTTTAATTAAGATCAACTTCGGGTTTTCTACAACGGACATTAACAAATTCCCATCTGCCACATAACGCGGGCACGGCTTTGAAAGTTCAAACCCTGCGGGGTGTCCCAACAAGCCCATGATAAGCTCTCGCGATCAACGAAGGATATTCCTTCTCCCGGGAAGACCGATCAGTCTCGGAATCCGGCTACAAGACATTTCGACAACAATAAAACAAGACCAGCAAGACCGCCCGATCGCCGACAATCCCGATAGGAGCTGCACATATCTCGTTCTCGAGGCAACACGGATGAGACAGGCTCTGAGTAAAACCAACCCTCAAGTTGCCCCAAGGTGGCCCAATGAGGAGCTTCGGTTCGGGCCAACACTTAGAGAAGCACCGGTCCGGGGCTAAATAAAGATTGCCCTCGAGAGAGCGACTCCCAAGGGAAAAGTAGGTGGTGGTGAGGCAAATGATAAAACCAATGTTGGGCCTTGCGGAAAAGTCTTATTCAAAGCGAACTGTCAAGGGGTCCCATAAATCACCCGACCGCGTTAGGGACGCAAAATCCGGGAACATAATACCGATATGACGGAAACTAGGGCGGCAAGAGTGGAACAAAACACCAGGCATAAGGCCGAGCCTTCCACCCTTTACCAAGTATATAGATGCATTAATTAAATAAGATATATTGTGATATCCCAACAAGTAAACATGTTCCAACAAGGAACAACATCTCCATGTTCCCAACAAGGAACAAACTTCGTCTTCACCTGCAACTAACAACGCTATAAGAGGGGCTGAGCAAAGCGGTAACATAGCCAAACAATGGTTTGCTAGGAAGGGTGACAAAGGTTAGAGGCTGACATGACAATTTGGGATGGCTTGAGCAGCAAGTGATAGGTAGCGCAGCATAGCGAAAGAGCGAAGCAACTAGCATAGCAATGATAGTAGTGAGATCCAGGGTAGCGGTCATCTTGCCTGAAATCCCGCAAGGAAGAAGAACGAGTCCATGAAGAAGACGAACGGAAGAAGCCGAACCAAGCGTGAGCGAGCGAATCCTCACGATCGCAGCAAACAGGAACTAACAAGAAGAAGCACACAACATAGTAAACACACCACACATGAACAAGACATGATGCACAACAAGCATGATGCATGACAAAGCTACATGAAGCTACTCATGGCAAGAGATGATGCAAACAAGAGCAACACATCAAGGCAAGTTTAAATGAGGCCGGAAACAACATAGAACAATTCCGGTAAGTCCTCATATGCAAATTTCGAAATTGTTCCAGATCTGAATAAACCTTATGTTGAATTTGTTAAACAGCAAGTTAAGATGCACCACGATGATCTACACGAAATTCTAGTCAAGTTACATATAAAGTTCATTAGATTCGGAGCTACGGTCTAGAAGATATGAGCAAAACAAGTTAAACATGGCATTGATGCAAAATGCATACAAACATCAATCAAACACCCCAAAACAAGGATGCAACATGATAATATGAAACTACATGCAAAATCAAGCAAGTTTCATATAGAGCACGCTCAAAACGGAGCAACGGTTCAACACATACACTCTATACAAGATATGACAACAATCTGTCCAAAACAGCAACTAGGCATATTGCAAGCATCAAAACAATATGCTACAGGACCTCAACAAGAAAACAAAAGGCATGGGCATGATGTACAGGTAAAGCATTACAAAACATGAACACTGAGCTATCTCCATAAATCACTAGAACATGCTCAAAATGACATGACAAGATTGCAAATAATAACAGTTTCAGGGCATTGGCGAAATAACATCGAGGTTGCAATGTTTAGAGCTATGAAACAACATGTTACAGGAACTTAACATGGCAAACAAAGGCATGGCATGAATCTACTAATTGCATAGAACAAAAGTCCTTTAGTGACCATAAGCCAAAAAGGATCAGAAAATATGATGGCACCCATGTAAACATGGCAAGTTATAAAACAGATTTAAACATGGCAGAAACAACAATGAGTAGGCATGTTGGTGAGCTTGAACCACTCACCACAGGGCAATACATGGCATGGCAAGGCACCCAACAGTAATAATACATGTCATAGAAGCTATACATGGCAAGAACAACATCATAGGGTGCATGGATCAACTACAACAACCTTGGCAAAATTGAATAACATGTAAACAATCTGCCAGGAAACATTTTATAGCAAAAGTAGAGCTCGATTGACTCAAGCTAGGGCACTCCATAATTGCAAACAAGGGCATGGAAGGATAGAGCAAGACATGTAGAACAAAACATCCTTACTGAAGTATCTCAAAATAAGCATGGATCTCTCTGTAGCATCAAGTTAACATGGCATCAAAATATCAGCAGAACATGGCTGAAATCAGCAACATCAAGACACCTAGTTTGCATGCTCGTGCTAGTCACCACATAGATCACAAAATACATGGCATACACCCCTGGAAAGATGGCATGGCATATTATAAAACACATGTAGGACTCAAGTCCATAGGATGCACAAATCAACCATGACAAAAATGACAAAAGTGCATGTTCTGATAAGAATCTGAAACTTACATCACATAGCACTCTTCTAACAGCATTTCGGGCATCAAGATGAGCTCAAATGAAAATGATGCAATGATATGAAATGATCTACTCATCGAGACGAACATTTTGACATATTATACGCACAAAACGGAGCAACGATGACAGAGTTATGATGCAATGAAAATGCAATAAAATAACCACAGACCGGGGACTTAGTGGATTTGGAGGGGGGAAAGAAGTCAACCATGCACGCGGATCGAGGATGGCCGGATCGGGGCTCGCCGGAGTTCGGCGCCGGAGTCGGGGGAGAGGCCGGGGAGGGCCGGAGAAGGCGGATCCGGGCCGGATCTCGCCGGATCTGGCCGGATCCCGGCAAGGGCGGCGAGGGCGCGTGGAGGAGGCGGAGGGAGGCGCAGCTCGGCGAGAGCTGCGGGCGGCGGCCGAGGCCATGTGGCCGCCCGCGAGGGGAGGTGACCCAGGCGGTGCGGCGAGGTCGGCGGTCGGGCGCCTGCGCTGGTGGCGCCGCCATCGGCGGCGGCGGTGGCGACAATGGCCGGGCGGGGCGGCGGGCGAAGCGGCGGGCGGCGGCGGCGAAGCGAGAGGCGGCGGCGCGGGCGCGGTCGGCCCAGCGCGCGGGGGCGGCCGCCGGGCCGGGCGGGGGGCGGCGGCGGCGAGCAGCGGAGAGGCCACGTGGCGGCCTCCGATTAAGCGCGGCGGCGGACGTGTCCGGCGCGGGCGAACGCGTCCGGTGGCGGCGGAGGAAGAGGACTAGGGTTAGGGGGGGAATTTGACCGCGAATTTCGGAGGGGGAGGTGTATTTATAGGTAGAGGGAGCTAGGAGAGTCCAAATGAGGTGCGGTTTTCGGCCACGCGATCGTGATCGAACGACCGAGAGAATGGAGAGGAGTTTGGTGGGTTTTGGGCCACTTTGAAAGGGGTGTTGGGCTGCAACTCAAAGAGGGCTTTGCGGTTACCCGGTTAACCGTTGGAGTATCAAACGACCTCCAAATGATCCGAAACTTGACAGGCGGTCTACCGGTGCTATACCAAGGCCGCTTGACAAACCTCGGTCCATTCCGAGACCGTTTAACACCCGCACACGAAAAGAGGTAAAAGGGGGCGCCGGGAGACATAGGAGTGCCGGATCGCAGAACGGACAACGGGGAAAATGCTCGGATGCATGAGACGAACACGTATGCAAAATGAAATGCACATGATGACATGATATGAAATGCAGATGATGACATGGCAAAATGCGACACGCAAGCAAATGACATGGCAACGACGGCGAATAACTGGCGGACACCTGGCGCATCGAATCCGGGGCGTTACACGAGGCCTAGGCGAAGCTTGTTTGCTCCCTAGTCATCGAAAACCCATCAATTCCATCACAACTAGACGTAGGCTTTTACCTTCATCGAAGGGGCCGAACTAGTATAAACTCCCATGTCCTTGTGTCCGCTTTAACCCCTTCAAGTTAACCCGTAGCGATGGCTCCATGACTAAGTCCTTTCACGAGGACATCTGCCGTGACAAAACCACGACAATGTGGCACAAAAGTTTCAGATTCATAGCCATGAAAAGGATCAGATTCAACCAAAGTAATTATATCAGGATCAACAGAGAATTCATAATCCTTATCAGTAACATAGATAGGTGAAGTAGCAAAAGCAGGGTCAGGTTTCATTCTATAATTAAGAGATTGCTGCTTCCATTTAGCTAATAATCTCTTGAGCTCATATCTATCTTTGCAAGCTAAAATAGCTAAAGAAGCTTCTTTATCAAAAACATAACCCTCAGGAATAACAGGCAAGTCTTCATCATCACTTTCATCAATATAATCAGTTTCAATAATTTCTTTCTCTCTAGCCCTAGCAATTTGTTCATCAAGAAATTCACCAAGTGGCACAGTAGTATCAAGCATAGAAGTAGTTTCATCTTAATTATCATGCATAACAGAAGTGGCATCATCAATAACATGCGGCATATCAGAACGAATAGCAGAAGCAGGTTTAGGTGTCGCAAGCTTACTCAAAATAGAAGGTGAATCAAGTGCAGAGCTAGATGGCAGTTCCTTACCTCCCCTCGTAGTTGAGGGATAAATTGTTGTCTTAGCATCTTTCAAGCTCTTCATAGTGACCAGCAGATATAAATCCCAAGTGACTCAAAGAATAGAGCTATGCTCCCCGGCAATGGCGCCAGAAAATAGTCTTGATAACCCACAAGTATAGAGGATCACAACAGTTTTCGAGGGTAGAGTATTCAACCTAAATTTATTGATTCGGCACAAGGGGAGCCAAAGAATATTCTCAAGTATTAGCAGCTGAGTTGTCAATTCAACCACACCTGGATAACTTAGTATCTGCAGCAAAGTATTTAGTAGCAAAGTAATATGATAGTAGTGGTAACGGTAACAAAACTAATATTTTTGGTGTTTTGTAGTGATTGTAACAGTAGCAACGGAAAAGTAAATAAGCGAAAAACAATATGTGAAAAGCTCGTAGGCATTCGATCGGTGATGGAGAATTATGCTGGATGCGGTTCATCATGTAACAATCATAACATAGTGTTCGCACAGGAACACGTCACCGTGTACCCTCGACGCCGGGGGTGATGCACCGCAGCTCACGTCGAAGGAGACCCGCCGGAAGCGCGGTATGCAACACAATCCGGCGGGCGCTTTTGTACACCCGAAACCCCACACGCCCGAGAGGGACCCCGTCAGGGCACGTGGCGGCTATGGGCTGCCCTAGGTCGACCTGATCGCCCCTAGGGCCTCGAGGTTTGCCGTCCTGCAACAAGAAGAACGAACGAAGAACGAGGAAGAAGAAAAAAGGGAGAAGGTAAAAAAGATAAAAGATGGTACATGATTTATTCGATTGTGTGTTATTCAATCGGCCGTCACCCCTTAGCTATATAAGAGGGGGCTGGACGTCCCGCGCAAGGAAAAGACTTGGATTCACGTCTAAAACCCTAGTCAAATTCGGATTGGTTTTGTCCGAACTATTCAAAATTGTTCGGTCTAAAACTGGCCGCACATTGTGGGTCTCTTTTTAGGTGGTAAACGACCTTGGATGGAAACGAGCCCAAAAGCAATCTTGACCGTTTCAACGAGAAGAACAACTTTCATGTTGAACGTTTTTTCATCAGAGGTCATCTAGAGGGTCAAATCGCTTGCGCAAAACAGCTAATTATTTACGCACCTCATCAGACATACCCACATATGTGTCTGGTTCCGGGCGTCATATTTTGCTCACTGAAGGGTCGATCTGTGAGGGCTCTAACTTTTGCATTCGACCTCGGATAGGGACGATATTTATATCAAAATCAATCGGTTCGACGAGACGCACAACTTTCATGTTGAAACTTTCTCAATTTGAAGCCATCTAAATGGGGTTTCTATCCATTCTTTAATCTGGTGTCGATATGAGCATCTCTGAACTTTTCATAACTTTCGCATCCGAACTCCGTTTTAGACCATCTTCATATTCATCTTGATCTTCTTGAAGAGAGCCATCTCATGGTGACTTTCAATAGTAAGTTTGAATTAATCTTGACATAGTTTCAAGCCACTCTTTATAATCGTGCCACTTTTGAGCGTCAACACATAGGGTGAGACAGAACTAGCTCCAATTCATCAATGTAATGTAGGCATGTATTCTGAATATAGTCATAAGTGCTTATGGAAAAGAACTTGCATGACATCTTTTGCCCTACCCTCCCGTGGCAGCAGGGTCCTAATGAAAACTAAGGGACATTAAAGCCTCCTTTTAATAGAGTACCTGAACAAAGCATTAACACATAGTGAATACATGAACTCCTCAAACTATGGTCATCACCGGGAGTGGTCCCGATTATTGTCACCTCGGGGTTGCCGGATCATAACACATAGTAGGTAACTATGGACTTGCAAGATAGGATCAAGAACTCACATATATTCATGAAAACATAATAGGTTCAGATCTGAAATCATGGCACTCGGGCCCTAGTGACAAGCATTAAGCATAGCAAAGTCATAGCAACATCAATCTCAGAACATATTGGATACTAGGGATCAAACCCTAACAAAACTAACTCGATTACATGATAGATCTCATCCAACCCATCACCGTGCAGCAAGGCTACGATGTAATTACTCACGCACGACGGTGAGCATCATGAAATTGGTGATGGAGGATGGTTGATGATGATGACGGCGACGAATCCTCCTCTCCGGAGCCCCGAACGGACTCGAGAAGCCCTCCCGAGAGGTTTTAGGGCTTGGCGGCGGCTCCGTATCGTAAAACGTGATGAATCCTTCTCTCTTATTTTTTTCTCCCCGAAAGCAAATATACAGAGTTGGAGTTGAGGTCGGAGGAGCTCCAAGGGGCCCACGAGGTAGGGGGCGCGCCCTAGGGGGCAGGCACGCCCCCACCCTTGTGGCTAGGGTGTGGCCCCCCTAGTCTTCACCTTTTGCAAGGATTTTTTATTAATTCCAAATAGACGTTCTGTGAAGTTTCAGGTCATTACGAGAACTTTTGGTTCTGCACATAAATAACACCATGGAAAGTCTGCTGAAAACAGCGTCAGTCCGGGTTAGTTCCATTCAAACCATGCAAGTTAGAGTCCAAAAAAAGGGCAAAAGTGTTTGGAAAAGTAGATACGACGGAGATGTATCACTGCACATTCCTCCTCAACTCCTCATCCACAAAAACAAACAAGTCATTCATCATCGTTCCCTTGTGTCTGCCATGGCCAGCGTGAGTTCTGGGTCGAGAGATTGCCACCAGGGAGAGGCGAGCCTGGAAGCGGAAGCACGAGAGATGTCTCGCCTCGCCGCGAAAGCAGCCAACATGTCCCGCCGCACGGCCGTAGCAGCAGAGAGGTCCCGCCATGCCGCCGAAGCATCACGGAGGTCCCGCCGTGCCGTCGATGCAACAGACTGGTCCGGCCGCGCCGCGAAAGCAGAAGAGATGTCCCGCAGCACCGCAAATGCAGCAGAGATGTCCTCCCGCGCTGTGGCAGCCTAGGAAAATGTCTCGCGGGCAAGCGAGGACTCTTACAGGCGCATGCGTGCCCTCGTCCTTAGGCAGATGGATCAAATCACCAGGAGGGCGAGGTTGCAGGATGACCTGAAAGCCTCATTTGAACAGTCTACCGACGTCATCCGGCAACTAAATGAGGGAAATGTGAAGCTCCAGGCCGAGCGCGACCTGCTACGGGCGAAGATCATCAGAAGTGTGGAGCAGCAGGAGCAGACCACTGCCTTGTTGAAGAGGACCAGCGTCATCGTCGAGAAACTTATGGACGAGAATGCCATGCTGCGCATCGAGCGCAGAAGGTTGTTGGAGGAATCCGTGGATGCTCTCAAGAAGCATCTTGAGGACAAGAAAGAGCTCATCGCCGCTCTCTGCGGAGACTAGTTCCCGCGGCCTCCAGCAACACATCAACAAAGTAGAGATCAGCGAGCCAGATCATTGTCTTCCTTCTTCTTTTTCCCTTGTGTATTTCGGGTGTTGCCACATGTGGCTTTTTTTAATTATGTTCCTAAATATGTAAGACAATTATTATCCACTGTCATCGTCCTTATATTCATCATGCTTGCTATAAGTCGCAGTCGATGCTATATAGGTCTGTCAGATCTTACATCAAGATCCGTGCAAAACTTTCTTTTCAATTTTTCATTTTTCTCTCTTAAATCTTGGACCAGTGAGACATATAGCCACGTCGTAGAACATGTGCTCGGTTGCCATTAATGGGGACGTTGGGAGGGAGGTGCGCGGCGGGCAGTGGTCCAAGGGCTATTCTCCCGATGAGCACGTGCAGGGGTCTGATCGCACGACTCCCGTACTCAAATAACTAACACACACGACACCTCCTAGCCAATAAAAAAGGGGACGCGTGGAGGCACGTAATTGCTAAGTAGAACGCCCAAGTCATGGCAAATCGGACAGAACTTGTTCCAAAATGACTTTGTTGATTGTTAATGTGTGCATCTTGGCAAATCGGACAGAAAAATTACCACATCATGTGGTGCCATGTCATGACACCATGCCAGGTTTAATGATTTTCAGGCGTGTTTTGGATTTACAGGAATTAAAAAACCAAGTTTCTCAATCTTTCCGGCCGAGCCACGACGCCCAGATGTTTGAATTTCATTCTCATCTCTTGCATAGGACCTAGAAATTCACCCAAGGACACACATGTGGTTTTTCAAACAACTTTGATGCACTGGAGCATGTGCTTGTAGTTCAAATTTGAATTATGCACATTAAATGCACAGAAACTCAATTAATGTATAAAAAAGGCCAAACGAACCCAGAATAATTCCAAAATTTGGCACGATACTTCTATTTGGTCTAATTTGCCTATGTAAAAAAATTAAGGCAGGAGAAAGCAGTGTACATATGTCGTTTCGCACACGGAGGTGGCACGTTCCCTCTCGGAACCACGAGCCTTCTCGAGGGAAGCTCCGGTTTGCAAGAAGCTTACACCAAAGATTGTCCCAATTCAGCCAAAAAAATTACCGCAACATGTTGGTGCCATGTCATGACACCATGCCAAGTTTCATGATTTTCAGGTGTGTTTTGGATTTACAGGAATTAAAAAACCAAGTTTCTCAATCTTTCCGGTCGAGCCACAATACCCAGATGTTTGAATTTCATTCCCATTTGTTGCATTGGACCTATAAATTCACCCAAAGACACACTTGTGATTTTTCAAACAACTTTGGTGCACTGGAGCATGTGCCTGTAGTTCAAATTTGAATTATGCACATTAAATGCCCAGAAACTCAATTAATGTATAAAAAACGCCAAACAAACCCGGAATAATTCCAAAATTTAGCATGATACTTGTATTTGGTCTAATCTGCCAGTGTAAAAAAATTAAGACGGGAGAAGGCAGTGTACGTATGTCGTTTCGCACACGGAGGTGACACGTTCCCTCTCGGAACCATGAGCCTTCTTGAGGGAAGCTCCGGTTTGCAAGAAGCTTACACCAAAGCTTGTCCCAGTTCGGCCAAAAAAATTACTCAAACATGTTGGTGCCATGTCATGATACCATGCCAAGTTTCATGATTTTCAACCATGTTTTGGATTCACAGGAATTAAAAAACCAAGTTTCTCAATCATTCCGGCCAAGCCACGACGCCCAGATGTTTGAATTTCATTCCCATTTCTTGCATGGGACCTATAAATTCACCCAAAGACACACATGTAATTTTTCAACAAACTTTGGTGCATTGGAGCATGTGCTTGTAGGTCAAATTTGAATTATGCACATTAAATGCCCAGAAACTCAATTAATGCATAAAAATGCCAGATGAACCCGGAATAATTCCAAATTTAAGCACGACACTCATGTACTAGTTGCATGTTCACTGTACGTAAATGTTATAACAATTCAAACACCATCCTTTCCCTCCGTAACACCAATTTGTATTTCAAAACAAAATGAAAAAAATCAGGTATACCGCAAACAGTTTACTAGAAAGAATCGTGTGGGATGCGATATAAAATATCTTGTCGCACCGTCTTGTCTGTCTTATGCGGGAAGCTTCGTCGTCTACAGTCCACCGTCCCTGCTTGAACCATACTTGCACGCCAGTTTCTCGCGGCGCCGAGTGAAATATTTTTGCCACCGCGGAAATATTTATCTCCCTGCCCCTCCCTCCTACCAAAAGCCACATTTCCACTGTTCCTCCTTGCTTTCCAAGTTCAAACCTTCACTGTTGCTTACTGGCAGCTCAGCCTCCTCGCTGGCGACCCTTCTTCTTGCAGCGCCGCCTCCTCGCCAGCGACCCTTCTTCTTGGAGCGCCGACTCCTCGCCGGTGACCCTTCTTCTTGTTGCGCGACCTCGTCGATATGGTCAGGTAATCCACACCCCACCCACACCATCCTCCTCCTTTCCCGTCCCACATGCCCCGACCGACGGAGCGACACCTTCCACCAAAATCACTGCCCCCCTGCTCCAATTAAGTGCCGCCCATAGCCATTTTGCATGCAGTATAATGTGGAGCTCAGTAGCATGCGGCCGCACGCGCAAACGAGGTTGCTATGGCTGCCATGCGTGTCGACCACCAGATCTTGGAGGAGCACCTCGTCTTCGAGGCCACCGTCGATACCGCCACGCAGTTGTCTACATTAAAATACAGTTTGTCATGTTTTCTCGAGGCCACCGCCAGTGCCTTGTAGTGATTTGTCCTCTGTAATGTTAATATGCAATCTGATTTTCATTTAACAGTTTGGTCCTCTGAAATGTAATGTTGAGTTCACACTTTGGTCCAACAATTGCTACATTTCGTAGTACTGTTCTCAAGCATTCTTTGTTTTGTTAACTATCTTATCTTCTAGTACATGTTTCTATTCTGCAATGTCGTGCTCAGTTAACTATTTTGGTTCATTTGGTCTGCTGTCCATTTAACTGTTTGGTTCAGTTCTACAATTTGATTTTCATTTGCTGTGGGTACAATTTTGTATTGTTATGCATGTGACACCAATCGAATTTCGCTGTACTCAATTCATATTCTACTGATAGTATGTCAACTCTCAGTTAACCTGATCAAGATCTTCCTTATCTGTGTTGCAGGGAAACAATGGGAGACACTGCGGTTTACCATTTTGGTTTGTTCAAGCAGGGTCCTTTGGCTAATAGCACATTATTGTGCAGTTGCAGGAATCATTCTAATATTTAGGTTTCTTACAATTTGGTCTTGCACATGTAGGTCCTGCTGTCAGAGGCTTAGACCCACTATTCGACCCATTTTGCATATGGGGAAATGAGATGTCCATGAATATCAGTCAAGTCAAGAAACTCAGAAAGATTGTTAGGATGAAGAAACTTGCAACGAATAACAGCAAGATCTTTGTTTGCACAATGAAGAAAACATCAGTCTATAGGATGGTACCAACTCTTTTACCTTGTTTTTAAACCTTGCGCCATTTCAAAATTTACAGCAGTCATTTATGCATAGCTTTGTTTTCAGTACTTTTCAAAGCAAATCACCGATGATTACCTCTCAAACCACCTGCATGGTCAAGAGGCGAGGAAGGTATTCATTCAACACCCACGGTACAATATTGATGTCTTGCTGAAGAGGACAAAGGTTGGGCGGGTAATTATCCATAGCCACTGGCCTAATGTTGCAAGGACATTCAACATCACTAAAGGCTCAATATTTGCCTTCTGCATCTGCAGTTTCCCAGATGAGATTCATCTGTCTGTTTACCGTGTATGATGCTACTTTCCAAAGGTTTTTGATGCTGCATGTGAAACTTGGTGCTGTTGAGTAATGGCGTAACTGAGTGCCGAATCTATCTGATGTAATTTGATTATGAAATCCTTGTTGCTTTTATACGGATATGAAATATCTGGCGCATTTTATAAGAAATATCAGTTTGATTAGTACATGGATTATCAATAATAGGCTAATTACCCTGCTTATTGGGGTTTTCTATTGCAAACGGTTACTCAGACAGCGTTGTGGGCGATGAACTCAAACAACCCGCACGGTTTCTAGAAAGTAGGCATGTTCGATCAACTAACAATCACACACGGCTTCCGGCAGCGAACTGTTTGTGTTAGGCCACCTTGCAAAAACATTTCCACACAAAGACCTGTGTGTGATATACATACCTACGGAAATGGTTTTCTAGGATTCATCGTGTGGAATGTACATACCTACAGAAATGGTTTTTTAGGATTCACCGTGTGGGATGTACATACCTACGGAAATGATTTTCTGGGATACACCGTGTGGGATGTACATACCTACGGAAAGGATTTTCTCGGATTACCGTGTGGAATGTACATACCTACAGAAATGATTGGGTTTTGATGCCTCGCCCGATCGGACACGGCCCCAGCCTGGGTCCCAGGAGGGCCTATCCCCGACGATTTCTGTGTCGTGTGGGAAGGACCCGCCTATCGCCCACATTTACTTGGCGATGGTTCCAAATGCCATCGCGGAAAGGGTTTAAAACCCGTTTGTTTAGCACGTCATTGTACCAGTGAAACATGAGGAATCTGGAGAGGATTGTACGTGGAGAGGCGGACAGTCGGGACCCACCAGGTCTATGGCCGTACGCAAGCAAGTGCCTCATTGAAAAAAATACTTCCTCCTAATGCTATACTAACATTGGGGCCCACGGGTTTGTCAACATAGTTGCATTTTTTAGGTGCTTCAACGTAGTTACTAAAGGAGATAAGTTCACAAAGAAGCCGGGGAGCTGGCAGATATCATTTATTATCACTAGGGCAACAAGTATCAGCTGGGTTGTGGGCTGCCCCGTCTAGGCTTTCTTTTTTAACATGCGCAGCCCACGACATGCCGGTTTGTATTTACTTGAGGGCCGTCATGTATCGACCGGCCTATGGACCTCCCATCCGAGGTTTAATTTTCCTGAAACATCTGCAGCCCAATTTATGTATTTTTTGAAGAAAATGCAGAGGTCTATTCTATTTTTCAATATAAGAATAGGTACGCCTGGTCCAACTTATGTTTCCCTTCTAACTATATTACATATATTTTAATTATTTTATATGTTATTATATATTATTGTTATTGTCATCATATATTTAACATATACTTACATATGTAAGAACACAATATCACACATCTTATTAACTTATAAAAATAATTTCTTAACAATAAAAACCTGGATCTTTTCGGCAACGAAAATACTGGTGATTGTGTACAAAAGCTTGGTAAGATTTAAGGACCTATGTAATAATAAATCACTTATTATTTAAATATATTTATAACAAAATGCTCAGCCCCTGTTTATTTTTTGATAACATTGCTGCGCCCAACCCAACATTATAATAAGAATCAGCCCAGCAAAATCATGTATTTCGATAAAGTGCAAATGGCCTGTAATTTTTTAGGAAAAAAAAATAAATGGACCGCATGGACGCTACATTATTTGTTCACCCAGCCCAGCAAATGGACTATAGTTCTAAAAAAAGATCAAATTGACTGTTAATTCTAAAAAATGGGTTGAATACGTGCCACGTTTTTGGAGGCTGAAATGTGGGCCAATAGGTCGAAGCCAACGCAAGTCATTGTCAACTTAGTCAACAAATGATTCTGACATCGTTAGCCGTTGTATTTACATACAAATTTGCTTAGAACGGCAAAATAATACCGCATATAGGTAGATATAGTGGACTCATGTGGCAAAACTGGTCTAAAGGTTTTAGATGCACAAGTAGTGATCATACTTAGGGCAAAATGAAGGCTAGAAAAAGATTGAGAAGCGACCAACCAAGAAACGGATAATCTCATAAGAGAGCATTAAGCATAATTAAGACCGAATAATGCACCACAAGTATGATATAATTTCATTGCATAATTATTTACTTTCGTGCTTTGTCGGTGTACAAAAGTAGGGGCTCTCCTTTTGACCCCCTTACTTGTGCACGGGCAGTCAGAGCCGCGCGACGCGGCCACACTTAGCAGGGCAGAGGAGGGAAGCCGGAGAGAAGGCAAAGCACAAGACAACCAAGGCAACACCAAGACCAGAAACACATGAGGGAAAGAGGGCAAGGTAGACTCCCTCAGCAAAATCCTTGCCGAGGCAGCCTCCGCAGCCTCGGCAAGAGCCTTGCCGGGGCGACCTGCCCGATGCAAGCGGAGCAAGCCACTCTTGAGCTCACGGGTTCCAACCCAACCAACTACATTGGAACCAAGGCTCGGGAGGCGCCTCTGTGGTGGCATGCAGATCTTTGTCAAGATCATAAACATGTGAAATCAGATGAGGACCAGAAGATGGCGACCCTCGGCAGGATCCTGGCCGGGGAAACCCACAAGTCCCCCGGCAAGCGCCTTGCCGGCCACGACTGCAACGCCACAGCAAGACCCTTGCTGGGCCCCCGGCAAGACCCTTTCCAAGGGCATCGGCGGGGCCACTGCCAGGCCTGGACCAACCAAGACTCCACCGCCGTCCCCAGGCAGCTGCTAGCTCAACCAGCTGGGCAGGCACCTGCGTGGCGATGGGCGGCCTCTACACCGACTCAGCAAGCACCTGCGTGGTAGCATGCAACCCTTCGTGAAGGCTCCACCACCGCACCAACCCAGCAGCCAGCCAACGTGGCGCCGCGACACCTCGTCGGCACAGACGCGTCTAAAATCCAGGCAAGGCAGCGACAGCTGGGACGTGCTTCCTTGTCGTCCCCGATAAAGCAGGGGGACACGTCGGCAGCGCATTAAATGCGTTTGTCCTAAGGTCCCAGAGGATAGGCTTATCAACTGTAAACCTTTCCACCTCTTGTGTGCCACTGTGGCAACCCCTTTTGCCTATAAAAGGAGGCCTGAGGAGACTAGGAGAGGGATTCGGCTCTTTTCGGCAAGTTGCACCCCGTAGCTAGCTCAAGAACACAAGAACACTCAATACATCCACCAAAGCAGGACTAGTGTATTACGCATCTTCGCCGCCCGAACCTGGGTAAATGACCCGTGTGCTTCCTGTCAGACCTGCTCTTTGCACAACCTCGACCGTAGAAGGGATCCCACTGACCCCATAGGTGTCGTTCCCACCGACATCTTTGGCGCGCCAGGTAGGGGGCGCAGTGGTGGAAATCTGGTCTGATCGAAGCAGCGGCTTCATCGCGTCTGTCGTTCCAAGGAAGACGACGACCAAGCTTGACGGTACCATCTTCATATGCGGTGGACCCCCGTGCAACGACAGAAAAGCTAAGTAGTGCGAAACTTTAAGCGATCTCTTTTTATATATAAGGTTATTATCCTCGAAGGTCCTGCCCTATGTATGGAAAACTTGCATGCAAGGGGGCCCTTCCGCGATTGGAAACGCCCTTGCTCTATTTCGAGTCCACTCAACAGCTCAAGCAGCCGCGTCGAGAGCGGTAGGGTAGCCTTCTGCAATTAGCGACGCTCTCGGTTCTGACTCGAGTCAAGCTCGACAGTTCGAGCGGCCGCGTTGAGGGCGGTAAGGTGGCTCACCTGGCAGCAAGCATACCCGGCAGGCTATTGGGGATCCATCCTCAAGGCTCCGTGGCCTGCGTTACGCCCCGGCAAGCCTACCCGATTAACGTAGGGTGAACATACAAAGGGGGGATTGAATAGGAAAGTAACGTGCATAATATCAAAAGTACTATAGAGTTATATTACATCAAGTGTTGCTTCGGTTCTAACTAAAGATAAAAATTGTCTTGGTCATGAACTTGCAGCGGCAGTGAGGGACGGGGTGCCTAATCCCTACGCTGGCCCTCTACCCTTTGAATTCCGCCGATGCGGCTGGTAATGGGCTTGATACGCTCCTTGAGCGCTGCGAGGTCCGCATCCTCCGGCAAGCTATCCAGCGCGGCATTGAAGTCGAGTTTGGGATTCCAGTACGCCATCTTGGTGAGGACCTTGGTCATAGCACCCTAGCAAAGCCTCCGGGCCTCATCGGCCAGAGAGGCCGCCCGGCTGGAGTGAAGCTGCTCCAGGGCTCCGAAGACACCCTCAAAGAATAGGGTCAGCTTGGCGTTGGGGCTCGCGTTGCGCTCCGGGGTGTACCTCAGATTTGGCATCCCCATGGTGGCCAGCTGCATGGTGATCCTGCCGGCGACGTCTTCGAGGCGGCCGATCCAGCGATTCTCACCATCCACAAAATCCCTGTGGTTGGCGGCTTCATTCTTCCGCTGCTGCTTCTCGGCCTCCAGATCCTTGGCCAGGGTCTCCTCCTGGGCCTTGGCCTCCGAGAGCGTCTCCTCAAGGCCCTCCAGCTTCAGCTTCAGGTCTTTGATGGAGTCGTTGGTCTTGGAGAGCTGCTCCGCCTTGCCAAGGACTGCGCCCTGCGCCTCCACCACAGCACCGTTATCGTGCTCTTCTCCTCGGCCAGCTTCTGGGTCTGGTCCTTTAGCCCGTCCCGCTCCACCTCCAGCTCCTTCACCTTGCTGGCGTGAACCAGAGCCTGGGCATTGAGTGCCTCCCTGTGCCTCTACTCCAGCTCTTGGGTCCGCTGCACGACGAGATTCTCCACCTCCTCATCCTTGTCGTGGAGCGTTGTGGCAAGCTTCTCCTCACGCGCGGCAAGGTCCTCCTCCTAGGAGTTCAGCGTGGCCTGGTGCTGGGTTCCAGCGGCCTCAGCCTCGGCGGCCAGGTTCATCACCGTCTCCTGGGCCTTCTCGATGTCGGCCCGCTTCATGGTGAGCTCCACCTCGCGCTTGGCCAGCTCGCCCTAGGCGGCCTTCAGCTCCTCCCAAGCTTGGCGGAACCAAGTTTGCGTCTCGGCGACGCGTCCCTTGAGGTCCGCCTCCGCCTTGTCCACCGTTGCCATCCTGGACTTGGCCTTGTCCAGGCGGGCGCGATGGACCGCCTGGAGCTTCCGAAAGCTGGCGCCCATGGCCTGGAGAAGCCGCTCCTCCTGAGAACCGTCGCTACCGGCGCTCGGCTCGTCAACAACCTCGAGCCCGGCGGCGGCAAGCACCTCTTCGTCGAACACCTCTCCCTCGATGGGCGCCCTGGAGCTCGACGACCCTAGGAGGTGGATGAACAGGTCGTCGCTCACCCTCAGGTACCTGCCTGAGCCAGAGGCAGCGGAGGAGGAAGGTTGGTCGTCAACCACCTCCTCCTCGGCAGCGGCCTTGCCGGCCTCCTCGGCAGTAGCCTTGGCGGGCTCCCCGGCAGGCCCCTTGGCGGCCTCCTCAGCGGCACCCTTGGCGGCCTCCTCGGTGGCGATCTTCTCGGCCTCCGCCGCGGCATCCTTGGCGACATCCTCGATGACGGTGTCTATATCCTCCGGATCCACCGAGAGAGGATCTGAATACCAAGAAGGGGATGAGGCAAAGCCAAGACCAAGATTCAGAAAGAAGAGAAAAGGAACAGGGACGGAAGGGGAGTGACTTACCCATGCCGGGCTGGGAAACAGAGTCCCCTCCCCACCAACATTTGGCGCTGAGGCGAAGCCACCAGCGCCCGAGTTCGCCTCCTCCTCCTCCGTGTGCATGGGCTCGGTGCTTGGCGCCCTTACCGGGGACGCCCCTCGGGGTGGCGTGGTCGATAGGGGCAGCATGTTGGAGTAAGCCCTCTGTGGCTCCTCCTGCTGTTGTCCTCCTCCTGCAACCACGGCAAGGCCAGCACCAAGAGATCATGCCCCCAACACACGTTGACGAGGGGTGAGTGATTAACTTACGCTGGGGGCTGTGTCGGGGGCTGCTGTCTGGGCTGCTCAACACCACCAGCGGTGTACCGGAAGCGCCGGTCGGGGGCTGGCCGCTTGCTGAAGCGCTGGCCCTCTTTACCCTCTGGGCTAGTGTCTCCGCATCCCTGCAAAGATGGAAACAACTCGAGGTAAGCGGCACAATCTGAGGCGGTGGGGATGACAGAAAGGAACAAGACACTTACTCGTCCTCCACCTCCTCTTCTGCCGCCTTCCTCTTCCTCCTTGGCTGAGGGACCCAAAATCGAAGACGACCTCCGCGTCAACATCTTCCGGAGGAGGGGAAGCTGGTGGAGTCCGAGGATGCTTCGACGAAGAGGAGGCAGTTGCTTTCTTCTTCGTCGCCGCAGCCCTTGTCTGGCACACATACTCCTCCTGGGCTTGCCGCGGTTGTACGGCCCTGCCTGGCCGGACCGACTCGCCAGAGGTGGCCCGCCGCAGGACTCGCCCTCTTCCCGTGACCGAAGGGTCGACAGCCTCGGCCTCCTCCTCCGACGACTCATCGACCACATCCTCAATGAGAGGGGCCCCGGTGCAGGCACTGCTGGCCTCCCCAGCGGACTCCGCCCACTGGGCAAGCTCCTTCTCCTCTGCGGCTGCCGCAGCCTTATCCTCCACGTCGTAGGCACTGCCAGCCTCCTTGGCGAGCTCCGCCTCCGTCGCTTTGGCGGCAATGTAGTCCAGCTCCGCCTGGGTGGTGTCCTGGACGAGCCGCGGCTCATCGCGGACATACTTCTCCTCCAGGGTGTCAAAAAACTCCTGCACCTGATCCTCCGATGGCTCGGCCCAATTTGGGACGAGGCCGTGCGCGTTGAACTCCGGCATCAAGGCGATGATGTTGTTTTGGCGCGAGTTGTTGCTCAGCGGGAACACCCCGCCAACAACTTAAACAAGGGCCCCTTGGCAACCTTGCCGGCCTTCGCAGCCTTGCCGGACCGCTCGACCTTGCCGTTGCAGTTCACGTCGAGCTGGAAGAGCCGCTGACAGAAGTGGGCATGCCCCATCACTGTGAGGTTGTGGTCCAAGCTGGGGCGAAGCCTCATGATGTCGCCGCATTCGTGAAAAGCCAGGTCGGCCTCCCCTTGTTGTGCAGCAGAGCGATTCGGCGGCGGATGAAATCCGCCCCGATCATGTCAAGTGTGAGCCCAGCCTCGGTGAGGCGAAGAATCCTGGTGGTCGCGACCGTGAGCTTCGCGTCGTCGGCGTCGACATCGCTCCAGTCACTTCGGCGAACCGGCGGCGCCTGGTGAACCTCGCAGACTGCTGGTGGATCCTCATCCTCAATCTAGCACCACCGGACCCACCACTCCTCCCACCTCTCCTTCTGAGCGCCCTCCGGATATGTCCCCTTGGACCTTGGGATCTAGGCGACACAACCGGAAATGGTGCCCTCTTTTGGTTCCGAGGGAAGAAGTAGTGGCGGAAGAGCGCCGTGTTGGGATGCACCCCGACGAAGCCCACTCAGAGGTGCGCAAAAAGAGCCATGCACGCCACAACATTTGGGGTAAAATCCAGAAGGTGGAAGCCGTAGGTGTGCATGATGTCGGTGAAGAAATCAGAGAAGGGGGGCAGAGGCCACAAGAAAAGTAGTCGACGAAGAATGGGTACCGATTTGGGCCGGCCTTGCCGAAGGCAGTAGGGATGACGCGCGTGGCTGGGTGCCCTGTCGTCTCCCCCCTGTCTTGCACCCCCACAAGTGCTTCAAGTAGTCTCGGAGGTGGATTGCGTCGACCGCCGTGGGGAAGAAGGCGGACTGCGTCCGCCGCACCGCCAACTAGCTCTCCGGCGGCTCGTTCGTCCTGGCGTCCTTGGCCACTCCCTTGCCGCTGCTGATCTTGGGTGCCATGACGGCTGCGGGAGGCGAGGAATGAAGGATGGCAAAGGCGCGGCAGCGGCGAGCGAAGGCAAGAGCTTGAGAGGCAGGAAGAAGGGGACGGCGGTTCCGAGATTGGGGAAAGCACAGAGGGTTAATGAGCAGCGCACCCGCAGTTATTCCTTTTTACTGGAAGGCACGGGCTGCCTCTTTTCCCATTAATTGTGATGTGACGCATGCGTGCGGGAACCGCCCCACGCATGACCCCCACGTCACGCACGACCCTCCACGTCGCGTGTTCAACGCGGTCGTGGAGAAGCGCAGCGGACGGAAAGTTACTGCGGTGAAATCTGCCCCACCTATCCGCGCACCGTTCTGGGCCTGGCCCAACAACGCGTCGCACTTATGTGTGGCCCAGACCCGGGGGCTCCTGTCGGTGTACAAAAGTAGGGGCTCTCCTTTTGACCCCTTTACTTGTGCACGGGCAGTCAGAGCCACGCGTCGCGGCCACATTTAGCAGGGCAGAGGAGGGAAGCCGGAGAGAAGCTAAAGCATAAGACAACCAAGGCAACGCCAAGACCAGAAACACAGGAGGGCAAGAGGGCGAGGTAGACTCCCTCGGCAAGATCCTTGCCGAGGCAGCCTCCGCAGCCCCGGCAAGAGCCTTGCCGGGGCGACCTGCCCGATGCCAGCGGAGCAAGCCACTCTTGAGCTCACGGGTTCCAACCCAACCAACTACATTGGAACAGAGGCTCGGGAGGCGCCTCTGTGGTGGCAAGCAGATCTTCGTCAAGATCATAAACATGTGAAATCAGATGAGGACCAGAAGACAGCGACCCTCGGCAGGATCCTGGCCGGGGAAATCCACAAGACCCCCGGCAAGTGCCTTGCCGGGGATGACTGCAACGCCACATCAAGACCCTTGCCATGCCCCCGGCAAGACCCTTGCCGACGGCATCAGTGGGGCCACTACTAGGCCTGCACCAGCCAAGACTCCCCCGCCGTCCCCAAGCAGCTGCTAGCTCAACCAGCTGGGTAGGCAATGCTACCTCTTGAGCACTGCATTGGTTTTCCCTTGAAGAGGAAAGGGTGATGCAATAAACTAGCGTAAGTACTTCCCTCAGTTTTTGAGAACCAAGGTATCAATCCAGTAGGAGACCACGCACGAGTCCCTCGCACCTACACAAACAAATAAAAACCTCGCAACCAACGCAATAAAGGGGTTGTCAATCCCTTCACGATCACTTACGAAAGTGAGATCTGATAGATATGATAAGATAATATTTTTGGTATTTTTATGATAAAGATGCAAAGTAAAATAAAAGGGCAAAATAAATAACTAAGTGTTGGAAGATTAATATGATGGAAAATAGACCCGGGGGCCATAGGTTCCACTAGTGGCTTCTCTAAAAAGCATAAGTATTACGGGGGGTGAACAAATTACTGTTGAGCAATTGATAGAATTCAACATAGTTATGAGAATATCTAGGTATGACCATGTATATAGGCATCACGTCCGTGAGAAGTAGACTGACTCCTGCCTGCATCTACTACTATTACTCCACACATCGACCGCTATCCAGCATGCATCTAGAGTATTAAGTTCATAAGAACAAAGTAACGCTCTAAGCAAGATGACATGATGTAGAGGGATAAACTCATGCAATACGATATAAACCCCATCTTGTTATCCTCGATGGAAACAATACAATACATGCCTTGCTGCCCCTTCTATCACTGGGAAAGGACATCACAAGATTGAACCCAAAGCTAAGCACTTCTCCAATTGCAAGAAAGATCAATCTAGTAGGCCAAACCAAACTGATAATTCGAAGAGACTTGCAAAGATAACCAATCATACATAAAAGAATTCAGAGAAGATTCAAATATTGTTCATAGATAAACTTGATCATAAACCCACAATTCATCGATCTCAACGAACACACCGCAAAAGAAGATTACATCTAGATCTCCATGAGAATCGTGGAGAACTTTGTATTGAGATCTAAACAGAGAGAAGAAGCCATCTAGCTAATAACTATGGACCCGAAGGTCTGAGGTAAACTACTCACACATCATCGGAGAGGCTATGGTGTTGATGTAGAAGCCCTTTGTGATCAATGCCCCCTCCGGCGGAGCGCCGAAAAACACCCCAAGATGGGATCTCACGGGTACAGAAGGTTGCGGCAGTGGAATTAGGTTTTTGGCTCCGTATCTGGTAGTTTGGGGGTACATAGGTATATATAGGAGGAAGAAGTACGACGGTGGAGCAACGTGGGCCCCATGAGGGTGGAGGGCTCGCCCTGGGGGTAGGCGCACCCCCCTTCCTCGCGCTCTCCTGGTTGCTTTCTTGACGTAGGGTCCAAGTCCTCTGGATCACGTTCGTTCCGAAAATCACGTTCCTGAAGGTTTCATTCCGTTTGGACTCCGTTTGATATTATTTTTCTGCGAAACACTGAAATAGACAAAAAACAGCAATTCTGGGCTGGGCCTCCGGTTAATAGGTTAGTCCCAAAAATAATATTAAAGTGTATAATAAAGCCCATTAACATCAAAATAGAATATAATATAGCATGGAACAATAAAAAATTATAGATACGTTGGAGATGTATCAAGCATCCCCAAGCTTAATTCCTGCTCATCCTCGAGTAGGTAAATGATAAAAATAGAATTTTTGATGTGGAATGCTACTTGGCATAATTTTCAGTTTAATTCTCTTAATTGTGGTATGAATATTCAGATTCGAAAGATTCAAGACAAAAGTTTAATATTGACATAAAAATAATAATACTTCAAACATACTAACTAAGCAATTATGTCTTCTCAAAATAACATGGCCAAAGAAAGTTATCCCTACAAAATCATATAGTCTGGCTATGCTCTATCTTCACCACACAAAGTATTTAAATCTTGCACAACCCCGATGACAAGCCAAGCAATTGTTTCATACTTTTGGTGTTCTCAAACTTTTCCAATCTTCACGCAATACATGAGCGTGAGCCATGGACATAGCACTATATGTGGAATAGAATGGTGGTTGTGGAGAAGACAAAAAGGGAGAAGATAGTCTCACATCAACTAGGCGTATCAACGGGCTATGGAGATGCCCATTAATAGATATTAATGTGAGTGAGTATGGATTGCCATGCAACGAATGCACTAGAGCTATAAGTATATGAAAGCTCAACAAAAGGAACTAAGTGGGTGTGCATCCAACTCGCTTGCTCACGAAGACCTAGGGCATTTTGAGGAAGCCCATGATTGGAATATACAAGCCAAGTTCTATAATGAATAATTCCCACTAGTATATGAAAATGATATCATAGGAGACACTCTATCATGAAGATCATGGTGCTACTTTGAAGCACAAGTGTGGTAAAAGGATAGTAACATTTTCCCTTCTCTCTTTTTCTCTCATTTTTTTATTTGTGCCTTTTCTCTTTTTTTATGGCCTCTTTTTTTTGTTCGAAGTCTCATCCCGACTTGTGGGGGAATCATAGTCTCCATCATCCTTTCCTCACTTGGGAGTTGGGACAATCCTCTAAAAATGATGATCATCACACTTTTATTTACTTACAACTCAACAATTACAACTCAATACTTAGAACAAAATATGACTCTATGTGAATTCCTCCAGCGGTGTACCGGGATATGCAATGAATCAAGAGTGAAATGTATGAAAGAATTATGAACGGTGGCTTTGCCACAAATAGGATGTGAACTACATGATCATGCGAAGCAATATGACAATGATGGAGCGTGTCATAGTAAATGGAACGGTGGTAAGTTGCATGGCAATATATCTCGGAATGGCTATGGAAATGCCATGATAGGTAGGTATGGTGGCTGTTTTGAGGAAGGTATATGGTGGGTGTATGATACCGGCGAAAAGTGCGCGGTATTAGAGAGGCTAGCAATGGTGGAAGGAAGAGAGTGCGTATAATCCATGGACTCAACATTAGTCATAAAGAAATCATATATTTATTGCAAAAGTCTACAAGTTATCAAAGCAAAGTATTACGCGCATGCTCCTAGGGGGATAGATTGGTAGGAAAAGACCATCGCTCGTCCCCGACCGCCACTCATAAGGAAGACAATCAATAAATAAATCATGCTCCAACTTCATCACATAACGGTTCACCATACATGCATGCTACGGGAATCACAAACTTTAACACAAGTATTCCTCAAATCCACAACTACTCAACTAGCATGACTCTAATATCACCATCTTTATATCTCAAAACAATTATCAAGCATCAAACTTCTCATAGTATTCAACACACTCATAAGATAATTTTTACTAATCCTGGATGCCTTTTACTTTAGGACTAATTTCTCAATTTAAGCAAATTACCATGCTGTTTTGTAGGACTCTCGAAATAATATTAGTGAAGCATGAGAGAACAATAGTTTCTATAAAACAAATCCACCACCGTGCTCTAAAAGATATAAGTGAAGCACTAGAGCAAAAACTATATAGCTCAAAAGACATAAGTGAAGAACATAGAGTATTCTAATAAATTCTGAATCATGTGTGTCTCTCTCAAAATGTGTGTACAACAAGGATGATTGTGGCAAACTACAAATAAAGACTCAAATAATACAAGACGCTCCAAGAAAAACACATATCATGTGGTGAATAAAAATATAGCTCCAAGTGAAGTTACCGGTGGAAGTAGATGAAAGAGGGGATGCCTTCCGGGGCATCCCCAAGCTTTGGCTTTTTGGTGTCCTTAGATTATCTTGGGTTGCCATGGGCATCCCCAAGCTTAGGCTTTTTGGTGTCCTTAGATTATCTTGGGTTGCCATGGGCATCCCCAAGCTTAGGCTCTTGCCACTCCTTGTTCCATAATCCATCAAATCTTTTACCCAAAACTTGAAAACTTCACAACACAAAACTTAACAGAAAATTTCGTGAGCTCCGTTAGCGAAAGAAAACAAAACACCACTTCAAGGTACTGTAATGAACTCATTCTGTATTTATATTGGTGTTAAACCTACTGTATTCCAACTTCTCTATGGTTTATTAACTATTTTACTAGCCATACACTACTAGGAAAAGGGCTATAGATAATATGGACATTAATGGCGCACCACACATGTGGTGCGCCACTACTATATATTAATGGCGCACCATGTGTTGGTGCGCCATTAGTGTCCAAATACTAATGGCGCACCACATCCACGGTGCGCCATTAGTAACAATATTTTTTTTTCAAAACTAGTAATGGCGCACCAGGGGATAGTGCGCCATTACTAGTTAAACTAGTAATAGTGCACCACATCCACGGTGCGCCACTAGTAATTTTTTAAAAAAAAAATTCAATTTTTTTTTATTTTTTTTTATTTTTTTTTTCAAAACTAGTAATGGCGCACCAGAGGATAGTGCGCCATTACTAGTTAAACTAGTAATAGCGCACCACATCCATGGTGCGCCACTAGTAATTTTTTTCAAAAAAAAAATTCAATTTTTTTTATTTTTTTCAAAACTAGTAATGGTGCATTGTGTGTGTGTGTGTGGTGCGCCATTACTAGTTGAATTAGTAATGGCGCACCACTCCCATGGTGCGCCATTACTAACATGGCCCAAAAATCCACGAATCCCCGTGGACCGCCTTTTCAGTTTTTAAAAAATAAAAGAAAATGATGGAAATGTCAAAAAAAATAAAAGAAAATAAGTTTCCCATGTGATATGTGGTCTACTTGTTGGGAAAATTTACAAATATGAATTTCGACTTTACTTGCAAAATCTCTCTGGAATTTGTAAAATGGGCATAACTTTTGCATACGAACTCGGATTAAAAAGTTTTTATATGAAAAATTATCTACTCGAAAAGTCCGTTAAACATTTTCAAAATCCTCAAAAACCTAAACGAAAAAAAGTTACAGGGCTTTTAAGATCTAGAGGGGAAAAATGAAAAAAAAATCAAACTTACTAGTGACGCACCGTTTGCTAGGTGCGCCACTAGTAACAGAAAAAAAAATTGGTTTCGAATTTTTTTTTTGAAATTTTTTTCAAAAAATGATACGTAATATGACCGGGATGTTTGAAATAATTTTCAAATTTTCGTCATACTCATGAACATGAACAAAGTCCTAGACATCAACAAGGTTTAATAGGATTGATATGATAGATATATCAACAAGTGCATGTTAAGTGAGGTGGTGCTGGGTTGGATAGAACTGCGAAGTTAAGCGTGCTCCTGCTGGAGTAGTGTGAGGATGGGTGACCTTTCGAGAAGTTTGACCACTTAGTGCGATTTGACTTGACATTAAGCATATTGACCCAAGATTAAGCCATAGTGACCCGAGATAAAGAACAAAATGAAAAAAAATTGAAAAAAAAATTCTGAAAAAATATTTGAAAAAAATTTGTTAGTAATGGCGCGCTTCTATGTGGTGCGCCATTACTAAGTCAGATAGTAATGGCGCACCGTGTGATATACTAATGGCGCACTCCCTGGTGCGCCATTAATATAAAATTCTAATGGCGTGATGCTAGTGGCGCACCTGTAGTGCGCCATTAGTAGCCAAAACAGGTGCGCCACTAGCAGGCCTTTTCCTAGTAGTGATAGATTCATCGAAATAAGCAAACAACACACGAAAAAAAGAATCTGTCAAAAATAGAACAGTCTGTAGTAATCTGTAACTAACGCAAACTTCTGGAACTCCAAAAAATCTACCAAAATAGGACGACCTACACAATTTGTTTATTGATCTGCTGCAATTGGAATCAATATTCTATCACGTTATGGTGATTTTTAACAATTGTTTTCGTGAACAGGAAGTTTCTGGAATTTTCAGCAAGATCAAATAACCATCATCCAAGAGGATCCTATAGGTTTAACTTGGCACAAACACTAATTAAAACATAAAAACAAATCTAATCAGAGGCTAGATCAAAGATTTATTCCTAAACAGAAGCAAAAAGCAAAAAACTAAAAATAAAATTGGGTTGCCTCCCAACAAGCGCTATCGTTTAACGCCCCTAGCTAGGCATAAAAGCAAGGATAGATCTAGGTATTGCCATCTTTGGTTTCAGGGAAGAAAAGAGCAAACTTATTATCTATGGAATTAATCTTTATATTTTGATAAAGCACGTGGCTATTAATGGTAGAAGAAAGATTAAGCACGTTGCGGAAATTTGCATCTAAGCTAGCTTTTATCTCTTTGATAGATTCATTTTGGTAGGAGAGCAAAAGAGATGTAGATCGAACTTTCTCATTCATGCGGTGCCCAAATATGGTTTTCATCTTTTCATAAGTATCTACGGCATCCCCTTCAAGAAAACCTTCTTCAAATATAGAATCTAAGACATGCTTAAATGAAGAAGGTAGGGCAACATAAAAGCCCTTCAAGTAAATTTCAATTTGGTATTGGGGTACATAGTTATCCTGGATCCTTAACAGTCTATCCCAAGAATCTTTCAAAGATTCATCGAGTAAATAACAAAAAAATCCGGAACCATCTTTATCAAAATTATTACGACTCTCATTGACAACTCCGGCAGGTTTTTTCATAGCATTATTTATGAGTTTAGGTAGAATAGAAGGATCGTCCAAAGTACTAAAGCTCGGGAGAAAACCCCCAACTCTTTTTGGTTCCGACATGGCGAAGTAAAGGTGAGCGAAAAAGAGGGCGAATAAAACGGCATGGGTGAAGTGGGGGAGAGGAAAACGAGAGTAAACTGGCAAATAATGTAATGCGAGGGGTAAGGGTTTGTGATGGGTACTTGGTATGTCTTGACTTGACTTGACTTGGCGTAGATCTCCCCAGCAACGGCGCCAGAAATCCTTCTTGCTACCTCTTGAGCACTGCATTGGTTTTCCCTTGAAGAGGAAAGGGTGATGTAGTAAAGTAGCGTAAGTATTTCCCTCAGTTTTTGAGAACCAAGGTATCAATCCAGTAGGAGACCACACACGAGTCCCTCGCACCTACACAAACAAATAAAAACCTCGCAACCAACGCAATAAAGGGGTTGTCAACCCCTTCACGGTCACTTAAGAAAGTGAGATCTGATAGATATGATAAGATAATTTTTTTGGTATTTTTATGATAAATATGCAAAGTAAAATAAAAGGGCAAAAAAATAACAAAGTGTTGGATGATTAATATGATGGAAAATAGACCCGGGGGCCATAGGTTTCACTAGTGGCTTCTCTCAAGAGCATAAGTATTACGGTGGGTGAACAAATTACTGTTGAGCAATTGATAGAATTGAGCATAGTTATGAGAATATCTAGGTATGACCATGTATATAGGCATCACGTCCGTGAGAAGTAGACTGACTCCTGCCTGCATCTACTACTATTACTCCACACATCGACCGCTATCCAGCATGCATCTAGAGTATTAAGTTCATAAGAACAGAGTAACGCTCTAAGCAAGATGACATGATGTAGAGGGATAAACTCATGCAATATGATATAAACCCCATCTTGTTATCCTCGATGGCAACAACAAAATACGTGCCTTGCTGCCCCTACTGTCACTGGGAAAGGACACCGCACGATTGAACCCAAAGCTAAGCACTTCTCCCATTGCAAGAAAGATCAATCTAGTAGGCCAAACCAAACTGATAACTCGAAGAGACTTGCAAAGGTAACCAATCATACATAAAAGAATTCAGAGAAGATTCAAATATTGTTCATAGATAAACTTTATCATAAACCCACAATTCATCGGTCTCAACAAACACACTGCAAAATAAGATTACATCGAATAGATCTCCACGAGAATCGTGGAGAACTTTGTACTGAGATCCAAAGAGAGAGAAGAAGCCATCTAGCTAATAACTATGGACCCCGAAGGTCTGAGGTAAACTACTCACACATCATCGGAGAGGCTATGGTGTTGATGTAGAAGCCCTCCGTGATCAATGCCCCCTCCGACGGAGCGCCGGAAAAGGCCCCAAGATGGGATCTCACGGCATGTAAGGTTGCGGCAAAGGAATTAGGTTTTGGCTCCGTATCTGGTAGTTTGGGGGTACGTAGGTATATATAGGAGGAAGAAGTACGTCGGTGGAGCAACATGGGCCCCACGAGGGTGGAGGGCGCGCCCGGGGGGTAGGCGCGCCCCCCTGCCTCGTGCTCTCCTGGTTGCTTTCTTGACGTGTGGTCCAATTCCTCTGGATCACGTTCGTTTCAAAAAGCACGTTCCCGAAGGTTTCATTCCGTTTCGACTCCGTTTGATATTCTTTTTCTGCGAAACACTAAAATAGACAAAAAAGCAGCAATTCTGGGCCGGGCCTCCGGTTAATTGGTTAGTCCCAAAAATAATATAAAAGTGTATAATAAAGCCCATTAACATCCAAAACAGAATATAATATAGCATGGAACAATAAAAAATTATACATACGGTTGAGACATATCAGGCACCTGCGTGGCACGGGCGGCCTATATACCGACTTAGCAAGCACCTGCATGGTAGCATGCAACCCTTCGTGAAGGATCCACCATCGCGCCAGCCCAGCAGCCAGCCAACGTGGCGCCGCAACACCTCGTCGGCACAGACGCGTGTCACGGCAAGGCGAGGCGGCGACAGCTGGGACGTGCTTCCTTGACGTCCCCTATAAAGCAAGAAACGTCGGCAGCGCATTAAATGTGTTTGTCCTACGGTCCCAGAGGATAGGCTTATCAACTGTAGACCTTTCCACCTCCTGTGTGCCACTGTGGCAACCCCTTTTGCCTATAAAAGGAGGCCCGAGGCGACCAGGAGAGGGATTCGGCTCTTTTGGGCAAGTTACACCTCATAGCTAGCTCAAGAGCACAAGAACACTCAATACATCCACCAAAGTAGGTCTAGTGTATTACGCATCTTCCTGGCTCAAACCTGGGTAAACGACCCGTGTGCTTCCTATCAGACCTGCTCTTTGCACAACCTCGCGCCCGCCGACCGTAGAAGGGATCCCAGTGACCCCATAGGTGTCGTTCCCACCGACATGCTTCCATAGGGAATCACAAACCTTAACACCAATATTCTTACTAAAGCATAATTACTCATCAAGATGACTCACATATCACATCATCATATCTCAAAACTACTAAGAGTCAAGTTTATTTAGTAATCTTCATGAAAGTTTTTATTATATCCTTCTTGGATATCTATCACTTTGGAAATAATTTTCATATGTTGCTTTTGACAAGCTCAAACAAATATAAGTGAAGATCATGAGCGTAATTTTTCTTTCTCTCAAATTAAATTAAGTGAAGCAAGAGAGAATTTCTTGAAAATTTTACTAACTCTCAAATGAATCTAAGTGAAGCAAGAGAGCATTTCTTCAAAAATACTAAAGCACACTGTCGGAATCAAAACCGGTGGATCTCGGGTAGGGGGTCCCGAACTGTGCGTCTAGGCGGATGGTAATAGGAGACAAGGGACACGATGTTTTTAACCAGGTTCGGGCCCTCTCGATGGAGGTAATACCCTACTCCTGCTTGATTAATATTGATGATATGGGTAGTACAAGAGTAGATCTACCACGAGATCAAGGAGGCTAAACCCTAGAAGCTAGCCTATGGTATGATTGTGGTTCGTCCTACGGACTAAAACCCTCCGGTTTATATAGACACTTGATAGGTTAGGGTTACACAGAGTCGGTTACAATGGTAGGAGATCGACATATCCGTTTCGCCAAGCTTACCTTCCACGCCAAGGAAAGTCCCATCCGGACACGGGACGAAGTCTTCAATCTTGTATGTTCATAGTCTTGGAGTCCGGCCGTGACGATAGTCCAGCTATCCGGACACCCCCTAGTCCGGACTCCTCAAGAGCCCCTCAACCAGGCTTCAATGACGACGAGTCCGGCGCGATATTGTCTTCGCATTGTAAGGCGGGTTCCTCCTCCAACACTTCATAGAAGGTTTTGAACACAAGGATAGTGTCCGCTCGCAAAACAATTTCCACATAACACCGTAGAGAGAATAATTTTGCACAGATCTGATGACGATTCATGCGTGACATCACACCACGGCCAGGCCTTTATATGATCTTTTTTATTTTTCCACCTCAGTGTGTTTAGCGAGGCGGTTTCCTTGGCACGTCTTAACAAAGCATAGATCGTGCCCCCTTATTTCGGGATTCTCATCAATACAGACGTGGGTAACCCATCCGCGCCATTGATTACGGCGCTTGGGAAATAAGCGAGTTTTACCAGGCTGGTGGGGACGATAGCGTCGTCTCATCCATATAAGGGATAAGGATCCACCTTTTCACCCACGCCTTCTTCCTCCTTTGCTTATCCATTTCACAAGACTCGAGCTCCAGCGCCCAAGTCCGCACATCCCACCTCAACCTTCTCCAACCATGTCAGGAGCGGGAGGCAGGTAGATGGCCTCCTCCGTCATGGAGGGGCACATCGCAAGACTACGGGAAGCCGGATACTTGTCCGGCGACATCGCGCATAGGCTGCCCGATGCGGGGCAGCTTATTCCAACCCCCGGGCCCCATGAGAGGGTAGTGTTTCTCCCCCACTTCCTCCGCGGACTAGGTTTTCCACTTCACCCATTTGTCCGGGGGCTCATGTTCTACTATGGCCTGGACTTCCACGACCTGGCCCCGAATTTCATCCTCAACATCTCGGTGTTTATCGTCGTGTGCGAGGCTTTCCTCTGCATCCAGCCCCACTTCGGCTTATGGCTGAAGATCTTCAACGTCCGGCCAAAGGTAGTGGGCGGCCGCCAAGCGGAGTGCGGAGGCGCCATGGTTGGCAAGATGGCCAAAGTCCCATGGCTCGAAGGCGCCTTCGTGGAGACAATAAAGGGGTGGCAATCGGGGTGGTTCTACATCACCGAGCCCCGCAACACCGAATGGGTGGCGGCCCCCGAATTCAGATTTGGCTTCCCCACACGGCTCTCGTCATGGAAAGAGACGGGCCTGACATGGGGGAATTCGGACGAGACATCCGGACTTCAAACATGCGTCCGAAACCTGGTGGCCAAGAATCTTAGGCTTGTCGACGTAATCGGTGATGCTCATCCGCCGGATTCTCCCATGCCAACAACGGGCCTTCAATTTGTGGGAGTTCGATCCGGCACAGCACCGAACCTTGAGCCGCTCTTCGACACTACGCACGAAGACGCTGGAAGGTGCTGTTCAAGGGCGCTAAAGTTCCGAAAGATCCGCTACCAAAGATCGCGGATACAGCTCGCAGCGTCAAGCCGGGCGAGGTAAGTTATTTTACCCTTTATGGGACTCTTTTTCATAGATTGACTCTACGGGATCTAAAACTCCCTAATCTTTGACAGATCGGCTGAAGACGCCCGACATATTAACTGTCCGGCTCCTTTGCCGAAGATCCGGAGGACGCTGATTGACAGGGCTGCTGGCTCGGCGCCGTCGTGGTGCCGGAGAAGAAAGCTAAGAAGGAGGCCACGGAACTCAAGGAGCTCCCGACGCCAGTGCTGTCGATTCTGAAGCGTAATCTTCTCCCAAGACGAGGAGGAAGAAGAAGAAGCTCCTCCCGGTGGGGAGGAGAAGAAAGGAAGGCCGCCTAACCGGGAGGCCGGAGGGTCCAAGAAGGGAAGAACCCTTCCTCCGGACTTCTCCACCAACGTCGACAACGACGAGGAGGATTGGCCTACAAGGGCCAAGCCCCTGGCGAGATCGTAAGTGTCCGGATACCCATGGCTTTTTATTATTGCAGAGTGTTCTCTAATGTCGAACAACCATGCAGCCCGCCTAAGGGCGAGTGCGCCGATTCATCGAGCGGGTCCCTGGGCTCATCGGAAATGGAGAGTACTTCGCTTCCGACCGCCTCCTCGCCTCACACTGCGGACGACGCCATGTGGGGCCCCAAGGGGCTTAGTCAAGAGGAGGTAGCGCCGAGGTGCCACAAGGCAACCTCCGGACTCAGCGCTGGGGCAAGACCCCAGGGCTCTAAGCCCTACCTCGTCTGGACTCCATGCCGAACCATCAGCGGTTCAAGTCCGCCAGCGGATCCTTCGCAAGAAGGGTAAGACGCCGTGTCCTCCGCCCAACCGAGGCACCGGATAGCTATGAGAGGCGCTTAAGCGCTTCCATCAGGAGGAACACCGCACTGCTTATGAGTGCGGTGATCCGACAGTTCAGTCCGCCAAGAGCGGATCGACCAAGCTCTGTACCAGCCTTCTAACAGGCTTTGAGGTAAGTTTAGAATATGTAAAAATATTACCGCATAGACAAGAGCCCTCGATGCTTAGTTCGGTGTTCAAAAGAAAAGCCGCCTAAGGATCTGAAAAGATATACGAGGAGTCTAACATAAGTATGTCAATATGGGAATGCAGGTTGCGCTGCTTGACCTCTGCCAAGACCGATCATGGAGGTCAATGCATTAAAGCAGAACCTCGAAGCGGTCCGAGAACGAGCTCGGACAAGCCAAGAAGCAGCTCGAGGACAAGGAAGGTAAGTAATACCTTATTAAAGAAGTACCTTATAGAGAAGGTTTTGGTTGCAAAAAATAACAGGAATAACTTGGGTACTACAGGGGCCACGAACGAGGTGGCGACCCTGAAGGAAGTGGTGTCCGTGGCCGAAAACAAAGCGACTGCGGAATGCACCGAGCGAGAGAAGGGGGAGGCGCAGCTGGCCAAGGTACGGCAAGAGCTCCAATCTCTCATAGAAAAACACGAGAGGTTGGAGCGTGACTCGAAGACTCGAGAGTCTGAGCTCGCCTCGGCTCTTGAGAGTGCCAAAGCTGCTAAGGCCGAGGCCCAAAAGGCCCTCCAAGAAATTGAGTCTTTGAAGAAGATAGCGGCGGGTAAGGCATTCTTTATGCAAAGCAAGCATGTGAAAGTGAATTACCTATTACTTACCCGGATTCGAGCTCTCCAGAGCATTCAGAGATTTGCCCGTGAGTGTCCGATGCTGCCGCATTCTACCGCGCCAAGGAGGGAGCTCGACGAAAAGGTGTTCGGTCTCAAGATCTTTGAGGCTGACCATCCGGTGCCCCTAAGCGACCAGCTGAAGCAGCTGGTCGAGCTCCATAAGGTCGCCGAACAGGCCATGAAGGGCCTTATAGCGCGGCTGTGGCCATTGGAGGCCATGCCTAGGAGCTACTTCGACTTGGTGCAGCGGCTGGTGGATGCCTGTCCGCAGCTTGAAGTCATCAAGCACTCTGTCTGCATTGAAGGTGTCCGTCGGGCCCTTGCCCGTGCTAAAGTGCACTGGGGAAAGCTGGATGCGGAGAGGCTTGTGACGGACGGGCCACCGAAGAGCCATGAGCATCGCACGCCCAAAATGTACTATGAGGGCTCCTGAAGGGTGCCCGCCGAATAGCGGATGAGTGCTCCAAAGATGTAATTTTTGAATAAACTCGCATTTGTTATCCTGTACGCTGAAAACTTGTTCATATGCGCTAAGCAACGCTTATTAATTTAAAATATTACCTTCTGTGCGGCCTTTTATCAAATTTGAGAGATGGCAAGTTATTGGCTTCAGCCCCCATGCCACGAGTGCTGGGGTGTTCGGGATAAACTTGAGCACTCTTGTTCCCATTCTTGGGTCCGTCTAGGGAGGCGCTCAACACAACGAACAAGGCAACCGGACTTATAATGCTTGAACACTCTCACTTAGCCATAGAATTCTATAATTTTAAATTTCGGCGAAGCCCCTAGTATTCGGAAGACCGAGTTCGGGGCTCTATCCACGCCTTGGCCGGACAATTCTGGTTCCTCGCTCTAAGCGACATAAGTCTTTAGGGACCCAAAGAAACCTCTCGAACAGCGACCGGCTCTCGCCTTATCATGACGGTCAGTTTTAGCTTTGTCCACTGAGGTGCTCGACCCAGCATAACTGGGGCATAATCGCAGTGGTTCTCCCGGTGCTACCTTAGCCGATATAGCGGAACGTAAGGTACCAAACCACGGGAGCCGGGCAAACCCAACTATTGACCCAAGACATGATCCGGAGCCAATTCATATAATGCTATAAGTTCGGGGTGCCGCACTTGTGAAAGTGTTCAGACTTATCGCACCATAATTTTGGGATACTTAAGCCCCTGGTGTATTGGCCGTACCAAAGTGTACGGTTGCAACATGTCGTGAAATGAACATATGCATATCTAAAGGAAGTAGAGCAATAATAAGCAAAAGCTATGTATTGTTTATTCAAAAAGGTACTGCAATGGGAGCATAATGATACAAATAGTGCGATAAGCAAGGGATGGGACTATCTAACATGTCCCCCTCCAGGGGTAAGCTGCGGGATGGTATGTAAAACAGGTATAATGCTCGTAATAGAGACCACCTGAACACTCGACGTGGCTTTCCGCTTCCCTGGCTGTTGCATCGTGTGTTCGGCGATTCAAGTGCCGGACAGGACTGCTCAAAGACGGAGTCCTGAAAGTAAAAAAAAAGGAAGAAAAGAGGAAAAAGAAAAAAAAGAAATGATTCAAACGGGAGCCCCTGGTGCGGTCGAGCCGCATTCTTGGCGTGCCGTTGTCTTGCCCCTCCCCATATGCCCATGGTATCTCCAGAGCGTAATTATGTACACGTAATACTAGCTTCGCAATTTCGCGAGAGCTGGGGTTGGAGCCGGATTTCTACTCGTGCTTGAATCGTGCTAGGTGGTCTTGTTGTAGGTTACTCCGGGCGCGCTTGACAGTGTCCGGACGCTTAGTGGCCGGACTCAAGAATTGCTGTGAGAGGCTGCTTTGTACCTCCGCTGCGAGGGCCGCCGTGTGCTCCTCCGTTAGGAGAGAGCGTTCGGTGTTTCCATTGACCGTGATTACTCCTCGAGGGCCTGGCATCTTGAGCTTGAGGTATGCGTAGTGCGGCACCGCATTGAACTTTGCAAATGCGGTTCGTCCGAGCGGTGCATGATAGCCGCTGCGGAATGGGACGATGTCGAAGATTAACTCTTCGCTTCGGAAGTTATCCGGGGATCCGAAGACCACTTCGAGTGTAACTAAGCCCGTACAACTGGCCTCTACACCCGGTATGACGCCTTTAAAGGTCGTCTTTGTAGGTTTAATCCTTGAGGGGTCAATGCCCATTTTGCACACTGTATCCTGATAAAGCAGGTTCAGGCTGCTGCCGCCGTCCATCAGGACTCTGGTGAGGTGAAATCCGTCGATAATTGGGTCAAGAACCAATGCGGCGAAGCCGCCGTGACGGATGCTAGTGGGGTGGTCCCTTCGATCGAAGGTGATCGGGCAGGAAGACCATGGGTTGAACTTCGGGGCAACTGGCTCCATCGCATATACGTCCCTTAGTGCACGCTTCCACTCCCTTTTGGATTTGTGGGTTGCGTATATCATGTTCACCGTCCGCACTTGTGTAGGAAAACCCTTCTGTCCTTTATTGTTCGGCGGCCGGGGCTCTTCCTCGTCATCGCTATGCAGCCCCTTGTCATTGAGTTCAGCACTTAACTTGCCTGCTTGCTTGAACACCCAACAGTCCCTGTTGGTGTGATTGGCTAGTTTTTCGGGGGTTTCATGTATCTGGCACAAGCGATCGAGTATTCGGTCCAAGTTGGACGGGCCCTGGGTATTTCTTTTGAATGGCTTCTTCCGCTGACCGGGTTTAGAGCCTTTGAATCCGGCATTGACGGTCGTATCTTCAGTATTATCGCCGTTGATGCGGCGCTTGTTCTTGTTGCGACGCGACCTGCCATTGCTGTCCTTGGTATCCGGACTATCAGGATGTTTGGCCAAGTTGTTGCTTCGAGCTAGCCAGCTGTCCTCTCCCGCACAAAAGTGAGTCATGAGGGTTGTGAGGGCTGCCATAGATTTCGGCTTTTCCTGTCCTAGGTGCTGGGCAAGCCACTCGTCACGGATGTTATGTTTGAAGGCTGCAAGGGCCTCTGCATCCGGACAGTCAACGATTTGATTTTTCTTTGTTAGGAACCGAGTCCAGAATTGTCTGGCCGATTCTTCTAGCTGCTGAATTATGTGGCTAAGGTCATCAGCGTCTGGTGGTGGCACATATGTGCCCTGGAAGTTATCAAGGAATGCGGCTTCCAGGTCCGCCCAACAACCAATTGATTCTGCTGGCAAGCTATTGAGCCAATGTCGAGCTGGTCCTTTAAGCTTGAGTGGGAGGTATTTGATGGCATGTAGATCATCACCGCGGGCCATGTGGATATGGAGGAGATAGTCCTCGATCCAGACCGCAGGATCTATAGTACCATCGTATGATTCGATGTTTACGGGTTTAAAGCCCTCGGGGATTTGATGATCCATTACTTCATCTGTGAAGCATAGTGGGTGTGTGGCGCCTCTATATTGGGCTATATCACGACGTAGCTCATATGAGCTTTGTTCATCGTGTTCGCCTGGCCGGTTTGCTGTATCCGGCGCGACGGTAATCAACCGGTGTCGTTGGGCGCCCACGCGATCCGTAGATCGATCTTGTATGTTTTGCCTTATCCTCCAATATATCTTGCAAGTCCGGCGCGTTGTCCCGTGCCTTGCTACTTTTTCAGCAGCGTCGGGGTGTGGCTTGAGCGGAGGGCCGAGAGGCTTCTCTGTCGCGGCCACGGGGTGGCCGGTCTGCCATGTCGTGCGCTGGTGACTCAGGTGCTTCCTCCTCTGATCGAGGCAACGTCCTGCGTTTGGGGTAGCTTTTGGAGGGGCGTTCGAGTTCATACTCTTCGGCTGCAAGGACTTCGGCCAATCTGTCAGCTAGCAGATCCTGGTCAGCTCTAAGTTGTTGCTGCTTTTTCTTGAGGCTGCTTGCCGTGGCCATAAGCCTGCGTTTGAAACGCTCCTGATCGGCGGGATCCTCGGGCACGAAAAATTGTCGTCGTCGAGGCTTGCCTCATCTTCGGAGGGAGGCGATTTATCGCCCTCGACCTCTCTTTCTGCCGACCGTCGTGCGGACTTGCTTCTCCCTCCTCCCGCGCTGAGTCCTGCTGAGGGGGTTCTCTTCGCACTTGTCCGGTGTTATTATCTCCGTGCGGAATCACCGCTTTTATTGTGGCGGATTTAGAGCGGCGCCACGACGCCGGCGCTTCAGCTGTTTCTTGAGGGTCATCCTCCGTTGTTCCATCGCTGTTCCCATCTTTTGGGATGTCCACCATATATATGTCATATGACGAGGTGGCCTTCCGAGGCCTCATAGGCGCTGGGTCTTGGTCGCTCCGCATCGCCGCCCATACCGCCGATGTCTTGAGTCGTAGTCTAGCATGTCGGTTAGATCATCGGCAGTGGCTACAAAGTGGGTGGTGGGTGGGCGTTGAATTTCTTCGTCGTCCGCATCCCAACCTTCCTGTCCGTAGTCCGGCCAGGGCTCTCCGGATAAAGAGAGAGACTTTAGTGAATTCAGGATGTCGCCAAAGGGCGAGTGCTGAAAGATGTCCGCGATAGTGAACTCCATGACCGGCGCCCAATCGGATTCGATTGGCAGGGGCGCGGAGGGTTCAGAGTCCAGAGAGGAGTCCGGCACCCTGGAGTCGAGGTCTTCGCAAAGGACAGGGATGGAGTTCGGCTCGATCACCGTAGAGATTGTAGCCCCCGAGGCAGTGTCCAACCACTTGTCCTCGATCGGGGAATCCGGCTCCGGATTAAGGGTCGGAGCGGATACTGGTGTGGCCTCCAGGGCACTGTTCGGCTGCAGAGCTAGATCATGCCCATCGAGACAGTGCGGCACGCTTGGCTGCGGATCGAGTCCGTCGAAGATCAAGTCTCCGCGGATATCGGCCGTATAGTTCAAACTTCCAAATCTAACCTGATGGCGGGGCGAAGCGCTCGATCTGCTCCGGATGGCTGCTTAATTGGCCCGCAGCATGCATAGCCGCCGAACACGAAGATCTGTCCGGGAGAAAAGTCTCACCTGGACCGCATCGTCGTTGATGATCGAAGGAGCCATCGGGCCTATCGGTGACGACACGAGGAACTCTCAATGAAAGCATCAATGTCGGTGTCAAAACCGCGGATCTCGGTAGGGGGTCCCGAACTGTGCGCTCTGGCGGATGGTAACAGGAGACAAGGGACATGATGTTTTTACCCAGGTTCGGGCCCTCTCGATGGAGGTAATACCCTACTCCTGCTTGATTAATATTGATGATATGGGTAGTACAAGAGTAGATCTACCACGAGATCAAGGAGGCTAAACCCTAGAAGCTAGCCTATGGTATGATTGTTGTTCGTCCTACGGACTAAAACCCTCCGGTTTATATAGACACCGGATAGGTTAGGGTTACACAGAGTCGGTTACAATGGTAGGAGATCTACATATCCGTGTCGCCAAGCTTGCCTTCCACGCCAAGGAAAGTCCCATCCGGACACGGGATGAAGTCTTCAATCTTGTATCTTCATAGTCTTGGAGTCCGGCCGTGACGATAGTCCAGCCATCTGGACACCCCCTAGTCCGGGACTCCCTCACACACCGTGCTCAAAAATATATAAGTGAAGCACTAGAGCAAGTCCATAGCTCATAAAAATTTAAGTGAAGCAGAGAGAGGAATCCTAACAAGTCATGACATAATTTTGGCTCTCTCAAATTGGTGTGTCCAGCAAGGAATCAAGACTTAAAACACAAAATAAAACAGGCGAATACTCATATCATACAAGACGCTCCAAGCAAAACACATAGTATGTGACGAATAAAAATATAGCTTCAAGTAAAATACCTTGTCGTTAGAAGAAAGAGGGGATGCCACTCGGGGCATCCCCAAGCTTAGTTGCTTGCTCTCTTTTGAATAATAGCTTGGGATGTCGGGGCATCCCCAAGCTTAGGCTCTACTTACTCCTTATTCCTTCATCCATCGTAAGATAACCCAAAACTTGAAAACTTCAATCACATAAAACTCAACAAAACATTCGTGAGATCCGTTAGTACAAGAAAACAAATCACTACTATAAGTACTGTAGCAAACCAATTCATATTTTGTTTTTGCATTATATCTACTGTATTCCAACTTTTCTATGGCAAAAAATCATCAAAGAAAACCATAGAGCCATCAAAACAAGCACACAACGCAAAGAAAACAGAATCTGTCAAAAACATAACAATCTGTAGCAATCTGGATATTTCGAATACTTTTGAAACTCCAAAAATTCTGAAAATTAGGACGACCTGAGTAATTTGTATATTAATCTTCTGCAAAAATAACTGGCATTTTATCAAGCTCTGGTAAAAAATGATAATTTCTTTTGTGAGCGCAAAAGTTTCTGTTTTTCAGCAAGATGAAACAACTATCACCCAAGAAGATCCTAAAGGCTTTACTTGGCACAAACACTAATTAAGACACAAAACCCACAATCAAAACAGTAGCATAATTGTGCTAACACTCAATAACAGAAATCAAAAAGCAAAAATAAATTCTATTCATTGGGTTGCCTCCCAACAAGCGCTATAGTTTTACGCCCTTAGCTAGGCATAAGATTTCAATGATGCTCACACCAAAGATAAGAATTGAAACACAAAGAGAGCATCATGAAACATCTGACAAACACATTTAAGTCTAACTTACTTCCTATGCATAGGAATTTCATAAGCAAACAAATTATCACGATAAGAAACATCTAACATATGCAAAGAAGAGAGATAAAACATTGATGATCTCAACAAAACAAGAGGTAATTTACTAACATGGAAATTTCCAGAACCATATTTTCCTCTCTCATAATAATTACATGTAGGATCATACTCAAATTAAACAATATAGCTATCATATAAAATTTTCTCTTCATGATAGTATTCCAAAATAGTGGGATTAACATCAACTAAAGTCATGACCTCTCCAAACCCACTTTCATCAAAAAATTCATAAGATTGAACACTCTCCAAATATGTGGGATTATTTTTACCTAAGTGGACGCTCTTCCAAACCCACTTTCAGTATTATTGCAAACATTATTATATATATAATATTCATCATGAGGCTTAAATAAATTTTCAAGATCATAAGAAAAATCACCCCAATCATGATCATTGCAAGAAGTGGTGGACATAGCAAAATTAGCATCCCCAAGCTTGGGGTTTGCATATTATTAGCACAATTGACATTAATAGAATTTATAGTAAAATCATTGCAATCATGCTTTTCATTCAAGGATCTATCATGAATCACTTTATAAATTTCTTCATCACAATTTTCAGATTCACGAATCCCAAGCAAAACTTCATAAAGATTATCTAGTGAACTCAATTCACTAGCACTAGGTTCATCATAATTGGATCTTTTGAAAAGATTAGCAAGTGGATGAGGATCCATAACAATAGATTTTTAGCAAGCGAAGATGCAAGCAAATAGAAGGCACATGGTAACACAAGCAAACAAAAGATCTGACGAGAAAAAGGCGAACGAAAAAGAGGCCGAATAAAACGGCAAATTTTTGTGAAGTGGGGGAGAGGAAAATGAGAGGTAAATGGAAAATAATGTAAATTGCGAGGAGATGAGATTTGTGATTAGGAACCTGGTATATGTTGAAGATCCTCCCCGGCGACAGCGCCATAAATTCCTTTTGATGCGGCTCGAAGCTACGTCGGTATTTCCCCAAAGAGGAAGGGATGATGCAGCACAACAGCGGTAGGTATTTCCCTCAGTGATAAAACCAAGGTTATCGAACCAGTAGGAGAACCAAGCAAAGAATAGAACACAACAAGGTATTTTTGTATTTTTAGTTTAATAAATCTGAAAATAAAAGCAAAGGAAAATAGATCGCAAAGGCAAATAATATGAGAAAGAGACCCGGGGGCCGTAGGTTTCACTAGTGGCTTCTCTCGAGAAAAATAGCAAACAGGGGTTAAACAAATTATTGTTGGGCAATTGATAGAACTTAAAATAATCACGACAATATCCAGGCAAGGATCATTACATAGGCATCACGTCCAAGATTAGTAGACCGACTCCTGCCTGCATCTACTACTATTACTCCACACATCGACAGCTATCCAGCATGCATCTAGCTAGTGTATTGAGTTCATGGAGAAATGGAGTAATGCAATAAGAATGATGACATGATGTAGACAAGATCTATCTATGTAGAGATAGACCCCGGCGTTTTATCCTTAGTAGCAATGATACATACGTGGCGGTTCCCCTTCTATCACTGGGATGAAGCACCGTAAGATCGAACCCACTACAAAGCACCTCTTCCCATTGCAAGATAAATAGATCAAGTTGGCCAAACAAAACCTAAATATCAGAGAAGAAATACGAGGCTATAATCAATCACGCATAAAAGATGTCAAAGAAACTAAAATAACTTTCATGGATATAAAAAGATAAATCTGATCATAAACTCAAAGTTCATCTGATCCCAACAAACACACCGCAAAAAGAGTTACATCACATGGATCTCCAAGAGACCATTGTATTGAAAATTCAGCGAGAGAGAGGAAGCCATCTAGCTACTAACTACGGACGCAAGGTCTGCAAAGAACTACTCACGCATCATCGGAGAGGCGCCAATGGAAGTGGTGAACCCCTCTGTGATGGTGTCTAGATTGGATCTAGTGGTTCTGTACTCTGCAGCGGCTGGAATTGATTTTCGTTGACTCCCCTAGGGTTTCTCGAATATTGGGGTATTTATAGAGAAAAGAGGTGGTCCGGGGGGCACCCGAGGTGGGAACAACCCACCAGGGCGCGCCTGGGCCTCCTAATGCGCCCTGGTGGGTTGTGCTCCCCTTGGAGCACCCTCCATGCGCAGCCTTGGCCCATTGGGTGTCTTCTGGTCCATAAAAAATCTCCGTGAAGTTTCATTGCATTCGGACTCTGTTTGGTATTGATTTCCTGCGCTGTAAAAAACATGCAGAAAATAGCAACTGACACTTGGCACTATGTCAATTGGTTAGTACCAAAAAATGATATAACATGACTATAAAATGATTATAAAACATCCAAGATTGATAATATAATAGCATGGAACAATCAAAAATTATAGATACGTTGGAGACGTATCACTCGCCGAATGAAGAAAACTCCACGCCGGTGGGTGTCGGTGTCAAAACCGGCGGATCTCGGGTAGGGGGTCCCGAACTGTGCGTCTAAGGTCGATGGTAACAGGAGACAGGGACACGATGTTTACTCAGGTTCGGGCCCTCTCTATGGAGGTAATACACTACTTCCTTCTTGGTTGATCTTGATGAATATAAGTACTACAAGAGTTGATCTACCACGAGATCGTAATGGCTAAACCCTAGAGGTCAAGCTTGTATGACTATGGTAATGTCTCTTCTCCGGACTAAGTCCTCCGATTTATATAGACACCGAGAGGATCTAGGGTTACACTAGGTCAGTTACAAAGAAGGGAATCTACATATTTGGTCGCCAAGCTTGCCTTCCACGCCAAGGAGAGTCCCATCCGGACACGGGTGCAGTCTTCGGTCTTCGTATCTTCACAGCCCATCAGTCCGGCCCATGGCTAACAGGCCGGACGCCCGAGGACCCCTTAGTCCAGGACTCCCTCAGTAGCCCCTGAACCTGGCTTCAATGACAAGGTATCCGGCGCGTAGATCTGTCTTCGGCATTAAAAAGGAGGGTTCCTCCTTCCGAACTCCAAGATAGTATTCAGATGTATTGAACGTGTCCGGACCTATAACACACGCACCACACACAACTGCAGAGAGAATATAATATTCCACGAGTCCAATCCGCTGAAAACTTCTTGTAACATGACATTACGTCTGCCCGGTCATAATTTCGAACCGTTTTTAGCCTGCAGCCCCGGGTTTCGAGGCGCGGCTTTATTGGCACGTCTTATCCAAGTCGACATCCTGTCCCCCTTATTAAGGGATTTTCATCAACACAGATGTGGGTAACCCAACCGTATATGTGGTACAACTCCTTGGAAACAGGCAAGTTTTAAGGCCCAGGAGTAGACGTTTAGATACTCACGGCTTTTATAAACAGGTGCACACCCGTCCTTTTTCTCTTCCATGTTTGCTTCTTCCTTAACCCTTGCTATCTTGAGTTCTAAAACCCAAGTTTCGACCACCACAAGCCTTAGTCATGTCCGGATCTAGCCTTCCTGGTCAGTGGGTGGTTTCTTCTGTTACAGAGGAGGACATTGCGAAGCTTAGGGCGGCGAGATATCTGACTGAAGAAATCCTCCATCGGCTCCCTGCCGAAGAGCAGGTTATCCCTACCCCCAGATCCAGCGAGAGGGTCGTGTTCATCTCCCTCTTCCTCTGAGGTTAGGTTTTACCCTTAATCCCTTTGTTCAAGGGCTCATGTTCTACTATGGGATGGATTTTCATGATCTGGCCCCGAACTCTGTTCTGCTTATCTTGGTGTTTATCGTCACGTGCGAGGCCTTCCTTCGATTCCCTCCACACTTCGGCTTGTGGCTCAAGACCTTCCACGTAAAGCAGCAGACGATTAGGGGGAAGTAGGCGGAGTGTGGTGGCTCCACCATGAGCAAGCTTAATAGTGCTCTTTCGCTAAAAGGATCCTTCACCGAGTCCTCTGACTTATGGCAGCAAGAGTGGTTCTACATCACCGAGCCCCGTGGCTCCAAGTGGGCGGTTGCACCTTCGTTTTGACCCAGCCCTCCGATCCAGCTCGCATCATGGATTAATAAGGGGTTGGATTGGGGATCAATTGACGAGGTTCAAACTCTTCAAAGCCGCATCAAGAGCCTCCTCGAGAGGGACATTGATCTTTTCAACGTTATTCAAGTAATGCTGGTTCGTCGGACCTTGCCGTGCTAAAGGCGACCCCTCCGCATGTGGGAGTTTAATCCCGAAGGGCCGCAGACACTTCAACACTTCTTCGGCACTAGCACAAAGGGATGTGGAAATTATTCTTTGGGAAACGAAAGTAGTGGCCGGATACTACCGAAGACATCGGCTTTGACTGTAACCATCCGGACACCACGGTAAGTACCCATCCGCCGAACACCTCATAATCAGGTATCCTGTGGTAAGACACTAAGCAAATCATTTCTTTCCAGGGCTGGATAAAGAAAGCGGAATGGATTAGGTGTCCGGCCCCTCTTCCTGAAGACTAAGCGGACCCCGTGCTAACAAGGATGCTGGCACCGGCACCGTATCCGGCGCCGGCGGAGGAGGGCAAGGCGGAGAGTGGGAGGACCAAGGATGGCCTTCGTTCCAGAGGTAAATTAGACACTGAGTCCGGGGAAATCGACCTTTCTTCGCCCGAAGACAAAGGAGAAGGAGAGGCAAACATCCCTTCTCCATACAAGAAGAAAAGGGTTGCCTCCGAAGGTTGGGAGGAACTGACTCCCAAGAGGGGCAAGATGCCATCGTCGGGCGGCTCGGGATTGGAAGGCGACGCCGTTGAACAGCTCCGTCGTGACGATAGGCCTTCGACCAAATCGTAAGTAAATCCGGGGTGCTTTAATCACATCTCGTTCCTTTCTTGTTATCAAAGTGACGCGTAATGTTCGCGTGTGTCTTAACAGTTCGGTGCAGAGTGTTCCTGAGCGATCATAGTCTTCGGGAGATCTTCTCCCAGAGAAGATGGAAAGTGAGACGCCTCCCCCGGCCTCCTCGCCCAATAGGGTGGACGACTCCAAAGTGTCGTCTCGGAGGGGTTTTCTTGATCGACAAGCGGCGCAAGGAACAAAGGAGGCAGTCCCCGAAGGTGAGCCTCCGATCATCCGGGATTCGGGGGCCAACAATGAAGGCCCCAGACTATCCGGTTTTCAACCAGCGGTGATTCTGGAGACGAGTGAACAGGTTCCTTTAAAGGATGGTCATGCTCCTACAGCGGCTTCCGGAGACCCAGCAGCTCCGGATATGTTGAGGGATATGCTGTGAAATGCATCTGTCTTAGAGGAACAGCGTACCTTGATGGGTACGGTGGTTGAGAGGATTCTGTCCGCGAAGAGCGGATTGAATGAAGCCTTCATGATCCTACTAAGTGGCTTCGAGGTTTGTGATGCAATATTTACAACTATATTTTATTTGCAACGTGCACCTGTGTACAGGTAGTAGCCCCTGAGACTCGGGTTGGATTCCCATGGGAGGCGATCAGAGGATCAGAAAGATATGCTCAGGGAATAATCTGGTTAATTGGAACACAGGCTGTGTCGGCCCTGACGACGGACTACAGAAGTTGCCGAGCTGCAGCGGAAGCTTGATGTGGCAGGGGATGATATTGCATTAATCAATAGGCATCTTGACGAGTTGCAAGGTATGTATTCGGAGCAATCATTGCACATACGTGTTTATAATATAAGCGTGACGCTGAAAATTGCATACTGGTATATGCATGGCTGCAGATGGTGCCGCCGTCGTTGAGTTTCTTTGGGCGGAGCTAGCCCGGGCCAAGGAGCAGGCCCGATTTAGTAATGCGGCTGCCGAAAAGGCATCGGCCGAGTTAAAGGCCGAACAGGCTACTCGGCACCAAGACGAGGAGAAAATATCCACGATGGCGCTCGAACTAAAAAATGCCGCTGGCCGGTGTGAATTCCTCGAGAAGGAGAATAAAACCAAGACGGCTGATCTTGACAAGGCCTTGAGAGAGGCGAAAGAAGCGCGATCCGAATCTAGAGCGGCCCGTGAGGAGATCCGGCAGGCTAGGGAGATTGCGGCTGGTAAGCCCTTTTTATTATAGACTAAGTTCGGCGATCCGAATTATGCTCAACTTAACCAAGTGTGGAGCTCTCCAGACGTGTTATTGGACTTGCCGAAGAGCTCTTCCGATGTGGTGTAGTTTTACCAAACGCAAGAGGGATATGCAACCGAGAAGCTTTTCTGGTCACAGTTTGGTGCATCAAAACGCCCTCAGCTACCGAATGAACAGATGTCCCAATGGGCCGAGCTTCATAGGATATCCAGCACTGCCATGAAGAACGTCATAATCCAGCTGTGGCCGACTGAGCCTATTCTGAATAGCTACTTCGGCTTGGTGCAGTGGCTTAATGATGCGGTGCCACATATCGACGCCGTTAAGCGGTAGGTGTGCATTGAAGGTGCACGGATGGCCTTTGCCTGTGTCAAGACATACTGGGGCAAGATGAAGGCCATCGATGTTGGGCGAAGGGTCCACCCAAGGGCAAGGACCATCAATGTTCGAAAGACATAATATTCGAGTGAAGTGTATCTGAATTGTAAAAGACAATTTTTATAATCAGTCTATATTTTAGTTTTGCCGAAAAGGCTTGTTTTCCTCATGTGCGGCCGTTTGTATATGATCTGAAAGTTTTCCAGTCGTCGGCTTCAACCCCCTCATAGGAAATACGGGGGTGTTCGGAAAAGCATCTGAGCACTCTTGACCCAACGTCTTGGTCCGTGAAGGAGATGTCAATGTGGTGAATGAGGCAATCGGACTATAGGGCGTTAACACTTTCACTTAGCCATAGGAGTTTTATAGGGGGGACTGAGATATAGCCCCTAGTATGTGTACGGCTTATTCCTATATGGTGCGTTACATATATGACCTGAAGAAAAAGGTCCTTCATATAATATGGAGGGAATCGCTAAAGATTCCGATAAGTCATCGAGTGGTTGACCAGCTCTCACGACATTATGACAGTCGGTTTTCGGCTTTCTCGACTGAGGTGCTTGACCAGATGAACCGGAAGCACAATCGCAGTAGTTCTCCCTTTAATACCCTAGCCGATAGAGCGGAACGTAAGGTAGCAAGCACAGGAGCCGGGCAACCCAACCATTGACCCAAGCCATGATTCGGAACTGATGCATATAAGGCCAAACTCGCGACGCCAAAGTATGCTATAAAGCTGTTCGGACTTTGTCGGCAACTCATTTGTTCCCATATCGAGCCCCTGGCAGGTTATGCCGAGGTATGTGTGTGAAAAAACCATAGGATCGAAATTCATTTTTGAAAAAGAAACACATGATGAATGCGGATTATGTTTATTGGGACCTGAGTGATATGCCAATGGTTACTTTATAGATAAAAAGACCACAACCCCGACTATTTGACATGCCCGGGGTCGAAGGCGGAGGAAGAAGGCATATTACAGGCTCGAAATAAAGAGTGCGGTCTACAAAAGGTTATTTTGGACCTCCTGTCGCACGTCTGCGCCGCCTGTTGATACGTCTCCAACGTATCTATATTTTTTGATTGCTCCATGCTATATTATCTACTGTTTTGGGCAATATTGGGCTTTATTATCCACTTTTATATTATTTTTGGGACTAACCTATTAATCGGAGGCCCAGCCTAGATTTGCTGTTTTATGCCTATTTCAGTGTTTCGAGGAAAAGGAATATCAGACGGAGTCGAAACGGAACTAAATCAACTGGAGAAGTTATTTTTGGAAGGAAAGCCACCAGATAGACTTGGACTCTACGTCAGAAGATACGGGAGCTGGCCACGAGGGTGGGGGCGCGCCCCCCTGCTTCGTGGGGCCCCCGTAGCTCCACCAACGTACCCCCTGCACCCATATATACCTACGCATCGTAAAACTTCCAGAACAGAGAATAGATCAGGAGTTCCGCCGCCGCAAAACCTCCAGAGCCACCAAAAACCAATCGGTACCCTGTTCCGGCACCCTGCTGGAGGGGGGAACCCTCACCGGTGGACATCTTCATCATCCCGGTGCTCTCCATGACGAGGAGGGAGTAGTTCACCCTCGGGGCGAGGGTATGTACCAGTAGCTATGTGTTTGATCTCTCTCTCACTCTCTCTCTCTCTCTCTCTCTCTCTCTCTCTCGTGTTCTTGAGGTGATACGATCTTGATGTATCGCGAGCTTTGCTATTATAGTTGGATCTTATGTTTCTTCTCCCCCTCTACTCTCTTGTAATGGATTGAGTTTTCCCCTTGAAGTAATCTTATCAGATTGAGTCTTTAAAGATTTGACAACACTTGATGTATGTCTTGCCGTGCGTATCTGTGGTGACAATGGGATATCACGTTGTCACACCCTGATTTTCATGTCACAACACTTAAGATGATAAATCATGATAAAATGTGGTTTGACAAAAACTTTTGCATTATTTGACTTTTTTTAGTTGGTTTTCTCTCTGTGTTTTCAAGTGCTCTTAAAAGTCAACATAGCTTCACCTTCTATACTTCCTTTCCTTGATCCAAAACTTCTGCCCAATGATCATACCATGTGTATAGTATAACATAGTATTTTCTTACAAAAATAATTTGACCAAATAGTATTTTCAAAATTTAGTTTTTCAAAAACCCCTGAGTTGAGGTTTGCACTACAAGTACTTGACTTCGGGTGTGAAAAATCATTCAAAAGGTATATTTGAATCCTATTAGATGTAGGACTCCCATAAACCACAAAAATATAATTTTAAAAGTTAATTTCCTATTTTATTTAAAAGATTTTTCTTAAGGCCAGAAATGGCTTTAATAGGGAAAAATTATTTTATTGTTTTAAAAATATTTGACGAAATCAGGGAAACTCAGTGGACATATATTGTCCATATATAGGAGTTTCAACACATGGTCATGTTCAAAATATTGGTCAAATCCCTCAAAAACCCTTTCTGGATATTTCAAGCTTTTGAAATATTTACAAAGGAAATATTCTCCAAACATTCCAAGAAAATTATATCATGTCAAATATGACATGTTGGATGATCTTGATAAGTATCATGTCATGGAGAATAGTATAACCCCATGAAATCCCCTCAAAACCATTTCTGTCCATTTTGAAGTTTGAGCAACTTTACATTGCCAAACATGCCCAAATGCTCTCAAAACTTGTGAGCATGCTCAAGTGGTCTAATCATTCGTCAAGGCCAAATGGCACAAGTTGGAGAAAATGGTATATTGATCAAAGTGCCCCAAAACCCTCTCTGGCCAGAATCTAATTTGAACAACTTTGTACTACCAACTTCCTCTCCTTGACCCCAACTTTGGTGAGCATATTCACATGACCGAATTAGGCCACTACACCAAGTGGTGCATCAAGGAGAAGTGGTTTGCTCAACTAGATCTACAAGAGTTCATTTCTGCTAATTTCTAGGGTTTACAAAAGTTGTATTGGCAACTTTGCCCAAATGGACTCAACCTTGGTGGAACCTATTATTATCTCATTCCATTTGACCCTGTCAATCCTCATGACAAGAGGAGTTCATCTTCTTGCCCAAAACCATATCAAACACCTTCTGTATGTTAACTAAAAACCCTGTTTGGGGCTCTTCCACTAATCTCCATGAGCTCCACTTTCTACCACAGCCCCTCCTAGTCCCCTTTCACCTCCAGTAACAATGGCAAATCCACAGCTCAATTATTGGATGGGAAAAACCCCACTTTCTCTCTCTAGACAGCCCATTTCCCCCTCTCTCTCAACCCCACTCCTCTCCTACTGGCCATCCATGGCATCCAATACCACTCCTACATTGTTTACTCACCCCCGAAACCCCCAGACACAAAAGGGCATGCTCATGGCGCATAAACAATGGCAGTGCCTGCAGAGCTCGCGCTCTGGAGCATGCTACAGTGCTCTCTCGCACTGTAGCTCACCCATGCCAAGGGCATACGACAGCCTTGGGCGTCAGGGTGATGTCTCCCGAGGTGGCCTCGGCGTTCGGGACACGGCACGCTGTCGGCCCCCTCTAGAACCTCTCTCCCCTCCCCTCTGCGAGCTAGCCCGAGCGCGTCCGTGCACGCTGCCCATGGTGCACCGCGGCCACGCCCATATAAGCTACTCCCGGCCTCTTCTCTGGCCTCTCCTAGACCTCCCTCTATCCCTCGCACCTCCCAGACAACATCCTTCTCCCTCCCATGCTCTCTTTCCCTCTCCATGGCCGCCATGGTCGCCGTTTGCCTCCGCCTGGCTCTGGCGAACCAGAGCCTCCCCTCCTCTCCTTCGACCACCAGGAGAAGCGATGCAGGCCAGCGGAGCCCTCCCGATCCTTACCCCCCCTGCCCTTGTGCCCACGGCGTCGCGCCCATCCACTCCCGACGTCGCCCGCCGGCTCCAAGGCCACCGTCGCCCCAGATCCTCCCAGCCCGCGTGAAGCCCCTGGATGGACGCGTCTCGGCATCCCGAGTAAGTCGGTGCATCGAACGCCACCGGGGATGGCCGGAGTCGCTGGGGATAAGCGCCGGCGCGCGCTCGGCCTCGCGTCCCCTGACGCTCCTCTGCCTCAGGCGTGAGGTAGGGGACGACCACCCCGCCAGCTGGCAAGGGGCCCGCCCGTCAGCGGCAGAGGTGACCGAGCCGGCCCACCAGTCGGGTTAAGTGGAAACGGCTTCTAGCCGATCTGCTTGCCCCGCTGGGTGGCGCTCTCCTGTAGTGCGCCTTCGGCGTCACCTCTTCCCTCGCGCAGCTGAGCCACTGGGCCGAGCCCAGTAGGCGCTGTTTAGCTGGGCTTCGCCCAGTGCGCTTTATAAGGTTGACATCTTTTCTTCATTTTTCTCTTTTTATAAATATTGTAAAATCTCTACAGAATTCAGATGGACTCCAAATTTGATGATTCAAATTTCTAGTGGCTCTATAAATCATGATCTACCTGTTGGTGCAACATGCACATTTTTCCAGAGACTTTTTCTTCACAAACATTTATCAAATCTTGTTTTTCCATTTCTGTAATGAACTTTAGAAAAATCACAGAGAGCCCATTTTTTATCCAAATTCCATGATTCAAAATCCTAGATGTCTATAAGTTCAAAACTTAGTGTTTGAACATTTTTACCAATACTTTCTGTATCACCTCAAATAATGGTCTATTTCTTCATGTATAGCCAACTTTGCAAATTCATAGGAAAATCATTTGAACTCCAAATCCAGTGAAACCAACTCCTCGATGCTTCTAAAATCATGGTTTGTTAAATGGGTGCCTTTGCTCATTTTTCAAAAATATATATCTGTACACTTCTTGCAAATCCACAAATCCCTTGATTCCATCATATCAAAATGTTTAGAAATATCCATTGATCCACTTCCAATGAAATCACCTTGGTCATTCCTCATATGACCATAGGTATCCTAGAAAAATCCAACTCACATTTTTAGAGCACTTTTATTTTCTGCCTTGTTGTGTTGCTTATTATGGTTGCTTTCAACGATAGCTGACGAAGTAGACGAAATACTTGGAGCTGGAACAGAGATATTTGAAGACCTCGAAGACCTTGTTAAAATAGGCAAGCAGCCCTTTGACCATGTCTATGAAACCCTTTTTATGCATGTCATATAGCACCATATTGTTGTTGCAACGGAATCATGATGAGGTGGTAACAACTTTGATGGTTTGCCACCATACTCCCTCGTTGATACTTGCATTGTGCATGACCCTACCTTCTTATGAGGGTTATGCCGGTGGGGGTAGATAGGATGCTAAGTAGTGCTACGCAAAAAGGGACGGAGATATGCATGATGATGGAGAAAAAGTATTTTCAAAAGACTTTTCGAAAACCCCGTCGGGTGCCACTTATGCCCGAGGGAGATAATGAGATGGGTAACCACTTGATGACGAAGTGGTGTACCGAGGCAAGTGTGTGTGTTGTTTTCGAAAGCGGATTAGATTTAAGATTTGTCAACTGTCCCAACCTTACATGCGCAACCACTCTACCCTTGTATGGGAAAGGGCATTATTGATTACCTAGGCCGATACTAGCTTGGAGCCCGCATTACTAGTGACGGGGGAGAGTTGGTGCTCTCTCTCGGGACGGGGTCGTGCCAGGTAGGGTGGCCATGACTGTTTTCACAGGGCACCAGACACACCGTTGGTCCCTTCGTGTATGCGTAATAATGTGAAAAGGGCAGAGTCCCACGATCTTTTGCTTATACACGAGGGCCGTGCATGAACGAGTGGACTCCTTCTTAGTGTCGTCTAGGGAAAGATAGTGATCGGGTGCTTACCCCGGGTACTTGAGGTACCGCGGGTCGTGGATGACACGAAGTTCCCCGGATCTTGTGGGTAAAGTGTGCAACCTTAGCAGAGTGTAAAACTATTCGAATAGCCGTGTCCACGGTCAAGGACAGTTGGGCGGTGCTGCTTAAACTACGTCCAGAGCTTCACAAACCAGTGTGTGTGTTTGGATAATTGGGGAGAACTACTTGGGTCAAGTCAAGGGACTTGACATGATTGAGTTGGGTTGATGCCCACTCTATTTATGTTGTTATCTGTAACCTGTCCTCATGGTTACTTGAATTCTCCTGATGCATGTCTTACAAGTTGTTGAACATGTCATTGCACTCAAAACTAGCTTTCTGCAAAAATTTACCTATGTCATGTGTTGTTACATCTTGGACCAAAACATGGGTTGCTTGCGAGTACATTCAAAGTACTCATTGGCTTGCCACTGGTTATTTTATTGGCCAGGCATGAAAGGACAAGACATGATGAAGAATACCTCGGTGATGAACATGCGAGCTAGAACGCTTCCCAGTCAGAATGCCTGTAGGGTTAAGGCAGATGGCATGGGTTCTACTTATCGACGAAGATTTCCGCTACTTGTGTTTCATTGGATGTTCAACCCTTAGGGCTTTATCAATGTAAGGCTTGACCACAATGGTCATAATTTGTGTAAGACGGTATGTATGAATGTAAGACTCTCGTTATTCAGCTTCTGTGCGTTCAGTGAGCATTGATCTCTGGGATCACTTGTACCGCAGCATTCGGTGATCTCGACTTATGAGTCGGGTCCCCACAGAGCTGGTATCGAGCCATCCTGACTGTAGGAAGCCTTAGTTAGCATGGTCGTTAGTTAGGGTAAAACTATTTCCAAAACTACTACTAGTTTTCAAAACTATCTATACTTCTCTTCCCCTTCTGAGTTTTTCGAAAACTAAGATATACTTTCCTCTTCCCCTTCAAAATTTAATGGTCGCTAGAATCCTTATGCCCCTGACCACGGGATTCCTTGTAATCCTCGTGGACAATCTAGAAGGAAGACACCTTGCCAAACACTCACCCACCTCTTCTGAACCCAAGATTGGTGACACCACAACAAGACAATGCCAACAGAAGACACGCCTTTGAAGAATGAGGACATGAAGACCGAGAGGATGGTGACACCTTTGAATTTGCCCCAGGATGATGCAACCTTGTCCTATGACAATCAGGGTGTAAGATATGCAATACCATGATAGACATCGCCAATAGAGCAATCATGTCCTTACCGTTGTTGTATCGGCAACCACCGATGGATGAGAACCTTGCCATTTGGCCCGCCTCACTATAGTGAGCAGGAAAACGGTTCTCTTCATACCCCGCTCTTGGTGTCGATGTTGTCATCAACGTAACCGACATGTTGGACCTATACTATGCCTTGTTAATGTCCTTGCATAAAGGATTACAAACCTGGTACCATCGACCCCTTAGAACGCAAAAGCGATCATCATGATTAAGAAGACAAGAGAAGACCAAGTCAAAGACAGCCACGAGGAGCCACCATCACCCCATCACCTCATCAGGCGAGAAGTTGTCGAAGATTCTTCAGGCTCAACCCAGATCGTTTCATTAAACAAGAGACGTAGCAACACCTGAGGAAAACTCGGAGAGGCGCACGAGGCACAAGGCACGACTCATCGAGTCCGAGAACCCCTAGGGTAGGATGAGTCGTGTACCCCTATCTTGATCGAGTCCGTATGATAGTTCGAATATAACCATGATTGTGTGTTGCTTGTTTTTATTTGTTTGTGTTTTGATATAGGTCGCACTTTTGCCCTAGGCGACAAGTATGCGACTATATCACCTTCCTTACCTTGTTTCTTTTGTTTGGCCCTTTTTGCACCAGTTTGTTTGCACTTGCACTATAGAACCCCCTTTTTGGCATTCCCCTCCTCTATGCTACCTCTCCATCTCTCTCCTCAACTGAAGGCTAGCAAGACAAGATACACCAAGGATTCTACTTTGGCAACCAACCAGCATTGAAGACTTTTGCTACAACCTCCTCGACCAAGTGCAGCCCCTTAGAGTTATGGTTGCCCCTCAAGATTAGAGACCCATTCCTAGACCCTTGGAGACTCCACGAGATACCCCAGCTCAAATCCTTAACCATGTGCTTAACCAACATAATTGCAAAAGCATCAGTTAAGCCTCCGTAACCTTGCACAACCATGGGTCCATCATGGGACTAGTGGACATAGTGAACTAGCACATTATCATCCTGAGATAGCACCAAACTGACGATGCCATAGGGAAGACCAGTTTGAGGATATAGGAATAGATGGCTAATGACTTGATGAGTTTGTGTCAGTGACCTTGAGGAATTATCTGATACTTTTGGTGGATTATGAGGCTTTCATGTTGGTAGATGAACTTGGTGGGATCATGATCATAGAGTAGCATAGCTTTCATTACCCCTGAGTAAATTGGATTTATAGGACAATTATGATCGCAAGCTGGAATTCTTGGAAGTATTTGGATTTGTCTTAGGCAGGGGATATTGATAGGTGATAGTTGATATTACGATAATGACTTGAGGGAAAAGTGTAGAAATTCTCGTTGGACATGAGATTTGGATTAAATAGGTGAACCTAATGGAGTCTAGATGCTGAGTAAGTCTACATGGTTCAGATTAAATTGGATTTATACTGATGATATCAATTATGATACCATGTTTCTCGGTGGACGATAAACTAGGAGATTGGATTAATTGTCGGAGTTGATTTAGGGTTCTATATAAGCTTGACCTTGGTGTTTACTTGACCATGATAATGGAAATTGGTGGACTGACTATAGTAAGGTAGCCTTCCCAGTATTTGTGGATTATAGGATATTAGAAGATCGTGTGGAACACCATAGAGATTGGATTTGAAGAACTACTGGATCATGTAATGATTGGTGTAGTTAATGGGTTGTTGGAGTTGATTCATAGGAAGGAAACAAGATTTTGGAGTGGCATACGACGTGTTTCCTTAGGATAGAGGTGCTTTATCTTAGACCTTGGAAGAATAGGCTGAGCACTTGGATTGTCACGTTCAAGCTTAGCAGCTTATATGTTCTACCCATGGATTTTAGGGTAGACATACATATGAGTTTGGGGATTGTAGACATATATGATTTTGTTAGACATCCTCTAAAGAGCCATGAGGATATGAATCACATGAGTGATGATTGGAGTTGACCTATGCAAAATGATGCCATCGGTGATATGATGTGATTTGTTTAAAGGACTAGATAGACTATTGGCATCTCAGAAACCGTGCTTAAAGATAAGATGATAAATGTTCACTCGCACACTAGAATCCTTGAAACCCTTAAGCCCTACCAAGCTACAACATGGTCGGATCAGGACCTTAGGGCCTTGACACTAGATCTAGAACCACCTTGGCCCACACTCAACAAGACCACCACTAATTCCCCAGCCTACTTTATGTACCCCGTGAACAAAGTCTTCATGGAGTGCTTAGACAAGATAGTTGCCATCATCATTTGGTGACCTACTTGTCCACCCGAAGACGGAAGAAGAGCCGTTCAGCTAGTCCAAGAGCATTTGAAGACCGCCATGCCAAGGAGGAAGAACAACCACTATCTTCAAGAAGTATACTTCCGCATCAAAGACCATGTGTATCTGCAAGCCACTCCTCTCTAAGGAACCAAGCATTTCCATGACAAGGAGACCCACACCAAGATTCATCGGCCCCCTTTGAGATCACTCCAAGATTTAACAACCCCCTCTGAGATCACTACGAGATGAAGAGAAGACAGTTACCAGCTGGAGTTGCCACCTGAATTACCTGATGTGCACAATGCTTTCCATGCATCACAACCCCGGAAGTGTTTCCAACTCCCTAACTTGCCCGATCTCTACAAGGGCATTAACCACCGAGCCATCGACCCCTAGCCCAACCTAACCTACCGCGAGCTACCCATTAGCAACCTGGATCAAGAAGAGCATCATACACGAAGCCACACCATCAAGTACTTCAAGCTCAATGGAGCACTACACGGAAGCAGAAGCAACATGAGGACTTGAAGACTACCCCCAGATCCAAGTTTATGTATTCCTTTCCACGCCTAGTTTGGGAATCTCGGGGACGAGATTCTTGTAAGGGGGGTAGGTCTGTCACACCCTGATTTTCATGGCACAACACTTAAGATGATAAATCATGATAAAATGTGGTTTGCCATTTTTTTTGCATTTTTTGACTTTTTTTTGAGTTGGTTTTCTCTCTGTGTTTTCAAGTGCTCTTAAAAGTCAACATAGTTTCACCTTCTATACTTCCTTTCCTTGATCCAAAACTTCTGCCCAATGATCATACCATGTGTATAGTACAACATAGTATTTTCTTACAAAAATAATTTGGCCAAATAGTATTTTCAAAATTTAGTTTTTCAAAAACCCCTGAGTTGAGGTTTGCACTAAAAGTACTTGACTTGGGGTGTGAAAAATCATTCAAAAGGTATATTTGAATCCTATTAGATGCATGACTCCCATAAACCAAAAAAATATAATTTTAAAAGTTATTTTCCTATTTTATTTAAAAGATTTTTCTTAAGGCCAGAAATGGTCTTTAATAGGGAAAAATTATTTTATTATTTTAAAAATATTTGACGAAAATCAGGGAAACTCAGTGGACATATATTGTCCATATATAGGAGTTTCAACGCATGGTCATGTTCAAAATATTGGTCAAATCCCTCAAAAACCCTTTCTGGATATTTCAAGATTTTGAAATATTTACAAAGGAAATATTCTCCAAACATTCCAAGAAAATTATATCATGTCAAATATGACATGTTGGATGATCTTGATAAGTATCATGTCATGGAGAATAGTATAACCCCATGAAATCCCCTCAAAACCATTTTTGTCCATTTTGAAGTTTGAGCAACTTTACATTGCCAAACATGCCCAAATGCTCTCAAAACTTGTGAGCATGCTCAAGTGGTCTAATCATTCGTCTAGGCCAAATGGCACAAGTTGGAGAAAATGTATATTGATCAAAGTGCCCCAAAACCCTCTCTGGCCAGAATCTAATTTGAACAACTTTGTACTACCAACTTCCTCTCCTTGACCCCCACTTTGGTGAGCATATTCACATGACCGAATTAGGCCACTACACCAAGTGGTGCATCAAGGAGAAGTGATTTGCTCAACTAGATCTACACAAGTTCATTTCTGCTAATTTCTAGGGTTTACAAAAGTTGCATTGGCAACTTTGCCCAAATGGACTCAACCTTGGTGGAACCTATTATTATCTCATTCCATTTGACCTTGTCAATCCTCATGACAAGAGGAGTTCATCTTCTTGCCCAAAACCATATCAAACACCTTCTGTATGTTAACTAAAAACCCTGTTTGGGGCTCTTCCACTAATCTCCATGAGCTCCACTTTTTACCACAGCCCCTTCTAGTCCCCTTTCACCTCCAGTAACAATGGCAAATCCACAGCTCAATTATTGGATGGGTAAAACCCCACTTTCTCTCTCTGGATAGCCCATTTCCCCCTCTCTCTCAACCCCAGTCCTCCCCTACTGGCCATCCATGGCATCCAATGCCACTCCTACATTGTTTACTCACCCCAAAAACCCCAGACACAAAAGGACATGCTCATGGCGCATAAACAATGCCAGTGCCTGCAGAGCTCGCGCTCTGGAGCATTCTACAGTGCTCTCTCGCACTGTAGCTCACCCATGCCAAGGGCATACGACAGCCTTGGGCGTCGGGGTGATGTCCCCCAAGGTGGCCTCAGCGTCCGGGACACGGCATGCTGCCGGCCCCCTCCAGAACCTCTCTCCCCTCCCCTCTGCGAGCTCATCCGAGCGCGTCCGTGCACGCTGCCCACGGTGCACCGCGGCCACGCCCATATAAGCTACTCCCGGCCTCTTCTCTGGCCTCTCCTAGACCTCCCTCTATCCCTCGCACCTCCCAGACAACATCCTTCTCCCTCCCATGCTCTCTTTCCCTCTCCACGGCCGCCATGGTCGCCGTCTGCCTCCGCCTGGCTCTGGCGAACCAGAGCCTCCCCTCCTCTCCTTCGACCACCAGGAGAAGCACTGCAGGCCAGCGGAGCCCTCCTGATCCTTATCCCCCTGCCCTTGTGCCCACGGCGTCACGCCTGAGGGAGTCCTGGACTAGGGGGTGTCCGGATAGCCGAATTATCATCACGTCCGGACTCCAAGACTATGAAGATACAAGATTGAAGACTTCGTCCCGTGTACGGATGGGACTTTCCTTGGCATGGAAGGCAAGCTTGGCGTCTGGATATGTAGATCTCCTACCATTGTAACCGACTCTGTGTAACCCTAACCTATCGGTGTCTATATAAACCGGAGGGTTTTAGTCCGTGGGGCGAACAACAATCATACCATAGGCTAGCTTCTAGGGTTTAGCCTCCTTGATCTCGTGGTAGATCTACTCTTGTACTACCCATATCATCAATATTAATCAAGCAGGAGTAGGGTATTACCTCCATCGAGAGGGCCGAACCTGGGTAAAACATCGTGTCCCTTGTCTCCTGTTACCATCCGCCTAGGCGCACGATTCGGGACCCCCTACCGAGATCCGCGGTTTGACACCGACATTGGTGCTTTCATTGAATGTTCCTCGTATCGTCACCGATAGGCCCGATGGCTCCTTGATCATCAACAACAACGCGGTCCGTGGTGAGACTTTTCTCCCGGACAGATCTTCGTATTCGGCGGCTTTGCCTGTGGGCCAATTAAGCAGCCATCTGGAGCAGATCGAAAGCTCGCCCCTGGCCATCGAGTCAGATTTGGAAGTTTGAACTATCGGCCGATGTCGCGGAGACTTGATCTTGACGGATTCGAGCCACGACGAACGTGCGCCTTGTCTCGATGGGTATGATCTAGCTCTGCCGCCGAGCGAGCCACGAGGCCGCACCAGCATCCGCTCCGGCCCTTAGTCGGGCCGGATTCGATCGAGGGCGAGTGGTTGGACACCGCCTCGGGGCTACGATCTCTCGGCGATTGAGCGAACTCCATCCCTGTCCTTTGCAAAGCTCGTGACTCCAAGGCGCGGACTCCTCTCCGACTCGAACCCTCCATGCCCCCGCCAATCGAATCCAATTGGGCGCGGTCATGGAGTTCACTTCATGGACATCTTTCGGCACTCGCCCTTTGGCGACATCCTGAATTCACTAAAGTCTCTCTCTTTATCCGAGAGCCCTGGCGGACTACGGACGGGAAGGTTGAGATGCGAGACGAAGAAATTCAACGCCCACCCACCACCCACTTTGTAGCCACTGTCGATGATTTAACTGACATGCTCGACTTCGACTCCGAAGACATCGACGGTATAGACGATGATGCCGGAGATGACCAAGACCCAACGCCTACAGGGCACTGGATGCCACCTCGTCATACGACATATACATGGTGGACATCCCAAAGGATGGGAACAGCGATGGAATAACGGAGGATGACCCCTCCAAGAAGCAACCGAAGCACCGACGTCAGTGGCGCCGCTCTAAATCCCGCCACAGCAAAAACGGTGATTCCGGCACGGGAGATAATAACACCCCGGACAGTGCCGAAGACAACGCCCTCCAGCAGGACTCAGCGCAGGAGGAGGGAGAAGCATGTCCGCACGACAGTACGACAGAAAGAGAGGTAGAGGACAATAATTATGCGCCTCCCTCGAAGATGAGGCAAGCCTCAACGACGACGAATTCGTCGTGCCCGAGGATCCCGGTGAACATGAGCGTTTCAAACGCAGGCTTATGGCTACGGCAAGCAGCCTCAAGAAAAAGCAGCAACAGCTTATAGCTGACCAAGACCTGCTAGCTGACAGATGGACTGAAGTCCTTGCAGCCGAAGAGTATGAACTCGAACGCCCCTCCAAAAGCTACCCCAAACGCAGGCCGTTGCCTCGATCAGAGGAGGAAGCACCCAAGTCACCAGCACACGACATGGCAGACCGGTCACCCCGTGGCCGCGACAGAGAAGCCTCTCGGCCCTCCGCTCAAGCCACACCCCGGCGCCGCTCAAAAAGTACCAAGGCACGAGAAAACGCGCCGGACTTGTGAGATATATTGGAGGATAAGGCAAAACATACAAGATCGATCTACGGATCGCGTGGGCGCCCAACGACTCGGGATGATTACCGTCGTGCCGTATACAGCAAACCCGGCCGGGCCGAACACAGTAGACAAAGCTCATATGAGCTACGTCGTGATATAGCCCAATATAGAGGCGCCGCACACCCACTATGCTTCACAGATGAAGTAATGGATCACCAAATCCCTGAGGGCTTCAAACCCGTAAACATCGAATCATACGATGGTACCACAGATCCTGCGGTCTGGATCGAGGACTATATCCTCCACATCCATATGGCCCGCGGTGATGATCTACATGCCATCAAATACCTCCCACTCAAGCTTAAAGGACCAGCTCGGCATTGGCTCAACAGCTTGCCAGCAGAATCAATTGGTTGTTGGGAGGACCTGGAAGCCTCATTCCTTGATAACTTCTAGGGCACATATGTGCGACCACCAGACGCCGATGACCTTAGCCATATAATTCAGTAGCCAGAAGAATCGGCCAGACAATTCTGGACACGGTTCCTAACAAAGAAAAAACAAATCGTTGACTGTCCGGATGCAGAGGCCCTTGCAGCCTTCAAACATAACATCCGCGACGAATGGCTTGCCCGGCACCTAGGACAGGAAAAGCCGAAATCCATGGCAGCTCTTACAACACTCATGACCTGCTTTTGTGCGGGAGAGGACAGCTGGCTAGCTCGTAGTAACAACTTGACCGAAAACCCTGGTAGTTCGGATACCAAGGACAGCAATGGCAGGTCGCGTCGCAACAAAAACAAGCGCCGCATTAACAGCGACAATGATGAAGATACAGCAGTCAATGCCGGATTCAGAGGCTCTAAACCCGCTCAGCGGAAGAAGCCATTCAAAAGAAATACCCAGGGCCCGTCCAACTTGGACCGAATACTCGATCGCTTGCGAGGATCGCACCCCGAAAACAGCCAATCACACCAACATTGATTGTTGGGTGTTCAAACAAGCAGGCAAGTTAAGTGCGAACTCAATGACAAGGGGCTGCATAGCGATGGCGAGGAAGAGCCCGGCCGCCCGAACAATAGAGGACAAAGGGCTTTCCCACACAAGTGCGGACGGTGAACATGATATACGCAACCCACATACCCAAAAGGGAGCGGAAGCGCACTAAAGGGCGTATATGCGATGGAGCCACCGCCCCAAAGTTCAACCCATGGTCTTCTGTCCGATCACCTTCGATCGAAGGACCACCCACTAGCATTCGTCATGGCGGTTTCAGCGATTGGTTCTTGACCCAATTATTGAGGGATTTCACCTCACGAGTCCCGATGGATGGCGGTAGCAACTGAACCTGCTTTATCGGGATACGGTCGCCAAAATGGGCATAGAACCCTCAAGGATTAAACCTACAAAGACGACCTTTAAAGGCGTCATACGGGTGTAGAGGCCAATTATGCGGGCTCGATTACACTCGAAGTGGTCTTGGATCCCGGATAACTTCCGAAGCGAAGAGTTGATCTTGACATAGTCTCGTTCATGGCGGCTATCATGCACTGCTCGGACGAACCGCATTTACAAAGTTCAATGCGGTGCCGCTTTCGCATACCTCAAGCTCAAGATGCCAGGCCCTCGAGGAGTAATCACGGTCAATGGAAACACCGAACACTCTCTCCGAACGGAGGAGCACACGGCGGCCCTCGCGGCGGAGGTGCAAAGCAGCCTCTCACAGCAATTCTCGAGTCCGGCCATTAAACGTCCGGACACTGTCAAGCGCGCCCGGAGTAACCTACAACAAGACCGCCTGGCACGATCCAAGCACGTGTAGCAATCCAGCCCCAACCCCAGCCCTCGCGAAATTGCGAAGCCAGCACTACGCGTACATAACTACGCTCTGGAGATACCATGGGCATAAGGGGAGAGGCACGACCACGGCATGCCCAGAATGCGGCTCGACCGCACCAGGGGCTCCCGATTGTGTCATTCTTTTTCTTTTTTCTTTTTTTCTTACTTTCAGGACTCCGTTCTCCAGAAGTCCTGTCCGGCACTACAATTGTCAAACTAAAGATGCAACAGCCAGGGAAGCAGAAAGCTACGTCGATTGTTCAGGTGGTCTCTACTACGAGCATTATACCTGTTTTACATACCATCCCGCAGCTTACCCCTCGAGGGGGACATGTTAAATAGTCCCATCCCTTGCTTATCGCACAATTTGTATCGTTCTGCTTTTGCAGTTTTCTTTTTAATAACCAATACATAGCTCTTGCCTATTATTGCTTCTTTTTATCTATATATATGTTCATTTCATGACATGTTGCACCCGTACACTTTGGTACGGCCAATACACCAGGGGCTTAAGTACCCGAAAATTATGGTGTGATAAGTCCAAACACTTTCACAAGTGCGGCACCCGAACTTATAGAATTATATGAATCGGCTCGAATCATGTCTTGGGTCAATAGTTGGGTTTGCCTGGCTCCGTGTTTTGGTACCTTACGTTCCGTTATATCGGCTAAGGTAGCACCGGAGAACCACTGCGATTGTGCCCGGTTGAGCTGGGTTGAGCACCTCGGTGGAAAGCTAAAATTGACCGTAATGATAGGGCGAGAGCGATCGATGTTCGAGAGGTTTTTCGGGTCCCTAAAGACTTATGCCGCTTAGAGCGAGGAACCGAATTGTCCGCCAAAGGCGTGGATAGCGCCCGAACTCGGTCTTCGAATACTAGGGGCTTCACGAATTTTAAAATTATAGAATTCTATGGCTAAGTGAGTGTTCAAGCATTATAAGTCCGGTGGCCTTGTTAGTTGCGTTGGCGCCTCCCTAGATGGACCCAAGAATGGGAACAAGAGTGCTCAAGTTTATCCCAACACCCCAAAGACTCGTGGCATGGGGGTGAAGCCAACGACTTGCCATCTCTCAGATTTGATAAGCGGCCGCATAGAAGGTAATATTTTAAATTAACAAGCGTTGCTTATCGCATATGAACAAATTTTCAGCGTACATGATAACAAATGCGAGTCTATTAAAAAATTACATCTTTGGAGCACTCATCCGCTATTTGGCGGGCACTCTTCAGGAGACCCTCATAGTACATTTCGGGCGTGCGATGCTCCTTGCCCTTCGGTGGCCCGTCCGTCACAAGCTTCTCTGCATCCAGCTTGCCCCAGTGCACTTTAGCACGGGCAAGGGCCCGACGGACACCTTCAATGCAGACGGAGCGCTTGATGACTTCAATCCGTGGACAGGCGTCCACCAGCGGCTGCACTAAGCCGAAGTAGCTCCTGTGCATGGCTTCCAATGGCCACAACCGAACTATAAGGCCCTTCATGGCCTGTTCGGCGACCTTAGGAGCTCGACCAGCTGCTTCAGCTGGTCGCTCGAGGGCACTGACATTCGGCCTCAAAGATCTTGAGACCGAACACCTTCTCCGTCGAGCTCCCCTCCTTGGCGCGGTAGAACGCGACAGCATCCGATACACTACGAGGCAGATCTGCGAACGCTCCTGGAGAGCTCCGAATCCGGGTAAGTAATAGGTAATTCACTTTCACATGCTTGCTTTGCATAAAGAATGCCTTACCCGCCGCTATCTTATTTAACGATTCAACTTCTTGGAGGGCTTTTTGGGCTTCGGCCTTAGCGGCTTTGGCACTATCAAGAGCCGAGGCGAGCTCGGACTCTCGAGTCTTTGAGTCACGCTCCAAACTCTCGTGTTTTTCCACGAGAGCCTGGAGCTCTTGCCGTACCTTCACCAGCTGCGCCTCCCCCTTCTCTCGCTCGGTGCGCTCCGCGGCCGCTTTGTTTTCGGCCACGGACACCGCTTTCTTCATGGTCGCCACCTCGTTCGTGGCCCCTGCAGTACCCATGTTATTCCTGTTATTTTTTGCAACCGAAACCTTTCTATAAGGTATTTCTTTAATAAGGTATTACTTACCTTCCTTGTCCTCGAGCTGCTTCTTGGCAAGGCCGAGCTCGTTCTCGGACCGCTCGAGGCTTTGCTTCAATGCATCGACCTCCATGATCGGTCTGGCAGAGGTCAGCAGCGTAGCTTGCATTCCCATATTGACATACTTATGTTAGACTCCTGCGTATATATTTTTAGATCCTTAGTCCGGCTTTTCTTTCCGAACACGAACTAAGCATCGAGGGCTACTCTCTATGCGGTAATATTTTACATATTCTAAGCTTACCTCAAAGCCCGATAGAAGGCTGGTACGAGCTTCGTCAGCCCGCTCTTGGCGGATCGAATGTCCGGATCACCACACTCATAACGGTCGGTGCTCCTCCTTGATGGAGCGCTGTTAAGCGCCTCGATGAGTTATCCGGTGCCTCCGATTGGACGGAGGACACCAACGTCTTACCCTTCTTACGAAGGGGCCGCTTGCCGGACTTCGGAGCCGCTGAAGGTTTCGTTATGGAGTCCGGACAAGGGTCGGGCTTAGAGCCCCTGGGGGTCTCGCCCCCCACGCGCCTGGAGTCCGGGAGGTTGCCTTGTGGCGCCTCCTGCGCCACCTCCTCTTGATCAGGCCCCCCTTGGGGCACCACCTCGGCGTCGTCCGCAGCGTGAGGCGAGGAGGCGGCCGGAAGTGAAGTACTCTCCATTTCCGACGAACCCAGGGACCCGCTCGACGAAGAGGCGAACTCGCCCTTGGGCGGGTTGCATGATTGTTCGGCATTAGAGAACACTATGCAATAAAAAAATCATGGGTATCCGGACACTTACGATCTCGCCAGGGGATTGGCCCTTGTTGGCCAATCCTCCTCGTCGTTGTCGACGTTGGTGGAGAAGTCCGGAGGAAGGGTTCTTCCCTTCTTGGACCATCCGGCCTCCCGGTTGGGGCGGCCTTCCTTTTCTCTCTCCCCGCTGGGAGAAGCTTCTTTCCTCCTCCTCGTTCTCAAGAGAAGATTCGCTTGAGAATCGACAGCACCAGCGCCGGGAGCTCCTTGAGTTCCGTTGCCTCCTTCTTAACCTTCTTCTCGGCACCACATGAGGTACGGAGCCAGCAGCCGTCCGTCAATCGGGCGTCCGCTGGTCTTCGGCAAAGGAGCGGACAGTTAACATGTCCGCACATCTTCAACCAGTCCTGTTAAAGGTTAGGGAGTTTTAGATCCCACATAGAGTCAAACTATGCAAAAGAGTCCCATAAAGGGTAAAATAACTCACCTTGTTGGCTTGACGCTGCGAGCTGAATCCGCGATCTTGATGGCGGATGTGGAGCCTCGGCGCCTATGAACAGCACCTTCCGGGCATCTTCATACGTAGTGTCGAAGAGCCTTTTCAGAGTTGGGTGCTGTGCGGATCGAACTCCACAATTTGAAGGCCCGTTGTTGGCATGGGAGAATCCGGCGGATGAGCATCACACGGATTACGTTGACAAGCCCGAGATTCTTGTCCACCAGGTTTGAGGCGCATGTTTGGAGTCCGGATAGCTCGTCAATTCCCCACGCCGGCCCGTCTCTTTCCATGACGAGAGCCGCGTGGGGAAGCCAGATCTGAATTCGGGGGCCGCCGCCCATTTGGGGTCGCGCGGCTCGGTGATATAGAACCACCCCGATTGCCACCCCTTTATTGTCTCCACGAAGGAGCCCTCGAGCCATAGGACTTTGGCCATTTTGCCAACCATGGCGCCTCCGCACTCTGCTTGACGACCGCCCACTACCTTCGGCCGGACATTGAAGATCTTCAGCCATAAGCCGAAGTGAGGCTGGATGCAGAGGAAGGCCTCGCACACGACGATGAACGCCGAGATGTTGAGGATGAAATTCGGGGCCAGATTGTGGAAGTCCAGGCCGTAGTAGAACATGAGCCCCTGGACAAATGGGTGAAGTGGAAAACCTAGTTCGCGGAGGAAGTGGGGGAGAAACACCACCCTCTCGTGGGGCCTGGGGGTTGGAATGAGCTGCCCCGCGTCGGGCAGCCGGTGCGCGATGTCGCCGGACAAGTATCCGGCCTCCCTCAGCTTGGTGATGTGCCCCTCTGTGACGGAGGAGGCCATCCACCTGCCCCCCGCTCCGGACATAGTTGGAGAAGGTTGAGGTGGGGCGTGCGGACTTGGGCGCTGGAGCTCGAGTGCGCGGAAATGGATAAGCAAAGGAGGAAGAAGGTATAGGTAGGGGGCACGATATATGCTTTGATAAGACGTGCCAGGGAAACCGCCTCGCTAAACGCGATTAGGTGGAACAGTAAAAAATGATTCATATAAAGGCCTGGCCGTGGTGTGATGTCACGCCACGGAATACGTCAGCAGATCCATGCAAAAGTTATTCTCTCTACGGTGGTATGTGGAACTTGTTTTGCAGAGCCGGACACTATCCTTGTGTTCAAAACCTTCTATGAAGTATTCGGAGGAGGAACCCGCCTTGCAATGCCGAAGACAATATGCACGCCGGACTCGTCGTCATTGAAGCCTGGTTCGAGGGCTCTTGAGGAGTCTGGACTAGGGGTGTCCGGATAGCGAACTATCATCACGGCGGACTCCAAGACTATGAAGATACAAGATTGAAGACTTCATCCCGTGTCCGGATGGGACTTTCCTTGGCGTGGAAGGCAAGCTTGGCGATCTGGATATGTAGATCTCCTACCATTGTAACCGACTACGTGTAACCCTAACCTATCCGGTGTCTATATAAACCGGAGGGTTTTAGTCCGTGGGGCGAACAACAATCATACCATAGGCTAGCTTCTAGGGTTTAGCCTCCTTGATCTCGTGGTAGATCTACTCTTGTACTACCCATATCGTCAATATTAATCAAGCGGAGTAGGGTATTACCTCCATCGAGAGGGCGAACACAGGTAAAAACATCGTGTCCCTTGTCTCCTGTTACCATCCGCCTAGACGCACAGTTCGGGACCCCCTACCCGAGATCCGCCGGTTTTGACACCGACAACGCCCATCCACTCCCGACGCCGCTCGCTGGCTCCAAGGCCACCGTCGCCCCAGATCCTCCCAGCCCGCGTGAAGCCCGTGGATGGCCGCGTCTTGGCGTCCCGAGTACGTCGGTGCATCGAACGCCACCGGGATAGCGAATCGCCGGGATAAGCGCCGGGCCGGCGCTCGCCTCGCCTCCCACGCTCCTCGCCTCGGCGCGGTAGAACACGACCACCCGCCCGGTGGCGAGGCCCGCCCGTCAGCGGCAGAGGTGACCGAGCCGGCCCACCAGTCGGGTTTAGTGGAAACGGCTTCTAGCCGATCCTCTTGTCCCGCTGGGTGGCGCTCTCCTGTAGTGCGCCTTCGGCGTCACCTCTTCCCTCACGCAGCTGAGCCACTGGGCCGAGCCCAGTAGGCGCTGTTTAGTTGGGCTTCGCCCAGTGCGCTTTATAAGGTTGATATCTTTTCTTCATTTTTCTCTTTTTATAAATATTCTAAAATCCCTACAGAATTCAGATGGACTTCAAATTTGATGATTCAAATTTCTAGTGGCTCTATAAATCATGATCTACCTGTTGGTGCAACATGCACATTTTTCCAGAGACTTTTTCTTCACAAACATTTATCAAATCTTGTTTTTCCATTTCGGTAATGAACTTTAGAAAAATCACAGAGAGCCCATTTTTTATCCAAATTCCATGATTCAAAATCCTAGATGTCTATAAGTTCAAAACTTAGTGTTTAAACATTTTTACCAATACTTTCTGTATCACCTCAAATAATGGTCTATTTCTTCATGTATAGCCAACTTTGCAAATTCATAGGAAAATCATTTGAACTCCAAATCCAGTGAAACCAACTCCTGGATGCTTCTAAAATCAAGGTTTGTTAAATGGGTGCCTTTGCTCATTTTTCAAAAATATATATCTGCACAGTTCTTGCAAATCCACAAATCCCTTGATTCCATCATATCGAAATGTTTAGAAATATCCATTGATCCACTTCCAATGACACCTTGGTCATTCCTCATATGACCATAGGTATCCTAGAAAAGTCCAACTCACATTTTTAGAGCACTTTTAATTTCTGCCTTGTTGTGTTGCTTATTATGGTTGCTTTCAACGATAGCTGACGAAGTAGACGAAATATTTGGAGCTGGACCAGAGATATTTGAAGACCTCGAAGACCTTGTTAAAACAGGCAAGCAGCCCTTTGACCATGTCTATGAAACCCTTTTTATGCATGTCATATAGCACCATATTGTTGTTGCAAGGGAATCATGATGAGGTGGTAACAACTTTGATGGTTTGCCACCATACTCCCTCGTTGATACTTGCATTGTGCATGACCCTACCTTCTTATGAGGGTTATGCCGATGGGGGTAGATAGGATGCTAAGTAGTGCTACGCAAAAAGGGACGGGGATATGCATGGTTATGGAGACAAAGTATTTTCAAAAGACTTTCCGAAAACCCCGTCGGGTGCCACTTATGCCTGAGGGAGATAATGAGATGGGTAACCACTTGATGACGAAGTGGTGTACCGAGGCAAGTGTGTGTGTTGTTTTCGAAAACGGATTAGATTTAAGATTTGTCAACTGTCCCAACCTTACATGCGCAACCACTCTACCCTTGTGTGGGAAAGGGCATTATTGATTAACTAGGACGATACTAGCTTGGAGCCCGCATTACTAGTGACGGGGGAGAGTTGGTGCTCTCTCTTGGGACAGGGTCGTGCCAGGTAGGGCGGCCATGACTGTTTTCACAGGGCACCGGACACACCGTTGGTCCCTTCGTGTATGCGTAATAATGTGAAAAGGGCAGAGTCCCATGATCTTTTGCTTATACACGAGGGCCGTGCATCAATGAGTGGACTCCTTGTTAGTGTCGTCTACGGAAAGATAGTGATCGGGTGCTTACCCCGGGTACTTGAGGTACCGCGGGTCGTGGATGACACGGAAGTTCCCCAGATCTTGTGGGTAAAGTGTGCAACCTCTGCAGAGTGTAAAACTATTCGAATAGCCGTGTCCACGGTAAAGGACAGTTGGGCGGTGCTGCTTAAACTACGTCCAGAGCTGCACAAACCAGTGTGTTGTGTTTGGATAATTGGGGAGAAGTACTTGAGTCAAGTCAAGGTACTTGACATGATTGAGTTGGGTTGATGCCCACTCTATTTATGTTGATATCTGTAACCTGTCCTCATGGTTACTTGAATTCTCCTGATGCATGTCTTACAAGTTGTTGAACATGTCATTGCACTCAAAACTAGAGTTCTGCAAAAATTTACCTATGTCATGTATTGTTACATCTTGGACCAAAACATGGGTTGCTTGCGAGTACATTCAAAGTACTCATTGGCTTGCCACTGGTTATTTTATTGGCCAGGCATGAAAGGACAGGACATGATGAAGAATACCTCGGTGACGAACATGCGAGCTAGGACGCTTCCTAGTCAGAATGCCTGTAGGGTTAAGGCAGATGGCATGGGTTCTACTTATCGACGAAGATTTCCGCTGCTTGTGTTTCATTGGATGTTCAGCCCTTAGGGCTTTATCAATGTAAGACTTGACCACAATGGTCATAATTTGTGTAAGACGGTATGTATGGATGTAAGACTCTTGTTATTCAGCTTCTGTGTGTTCAGTGAGCATTGATCTCTGGGATCACTGTACACGTGCATTCGGTGATCTCGACTTATGAGTCAGGGTCCCCACACACGTTGTTGGAGATATTACTACTGGGCGTAAACCGGCCTATCTGGGCCGGGTTAACTTCATCAGTAGTTCAACGATGTAAAAGCCCAAGCATGAAGGTAAGGGCCCGAGGCCTGTAGTCGGTTTAGAACCTATAGCCGTAAACCGGCCTGGTATGTAAACTTGTATTGTAAGTTAGGAATAGAGAGAGACCAACCCGGATACAGTATGAACCAGAGATTGGGACTCTGTGACCGAAGGCGTCACCCGTGTATATAAGGGGCGACCGGGCGGTTCAAGGGCGAACAACAACAACTCGAGGCCTAAGCGAAGCTTATTTGCTCCCTAGTCATCGAAACCACATCAATTCCATCACAACTAGACGTAGGCTTTTACCTTCATCGAAGGGGCCGAACTAGTATAAACTCTTGTGTCTTTGCGTCCGCTTTAACCCCTTCAAGTTAACCCGTAGCGATGGCTCCACGACTAAGTCCTTTCACGAGGACATCTGCCTTGACAAAACCACGACAGTTGGCGCCCACCGTGGGGCTATCGCATGTTGGTTTGATGATCTTGGAGGGCAAGCTCGAAGGACTCGAAGGCTATGTTGTGGGCCGGATGACCAAGAGTCGTCGTGGCAAGCTCTACATCGACGACGCGGGATGGGGCCCCGAGGCCGGCTCAATCGAGTCTGGTGCGGGTCCCCTTCGATGGCATACACGTTTTCATTGGCAAGATTGGTGAGCACTGGGCTGGCCGACATCTGCACCGACCTCGTCGAGGCGGCTCGGCGTCGAGAACTGCCCAGGTTAAACCGGCTGTGAAGCGCGCCTTCGTGGGAGTCATCCACGGAGGAGACCATGAGGACGGTTCGGGATAAGGTAGCGAGACCGTCGTCTATTCCGGTGACGAGTCCTCGACCGGAGAAACCGAATCGTTGTACCAATTGCAAGACGACCAGATGAGGGCTGTTCGATGGCGGCGATATTCCGGACCCTCCGATCAGCCCAACGGGTTGGAATATTCATGGCGGTACTGGCGGCGCTTCACTCTTCGACCGCGGCGGCGATGCTCTCCGGACCATCAGCGGCGGCAGCAACCGGGGCAGGAGGTCCTGTGCACCCACCGGCTCAAGTTTTATCTGACCTGTTCGATGCACTAGCTGTGCTTATGGCGGAGGCCAATCCGGCGGATCAAGATGCCCACAACGCATAAGTTGCAAAGGTGAGAGAGCAGATCGCGCAGGCCAAAGCCGACCTGGCAGCTGAGAACGACAGGATGGTCGCAGAGCGGGCCGCTTTGGACTCCCATGCCTATAGGCTCATGCTTGACCAGAACGCATCACATGAGGTCTTGAAGCGGAAGTACAGGTCACGCCTGCCATCAGTTTTCGACGCTAAAAATCTCTTTCACACCCCGGAGGCTGGAACCAGTAATCCGCCGTGGCACCGGGAGGTAAACCGGGCTGAGGCACTGGGACCAGGGGCGCCGGTCCAACCCCGCCTGATGGACCCCCCTCGGAAGAACTGTGTGGCATCTTATGTTGAAGCAGACAACGAGACGGCACGGCAAGACGCTTTGGACCTGTTGGATGAGGAGCGTGACATAGCAGCCGCCCGATCGGCGATTTACCAACATGATCTTCGTCGTTACCATAGTCGCCGGGTTAGAACCAGAACTTTTCAAGAAGGAGATTTGGTGCTTCGGCTCATCCAAGACCAGACTGATATGCACAAGTTATCCCCACCTTGGGAGGGACCTTTCATCGTCGGCAGAATCACTGTGGGTCATACTATCGATCGATATTCGAGAGCATAAAGACTCACGTACATCGAAGGAGGAGACCAACAGCCGTGGAACATAGCTCATCTTGACCTTATTATACGAGCCATCGGCTCTACTCATGTACATATTATGACAGTGTATATATTATGAATAAAGTAATAAACCGGAGCCTCGGCTAAAGCGGGTATCTGTTACATTACATTATGCGTGGTTACATGGAGTTGTTATGTCTTAAAGCGGCCTCCGGTTTACCCCTTGAGTTTGCTTTTCAAAAGCTTTATGATATCACTTGGGGCTTGGTGGTATGCGAACCAATGCAACACCTTTTGATAAGCGAAAGCCACCAGATCACTTGGGACATGGTCAAGTCTGAACCAGTCCGCCTCTTGATCGCCCTAAGGCCATAGAGTCACTTGGGGCTTGGTGAACCCAACCATTGCCACACCACTTGATCGGCATAATGCCACGGTTTCGAGTTGGGGACCTGGCTGACTTGAACCATAGCTACACCTTATTGGGAGCTTGGTGGTGTCCGACCATGGTAACACCATCTGATCGGCTCAGTAAAGCCTCTTTTTGCAAACGGTTTTATCATTGCCTTTGCTTCCATATTTTTCCATAACTGTTATTTGATTTTTGTTGCGTTTTTTAAACCGATAACATTTTTAAACCGGTTCAAACTGTCAATTGGCGAATTCAATCCATTTTAATCCGGAGATAATTTTTCGGTTTGACTTCTTCATTAACATCCATTATGGAGTAACAGGGGCTTGTCATGACCGCACGGTTTACATAGTAAACCGGCATTATAAACACAGAGCTGTTTTCTCCTTTGACGGTAATGGTTTATACAACCTCCGCTTCAAGATTGGCTAAGCCAACTTCATGCCCAGCGATGGCAGGTATTTTGTATCACAAATTTTGATCATATACCTCAATATTTCATTGCATATATATATATATGAGCGTCACAAGCATTTGGCGGCACAAACCGCCGTGGCGTTTAAGATTTTGTAGCTGCGGGCAATATAGATTGAAGGTTTCGATCATTCAATCAAAAGTATCGGCACCTATGCACGAAGGCATATTAAAAGCAAAAGTGTTGGCTATCCTATTACAAGGCAACATGGTGCCCAAATAAGATCATGGTTTTCTAGGCGGAATATAATAAAGCAGCTACTTAAACCGGCTTCCGGTTCATGCTTGCTCGCCGCCCGATCCGGCGGTTGTGGGTCGTCTGCGCCGCTTCAGCTTCTTCATCCCTACCCGGTAATTGGAAGTCAACAGTGGTCGGTCGATTCCCATTAAAGCTTGAAAGACAGCCTCCTCATGGATCAGGGAAGATGGTTCAATATCAGGAGCGTAAGTATGCTTACGGATCGGAGGGATCAGGTTCTCCGCTTCGGGAATAGGTGCAGCTACTCGTGTGTTCTGATCGTTATATTGAGCTTGATAATGTGACAAGTCTGCCTCTTCGGCCAATTGGCAAGCCAGAGGGCACACCGCCCGGTTTATCGCTCTCAAGTCATCTTCGTTGAACTCTGAACCGTCCTCCTTCAGACTGGGATAGCCCTGAGCTGCCTCAACAGGATCGAAATCTGGCACCCATGCTTTTGCCCGGATTAAGGCATTAATGGCACCGGTTCGAGCAGCAGATTTCTTCAGCTCTTCAACCCGGGCGGGAAGCATTGACAACCTCATAAGAGTATCTTGAATTAAAGAGGGTGCCGGATTGTTATGTGATGCAGTGGAGATGATCCGCTACGCTCCGATGTCTGACTGTTCGATTAAAGTGTAGGCAGCTTTCAATTTCATCTGAACATCTGACCCCAAGTGACCAATGCGTGTGCCTGCAGCATTACAAGAAAGATCACAAACCGGACTTATCATAAGAAGGCCAAGTTATCTTAGAAACCAAAGTAAGCTTACCAAATATGGCAGCAGTCATGGCATGCACTTGCCGCTTCACGTTGGTCAGCTCATCTACCACCGGTTTAAGGGCAGCTTCAGCATTTTCCACCTTTTTGGTTAAAGCGGCCTTCTCAGTGGCCCAATCCGCCCGCTCCTTTTTGAAGCCCTCCTTAAGCTGTTCCATGATGCCTAAAGCGCTGGTCAATTCTTCTTTTGCCTTTGAGGTTTCAGCTTGTTGGGATTTCAAGTTTTCTTGAAGATCGGTGAGTTGGCTTTCTTTACTCCTCAGCTCAGCCTACATACAGACAGTCATCTGATTTAACAAACGGTACAAGATTTGAAGTACCAACCACATAACAAGTTATGCACTTGGCACTTGGGGGCTAATGCATATTTGATCTTCATCTGTCAATAAAATCACAAAGTCCCAAGCTCAATACAGGTATTCAACTTGGCACTTGGGGGCTAATGGCTATTTGCTCGAACATGTTCTGATGCTGCGATATAAATTAAAGTCCCGGTTTAACTATACTAAGTTGAACCGGCCCTTGGGGGCTACATCAGTGAATTCTGAAGCATTGAGTTCTATGTTAAGTCCCGGTTTAACTATACTAAGTTGAACCGGCCCTTGGGGGCTACATCAGTGAATTCTGAAAGTGTTGAGTTCTATATCAAGTCCCGGTTTGAAAGAAGATTACAAACAGGCCCTTGGGGCTAGGAGAGTTAACAAAAATTGAAATATCCAAGCAGGAAAAAGAACATGGAGGTTACCTCGAATTTTTCTTTCATCATATTCACCAGGCCAGCTTCATAATCACGGCTGGTATACAGCCGGTTCAAGTAGCCAGAATAAAGATCTTGGGGGTTCAGAGCAGCGTAAGTTGCCAGATCAACATTCCACTTGCCCTTGCTCATAGTGGCAAATTCTTCTTTGGCAGAATGTTTGGATAAGGCGACCGGATTACCCGGTTCGCTGTGGCCAAGGCCAGTAATCACAACGTCATCGTCCTTGGTATCACCGGTTTGACCAGGGACAGTCGGTTTGTCAGCAGGCCGGATTGGACTGGTGGATCTTTCCATCCGGGTTGGGCTTCTGGGCTGGTCAGCAGGATGGGAGGTGTCAACAGGCCTTTCTTCAGCAACAAAATCGTCATATTGCAGTGGCGGATCACTGGGCATATCTTCACGAATAGGCGCTTCAAGATTTGGGGCGCTGTCCGGTTCTGGGGCAGTCTCTTCGTCGGCCGCTTTATCCAGGCGAGCTTTCTTGCTCGGCCTAGGCTTGGCCCTGAAAAGGCATAATAACAGTCAAATACAGCATATACTACGCAGTGATGCAATAGAAACAATATGATATGTATAACTTACCCAAGCACCGTTTTAAGTGGTGGCGGTGAGTGGTGATGACTTCGCCGGATGAGGAATGCGAAGTGACACGATAATCGGTCGGATGGATTAAGAGGTTGACGAAAACAACCCGCTTTAGGACAAGCAGCGACAAGCAAATTAGAGACCTCGAGCGACGTTTCGAACGGACTGTTCGGTAAACCGCGGAGGTAACTACTGGCTGTTGTGCGAGTTGTCTGGCGAACTTCATGTTGTTGAGTCTTCATAAGAAATTTGGGATCCAAGCAAGCAAGGGATGAGAAAATTTAATTTTCCGTTTGGCGACCGGATTTTTAGTGAAGGCAAAGGATTTGAGTCAGAGGAGAGAATAGTTACCTCTACAACATCAGCATTACTGGCTTCAGCATCATCCTGACAAATATCATCATTAATTAGGCGTATGAAAAGTAAGCCAAGTGAATCAAGTTCTACCTCAAGGTCCGGATTACCCACATCGTCATCCACAGCCGGATCAGAAGATGCAGTGGTTTTCCTCTTATAAGCAGACCTCTTGACAACTTTGGTCTTTGTCCGGATTGGTCTTTCCGGTTTGTCTGGTTTCTCTTGTGGAAGTTTCTTGCTCCAGAATGGATCATCACCCTGATCAAGCAGCAGTTGATGTTAAAAAAGATACCGGAAATGGCAGTAATATATTCAGTAAAAATACGATCGAGTCTTACGGATGGTGGTTTGTTGGTAGCACGAAGGGGAGCAGACCGGTTCGGGCACAGAGGTGTTCCGGCTCGTTCAACATTTTCTTCACAGCCTCGGTGACCTCATCATTGGTAAGCTGGATATTAACATGTCGGAGGGGGTCGTTGACGCTACCAGTGTACTCACACATTAAACCGAGCGCTGGGAGAGGGGCAGTATGCTCCATGATATCCAACAGCGTGCGAGATCAATTCCTGTTAAACCATTGGCCATGAAGGCTCTGAGCTTGGAGAGTTGAGGAGCGTATTTACTTCTCTCCTTGGCGGTTAATCTTTGCGGAAAGGGATGTGTATTACTGAGTCGCTCCGGACGAAAGCCAGGCAAAGGATTTTCATTGGCAGGAGAGGTGTCTCTGCAATAGAACCATGATTGATTCCATTCCTTGGGGTGGCTGTGCAGTTTGGCATGAGGATAAGTGACCTCCTTCCTTTTTTGAATCGCCACACCACCCAATTTTGTGTTGGACCCATCAATGAATTCTGTGCGGCGGTTTAGATGGAAGCAGTCTCTAAACAGCTCAACTGTGGGTTCTTCTTGAAAGTATGCCTCCTGAGCACTTGGAAGTGACATATATTGGTAGCAAATTGGGGCGATATCTTGCAGACGGAGTTGAAAATTGGCTAAGACATCCGGTAAAATTTTGAACCGGGCGGGTTAAAACCCCGGGCGAAGTGATCTGCGAAAACTAAAACCTCTCCTTCTTGAGGTGTGGGTGGACAGTCTTTGCCAGGAACCCTCCAATGGATAGTATCTTTACTTCTTAAAGCGCCAGTCAGGACCAGATTGTTTAATTGAGTTTCGGTGACACGGGAAGGAGCCCAGTTGCACTCATATACTTGTTTGGCCATGATAAAATCTACAAAAAATATAAATCCGGTTAAAGAAATGTGTTGGGACAAAGAGAGAACCGGTGTATAATGCTAAATCGGAGACAACTACATCTAAACCGGAGTTCTATGAAGCGGCGATTATGCGGTTAAGGAGTTACGGCGGTTCAACAAGGGACTAATGGTGTATACGGTTTATTAATTCTTTCTATGTTAAGTTAAACCGCTTGATCTAGATATTGAAAGCAATTGAGGTTGCGAGCGGCTAAGTGTGCGAAACAGGTTTCACAAGATTTCTCTACAATGAAGGATCTGAAGCTAGATCGAGAAAGAAGAAAAATATCCAAAAGAATAAAAGCGAACAGTATTGATGCAATGAGCAGGAAATAATATCACGAGATCTATGGGCGTGAGCACGAAACTACGGGAGGATGCTAAAAGCTACTACTAATCGAGCAAGGTGTCACAGATCTATCCAGGAGTCTGGTATGAGCATGAACAGTTAATGGAGTACTGCAAGAACAAGAAACCCTAGAATGAATCTAGGTCGAGGGAAACTGAGGACCTACTAGAGTTGAGGAGATGCGGAAGATCGCTGCGTTTTTACAGTGCGATCAGGTTGATGCAGCGACCCAAGGCAGTGCAGAGGTCGGCGGCGGCGGCGGAGCTCGAGGCTAGCGACGAGGAAGACGAAGAGAAAGGGACGGAGGGAGAAAAGGAATGACCCTTCGGTCCTATTTATAAGCGAGACACATGTCGGTAGCGTGAATCAAGGAACCACAAATCTGGGAAGCAGAGCTGTCGCCTCGGTTTTTGCGGATTTGTTAAACGAATAAGGTATCATGAATGCTATCTTTATGGGGACGTCATGCCGGTTTATAGCAACCAGAGAAGGTGACATCACGGCGGTTCAACAACTACAAGAAGATGTTGAAGATGAAGGTTTTTTATCAAGGATTGACATGAACATGTTCAAATCAATCTGGGGCCTAATGTTGGAGATATTACTACTGGGCGTAAACCGGCCTATCTGGGCCGGGTTAACTTCATCAGTAGTTCAACGGTGTAAAAGCCCAAGCATGAAGGTAAAGGCCCAAGGCCTGTAGTCGGTTTAGAACCTGTAGCCGTAAACCGGCATGGTATGTAAACTTGTATTGTAAGTTAGGAATAGAGCGAGACCAACCCGGATACGAGTATGAACCGGAGATTGGGATTCTGTGAACCGACGGGCGTCACCCGTGTATATAAGGGGACGACCCGGGGCTGTTCAAGGACAGACAACAACAACTCGAGGCCTAGGCGAAGCTTATTTGCTCCCTAGTCATCGAAACCACATCAATTCCATCACAACTAGACATAGGCTTTTACCTTCATCGAAGGGGCCGAACTAGTATAAACTCTTGTGTCTTTGCGTCCGCTTTAACCCCTTCAAGTTAACCCGTAGCGATGGCTCCACGACTAAGTCCTTTCACGAGGACATCTGCCGTGACAAAACCACGACACACGTGATTCACTTGATGTATGTTTTGGTGATCAACTTGCGGGTTTCGCCCATGAACCTATGCATAGCGGTTGGCACACGTTTTCATCGTGATTCTCCGGTAGAAACTTTGGGGCACTTTTGAGGTTCTACGTGTTGGTTGAATAGATGAATCTGAGATTGTGTGATGCATATCATATAATCATACCCACAGATACTTGAGGTGACATTGGAGTATCTAGGTGACATTAGGGTTTTGGTTGATTTGTGTCTTAAGGTGTTACTCTAGTACAAACTCTAGGGCTGTTTGTGACACTTATAGGAATAGTCCAACAGATTGATTGGAAATAATAACTTTGAGGTGGTTTCGTACCCTACCATAATCTCTTCGTTTGTTCTCTGCTATTAGTGACTTTGGAGTGACTCTTTGTTGCATGTTGAGGGATAGTTATGTGATCCAATTATGATATTATTGTTGAGAGAACTTGCACTAGTGAAAGTATGAACCCTAGGCCTTGTTTCCTATCATTGTAATACCGTTTACGCTCACTTTTACCATTTGTTACCTTGCTGTTTTTATTATTTCAGATTACAAATACCTATATCTACCATCCATATTGCACTTGTATCACCATCTCTTCGCCGAACTAGTGCACCTATACAATTTGCCATTGTATTGGGTGTGTTGGGGACACAAGAGACTCTTTGTTATTTGGTTGCAGGGTTGCTTGAGAGAGACCATCTTCATCCTACGCCTCCCACAGATTGATAAACCTTAGGTCATCCACTTGAGGGAAATTTGCTACCGTCCAACAAACCTGTGCACTTGCAGGCCCAACAACGTCTACAAGAAGAAGGTTGCATAGTAGACATCAAGCTCTTTTCTGGCGCCGTTGTCGGGGAGGTGAGTGCTTGAAGGTATATCTTTAGATCTTGCAATTGAATCTTTTTGTTTCTTGTTTTATCACTAGTTTAGTTTATAAAAGAAAATTACAAAAAATGGACTTGAGTTTGTCTCATATGCTTCGTCTTTTTAATATCTTTCGTGAGTTTGATGGAAAGGAAAATTGTGCTCAAGTGCTAGAGGAAGAGTGCATTAAAATGCTTGATACTAAATGTTTGAATGATTGCAATGTTGTTAGTATGAACTCCTTGATGTCCATAGTACTAATGATGATTGCTCTAGTCATGATGAAAATATCTCTCATAAGCATGTCAACTTTTGTGGAGTGCATGTTTGCATTAACACACCAAATAAAGAAGATATATATTGCAAGAGGCATAAGTATTTATAAACTAAGAAGTTGCAAGAAAGGATAGATAAGAGTGCGGAGAATTTAAGATATCTTTCCCGTTGTGAATTTTGCAATAAACAAGATCATTTACATCTCCAATGCAAATTGTTTCATGATCAGATCGTGTCCAAAAATTGTGATGATTTGATCTCCCTTTCTCATTACAATGAACTTAGATTGCTTTTGGGTTGTGAAGAGTTGAAACATTTAACTAAGCCTACTCCAGAATTTAATCTTAAGCATTTTCTTGATATAGATCTAGAAAAGATTGATATGTTTTGTGCGGAGAATTGCATTGAAAATCCTTATATTGCCAATTACCTAAAGAAAAGAAAGCAAATGGAAGATGATGAGAATACTAATGAAAGGGAAGAGACTTCCCAATATCCTCCTATTATTTCTTATGATGAATCAGGTAACGAGGATGAGCTTTCTATTCAACCAATCTCATCAATAAGGAGCTCAAAGAGGAAGGTTGAACCTACACATAATGTGAATAAGAAAAAGAAAAGAAGGAGCAACAAAGGTAGAAAGGTATCCCTCCCAAATGATGTTGCTCCTACTACTCATTGTGATGATGATAATTGCTTCACTATTGGTGCTATCCATATTTTTAATGATGATAGTGATTATGCTTATGATATGAAAGAGCCCAAGATTGGGGAAGCTATGTTTGATGAGGATGAAATATTTGAGAATATATTAGCTGAAATTAATGTTTGTCCCAAGCTTGGGGATGCTATGTTTAATGAAAATGATATTTTTAGCACCCCAAGTTTAGATATGCAAAGTTGTTATGATGATAGCATGCCTCCTACCTATGATGATTATATTGATGAAAGTGGGTTCGAAAGAGTGTCAACTTTAGGAAGTAGTGATCCCACTATTTTGGAGGATGTTGAATTATATTGTGATGAATATGAACGTGGATTTGGAAGAGCGTCAACTTTGTTTAGTGATTCCACTATCTTGGGAGAGGTTTCAATCGATTATGATGAGAACGAAGTTGCTACTTATGATGATTATTGTGATGAAACTTATGCTATAGAAAGTAGTGATGATTATATTTACAAATCTTGTCATGATTATGATTACCATTTTTCTGAACATTACTCTTTTAATGTGGAAACAATTTTTAGTGTTCAAGTCTTTTATGATACTCCCACTATTCCGAATGAGAAGGATTTTGCTTATGCGGAGAGTAGTAAATTTTCTATGCAAGTAGATCATGAAAAGAATGCTTTTGGTGCTGGTTATATTTTTAAATTCATTCATGATTCTACTGAAAATTATTATGAGGGAGGAACATATGCTTGTAGGAATTGCAATAATATCAAGTTTCCTCTCTATGTGCTTAAATTTTTGAAGTTATGCTTGTTTTGTCTTCCTATGCTTGTTGATTATTGTTCCCATAAGTTTCTTGCTCACAAAATCCCTACGCATAGGAATTGGGTTAGACTTAAATGTCCTAGTCATATTCTTCATGATGCTCTCTTTGTGTTTCAATTCTTATCTCTTATATGAGCATCATTGAAATCATCATGCCTAGCTAGGGGCGTTAAACGATAGCGCTTGTTGGGAGGCAACCCAATTTTATTTTAGTTTCTTGCTTTTTGGTTTGTTTAGTAATAAATAATCCATCTAGATTATTTTTAGATGTGGTTTTGTGTTTTAATTAGTGTTTGTGCCAAGTAGAACCTTTGGGAAGACTTGGGTGAAGTCTTTATGATCATGTTGTAAAAAACAGAAACTTTAGCGCTCACGAGATTAGCTTCAACTTTTTACTGGAGAGTGCTATTTAGTTGATTATTTTTGAATATGATTACTAGACAAATTACTCAGGTCCACCAATTTATTTTAGAATTTTTGGAGTTCCAGAAGTTTGCGTTAGTTACAGATTACTACAGACTGTTCTGTTTTTACAGATTCTGTTTTCATTGTGTTGTTTGCTTATTTTGATGAATCTATGGGTAGTAAAATAGTTTATAAACCATAGAGAAGTTTTAATACAGTAGGTTTAACACCAATATAAATAAAGAATGAGTTCATTATAGTACCTTGAAGTGGTGTTTTGTTTTCTTTCGCTAACGGAGCTTACGAGTTTTCTGTTAAGTTTTGTGTTGTGAAGTTTTCAAGTTTTGGGTAAAGATTCGATGGACTATGGAATAAGGAGTGGCAAGAGCCCAAGCTTGGGGATTCCCAAGGCACCCCAAGGTAATATTCAAGGATAACCAAGCTTCTAAGCTTGGGGATGCCTCGGAAGGCATCCCCTCTTTCGTCTTCGTTCATCGGTAACTTTACTTGGAGCTATATTTTTATTCACCACATGATATGTGTTTTGATTGGAGTGTCATTTTATTTTCTTTAGCTTTGCTTGATGTTTGAATAAAATACCAAGATCTGAAATTATTAAATAGGAGAGTCTTCACATGGTTGCATAATTATTCGACCACTCATTGATCTTCACTTATATCTTTTAGAGTAGTTTGTTGTTTGCTCTAGTGCTTCACTTGTATCTTTTAGAGCACGGTGGTGGATTTGTTTTATAGAAAATATTCATCTCTCATGCTTCACTTAGATTACTTTGAGAGTCTTAAATAGCATGGTAATTCGCTTAAATAAACCTAATATGCTAAGCATACAAGATTTGTAAGAATTCTTATGGGTGTGTTGAATACTATGAGAAGTTTGATGCTTGATAATTGTTTTGAGATATGAAGATGGTGATATTAGAGTCATGCTAGTTGAGTAGTTGTGAATTTGAGAAATACTTGTGTTAAAGTTTGTGATTCTCGTAGCATGCACGAATGGTGAACCGTTATGTGATGAAGTCGGAGCATGATTTATTTATTGATTGTCTTCCTTATGAGTGGCGGTCGGGGACGAGCGATGGTCTTTTCCTACCAATCTAAACCCCTAGGAGCATGCGCGTAATACTTTTCTTTGATAACTTGTAGATTTTTGCAATAAGTATATTAGTTCTAATGTTGAGTCCATGGATTATACGCACTTTTCTTCCTTCCACCATTGCTATCCTCTCTAATACCGCACACCATTCGCCGGTATCATACACCCACCATATACCTTCCTCAAAACAGCCACCATACCTACCTATCATGGCATTTCCATAGCCATTCCGAGATATATTGCCATGCAACTTTCCACTGTTCCGTTTATTATGACATGCTCCATCATTGTCATATTGCTAGCATGATCATGTAGTTGACATTGTATTTGTGGCAAAGCCACCGTTCATAATTCTTTCATACATGTCACTCATGAGTCATTGCACATCCCGGTACACCGCCGGAGGAATTCATATAGATTCATATTTTGTTCTAAGTATCGAGTTGTAATTGTTGAGTTGTAAGAAAAATAAAAGTGTGATGATCATCATTATTAGAGCATTGTCCCAGTGAGGAAAGGATGATGGAGACTATGATTCCCCCATAAGTCGGGATGAAACTCCGGACGAAAAATAAAAAAAATAAAAAAAAGAAGCCATAAAAAAGGGAGAAAAGGCCCAAACAAAAAATAAATAAAAAATGAGATAAAAAGAGAGAAGGGACAATGCTACTATCCTTTTACCACACTTGTGCTTCAAAGTAGCACCATGATCTTCATGATAGAGAGTTTCCTATGTTGTCACTTTCATATACTAGTGGGAATTTTTCATTATAGAACTTGGCTTGTATATTGCAATGATGGGCTTCCTCAAAATGCCCTAGGTCTTCGTGAGCAAGCGAGTTGGATGCACACCCACTTAGTTTCTTCTTGAACTATCATACACTTATAGCTCTAGTGCATCCGTTGCATGGCAATCCGTACTCACTCACATTGATATCTATTGATGGGCATCTCCATAGCCCATTGATACGCCTAGTTGATGTGAGACTATCTTCTCATTTTTGTCTTCTCCACAACCACCGTTCTATTCCACCTATAGTCCTATGTCCATGGCTCACGCTCATGTATTGCGTGAAGATTGAAAAAGTTTGAGAATGTCAGAAGTATGAAACAATTGCTTGGCTTGTCATCGGGGTTGTGCATGATTTAAATACTTTGTGTTGTGAAGATAGAGCATAGCCAGACTATATGATTTTGTAGGGATAACTTTCTTTGGCCATGTTATTTTTAGAAGACATAATTGCTTAGTTAGTATGCTTGAAGTATTATTATTTTTATCTCAATTTTAAACTTTTGTCTTGAATCTTTCGGATCTTAATATTCGTACCACAATTAAGAAGAATTACATTGAAATTATGCCAAGTAGCATTCCACATCAAAAATTATCTTTTTTATCATTTACCTACTCGAGGACGAGCAGGAATTAAGCTTGGGGATGCTTGATACGTCTCCAACGTATCTATAATTTTTGATTGCTCCATGCTATATTATCTACTTTTTTGGGCAATATTGGGCTTCATGATCCACTTTTACATTATTTTTGGGACTAACCTATTAACCGGAGACCCAGCCCAGATTTTCTGTTTTATGCGTATTTCAGTGTTTCGAGAAAAAGGAATATCAGACGGAGTCGAAACGGAACGAAATCAACTAGAGAAGTTATTTTTGGAAGGAATGCCACCAGATAGACTTGGACTCTACGTCAGAAGATACGGGAGCTGGCCACGAGGGTGGAGGCGCGCCCCCCCTGCCTCGTGGGGCCCCGTAGCTCCACCGATGTACGCCCTACACCCATATATACCTACGTATCGTAAAACTTCCAGAACAGAGAATAGATCGGGAGTTCCGCCGCCACAAAACCTCCAGAGCCACCAAAAACCAATCGGGACCTGTTTGGCACCTGCCGAAGGGAACCCTCACCGTGGCCATCTTCATCATCCGGCGCTCTCCATGACGAGGAGGAGTAGTTCTCCCTCGGGGCTGAGGGTATGTACCAGTAGCTATGTGTTTGATCTCTCTCTCGTGTTCTTGAGGTGATACGATCTTGATGTATCGCGAGCTTTTCTATTATAGTTGGATCTTATGTTTCTTCTCCCACTCTACTCTCTTGTAATGGATTGAGGTTTCCCCTTGACGTAATCTTATCGGATTGAGTCCTTAAAGATTTGAGAACACTTGATATATGTCTTGTTGTGCGTATCTGTGGTGACAATGGGATATCACGTGATTCACTTGATGTATATTTTGGTGATCAACTTGCGGGTTTCACCCATGAACCTATGCATAGGGGTTGGCAGACGTTTTCGTCGTGATTCTCCGGTAGAAACTTTGGGGCACTTTTTGAGGTTCTATGTGTTGGTTGAATAGATGAATCTGAGATTGTGTGATGCATATCGTATAATCATACCCACGGATACTTGAGGTGACATTGGAGTATCTAGGTGACATTAGGGTTTTGGTTGATTTGTGTCTTAAGGTGTTATTCTAGTACGAACTCTAGGGCTGTTTGTGACACTTATAGGAATAGCCCAACGGATTGATTGGAAAGAATAACTTTGAGGTGGTTTCATACCCTACAATAATCTCTTCGTTTGTTCTCCGCTATTAGTGACTTTGGAGTGACTCTTTGTTGCATGTTGAGGGATAGTTATGTGATCCAATTATGATATTATTGTTGAGAGAACTTGCACTAGTGAAAGTATGAACTCTAGGTGTCGGTGTCAAAACCGGCGGATCTCGGGTAGGGGGTCCCGAACTGTGCGTCTAGGCGAATGGTAACATGAGACAAGGGACATGATGTTTTTACCCAGGTTCGGGCCCTCTCGATGGAGGTAAAACCCTACTCCTGCTTGATTAATATTGATGATATGGGTAGTACAAGAGTAGATCTACCACGAGATCAGAGAGGCTAAACCCAAGAAGCTAGCCTATGGTATGATTGTTGTTCGTCCTACGGACTAAAACCCTCCGGTTTATATAGACACCGGAGAGGGCTAGGGTTACACAGAGTCGGATACAATGGGAGGAGATCTACATATTCGTATCGCCAAGCTTTCCTTCCACGCCAAGGAAAGTCCCATCTGGACACGGGACGAAGTCTTCAATCTTGTATCTTCATAGTCCAGGAGTCCGGCCAAAGGTTATAGTCCGGCCATCCGGACACCCCCTAATCCAGGACTCCCTCAGTAGCCCCTGAACCAGGCTTCAATGACGACGAGTCCGGCGCGCAAATTGTCTTCGGCATTGCAAGGCGGGTTCCTCCTCCGAATACTTCATAGAAGATTTTGAACACAAGGATAGTGTCCGGCTCTGCAAAATAAGTTCCACATACCACCGTAGAGAGAATAATATTTACACAAATCCGATCTGCTGACGTATTCCGCAGCGTGACATCACACCATGGCCAAGCCTTTATTAGAATCGTTTTTACTGTCCCACCTCGGCGCACTTAGCCAGGCGGTTTCCTTGGCACGTCTTGTCGAAGCAGATATCGTGTCCCCTTTATTCCGGGATTCTCATCAATACGGGCGTGGGTAACCCAACCATGCCATTAATTACGGTGCTTGGGAGATAAGCGAGTTTTACCAGGCGGGTGGGGACGTGCAGTCTCGTCCGCCCATATAAGGGGATAAGGATCCACCTTTTTCATCTACGCCTTCTTCCTCCTTTGCTTATCCATTTTCGCGCACTCGAGCTCCAGCGCCCAAGTCCGCACATCCCACCTCAACCTTCTCCAGCAATGTCCGGAGCGGGAGGCAAGTGGATGGTCTCCTCCGTCATGGAGGGACACATCAAGAAGCTGAGGAAGGCCGGATACTTGTCCAATGACATCACGCACCGGCTCCCAGACAAGGGGCAACTCACCCCCACCCCCAGGCCCCATGAGAAGGTGGTGTTCCTCACCCATTTCCTCCATGGACTAGGCTTCCCTTCACCCATTTGTCCGGGGCTGATGTTCTACTCGGCCTGGATTTCCATGATCGGCCCGAACTTCATCCTCAACATCTCGGCGTTCATCGTCGTGTGCGAGGCCTTCCTCTGCATCCAGCCCCACTTCGGCTTATCGCTGAAGACCTTCAATGTCAAGCCGAAGGTAGTGGGCGGCCGCCAAGCAAAGTGCGGAGGTGCCATGGTGGGCAAGATGCCCAAAGTCCTATGGCTCGAGGGCTACTTCGTAGGGACCATGAAGGGGTGGCAATCGGGGTGGTTCTACATCACCGAGCCGCGTGACCCTAAATGGGCAGCGGCCCCCGAATTCCGATCTGGCTTCCCTACGCGGCTCACCTCTTGGAAAGAGACGGGCCTTTCGTGGGGTAATTCGGAAGAGCTGACCGGACTCCAAACCTGCGTCCAAAACCTGGTGAACAAGAAGCTCAATCTTGTCAACGTAGTCCAGGTCATGCTCATCCGCGGATCCTCCCGTGCCAACAACGGGCTTTCAGCTTGTGGGAGTTTGATCCGCACAGCACGAACCCTGAGCAGGTTCTTGACACTACGTGCGAAGATGCAGGAAGGTGCTGTTCAAAGGCGCCGAGGCTCCGCATCCGCTACCGAGATCCCGGATTCAGCGCGCAGCATCAAGCCAGCGCGCAGGCTATTCTACCCTTTACGGGATACTTGTTTTCATAGTTTGACTCTATCACGGGATCTAAACTCCCTTTCCTTTGACAGGATTGGCGAGAAGGCGTTGAGGCAGATTGACCGTCGGCTCCCTTGCCGAAGACCCAGCGAGACGCCCGCTTGACGGGGCTGCTGGTTCCGGCCCTACGTGGTGCGGAGAAAAAGGCCAAGAAGAAGGCCACGGGAACTCGAAAGAGTTCCTGGCGCCTGGTGGTGTCGGACTCATCGTCCGATGACTCCGAGGCGGACTCCTCCCGCGAAAACGAGGAGGAGGAAAAATAGGTCTCTCCCCCAATGGGGGGAGAGAAGGAAAGGAAGGCCGCCCCAACTGGGGGGGCCTGGAGGGTCCAAGAAGGGAAGGATGCTTCCTCCGGACTACTCCACCAACGCCGACGACGACGAAGAGGAGTGGCCATCCAGGGCCAAGCCCCTGGCAAAATACGTAAGTATCCGTATACCAAAATAACTCATGGCGTTCCTTTGTTGCACAGTATCTTCTGACGCCGAATATAATCATGCAGTCCGCCCCGAGCCCAGGTCGGCGTGTCATCGAGCGGCTCCTTAAGCTCGACGGATGTGAATAGCACTTCACTTCCGGCTGCCTCCTCCCCTCGCGCTGCGGATGATGCCGACGTGGAGTCCAAAAAGGGGCCAAGCCAGGAGGAGGTGGTCCTGGAGGCGCCGCAAGGCGACCTCCCGGACTCCAGGCGCAAAGGGGACAAAAACCCCAAGGGCTCCAAGTCCGGCCTGGGCGGACACCGCCCGAACCTTGATGGTTCGGAGTTCGTGCGCCCCTAGTAAGAAGGTCAAGCCTCGGCGCGGTGACCTCCGTCCAACGGAGGCACGGATAATCTCTTGGAGGTGCTTGGCGCCTCCATCGGCGAGCACCGCACTATTATGAGTGTGGTGATCCGGAAGGTTCGATCCGCCAAGGCGGGCTGGCTGAAGCTTGTGCCGGCCTTCTAACAAGCTTTGAGGTATGTATTTAAGATATGTAAAAATATTACGCATAGATAGTAGCCCTGATGCTCAGTTTGGTGTTAGGAAAGAAAAGCCGAACCGAGGATCAAGATATACCAGAGTCTAACATAAGTATGTCAATATGGGAATGCAGGCTGCTGCTGCTGACCTCTGCCGCCTTGACTGCGGAGGTCGATGCATTGAAGCGAGCCTCGGCGGTCGAGAGCGAGCTCGTCATTGCCAAGAAGCAGCTCGAGGACAAAGAAGGTAAGTGATACCTTATGTAAGTATATAAAAAAGATGTGATTGCAAAAAATGACAGGCCCAACGTGAGTATTATAGGGGCCACAACCGAGTGGCGACCACAAGAAAGCGCTGTCAAGGCCGAAGACAATGCGGCCGTGGAGCAGCGCCAGCGAGCAGAGGCGCGGTTGGCGGAGGTGCAGCAAGAGCTCCGGGATCTGGTGAAAAAACACGAGCTTGGGCTTGACTCAAAGACTCGAGTCGAGATTGCCTCGGCTCTTGAGGCGCCAAATCTGCTAAGGCGAAGCCCAAAGGCCCTCCGAAATTGAGGCGATGAAGAAGATAGCGGCGGGTAAGGCATTCTTTATGCAAAGCAAGCACGTGAAAGTGAATTACTTGTTACTTACCCAAGTCTGGAGCTCTCCGGGAGCATTCACAGATCTGCCCCTTGATGTGTCCGACGCTGCCGCCTACTACCGGGCCGAGGAGGGAGCTCGGCGGAGAAGGTGTTCTGGTCTCGGTATCTTGAGGCGGACACCAGTGCCCTTGACCGACCAGCTGAAGCAATGGTCGAGCTCCACAAAGCGGCGAACAGGCCATGAAGGGCCTTATAGTCCGGCTATGGCACAGGGAGGTCATGCACAGGAGCTACTTTGGGCTGGTGAGGCGGTGGCGGATGCTGTCCACGACTTGAAGTCATCAAGCGCTCCATATGCATCGAAGGCGCCCATAGGGCCCTTGCCCGTGCTAAAGTGCCTTTGGGGCAAGATGGATCTTGAGAAGCTGGTGACAGTGGGCCACCGCAGGGCAAGGAGCATCGTAAGCCGAGATGTATTATGAGGCGTCTGAAGGTGCCCGCCTTGTGGCGGATGAATGTTCCAAAGATGCAATTTACGAGTAAACTTCGCATTTGTGATCTGTCGCTGAAAACTTGTTCATATCGCTAAGCAACGCTTTTGAATTTAAAATATTACCTTTTGTGCGGCCGTTTATTAAATTTGAGAGAAGGCGAGTGGTAAACTACTTCCCCCGTCTCCACAGTGTCTTGGGGTTTCGGGATAAACTTGGCGCTCTTTTTCCCATTCTTGGGTCCTTGAGGGCGCTCAACACAACGAACAAGGCAATCGGACTATAATGCTTGAACACTCTCACTTAGCCATAGAATTCTATAATTTTAAATTTCGGCGAAGCCCCTAGTATTCGGAAGACCGAGTTCGGGGCGCTATCCACGCCTAGGACGGACAAAGCCGACTCCTCGCTCTAAGCGGCATAAGTCTTTAGGGACTCGAAAACCTCTCGAACAGCGACCAGCTCTCACCCTATCATGACAGTCAGTTTTAGCTTTCTCCACTGAGGTGCTTAGCCCAGCTCAACCGGGGCACAATCGCAGTGGTTCTTCCAGCGCTACCTTAGCCGACATAACGGAACGTAAGGTACCAAAACATGGGAGCCGGGCAAACCCAACTATTGACCCAAGACATGATTGGAGCCGATGCATATAATGCTATAAGTTAGGGTGCCGCTTTTCGTGAGAGTGTTGGACTTCTCACACCATATTCAGGGTGCGTAAGCCCCTGGTGTATTAGCCGTACCAAAGTGTGCGGTTGCATAATGTCATAATTGAACATATTTTCATAAAAGGAATGCAATAATAGACAAAAGCTATGTATTGTTTATTGAAAAGTCTGCGGTAAGCGAGCGATACAAATAGTCACGATAAGCAAGAGATGGGACTATTTGACATGTCCCCCTCCAGGGGCGAGCTGCGGGATGATATGTGAAACAAGTATACTGCTCGTTATAGAGACCACCTGGTCACTCGACGTAGCTTTCTGCCTCCCTGGCTGTTGCATCGTGTGTTCGGCGATTGTACTACCAGACAGGCCTTCCAAATAGTGGAGTCACGAAAGTAAGAAAAAAGAATGACAAAATCAGGGCCCACAGTGCGGTTGAGCCGCATTTTGGGCATGTCGTGGTCGTGCCCTCCCCTATGCCCATGGTATTTCCAGGCGTAATTATGTACAGCGTAGTACTGGTTTTGCAATTTCGCGAGGGCTGGGGTTGGGGCCGCATTGCTCTGGCGATGCTCGGAGCGGGCGAGCGGTCTTGTTGTAGGTTACTCGGGCGCGCTTGCGGTGTCGGGACGTTTAATCGCGGACTCGAGAATTGCCTTGAGAGGCTGCTTTGTACTTCCGCCGCGAGGGCGCCGTATGCTCCTCCGTTCGGAGAAGCGTTCGGTGTTTCCATTGACCGTAATGACTCCTCGAGGGCTGGCATCTTGAGCTTGAGGTATGCGTGGTGCGGCACGCATTGAACTTTACCGTCAAATGCGGTTCGTCCGGCGATCGCGTGATAGCCACTGCGGAGCGGGACTATGTCGAAGATTAACTCCTCGCTTTAGAAATTATCCGGGATCCGAAGACCACCGCAAGTGTAGCGAGCTGTCTGATTGGCCTCTACACCTGGTATGGCGCCTTTAAAGGTCATCTTTGTGGGTTTAATCCTTGAGGGATCTATGCCCATTTTTCACACTGTATCCTGATACAGCAGGTTCAGGCTGCTACCGCCGTCCATAAGGACTCTTGTGGGGTGAAATCCGTCAATGATTGGGTCTAGAACCAATGCGGCGAATCCGCCATGGCGGATACTAGTGGGGTGGTCCCTTCGATCAAAAGTGATCGGGCAGGAGGACCATGGGTTGAACTTTGGGGCGACGGGCTCCAACGCATATACGTCCCTGAGTGCACACTTCCGCTCCCTTTTGAGTATGTGGGTTGCGTATATCATGTTCACCGTCCGCACTTGTGGGGGGAAGCCCTTCTGTCCCCTATTGTTCGATGGCCGGGGCTCCTCCTCGTCATCGCTATGCAGCCCCTTGTCACTGTTTTCGGCATTTAACTTGCCTGCCTGTTTGAACACCCAATAGTCCCTATTGGTGTGGTTGGCTGGTTTGTCGGGGGTGACGTGTATCTGGCACGAGCGATCGAGTATTCGGTCCAAACTGGACGAGCCCGGAGTATTTATTTTAAATGGTTTTTTCCGCTGACCGGGTTTAGAGCCTTTGAATCCGGCATTAACTGCCGTATCTTCAGCATTATCGCCGTTAATGCGGCTCTTGTGCTTGTTGCGACGCGACCTGCCATTGTTGTACTTGGTATCCCAATTACCTGGGCTCTTGGTCATGTTATTACTACGAGCTAGCCAGCTGTCTTCTCCCGCGCAAAAGCGGGTCATGAGTGTTGTTGTAAGGGCTGCCATGGATTTCGGCTTTTCCTATCCTAGGTGCCGGGCAAGCCATTCGTCACGGATGTTATGTTTGAAGGCTGCGAGGGCCTCTGCATCCGGACAGTCGACTATTTGATTTTTCTTAGTTAGGAACTGTGCCTAGAATTGTCTGGCCGATTCCTCTGGCTGCTGAATTATGTGGCTTAGTTCATCGGCGTCTGGTGGTCGCACATAGGTGCCTTGGAAATTGTCAAGGAATGCGGCTTCCAGGTCCTCCCAACAACCAATTGACTCTGCTGGCAAGCTGTTAAGCCAATGCCGAGCTGGTCCTTTAAGATTGAGTGGGAGGTATTTGATGGCGTGTAGATCATCACCGCGGGCCATGTGGATATGAAGGAGGTAATCCTCGATCCATACCGCAGGATCTGTTGTGCCATCGTATGATTCGATGTTCTGGGTTTGAAACCCTCGGGATTTGATGATCCATTACTTCATCTGTGAAGCATAGTGGGTGTCTTGGCGCCTCATCTTTGGGCTATATCGCGACGTAGCTCAAATGAGCTTTGTCTACTATGTTCGGCCCGACCGGAATTGCCATATCCGGCATGACGGTTATCGTCACGCGTCGTGGGGTGCCCACGCGATCCATAGATCGATCTTGTTTGCCTTGCCTTGTCCTCAATATATCTCGCAGGTCCGGCGCATTTCCCGTGCCTTGGTATTCGTTGGCGGCGCCGAGTGCGGCTTGAGTGGAGGGCGAGAGGCCTCTCTCGTCATGACCACGAGGTGGCGGTCGGCCGCGTCGTCGCTGGTGATGTAGGTTTAGGTGCTTCCTGCTCTAATCGGGGTAGCAGCCTACGCTTTGGGTAGCTCTTGGAGGGGCGTTCGAGTTCGTACTCTTCGGCCGCAAGGACTTCAGTCCATCTGTCGGCTAGCAAGTCTTAGTCAGCTCTAAGTTGTTCTGTTTTTCTTGAGGCTGCTCGCTGTGGCCATAAGCCTGCGTTTGAAACGCTCTTGTTCGGCGGGATCCTCGAGCACGAAAAATTAAATGCGTCGTCGAGGCTTGCCTCGTCTTCAGAGGGAGGCATGTAATTGTCGTCCTCTACCTCTCCGTCTGCCGCTCTCTCATGAGGGATGGCTTCTCTATCCTCCTGTGCTGAATCCTGCTGGAGGGGGTTGTCTTCGGCATTGTCCAGGGTGTTATTATCTCCCATGCCGGAATCACCATTTCTGGTTTGGCGGGATTTAGAGCGGCGCCGCTGACGCCGGCGCTTAGGCTGCTTCTTGGAGGGGTCATCCTCCGTTGTTCCATCGCCATTCCCTTCTTTTGGGGTGTCCACCATGTATATGTCGTATGACGAGGTGGCCTTCCAGTGCCATGTAGGCGCTGGTTCTTGGTCGTCTCCTGCATCGGCGTCCATACCGTCGATGTCTTCGGAGTCGAAGTCGAGCATGTCGGTTAAGTCATCGACAGTGGCTATGAAGTGGGTGGTGGGTGGGCTTTGAATTTCTTCGTCGTCCGCATCCCAACCTTGCTGACCATAGTCCGGCCAGGGCTCTCTGATAAAGAGAGACTTTAGCGAATTCAGGATGTCGCCGAAGGCGAATGCTGAAAAGATGTCATGACAAACTCCATGATTGGCGCCCAATCGGATTCAATTGGCAGGAGCGCGGAAGGTTCGGAGTCCGGAGAGGAGTCCGGCACCTTGGAGTCACGAGCTTCGCAAAGGACAAGGCTGGTGTTCGGCTCGATCGCCGTAGGGATTGCAGCCCCCGAGGCGGTGTCCAGCCACCCGTCCTCGATCAGCGCGGTCGGCTCGGAACTAAGGGTCGGAGCGGACACTGGTGCGGCCTGCAGGGCACTTTCGGCGGCAGAGCTAGATCATGCCCATCATGACAGTGCGGCGCGCTTGGCTGTGGCTCGAACCCGTCGAAGATCAAGTCTCCGCGGACGTCAGCCGTGTAGTTCAAACTTCAAATCTGACTGATGGCGGGCGTAGCTTCGATCTGCTCGGATGGCCAGCGAATTGGCCCGCGATGCAAAGCCGCCCGAATCTGAAGTGTCTGGGAGAAAGGTCTCACCCTGGACCGCGTCGTTGTTGATGATCGGAGGAGCCATCAGGCCTAAAGATGACGACACAGAGGAACTCTCAATGAGAGCACCAATGTCGGTGTCAAAACCGGCGGATCTCGGGTAGGGGGTCCCGAACTGTGCGTCTAGGCGGATGGTAACAGGACACAAGGGACACGATGTTTTTACCCAGGTTCGGGCCCTCTCGATGGAGGTAAAACCCTACTCCTGCTTGATTAATATTGATGATATGGGTAGTACAAGAGTAGATATACCACGAGATCAGAGAGGCTAAACCCTAGAAGCTAGCCTATGGTATGATTGTTGTTCGTCCTACGGACTAAAACCCTCCGGTTTATATAGACACTGGAGAGGGCTAGGGTTACACAGAGTCAGTTACAATGGGAGGAGATCTACATATTCGTATCGCCAAGCTTGCCTTCCACGCCAAGGAAAGTCCCATCCGGACACGGGACGAAGTCTTCAATCTTGTATCTTCATAGTCCAGGAGTCCGGCCATCCGGACACCCCCTAATCCAGGACTCCCTCACTAGGCCTTGTTTCCTATCATTGCAATACCGTTTACGCTCACTTTTACCATTAGTTACCTTGCTGTTTTTATTATTTCAGATTACAAATACCTGTATCTACCATCCATATTGCACTTGTATCACCATCTCTTCGCCGAACTAGTGCACCTATACAATTTACCATTGTATTGGGTGTGTTGGGGACACAAGAGACTCTTTGTTATTTGGTTGCAGTGTAGCTTGAGAGAGACCATCTTCATCCTACGCCTCCCACAGATTGATAAACCTTAGGTCATCCACTTGAGGGAAATTTGCTACTGTCCTACAAACCTGTGCACTTGCAGGCCCAACAACGTCTACAAGAAGAAGGTTGCATAGTAGACATCACCAGTCCTCGGCGAGGGGATTCCTGGACGGAAGTAGCCCCCTAGGTGAGTGTACGGATCCGAACTCCGATAGAGTCAGTTAGATGTTTGTCCTTTGTGTCACCTGTTTTTAAGAGATAATGAAGAAAGAAAGAGTAAGTTAGTGAAAAAATGTTATAGAAATGCTTGCAGGCTTGTCCTTATTGTGCTTCCGCTGATGCCCATGGTTTCTTAAGTGCGTAGTTATGTATGCGTGATACAAATTTCGCAGGTATATGAGGTGGGCGGCGGAAGCCGAACTGCTATTTCCGCTCCGGAATTGGTCGATCCTGTTGAATAGATACCGGTGGCTTAATGGGCGGCCTCCTCCCCTTGTGTTCGGCGTTGAGCTTGCCGGCCTACTTGAAGACCCAACAGCTTCTATTGGTATGATTAGCTAGTTTATCAGGGTGGCCGTGAATCTGACAGGGTCGATCCAATATCTTGTCTAAATTGGACGACCCGTCTCTATTCGCCTTGAATGGCTTTTTCCGTTGACCGGGTTTGGGACCACTTAATCCGGCGTTGACCGCTGTGTCGCCCGTTATTTCATTATCATTGTGATGTTTGTGTTTTCTACCTTATGGCTTGCCATTGCCGTCTCAGACTTCGGAAGTGCCCGGATCGCTGGTGTTGTTGCTTCTACGAGCAAGCCACTATATTTTTCCCGCGCAAAAGCGGCTCATCAGAGCGGTAAGGGCTGACATGGATTTTGGTTTTTCTTGACCGAGGTGGCGGGCAAGCCACTCGTCCCGGACGTTGTGTTTGAAGGCCGCTAGGCCTTCCGCGTCCGGACAGTTGATGATTTGGTTCTTTTTAACTAAGAACCTAGTCCAGAGCTTCCTGGCTGACTCTCCGGGCTGCTGGACAATGTGACTTAAGTCATCGGTGTCGGGTTGCCGGGCATATGTTCCTTGGAAGTTGTCGTGGAAGGCGTCTTCCAAGTCTTCCCAGCTGCCAATAGAGTTTTCCGGCAGACTGTTTAACCAATATCGAGCTGGTCCTTCGAGTTTTAATGGCAGGTATTTGATGGCATGGAGGTCATCGCCGCGGGCCATGTGGATATGGAGGAGGAAGTCCTTGATCCATACCGCGGGATCAATTGTTCTGTCGTATGATTTGATATTCATGGGCTTAAACCCGTCTCGGAACTCGTGCTCCATTACTTCTTCTGTGAAGCAAAGAGGGTGTGCGTCACCTCTATATTGGGCCACACTGCGACGTACCTCCGATGGAGTCCGTTTGCGGTTTTCGGCCCGACTGTGCCTAGGTTTGTCACGTCCGAATAGGTAGCCGTCGTCACGTGTCGAGGCTGTTGGGGAACGTAGTAATTTCAAAAATTTTCCTACGATCACGCAAGATCATGGTGATGCATAACAACGAGATGAGAGTGTTGTCTCGTACCCTCGTAGACCAGCAGCGAAGCGTTGACGCAGCGTAGAGGAAGTAGTCGTACTTCTTCCCGATCCAACCGATCAAAGTACGAGCGTCACGGCACCTCCGAGTTCTGCACACGTTCAGCTCGATGGCGTCCCTCGAACTCCGATCCAGCCGAGTGTTGAGGAGAGTTTAAATCGACCTGACGGCGTGGTAGCGATGATGATGTTCCACGGCGCGGGCTTCGCCTAAGCTCCGCAGCGGTATATTCGAGGTGTAGTTTGGTGGAAGGGGCACCGCACACGGCTAAGGAACGATCCGTAGATCAACTTGTGTGTCCATGGGGTGCCCCTGCCCCGTATATAAAGGAGTGGAGGAGGGAGGGCGGCCCTCTACTATGGCGGCATACAGGGAGTCCTACTCCCACGGGAGTAGGATTCCCCTTTCCTAGTCCAACTAGGAACCCTTCCATGTATTAGGAGTAGGAGAGAAGAAAGAAGGGAAAAGGAGAAGGAAGGAAGGCGCCCCCCTCCTAGTCCAATTCGGACTGGTCCAAGGGAGGCGGCGCCACCCTTTGGCCCTTTTCTCCTTTCCCGTATGGCCCATTAAGGCCCAATACGAATTCCCGTAACTCTCCGGTACTCCGAAAAATACCCGAATCACTCGGAACCTTTCCGAACTCCGAATATAGTCGTCCAATATATCGATCTTTACGTCTCGACCATTTCGAGACTCCTCGTCATGTCCCCGATCTCATCCGGGACTCCGAACTCCTTCGGTACATCAAAACTCATAAACTCATAATATAACTGTCATCGAAACCTTAAGCGTGCGGACCCTACGGTTCGAGAACAATGTAGACATGACCTAGAACCATTCTCGGTCAATAACCAATAGCGGAACCTGGATGCCCATATTGGTTCCTACATATTCTACGAAGATCTTTATCGGTCAAACCGCATAACAACATACGTTGTTCCCTTTGTCATCGGTATGTTACTTGCCCGAGATTCGATCGTCGGTATCAATACCTAGTTCAATCTCGTTCTTGGCAAGTCTCTTTTCTCGTTCGTAATACATCATCTCACAACTAACACATTTAGTTGCAATGCTTGCAAGGCTTATGTGATGTGCATTACCGAGAGGGCCGAGAGATACCTCTCCGACAATCGGAGTGACAAATCCTAATCTCGAAATATGCCAACCCAACATGTACCTTCGGAGACACCTGTAATGTACCTTTATAATCACCCGATTCGTTGTGACGTTTGGTAGCACCAAAAGTGTTCCTCGGGCAAGCGGGAGTTGCATAATCTCATAGTCATAGGAACATGTATAAGTCATGAAGAAAAGCACTAGCAACAAACTATACGATCAGGTGCTATGCTAATGGAATGGGTCATGTCAATCAGATCATTCAACCAATGATGTGATCCGTTAATCAAATAACAACTCCTTGTTCATGGTTAGGAAACATAACCATCTTTGATTAACGAGCTAGTCAAGTAGAGGCATACTAGTGACACTCTGTAGGTTTATGTATTCACACATGTATTATGTTTCCGGTTAATACAATTCTAGCATGAATAATAAACATTTATCATGATATAAGGAAATAAATAATAACTTTATTATTGCCTCTAGGGCATATTTCCTTCAGTCTCCCACTTGCACTAGAGTCAATAATCTAGTTCACATCGCCATGTGATTTAACATCAATAGTTCACATCTATATGTGGTTAACACCCATAGTCCACATCGACATGTGACCAACACCCAAAGGGTTTACTAGAGTCAGTAATCTAGTTCACATCGCTATGTGATTAACACCCAAAGAGTACTAAGGTGTGATCATGTTTTGCTTGTGAGATAATTTTAGTCAGCAGATCTGTCACATTCGAGCCGTAAGTATTTTGCAAATTTCTATGTCTACAATGCTCTTGCGGAGCTACTCTAGCTAATTGCTCCCACTTTCTATATGTATCCAGATTGAGACTCGAGTCATCTAGATTAGTCTTAAAACTTGCATCGGCGTAACCTTTTACGGCGAACCTTTTTCACTTCCATAATCGAGAAATATATCCTTATTCTACTAAGGATAATTTTGACCGCTGTCCATTGATCTACTCCTAGATCTCTATTGCACTCCTTGCCAATCTTAGTGGTAGGGTATGCAATAGATCAGTACACAACATGACATACTTTATAGAACCTATGGCTGATGCATAGGGAATGACTTTCATTCTCTTTCTATCTTCTGCCGTGGTCGGGTTTTGAGTCTTACTCAATCTCACACCTTATAATCTGAGGCAAGAACTTTTCTTTGACTGTTCCATTTTGAACTACTTCAAAATCTTGACAAGGTATATATTTATTGAAAAAAAACTTATCAAGCGTCTTGATCTATCTCTATAGATCTTGATGCTCAATATATAAGCAGCTTCACGAGGTCCGTCTTTGAAAAACTCCTTTCAAATACTCCTTTATGCTTTGCGAATAATTCTACATCATTTCCGATCAACAATATGTCAATCACATATACTTATCGAAATGTTGTAGTGCTCCCACTCACTTTCTTGTAAATACAGGTCTTTCCAAAAGTCATATAAAATCATATGCTTTGATCAACACATCAAAGCGTATATTCCAACTCGAGATGCTTGCACCAGTCCATTGATGGATCATTGGAGCTTGCACATTTTGTTAGCTCCTTTAGGATTGACAAAAACTTCTGGTTGCATCATATACAACTCTTCTTTAATAAATCCATTAAAGAATGTAGGTTTGACATCCATTTGCCAGATTTCATAAAATGTGGCAATTGCTAACATGATTCAGACAGACTTAAGCATCGCTACAATTGAGAAAATCTCATTGTAGTCAACACCTTGAACTTGTCAAAACCTTTTTGCGACAAGTCGAGCTTTGTAGATAGTAACACTACTATCAGTGTCCGTCTTCCTCTTGAAGATCCATTTATTCTCAATGGCTTGCCGATCATCGAACAAGTCAACCAAAGTCCATACTTTGTTCTCATACATGGATCCCATCTCAGATTTCATGGTCTTAAACCATTTCGCGGAATCTGGGCTCATCATCGCTTCCTCATAGTTAGTAGGTTCATCATGGTCTAGTAACATGACTTTGAACATGATTACCGTACCACTCTGTGCGGATCTTACTCTGGAAGACCTACGAGGTTTTGTAGCAACTTGATCTGAAGTTTTATGATCATCATCATTAACTTCCTCACTAATTGGTTGTAGGAATCACTTGAACTGATTTACGTGATGAACTACCCTCAATAAGGGAGAAGGTACAATTACCTCATCAAGTTCTACTTTCCTCCCACTCACTTCTTTTCGAGAGAAACTTCTTTTCTAGAAAGGATCCATCTAGCAACGAATAACTTGCCTTCGGATCTGTGATAGAAGGTGTACCCAATTGTTACCTTTGGGTATTCTATGAAGACGCACTTCTCCGATTTGGGTTTGAGCTTATCAGGTAAAAACTTTTCACATAAGCATCACAACTCCAAACTTTAAGAAACGACAGCTTAGGTTTCTTTGTTAAACCATAGTTCATACGGTGTCATCTCAGCGGTTTAGATGGTGCCCTATTAAGCGTGAATGCAGCTGTCTCTAATGCATAACCCCAAAATGATAGTGGTAAATCGGTAAGATACATCATAGATCGCACCATATCCAATAAAGTCTTGATTCTGACGTTCGGACACACCATTATCTTTGTGGTGTTCCGGTGGCGTAAGTTCTGAAACTATTTCACATTGTTTCAAATGAAGACCAAACTCGTAACTCAAATATTTATCTCCACGATCAGATCGCGAAACTTTATTTTCTTGTTACGATGATTTTCCACTTCACTCTGAAATTCGTTGAACTTTTCAATTATTTCAGACTTATGTTTCATCAAGAAGATATATCCATATCTGCTCAAATCATCTTGTGAAGGTCAGAAAATAACGATACTTGCCACAGTATCAACACTCATTGGATCGCATACATCGGTATGTATTATTTCCAATAAGTCGGTATCTCGTTCCATTGTTCCGAACAACGGAGTTTCAGTCATCTTGCCCAAAAGGCACGGTTATAAAGTATCAAATGATTCATAATCAAGTGATTCCAAAAACCCATCAGCATGGAGTTTCTTCATCGCTTTACACCATATGACCCAAGCGGCGATTGCCACAAATAGGTTGCACTATCATTATTAACTTTGCATTTTGGCATCAATATTATGTGTATCACTATGATCGAGATCCAATGAACCATTTTCATTGAGTGTGTAACCATATAAGGTTTTATTCATGTAAGCAGAACAACAATTTATTCTCTTACTTAAATGAATAACCGTATTGCAATAAACATGATCAAATCATATTTATGCTCAACACCAAATAACACTTATTTAGGTTCCACACTAATCCCGAAAGTATAGGGAGTGTGCGATGATGATCATATCAATCTTGGATCTACTTCCAACACTCATCGTCACTTTCCCTTCAACTAGTCTCTGTTTATTCGTAACTCCTGTTTGAGTTACTAATCTTAGCAACGAGCAGTATCAAATACTCGGGGCTACTATAAACACTAGTAAGGTACACATCAATAACCTGTATATCAAATATAACCTTGTTCACTTTGCCATCCTTCTTATCCACCAAATATTCAGGGGTAGTTCCGCTTCCGGTGACCAGTTCCATTGCAGCAAAAGTACTCGGTCTCGGGCTTAGGTCTAGACTTGGGCTTCTTCACTCGAGCAACAACTTGCTTGCCGTTCCATTTGAAGTTCCCTTCTTCCCTTTGCCATTTTCCTTGAGACTACTAGTCTTGTCAACCATCAACACTTGATGTTTTCTTGATTTCTACCTTCGCCGATTTTAGCATCGCGAAGAGCTCGAGAATCTTTTCGTCATCCCTTGCATACTATAGTTCATCACGAAGTTCTACTAACTTAGTGATGGTGACTAGAAAATTCTGTCAATCACTATCTTATCTGGAAGATTAACTCCCACTTGATTCAAGTGATTGAAGTACTCAGACAATCTGAGCACATGCTCACTAGTTGAGCGATTCTCCTCCATCTTTTAGCTATAGAACTTGTTGGAGACTTCATATCTCTCAACTCGGGTATTTGCTAAAAATATTAACTTCAATTCCTGGAACATCTCATATGGTCCATGGCGTTCAAAACGTCTTTGAAGTCGATTCTAAGCCGTTAAGCATGGTGCACTAAACTATCAAGTAGTCATCATATTGAGCTAGCCAAACGTTCATAACGTCTGCATCTGCTCCTGCAAATAGGTCTGTCACCTAGCGGTGCATTAAGGACATAATTCTTCTGCGCAGCAATGAGGATAAACCTCAGATCACGGATCCAATCCGCATCATTGCTACTAACATTTTTCAATACAATTTTCTCTAGGAACACATATAAAAACATAGGGAAGCAACAACGCGAGCTATTGATCTACAACATAATTTGCAAAATACTACCAGGACTAAGTTCATGATAAATTAAAGTTCAATTAATCATATTACTTAAGAACTCCCACTTAGAAAAATATCCCTCCAATTCTCTAAGTGATTGCGTGATCCATATCAACTACACCATGACCGATCATCACGTGTGATGGAGTAGTTTCAATGGTGAACATCAATATGTTGATCATATCTACTATATGATTCACGCTCGACCTTTCGGTCTCCGTGTTCGAGGTCATATCTTATATGCATAGCTCGTCAAGTATAACCTGAGTATTCTGCGTGTGCAACTGTTTTGCACCGTTGTATTTGAGCGTAGAGCCTATCACACCCGATCATCACGTGGTGTCTCAGCACGAAGAACTTTCGCAGCGGTGCATACTCGGGAGAACACTTCTTGATAATTTAGTAAGGGATCATCTTATAATGCTACCGTCAATCAAAGCAAAATAAGATGCATAAAGGATTAACATCACATGCAATCAATATAAGTGATATGATATGGCCATCATCATCTTGTGCTTGTGATCTCCATCTCAAGCACCGTCATGATCACCATCGTCACCGGTAGCGACACCTTGATCTCCATCGTAGCATCGTTGTCGTCTCGCCAACTATTGCTTCTCGACTATCGCTACTCCTTAGTGATAAAGTAAAGCATTACAGAAGCGATTGCATTGCATACAATAAGCGACAACCATATGGCTCCTGCCGATTGCCGATAACTCGGTTACAAAACATGATCATCTCATACAATAAAATTCAGCATCATGTCTTGACCATATCACATCACAACATGCCCTGCAAAAACAAGTTAGGCGTCCTCTACTTTGTTGTTGCAAGTTTTACGTGGCTGCTACGGGCTGAGCAAGAACCGTTCTTACCTCGCATCAAAACCACAGCGATACTTCGTCAAATAGACTCCGTTTTAACCTTCTCAAGGACGGGCGTAGCCACTCAGTTCAACTAAAGTGAGAGAGCAGACACCCGCCGGTCACCTTTAAGCAACTAGTGCTCGCATGCGGTGAAACCAGTCTCGCGTAAGCGTCTGGCGTAATGTCGGTCCGGGCGCTTCATCTCACAATACCGCCCGAACCAAAGTATGACATGCTGGTAGGTAGTATGACTTGTATCGCCCACAACTCACTTGTGTTCTACTCGTGCATATGACATCAACGCATAAAACCAGGCTCGGATGCCACTGTTGGGGAGCGTAGTAATTTCAAAAATTTTCCTACGATCACGCAAGATCATGGTGATGCATAGCAACGAGATGAGAGTGTTGTCTCACGTACCCTCGTAGACCAGCAGCGAAGCGTTGGCATAGCGTAGAGGAAGTAGTCGTACTTCTTCCCGATCCAACCGATCCAAGTACCGAGCGTCACGGCACCTCCGAGTTCTGCACACGTTCAGCTCGATGGCGTCCCTCGAACTCCGATCCAGCCGAGTGTTGAGGAGAGTTTAAATCGACCTGACGGCGTGGTGGCGATGATGATGTTCCACCGGCGCGGGGCTTCGCCTAAGCTCCGCAGCGGTATATTCGAGGTGTAGTTTGGTGGAAGGGGCACCGCTGCGGCTAAGGCGATCCGTAGATCAACTTGTGTGTCCATGGGGTGCCCCTGCCCCGTATATAAAGGAGTGGAGGAGGAGGGCCGGCCCTCTACTATGGCGGCATGCAGGGAGTCCTACTCCCACCGGGAGTAGGATTCCCCTTCCTAGTCCAACTAGGAACCCTTCCATGTATTAGGAGTAGGAGAGAAGAAAGGGAAGGGAAAGGAGAAGGAAGGAAGGCGCCCCTCCCTAGCCAATTCGGACTGGTCCAGGGGAGGCGGCGGCCACCCTTTTGGCCCTTTTCTCCTTTCCCGTATGGCCCATTAAGGCCCAATACGAATTCCGTAACTCTCCGGTACTCGAAAAATACCGAATCACTCGGAACCTTTCCGAACTCGAATATAGTCGTCCAATATATCGATCTTTACGTCTCGACCATTTCGAGACTCCTCGTCATGTCCCGATCTCATCCGGGACTCCGAACTCCTTCGGTACATCAAAACTCATAAACTCATAATATAAGCATCATCGAAACCTTAAGCGTGCGGACCCTACGGTTCGAGAACAATGTAGACATGACCTAGAACCATTCTCGGTCAATAACCAATAAGCGGAACCTGGATGCCCATATTGGTTCCTACATATTCTCTGAAGATCTTTATCGGTCAAACCGCATAACAACATCGTTGTTCCCTTTGTCATCGGTATGTTACTTGCCCGAGATTCGATCGTCGGTATCAATACCTAGTTCAATCTAGTTCTTGGCAAGTCTCTTTTCTCGTTCCGTAATACATCATCTCACAACTAACACATTTAGTTGCAATGCTTGCAAGGCTTATGTGATGTGCATTACCGAGAGGGCCGAGAGATACCTCTCCGACAATCGGAGTGACAAATCCTAATCTCGAAATATGCCAACCCAACATGTACCTTCGGAGACACCTGTAATGTACCTTTATAATCACCCGATTACGTTGTGACGTTTGGTAGCACCAAAAGTGTTCCTCGGGCAAGCAGGAGTTGCATAATCTCATAGTCATAGGAACATGTATAAGTCATAAAGAAAAGCACTAGCAACAAACTATACGATCAGGTGCTATGCTAATGGAATGGGTCATGTCAATCAGATCATTCAACCAATGATGTGATCCCGTTAATCAAATAACAACTCCTTGTTCATGGTTAGGAAACATAACCATCTTTGATTAACGAGCTAGTCAAGTAGAGGCATACTAGTGACACTCTGTAGGTTTATGTATTCACACATGTATTATGTTTCCGGTTAATACAATTCTAGCATGAATAATAAACATTTATCATGATATAAGGAAATAAATAATAACTTTATTATTGCCTCTAGGGCATATTTCCTTCAGAGGCACGTCCTCGGGATCCGTAGATCGATCGTGTATGTCCTGCTCTACTATTCAGGCCCTGCGGAAGGTCGTATGTGTAATCCCGAGTTGTTTTATTCCTACCGTTACGGCGAGGTGGGGCGGTCTGGTGTTCGGCTTGAGTTGCCACTTTATCCTGACCGCATGGCGGTTGGTCGGCCGCGTTGTGAGATGATGGTACGGGCTCCAGCGCCTCGTCATCGAACTGAGGTAGCAATTGCGCTTCGGGTACTTTTTGGTTGGGCCTCTAAGGACGTATTCCTCGGCGGCCAGGACTTTGGTCCATCTATCATTGAGCATATCTTCATCAGCTTGATGCTACAGCTACTTCTTTTTCAGGGTCCTTGAGGTGGCTTTTAGCTGGCGCTTAAAGCGCTCCTGCTCGAGAGGTTCCTCAGGCACGATGAAATCCTCGTTGCCTAGGCTCTCCTCTTCCTCGGAGAGCGAAAGATAATTATTGTCCTCCGAGTTTTTGTGTATGGCATGTTCATCAGGGCTAACGTGCCCGTCTTCCCGTTCATCCTGTTCAGAGATTTCCCCAACGGGGTCTTCATTGTCTTCGGCATCGTTTGGAGTATTGTTTTCTCCGGTGCCGGTGTTGCTGTCTTTTGCATGACGTGAGTTAGGGCGGCGCCGCTGGCGCCGGTGTCTGGGCTGTGTCTCAGGAGGTTTGTCCTCAACTGGATCCTCTTTCTCATCGTTTTTAGTTTCTTTAGGTGTATCCACCATGTATATATCATACGAAGAATACACGCTTTTCCGAACACCCCCGCATTATATGCGTGGGGGCTGAAGCCGACGACTGCAAACTTTCAGGTTATATACATACATAAATGGCCGCACAGGAGGCATCATAATACTTTCAGGCAAAAGTATAAACACAGCCTTTATAATCCAAATAACATTGTTTTTACAATTGGGATACATGTCACTTTCGAACATGATACTCTTGAAATCGAGCCTCTATTAAGCGCGCCTTTTAGGACTTCTTCAAAATAGTGCTTGGCCGAGACCTGGCCTACGGCCGGACCCCAGGTTGCAATAGCGGTGGCCTCCATCTCTGCCCAGTATGTCTTAACACGGGCAAGAGCCATCTGCACACCCTCTATGCACGCTGACCTCTTTACACCGTCGATATGCGACACAACACCAAGGAATCGTTGCACTAAACCAAAATAACTATTCGGCATTGGTCCTTCCGTCCAAAGATGATCCACGACAGACCTCATGGCAAGTCCGGAAAACCTATGGAGCTCCGCCCACTCGGCCATTTATTCATTTAATAGCAGCAAACGCGTTGGAGCACTGAACTGCGACCAGAACAACTTTTCCACTTCATGATCTTTCTGATCTTTGAAAAACTTAGTCGCATCAGTAGCACTCGTTGCCAAGTCCAATTACGCGTCTGTGGCACTCCATAATTGATCCAGAGGGGCATACTTAGGATCTCCGAACTTCGTCCACAACAAAAAGGGCTTCCCAGCCGTGATATCTCCGGCTTGACGGAGCTCCTCCTTCGTTGCTCTGATTTTAGAGCGGGTTTCCTTGGCTGCTTCCATGGCTTTCTTCAGGTCAGCCGCTTTCGCTTGGCTTTCCTTTTTAAGAAGCTCATACCGGCTGGCGGAATCTTTCAGCTCAACAACCATCTTGGCCATTTTATCTTCGCTCTGGCGATGAGCAGCCTGTTCGGCTCTTAACTCTTCGGCCGCCTTTAGGGCGGCCGCATCACTTCTCCCGGCTTATCCCTTGGCTTGGGCGAGCTCCGCCCGAAGGGTCTCCACAGCGGCAGCTCCATCTGTAGTCACAACATATTATAGATACTAGCATCATGCTCCTCTTAATATCCGATTGACCACCTGAAAATACATACCATGTGCTTCGTTAAGCTGCTTGTTCACAAGCGCGATGTCGGCATCTACCGCGTCGAGCTGCCGCCTCAGTTCGGCAAACTCAACTGTGGCACCCCGGCTCAGAGCGACCGGTTTACCATGCATTGCCAGCCCAGAGACCATGTCTTCTGGCAACACACAACATCTTGGTACAGAAACAACCGCTCTATTGATGCTAGCGGAACAGAGTTTACATTACAACAGCTGTCGAGGCCAAGCGGCACACCCGGTGCGGCTGAACAATATGTACATTATTTAGTGAACATAAAGGGGCCTCGATCGAACAACTATGTGGCAGCGGAATAACATCGTGGCGGAAGCTCCATATCACAGGGACATCGATGTGGACACGATCTAGACTCGAACAACGCTCCTTTCCAATGATACTTTCCTGAAATCTGGCATGACACGCCAGGTCAGTACTTTGAATGTACTTGCAAGCTCACAACAGGCATAATCATAATGGCAAACAATATCATGATAATTAACCAATTATTACAAATGCAACACTATATGTCAACATGCTGTGATCATGCTCGAACGTCCCTCAGGACAACTTACCAACCGTGATCATCCTCGGATCACAAGCAAACCACCAACGTGGTCTTTAACAAGAATAACTCGTGATCCTTACGGCGATCACAACCACGACCATCATCTGGTCCCAAATACTTCGATGGCCTTTCTGCCATCCATCACCAATGCAAAGTTCATAGCTTAGGGTGCAATTTTTATTAAACGTTGACTCATGGTGGGACCTACTACGAGGTGTCCATGACCGTGGACTCGGCTATCGATAGATTATACACTCTGCAGAGGTAGCACACTGTACCCACACCACGGAACCCATGGCTTTGCACTCCCATTCGGGTGGACCAACGACATTCCGACAAAACCCTTCCATTGCCACAGCACTCTCCCGGCCACTCTGACCCAATCCCCAACGGGCTGGTCCTGGGTGGCCCCATGTCTACCAAAGACACCCCGACCACCGTCGTGGCCAAAAAAATCCCACTTGGGGACTCGGTACCATAATCTCAATAAACGAGCACACAAGATTATGCCTGCTTACCGGGCCAGGGCAAGCACAACATAACCTTCCCTAGTTGGAGGCACCGACCAGAGGCCATGTCAATGGACCGAATCAAGGCCTTCCCAAAAAGGCAAATGTGGTTTCACTGGGAAAGAAACTCGATTCAGCGGCACCATGACCCAGTCAATGATATATTCAAGTTGAGTTATACTCAGGCTCAACTTTAAAAATGAAAATGACCGGTGTCATAGCATGCCATGAAATGCAAAACTACACATGCATCACATAATAATAAAAATGACCGATGTCATCCATATACACACCAAGCATAAACATCAACAACTCATATTACTTTACTGCTCAAAATGACTCACAACTTAACCAAAATATTTTGCAACAAGTTTTATTAATTTCCCACGCAAGAAAGTAACTCCGATAAATTTCTCATATGCTTAACAACAAGATTTCACTATCAAAAATTCTTAATTTCTTTATCAACTAAGTTGGGTTCAAACATTCTATAAGACAAGTAAAGTGATCTAACAAGTATTTAACAGAATATTTTCTAGCAAATTTTTATCAAGTTATATATGCAAGAACAAAGCTTTAAATAATTACTAACATGCATAACAAAATTATTTCTAATATTACAACAAATAAATCTTAACTTGTTTTACCCACTAAACTAGTTTTAATCATTACGTAAATCAAGCATAATAACTAATAAATATTTAACAGAATACAAATAACACAATAATTATTTAAATGCATGGATTAGTCATTTCATTCAAGTAAGAAAATCACAAATATTGAAATGACACCATGAAAATATCTGCACTGAAAATAAATTTAAACACAAAAGGAAAATATCAAGAACACTTCTGAAAATCACCAGAAATTCTAAACAGCTCAGAAAAATCTCATCTTTGGTGAGCTGCTAGATTTCTTCTCAAAGAACACAATGCAAAAAGAATCAATTCATTTGACCTTTTGGTTAAAAATTTATAACTGTTTGAAGCTCTCTGGAATATAAATGATTTTGAATTTAAATAAACAGCTGAGGGGGGTGACGTCGAAGGTGTAAAACCTCAGGGCGCCACCACTCATACCGCTTCGCGCGCGTACAGAGTGGCTGACTAGCGGACCCCGCTAGTCAGGTGGGCGAAGGGGGAGAAAGAAACAGAGAAGGCCGCGGCTTCGCCGGAGCTCTCGCCGGTCACGAGGGCTTCTTGGCCCAAACGAGAGGGAGGGATTTAGAGAGGGGACGATGGCTCACCTACCGTACCCGTAGCGTGGCTAGGGGTGGTCGGACGATGTCGGAAACAAGCTTGCAAGCGGAGGCAGAACGCGGTGGTTGCCGGAGTTGAGGAAGACGGCGAACGGAGGCCACTCCAGGGGCTCCAATCGGTCGAGACGGCCTCACCGGAGAGAAGCGGAAGCCCTGGAGGGGTTGCCCTGGCCTGAGAGAGGCTAGAGCTTCCGCGGCAACTAGAGGGGATCGTCGGCGAGCTCGAGCTCGGGGACGGCGGCCCGAGGCCTGCCCGGCCGGGCTACGGCTTCCTACGCAATCATGGAGTGTGTGGGAGTATAGGATGGTGCTCGAGGAGGCTGGGGGTGGCCCTATTTATAGGCGAGCGGCGAGGGGGTTTCGGCTCCGCCGGTGGACACCTGTCCATGGTGCCCGGTGACAAGCGGCGTCAGTGAGAAGGGGAGAAGGCGACAGAGGTCACGCGGCAACTGTGGCCGGACGGAGAAGAGCACATGATCGAGAGGATGGCGACGAGCACAGTGCGCTCTGCACTGTTGGGCTGGCCGAACCTTGCCCGTGCTTGCTGCGGCGAGCTCCGGCGTCGGCGAGCGCCAGAGGGAGGTTAAGTTCTTAGAGACAAAGATGGTGGCGCGGTTTGGCACGCTTGGGCAGGCGAGGGAAGCGAGCACACGCGAACAGAGCTTGGCAACGCTCAGAGCGCGTCGACACGCATGCCAACACCCCTGGACGAACGTGGTCACTGCGTGAACTATGACATCAGGCCGATCTAAACATAAGCTTGATGTCTGGCATGTTGTTCATGGTAGTTTTGAGTATTACCATGATTTGATTTGGATCCAGGTGCAGTAGAGAGGATTTTACAAGCCAGGTAAGTTTCGATCAAGAACTTTGAGCGATTCTTTGTGGTCAAACGGCTGAGAGTTTGAGGCTGTGCTTTGGAGGCTAGTTATAATTTACTCTGGTAAAGATGCACAAGAAAGTCCAGGTCAAATGGAGCAAGTAGAATGGTAGTTGCTATAGAAACCACCATTTCTGTCCAGAACAGAAAATATATTCTGTAGCAAAAATATTCCAAAAAGTGATGAAATATTTTTGCTCAGGAATGTGCCCTAGGGTTCACGGAATATTTGTGAATTATCTTAGATTTTTCTTAGCTATAAAAATTAGGGTTGCTTTGAAGCAAACTGATCTGGCTAGGGTTTCGGAGAAAAAATGAATATTTTTCATTTAAGAAAGATATTCCAAAGATTATTTTGGGATGGGTTAGAAGGGAAATGATGGTTTAGGAGAGAAGTGGAGCACTTGGGTGAAAGCCAAGGATGCCCAAGTGTTTTAAGTCCATATGAAAAGATTCAAGAACTCCAAGTTTCAAAAAAATTCAAATGAAAATCAAGCAAATAAGAGAGGGAAAAAACCAAGCTGTCACATCAGCAGTCCGGCCAGCCACCGGACCCTCAGCCACCTGCACACGAAAGCAGCATGATCATTACCTAGGACTATGATCCTCTGTTTGCCGCCTCTGGACAGCAACCAGAGTCTCATGGGCTACTATCGGTATAGGGCACACCTAGTGTGTGCGGTACCGTCAATATATATATATATATATTACTTTGCGTACCTCAAAGCCTCTTAGCAGTCTCGTAAAAGCTTCACGCAACCCACTTTTGGCGGATGAAATCCTCTCAACCACCGTACCCATTAAAGTACGATGCGCCTATGAGATAGCCGCTTGCTCCAAAAGACCCATCAGTGCGTCCGGTTGTGCACCGGACAGTCCCGGACTCTTTCTATTGCTCTCCTTAGGGCGAATACTCGGACTTGGTGGCGAAGGTTACCTTCTGGCCTTGGCGGATCGGGAGAAATCCTCCGTGACGACACCTTAGTGTCGTCCGCCCCATGAGGCGGGGAGACAAGGGGGGGCGTTTCGCTCTCCATCATCTCCGGAAGAAGATCCCCCGAGGATGAACTCTGTCGAGAAGGGCTATGATTTGGACTACAAGACATACGTATCGGTTATTGTCCTCGGAGATAAAGCAGGATATATCTACCAAAGGTAATCTTGTTCACTTACAGCTCGGTGGAGGGCTGACCCCCTTGCGGGCACGGTGCGGTAAGGATGCCCTCCGGGGTAGGGCCCCCTGGCGAAGGTTCTTTCCCTCGTTTGGAAACCCTCGTTTCCAAGTCTTTAGAAGCGGTCCTTTTCCTTCCTTGGGGAGAGGGGATTTTAGATTCTTCTCCCCAATTATCCTCCTTCGTGGAGACACTAATTCCCCTGGTTTGGATGAGTAATGCGTGAGGCCCGCTTTCGGCATTTTATTCCTCCCTTTATCTTCCCCTGATGGCACTTGATAAGGTGCGTGCTCAAGCATCCTGGCTAGTACAGGATTCGGTGAGCCTTCGGGAAGGAGGGCCGAACACCTGATCATCTTCGCCTTTCTTATCCAGTCCTGGCCAAGAGCGATTTTTTCAGAATGATGTTGCGACGAATGAAAAGACAACATGTTCGTCCGCAGAATTACTTACGTGGGTATCTGGACAATTGCAGTTTAGACCCGCATCCTCGATGGTGTCCGGACACTTTATTCGTGATCCGAAAAAAATCCATACATCTCTTCGAGGGTCACGCCGAAGAATTACTGAATAGTTCGCGGTCCTTTCGGGTTGAACTCCCACATACGGAGAGGTCGACGTTGGCATGGCAGGACCAGACGAACTAGCATGACTTGCATTACCTTGACAAGGCTGACATCTCTCTTGAGGAGATCTCGGATGCGACTCTGCAATGTCGGCACGTCATTAATTGGGCCCCCAGTCCAGCCCCTTGTTGACCCATGACGCCAGTTGTGGCGGGGGACCCGAATAGAAGGCGGGGGCAGCTACCCACTTGGTACTTTGGGGAGCTGTGATGTAAAACCACTCCCGCTGTATCACAGCCCTAGATTATTGCTTGTATTAGTTGCATCATAGAGCACTCATGCATCATGTCTAAATTTCTGAAACTTGGAATTGAGGAAAGTGGAAGCCTAAAAAACTTAAATAAAAGAAGGGCAAAGAACCCTGGAAATCTCATTCGTTGTTTCCAAGATGTCCTTTTTGCAATGTTTGAGAATTTTGGCAAGAACTACATATCAAACCAAAATTTAGGAACAATTTTAAGGAATTATTTTTGGGACTTTGAATTTAAATCAATAAGAATTTGACTTTTGGATTATATTCTTTTATATAGAATATATTTCAAAAGGCCTTGAAATTATTTATGTGCCTTTGGAATAGTCCATAATGGCAACATACAAATATTCAGGAGGTTTTGCCCTGCTTTGATTTACTTTTGAATTTGAATCAGTGGAAAAATGATTAAATAAAAAGAAAACAAAACAGAAAAATAAAAAAGAGTAGAAACTCACCTGACTTACCTGGCCCAGCTCCTCCAGCCGGCCCAGCCCACCTGGCAAGTGTCAGTCGTCTTCAACCTCTGCCAGTAGGCAGAGGCGAAGGCAGGCACGGCGCGTGCTGAGGCCGCCACCTCCTCCCTGCCTACCTCACGCCCCTGAGGCTCTCTCCCAGCGCCACGGAGACGGCTACGGACCCCCCTCTTTCTCTGGTTCTCTCTCCCTCTCGCTCCCTCGCTCTCCCTCCTGGCCGAAGCCGTCATGGCCACACGGCCGAGAACCACTGCAGCCAGCCACTCCCTCGCTCCATCTCCGCGTCCCCGAGCTCCGCCACGACCACCTGGAGCTACACACCCGATGCACGCGACCGCAGGAACCCTGCAACGTCGTTCCCGCCGTCCCCATTGCCGCCTCTGTCCGGTGATCGCCGTCGTTCGATTCGTGTCGTCCAGGGCTTCCACGACCTCGACCTCGACTCTGTTCGACCCCTCTGTGAGCCTCCGTCGTTCCCCCCTTGTTTCCCCTCTCCAACCCTTCCTCTAGCCGTGCTTTTTGCCGGAGCCGAGAGCTCACGCCCGCCCGCCATGTCGCCATCGTGGCTACAGACGCTGTAGCTTGCCCCTGGGCATGTCATCGTGCTCGGGTTGCTCCTAGGAGACGACCCCGACCACCACCTGGTCCTATCGTGCACCGGAACACCGAACCCATGCGTGTCCGAACTCCGGCCGCCGTGGATGACCTCTCCGCCGTTGACACCGGCCACCCCAGGCCTGGAAACCACCACCATCCGACGCGCCATCGTGCTAGCTCTCTGTAGAGCCCAACGGCGCATCGAACGATTCCCCGTAGAGGAAACCCGAGGCACAAGAGCGCCGCTGACCTCGCCGGCGGCTAAACGCCGGCGGGTTTGACCCGAGTTAACCAGGGTTGACCCACCTGGGTAATTGCCAGTGGACCCCGCATCACTAATTAACCACGGGTTAGCCTCTGTGACAATGACATGTGGGGCCCATAGTTCAGGTTTGACCTGGACCGGCCCCGTTGACCAGCTGACATCACAGTGACGCAGTGCTGACGCACTAAAGCCTTTTCTGGAATTTAAATAAATCTAAATTATTTAATTATTATCAGAAAATGCCCAAAACTTCTAAAAATCATAGAAAATCAACCGTAACTTCAAATGAAATAATTTATATATGAAAAATGATCAGAAAAATCCAATCTTTCCATATCTGTCATTTTCATGCATGTTAGAACAACCTTTGGCTAACAAATCAAATGAATGGCATTTAAATAACCATATGTGGAGTTTGAATTTGAACCTTGGGTTCAAACCAACTACACTTAATTGTGCTGCTAGTTGCATTAGGCCAAATCACATCGTATTGCCATGTCATAATCATGCATCATAATTGTTGCGTTGCATTGACTGTGTTCTTCTTTGTTTGCTGGTGCTCGTCCCCTCTTGGTAGCAGACGTTTCGACGATGAGTTCGATGACACCGATGAAGAGCTTTACTATCTTCAGAAGTGTCAGGCAAGCAAAACCCCTTGTTCATTCTGATACAAACACACTCTCTCGCTCCTGCTCTCTTTTACTACATTAGGGCAACAACGATTCAACTGTTACATGCTGCGGTAGCTGAACCCCTTTCCTTTGCATGACCTGTCATTGCCACAGTAAATAGATGAAACCCACTAGCATGAGTAGGAGTTGTTTGAGCCCTGATGTGCCTACTCATTCATGCTTGTTGTCATGCCTGCTACTGCTTAGAGTTGAGTCAGGTATGATTCATCAGGGATGAATTGAAATGTGGTGAACATGTCCTACTGTTGAGAGCTAAGTGTGTGAACACGATTTGGTAAAGGTAGCGGTGAGAGGCCATGTAGGAGTACATGGTGGGTTGTCTCATTGAGGCCGTCCTCAGGAACTGAGTTCTGTGTTTGTGATCCATGAACAACTACTACCACGCATTGGAATGCTTAAGTGCCCCTCTCGACTTATTAATCAACCCGATCTCTGTCCAGGAGTTGTAACTAGTTTCTGGTGTTTGTAGGTTGTGTTAGTAGTCTACCAAGTGGTACCTGGTACAGGTGGGCTTGGGACAGACTAGGCACCATGGCATGGTACAGGTGAGGATTCCAAGGACCATTATTTATTATAAAAGGTGTCGCAAAAGGGGCCAGCATTGTTTTTACGCTAGCGCTTGTCCATGCCGTGCTGCGTGACGGATACATGCACAAGTCATCGCTCCCGCTACATCAACACAGTGCAATTAACTCGCCGGTCCGCACCGGATTACGACACCGTGGCCGGCTCACCCGTCTGCGCCGGTTTACAATACTGCAGACAACTCACCCGTCCTTTCCGGCGGCCGGGTTTCCTGCCAGTGCCGGCTTACAACGCCGGGGCCGGTTCATCTGTCCAAGCCACCTCTAATACTGTGGACGCTTCTACCATCCATTTATTGCGGCCTGGTCTACATCAACATACCAGGCCGCACCTGTCTGCATGAGCAAGTCACAGCTTGGGTAGCCCGGTTTTCTTTCAAAATGGAGGTAAATTATCATATACTATCAACCGCCGTCTACACTGGATGGCTCAATGAGCAGGCGCACAAGTCGCCGCCACTACAGTTTGGTTAACTTCAAATCGCCAGTTGGAAGGAACCATTGGCCGAGTTGCTGACTCGGCTCATACGTGATCATTTATAACCCGCCGCAGTCATCACAACCTTCTGTGGATTCACATCGTGTTATCAACACTAATGATATACAAGTTATGCGGTTTATATCACAACAAATATGGAAGTTTCAAGCCAACTCTCGAGTCACCTTGAGACTCGGGGCTACGATGACATGACTAAGCAAATCTTGCCAGCAAATTTAAGAACCCCAGGACGATGGAGGGAAAGATAACCCGGTCCCAGAGGCTACTGTTATATTGAAAATTTAAAGGCCGTCAGAAAGTTTCCGGCTTAGAAAGTATATGACAGTTACAAATCCCGGCTCAGTGAAGAAAGTTCCGGGTCATCAGAAAGGATTCTGATTTAAAATCCTACTCAAGGGAAGTCAGTCTCACTGAAGCTCTCAAATCCGGTTTAAAAATGTCCGGTTCAAAAAGGAATTAACTTCTCGCAAGTTCGAGTTTAAAGGCCGTCAGAAAGTTTCCGGCTGAAAATGAAGTTTCCGGTTTAAAATCCGGTTGAAGGGAAAGATGTCTCCCATGAAGCTTTGAAGCTCTCAATATCCAGTTCAAAATCCTGGTTCAAGAAGGATTTATCTCTTGGAAAAAGTTAAAGGGTGCCAAAGAGGACCTGCTGCCATGATGCGCGGTCCAAACATGGGTATCATGCCTTATTGGCTTATCATATTATTGATCACTTGGGGGCTTGGTCGTATCGGAACCATAGCCACGCCTCTTGATCGGCCTAGTGCCACAATATCACTTGGGGGCTTGGTCGTGTCTGAACCAATGCAACACCTTTTGATAGGCGAAAGCCACCAGATCACTTGGGGACATGGTCAAGTCTGAACCGATCCGCGCTCTTGATCGGCCTAAGGGCATAGAGTCACTTGGGGCTTGGTCGAACCCAACCATTGCCACGCCACTTGATCGGCATAATGCCACGGTTTCGATTGGGGACCTGGCTGACTTGAACCATAGCTACACCTTATTGGGAGCTTGGTGGTGTCCGACCATGGTAACACCATCGATCGGCTCAGTAAAGCCTCTTTTTGCAAACGGTTTTATCATTGCCTTTGCTTCCATATTTTTTCATAACTGTTATTTGATTTTTGTTGCGCTTTTAAACCGACATTGTTAATCCGTTTCAAACTGTCAATTACAAATTGGCGGGACACGGTCAAATCCTAATCCGGAGACTATCTGCCCGGTTTGATTTTATGTTGCCATCTTATTATGGAGTAAACCGGTGTTCATTAACCCGGCTTGACTTTCAATTACAAATTGTCAGTACATGATCAAATCATAATCTGGAGACTATCCGCCCGGTCTGGTTTGACTACGAGTCGCCAGTATTATATATGGTTAAACCCGTGTTTATCACAACCCGGTACAATTTATCATCAACCGGCACAGTATGAAAGGAGTTATCATTACTCAAGATTGGGGTTATCACTCTTACTACAAAAAGTTGGTAAAACCAGCAATGTGATTCAATATCACAGGTATGATATATTTCATATTTGATTATTCTTAAGTGCAACCTTGGTTATAAACCCAGGTTATATGTTGGGCATTATGACCCGTCCGGCGGTAAACCGCCAGGACACTTCAAACTTGTTGTATGCAGAAATAGGTTGAATAAAGCATGGTTATAAATCACTGACGTTTATTAAACCGGCCTGGCTTTCGACTATGTGTCGCCAAGATGATGATAAATTATCCGGTGTTTGTTAAACCGGCTGGCTTTAAGGCGATAAATCGCGGTATATGATGAAAAATTATCCGGTGTTTATTAAACCGGCTGGCTTGGGACTATAAGTCGCGACATATATTTGGATTAAGCCATTGGAATTATGCGCTTATAAATCATTGGGTATATTATTCAAATAGCCAACATGGCTGGATTTCTATTATGGTTATCAATAACCAGTATTGTGATTACGGTTTTCAAGGTCGCTTTAGCGCAATGGCTATCATATTATCAATGGATATGATTTTATTCTACAATTGAAGGAATAGTCCCGAGTTCTTGCGGGCTTACAACCCGCACTTGGGGGCTACATTATTTAAGTTGAGATTACATCAAATATGCAAGTCTCATGTCGCTGCAAGCATGCACCATGACACTTGGGGGCTAATGCAAAGTCATTCTTTGTTTATCTTATTGAAGACCCGACTCATCACATTATAATGAGCCGGCCCTTGGGGGCTACCAATTGCTCCTGTCAAACAATTCAAGTATATATCAAGTCCCTGCTCATTATTGCATAATGACCCGGCCCTTGGGGGGCTACACATCATTGCTCAAATCTACATGATTATACCTACAAAGTCCCTGCTTATTATTGCATAATGACCCGGCCCTTGGGGGCTACACTGGTTGAAGTTTTTATGAGCATCCGACAATTACAAGTCCCAGGTTGCTGCAAGCATGACAACCCGGCACTTGGGGGCTACATATGTGGAATACTCAATTCTGACTAGTGATTGAGATGAACAACCTGGATTTCTTCAAGATTGTGATATTTAAGCAAGTCTCAAGCTGTTGCTATGCTACCTTCTTAAGACTTGGGGGCTACAAGTGATAGGCATATAAGAGGTATATTTTCAAGCTGGATGTTAACTACAAGTATGACCCGGTGCTATCAATATTTATAAACCAGTGATCTTGGCAATGATAAACCGGCAAGTTCTACATTCTTAAACCGGCTGAAGATCAGATGAGGATTCCAAGGACCATTATTTTTGTTAAGTCATTGGGAGCTGAGTCAAAGAAGTTATTCTTCACAATATTTCTCTGCGACAAACCAATGTCAGCAAATTGATTATGAAGCTGGCCTATTAAACCGGATTTTCTATAAGAAGGAAGTGGCAAAGACTTAAGGATGATCAGAGTCAGTTTAACATGGATAAATCCAAATTAAACTGGGGGCTAATGTCGGGGATATACCCCGTGGTATAAACCGCCGGATGTATGACCCGGCTAGAGTTTGGCGATTCACCATGACCCACTTGGACATGGCGGTTTACGGTTCATTGGTAATTGGCGCAAAGGGGGTCGAGGAGCGACAAGACCGGTGGCCCAACAGGCGGTTTATGGAAGGCCGATCACGCTATGGTGGGCGGTTTAAGAAAAGGCGTGAGGAATATTTACTTTACAAGGAAGACCGGACTTGTATCCGGTTTGTATTAGAGATAGACTAGTCCTAGTCCTACTAGGACTCCACATGTAACCCGCCCTCTAACTTATATAAGGAGGCGGGGCTCTAAAGAGGGGAAGCTACAAGCAAACAACAATATCTAGGGCTAGACACAACTAGAGGAGAGCGGTTTACTGACGACTCCCTCATGATCATAATGAGACCTAGCCTCAAACAGCATGTAGGGCTATTACGGATGATGTTTCCCGGGGCCCGAAGCTGTCTAAATCCCTGTCTTGTGTTGCGTCTCTCGATTCCGCTCAACCCCTCTCAAGCTACCACATAGATGCGTTGGCCTCACGACTAAGTCCTGACACTAAGGACATCTGCCGTGACAATTCCACGACAGGAACCCTGCACACATCGTTTGTGGCCATGAGCGACACCCCAGCTGGATCTCCTTGCGGATGGAACCCGAAAAATAGGCGATAAACCTGGACTACAGACTTGTGTGGTTAGTCAGGTCGTGGCCGACTCCCTCGCTAGGCTTCCGCTTGAAGGTTGCCGAGATACACGACGTGTACATGGTGGTAAGTGGCGAGAGCGTGTGTGAAGAAGTACACCCCTACAGGGTTAACATCATCTATTCGAATAGCAGTGTCCGCGGTAAAGTACTCCTGGGTTGCCTGTACATTTCATAGACAAGTGAAAATGGATACTTTAAAATGCGCAAGATAAGCGTGAGTGCTATGGATGGCGTTCTCGTAGGGAGACGGGAGCGGATTCATAGTGGTGTATTGGTATGGTGAATATGTGGACTCGTGTGCGCCACCTCAAAAGAGTTACTTGCAGTCGTAGTTCAGGATAGCCACCGAGTCAAAGCTGGCTTGCTGCAGTTAAACTCCACCACCCCTTTGTTGATACCGATGCATATGTAGATAGTTCTGATGTAAGTCTTGCTGGATACATTTGTACTCACATATGCTTATTTTATGTTTTGCAGAGAGACTTCAGTCTCGCTAGTAGTTCCGCGTGAACTTCAACGTTTATCTTGTTACCTCAGCTACGATCTTGTACCCTTGGAAGGGTCTTGTAGATAGTCAGGCTTCTCAGCCTTCTTCATTTGTAGTTGTCTATACTCAGACAAGTTAAGCTTCCGCATGTGCTTGTTGCTTGTATGCTCTGTATGTTGGGTCATGAGACCCATGTTTGTAATACTTGGCCCCTCGGAGCCTAATGAATAAATACTTGAGTCGTGGAGTTATGTTGTGATGGCATGTTGTATTTACACATATCGAGCATATTGTGTGTATGATTGAAAAGCTTGGTATCTGTGGGATCCGACAACCTAGTTGTTTATCCTTGGTAGCCTCTCTTATGGGGAAATGTAGTCTTGTGCTTCCACGAGCCATAGTAGTCCACTACAGCCCGGTTCACCGGAGTCCTGCTAGCCCAACACTACTACTCCGGAACACTTGACTGGCCGGCATGTGATTCACCGTTCATGTGTCATCCCCTCGGGAAGCGTCCACGCTGATATCCAGAGTCCTGCCTAGCCTGCTCTTGCCGGTTCACGGAGTCCTGTTAGCCCAGTGCTACAGCCGGATTCGCCATGCTGGCGACGACATGCTCGATGTTGATTCATGTATGCCTGTCCCCGTAAGTTAGTGCCACTTTGGGTTCACGGCTAGTCATGCTGGCCCGGGTTCTTTGTCATATGGATGCTAGCGACACTATCATATACGTGAGCCAAAAGGCGCAAACGGTCCTGGGCCATGGTTAGGCGACACCCGTGGGAATACCATGCGTGAGGCCGCAAAGTGATATGAGGTGTCACCGGCTAGATCGATGTGACTTGGAATCGGGGTCCTGACAGTTTTAGTATCCGAGCCTGACTGCCTGTAGGATTACCAAGCCAAATTGGTCGAAATTGAGTCTAGAAATGCTTTAGTTATATAAGGGAATTGATTGTGGAAGGGAACGCAAGGCTCTTTTTACTCCTTTACCTTATGCCCTTCTGATCCGAGTCATCCTATCTTTCCTACGGGGTTAAGAAGCTAGGCTTTCTCTTCTTTCTATCAGGATCACGTGTTACTAATCTGTAGACTCTTAGGATTGATGGATTCAATTCTCAGTTCAGTTCCTACTATTTCCGTGTGTTGACAGTGTATCTCGGAACCTTGATATTGCGATGTTAATTGGTTATGCCACCATTTTGCAGGATGTCTCAAATCTTTTTGAGCATTTACATCCGTTATGCTGTCCGAGTCATCCCAGGTTTCAGCATAGTCTGATGCGTTTGCAAATCCCTTCTTTCCATTCTCGATGTTCCTTCAGGCCAGGTTAACCACACTAATCGCCGAGTTGAGGTACTTCGTTGCCTCGGCATATATGTTGGAACTATTTTTATGACCCTAGGTGTCTTAGAGAACCACCTAGTACTCCTTCCATGTTTTGTGTTCTAGTGTGATGATTGTGGCCGCCATTCTCGAAAGCATCCCGTGATGCCACTTAGTAGTAGGTATTCTATTCCTGGGTTCTTGAACCCGAGATTCACCCTACTCGTTCATGTTGATAGTTCTTTCTAGTTCCTTTAGGATATTAGTAACCTTTGTAATAGTCCTCGAGGTCCGTGGTATTTCCTTCTTCCAAATACCATGAACTGCTTATGGCAGAAGTTCTTTTGAACCAAAATATCATAACCAGAGTGCTCTTGACGATTTCTCGATTCTATGATGTGACTCTGTTAGCTCAACCTTCTTTGCATGGGTTATCCGGAAGAAACCTGTTGAACTTGGTTCGACATACTAATCTACGCATCCACAACTCAGAAAAGATATATGTCCCTTTGAGTTGTTCCTCTATAATTGTATTTCGGCCTTCATCTATCAGTTGATAGTCAAGAGCATGTGTGCATTCATGTTCATCGATGCCTTCTATTCTTGTGGTCCGTCAAACCGTTCTATTTCAGAATGAATAGGAGAAACAAACTCCAGAACCTCATCCATATCCAGGATTGGGTCAAAGTAGTTGTGCTCTGCAGATCAAAATGCCAATCCAGCTTTTGTTCTGTTCTACCCTGGAGTATTACCCCCTTTATGTCAGGATTGTCATGAGAATTGCGTCATATCTTATGAATTCTTGATGCAGTGATACTTCTTGCCATCATTTTTCATTGCTCGGTTCCTGTGTTATTGTAACCGGAATGCCGACAAGTGAATCATGATGTGTGAAATCAATACTCCTAGCAACTCCGTTGCTTGATAGTTAATGGATAACACTCTCATTCTTAGTGTGCTGGTTATTAAATCATCATCCTAAGATTGATCGTGCTACCTAGTCCTTATTTCTGGTGCACTCTTCGATCAATGAGTTAGGATTTTGTCAAACACTTGCTCTGTTGATCATATCGTCTTGCCCTGAAAAGCAAGATTGTTCTCGAGCTTAGTAACATATCGGTGGTTCATGATTTTCCGAATATCTTCTCGGTGGTATCACCAGGTTGTCACCTGAATGCTATGTTGAGTTCGTGATCAAGTTGGTTTCTTGTAGCCACCCTTTTCTCCAAGAATCTGTGTTGGATACCCCTGAGCTAGTTGGTTAAGCTTAACAACAACTTGGAGAGTTGGAAGATAAAAGCTTGTCCGACCATGCTCATCCCTAAGGGACATCTTGTATCTGTGCTGAAGAAAGATGATATCTTCATCAATTGATCCACGTGATCAATTGTCAGCGCTATTGTCTTATCAATGCTTTGATTTGAGTGTGGGCTATCATCAAATCAAATCAGAACCAACGATGTTCGTAATGTTGTCTTACTCGTGGTTGATTCCTCGAGTATACACCATTACATCTTTTAGTCTGACCAATACTATCACATTGTTCACATAATGGTGGAAGTCCAGTGATATGGAAATTCCGATGAGTTGCTGTTGAGCCCATCAGCAACATTTTGTCTCCTCCATGATTTGTGTTGAAACATCCAGCTAGTGTTGGAAACTTGTGTAAGCATTTTCTTCATGCCCCGTCCATGAGGTATATGTTTGGATGAAAGAAGTGACTTCCTCTACTTCATGTGCATTTGAAGCAAGTTGCTGCTGTGAATTCGAGAAAGTTCGTTTTTGCTTCCTCTAGAATCATCCCAAGGCAGTCATGCATATGTGTGAAGTATTTTGTGGTCTGGAGACTTGCAACCTTCATTCTATATGTATCCCTAGCACACCAAGCCACTGATTGACTTGTTGAAGGAGAAGAAGTCCCTTCCTAAGAATCATGACTTATGTTAGGACTTCGTTATCTTCGATGTTGGTTCCCCAACTGAACTCAGTAGTAATTTATTACAAGACTACCATGTGGTCATGCTTGTCTTGGACAGCGTGTTCACATGTGTGTACCAGAACCAGCTCATGTTTTGGAGCTTACTACCGTAGTTCATTTCCCGAGAATCTCGCAATGTCAACTCGTCGGGTTGTGTTGCAAATTTCCTTTTCCAGACATGCTGTCTGAAATATCCTGTTACCAACCAGATCTGAATCTCAGGAAGATATGATGGTTGGAACTTTTCCAGGATCTATGATGTAGATCCCGACAAGGTTGATGTTCTGCCCGACACACCTAGTTGGAAGATCTACTATTGTAGTATCTTGATTGAGCAATTTGACCATCTTCTCCATGAGGATTTTGTATGATTTATACTAAAAGTTGTCCTTATGGATGTGTTATGTTTCCGAAGTCCAACCTATACTTGATGACCATGATGATGCTTTAAGCATGATCGTGGTATCCAATACGTCAAGGAGAACATTAGAAGCGGAGTGCTAAATGTCTCTCGGTCGATCATCCAGATTTCGTTCCCTTGGCCTCGCTAAGGTGAAATCTGAGAAAGTGTTGTCTTCCTTTGCACCTGCATTGTCCATCACTATTCATCATGGTAGTACGAGGTGTCACCAAGATTTTGGCATAGATGTTGGTAAAACCTTGATGAATATGTAAATGCTTAAGCTATTGAGAGCACGCTCAGGCACTAGGTTATATTCTTGGTATCTATTCGAATGTGCCTTCCATTTTCCGAGTTGTCTTATAACTCTAGTTTCCTTTCCAGTCTGGGTATGTCATTCCTTAGAACTCCTTCAAATGATCGTTTGTGAGTTTCCTCAGGATGGTATAGAGAGTTTCAATGATCTTTGTATCAGAAGTAATTCTTTTTGCCACTTAAGGAAATAGCTTTACGAGTCACCTTCCCTAAGGTGCCCCGTTATGGAATCATGGCAATTATTTCCTAGCTATCTTGAAACCATGCACCATCATCTTAAGCGTGGAATTATTGCCTACCAAATTAAACCTTCATCATCTGTTTCTTTCCTTCCCTCTCGATGTGTGTTTTGAGCCTCAACTTAAGAGGTGTTCTTACGTCTCATTGAGTGAGTTGATCTTGTGTTCATTAAGATCGACGATCCATTCTTGTGAGGTTGTCTTGCTCTCTTGTCGCCATGTTGGATGAAGTTCTCGAAGGAAAGGATATCATAATCAATATGATGTAGCGGATCAACATCTCTGAGAAGGGCAGTTGGATCGAGAAGATCGTGTTAGCTTTGCGTCCCCGCTGTCTTCTTACCTCACGCCTTGAATCTCGGGACGAGATTCTTGTTTAGTGGGGGTGAGTTGTCACAACCCTAGATTATTGCTTGTATTAGTTGCATCATAGATAACTCATGCATCATGCCTAAATTTCTGAAACTTGGAATTGAGGAAAGTGGAAGCCTAAAAAACTTAAATAAAAGAAGGGCAAAGAACCCTGGAAATCTCATTCTTTGTTTCCAAGATGTCCTTTTTGCAATGTTTGAGAATTTTGGCAAGAACTATATATCAAACCAAAATTTAGGAACATTTTTAAGGAATTATTTTTGGGACTTTGAATTTAAATCAATAAGAATTCGACTTTTGGATTATATTCATTTTATATAGAATATATTTCAAAAGGCCCTGAAATTATTTATGTGCCTTTGGAATAGTCCATAATGGCAACATACAAATATTCAGGAGGTTTTGCCCTGCTTTGATCTACTTTTGAATTTGAATCAGTGGCAAAATAATTAAATAAAAAGAAAACAAAACAGAAAAATACTTACCTGGCCCAGCTCCTCCAGCCGGCCCAGCCCACCTGGCAAGTGCCAGTCGTCTTGAACCTCTGCCAGTAGGCAGAGGCGAAGGCGGGCACGGCGTGCGCTGAGGCCTCCACCTCCTCCCTGCCTGCCTCATGCCCCCGAGGCTCTCTCCCAGCGCTACGGAGACAGCCACGAACCCCCCCCCCCTCTTTCTCTAGTTCTCTCTCCCTCTTGCTCCCTCGCTCTCTGTCGGTGTCAAAATCGGCGGATCTCGGGTAGGGGGTCCCGAACTGTGCGTCTAGGAGGATGGTAACAGGAGACAAGGGGCACGATGTTTTACCCAGGTTCGGGCCCTCTTGATGGAGGTAAAACCCTACATCCTTCTTGATTGATATTGATATTGTGGATGTTTACAAGAGTGGATCTACCACGAGATCAAGGAGGCTAAACCCTAGAAGCTAGCCTATGGTATGATTGTAAGGGTTGTTGTTCTTCAGTCCTACGGACTAGAGCCATCCGGTTTATATAGACACCGGAGAGGGCTAGGGTTACATAGAGTCGGTTACAATGGTAGGAGATCTACATATCCGTATCGCCAAGCTTGCCTTCCACGCCAAGGAAAGTCCCATCCGGACACGGGGCGAAGTCTTCAATCTTGTATCTTCATAGTCTTGGAGTCCGGTTGATGATGATATTCCGCCAATGATAGTTCGGTGATGATGGTAGTCCGCTATCCGGACACCCCTAATCCAGACTCCTCGGTAGCCCCCTGAACCAGGCTTCAATGACGATAAGTCCGCGCAGATATTGCTTGGCATTGCAAGGCGGGTTCCTCCTCCAAATGATAGAAGATTGTGAACACCAGGATAGTGTCCGCTCGCAAAATAAATTCCACATTCCACCGTAGAGAGAATAATATATACACAAGTTCAATCTGTCGGCGTTTTCTGCGGCATGACATCATGCCACTACCAAGCCATTATTTAAATCGTTTTTACTCTACCACCTCGGTAGCATTTAGCGGCGGTTTCTTAGCACGCCTTGTCGAGCAGAGATCGTGTTTCCCCTTAATCCGGGATTCTCATTAATACGGATGTGGGTAACCCAACCGCGCCATTGATGGTGACGCTTGGGAGATAAGCGAGTTTTACCAGGCCGGTGGGGGCGCGTGACTTCGCCCGCCCATATAAGGGATAAGGATTCACCTTCTCACCCACGCCTTCTTCCTCCTTTGCTTATCTATCTTCGCTTTTCGAGCTCCAGCGCCCAAGTTCGCGCATCTCGTCTCAACCTTCTCTGACCATGTCCGGAGCGGGAGGTAAATGGTTGGCCTCCACCGTTAAGGAGGAGCACATCGCCAAACTGCGCAGCACCGGATACCTCTCCGGCGACATCGAGCATCGGCTGCCCGACGAGGGGCAGCTCATCCCCACCCCAGGCCCCATGAGAGGGTCGTATTTCTTCCCCACTTCCTCCGCTGGATCGGGCTTTCCACTTCACCCCTTTGTCCGGGGCTCATGTTCTACTACGGCCTGGTTTCCATGATCCGCGCCAACTTCATCCTCAACATCTCGGCGTTTATCGTCGTGGTGCGAGGCCTTCCTCTGCATCCAGCCCCACTTCGGCTTGTGGCTCAAGACCTTCAATGTCAAGCCGAAGGTTGTGAAGGGCACTCAAGCGGAGTGCGGAGGCGCCATGTTGGGCAAGATGCCCAACGTCCTTTGGTTCGAAGGGGCCTTCGTGGAATCCGTCAAGGGGTGGCAATCGGGGTGGTTCTATATCACCGAGCCGCATGACCCTACATGGGCGGCGGCCCCCGAGTTCAGATCTGGTATCCCCACACAGCTCACCTCCTGGAAAGAGAAGGGCTTGTTGTGGGGTAGTTCGGAGGAGCTGACGGGACTCCAAGCCTGTATCCAGAAGCTGGTGAAGAAGCTCAGGCTGGTTAACGTGGTCCAAGTCATGCTCGTCCGCCGGATTCTCCCATGCCAAGAGCGGGCATTCAATCTGTGGGAGTTCGATCCGGAACAGCACCAGGCGCTGAGCGGGCTCTTCGACACGACGTACGAAGGTGCCTGGAGGGTGCTGTTCAAGGGCGCCGAAGCCCCCGCATCCGCGACTGAAGATCGCGGATTTCGCTCGCAGCGCCAAGCCAGCGAGGTAAGTGATTCTACCCCTTTACGGGACACTTGCTTTTCATAGTTTGACTCTATGCGGGTTTTAATTTCCCCTTTTCCTTTGACAGGACTGGATGAGGAAGGCGGAGCAGATTATCTGCCCGGCTCCTATGCCAGAAAATCCAGTAGACGCCCGTCTAGCGAGGTTGCTGGTTCCGGCACCGCACGTGGTGCCGGAGAAGAAGGCCAAGAAGGAGGCCACGGGTGCTCGAAAGAGTTCCCGCTTTCAGGTGTCCGACGACTCCGGGGCGGACTCCTCCCCCGAAAACGAGGAGGAAACAGAGGACTCTCTCCGGAGGAGGAGAGAGGAAGAGGAAGGCTTCCCCAGCAGGGGAGGCCAAGGGTCAAGAGGGAAGGACTATTCCCGGACAGCTCCGCCAACATCAACGTTGGCGAGGAAGAATGTCCTTCAAGGGCCAGGCCTCGGCGAGATCGTAAGTATCCGGATTCTGAATGATTTATAATTTCTTTTCTGCGTCACATAGTGTCATTCTAATGCCGCATGCTGCCTGTAGTCGGCGGTGATGATCTCCCGCTTCATCGAAGCGGGTCGTTGGCTCCGTCGGATGTAGACTCCATCCCGACCGCCTCCACCCTCGCGACACCGAGGACGCCGAGGTGGGATCCCAAGAAGGACCCATCGGGGAGGCTCGGAGGCGCCACAAGGCGTCCTCCGGACTTTGCGCCGACTCCATATCGAACCCGCAGTGGTTCCGGAGTCCGCCGGGCGCCCCTTCAATGAAGGGCAAGACCGTGGCGCCGGGCGGCTTCCGTCCAACCGGCGCCGGGCAATTTGTTGGGGCGCTGCAGAGCGCTTCCATCGAGGAAGAACACCGCACTATTATGAGTGCGGTGATTGAAAGGTGCAGCTTCGCCAAGGGCGGGCTGACCGGCTCGCAGTAGCCTTCTATCGGGCTTTGAGGTAAGAAGTTAAAAATATGCAATGTAATACCGCATAGACAGGTAGCCCTGATGCTCGGTTCGGTGTTCGGAAAGAAAAGCGGACCGAGGATCTGAAAAAGAAGATATACGCAGGGTTGCTAAAAATTATGTCAATATGGGTTGCAGGCTGCTGCGCTGCTGACCTCTGCCAGACCGATCATGGAGGTCGGTGCTTTGAAGCAGAGCTCGGCGGTCCGAGCAAGAGCTCGGCCGCGCTAGGAAGCAGCTCCAGGACAAAGAAGGTGAGTAACACCACTTTGAACTTGTACCTTCTGAGAAAAGGATTTAGGTTGCAACAAAAATAACAAGGATAACATGGGTACTCCAGGGCCACGAGCGAGGTGGCGACCACGAAGGAGGCCGTGTCATGCGAACGCATAATGCGCCACGGAGGCGGGCAGAGCGAGAAAGGCAGGAGGCGCGGTGGCGGTGGTTCAGCAAGAGCTCCGTGCTCTCATGGAAAAGCATGAGAGTTTGGGCGTGACTCAAAGACTCGAGAGTCCGAGCTTGCCTCGCTCTCGAAAGTGCTAAACTGCCAAGGCCGATGCCCATAAGTCCCTTCAGAGATTGAGTTGATGAGGAAGATAGCGGCGGGTAAGGCATTTTTCATGCAAAGCAAGCATGTGAATGTAAATTACGTGTTACTTACCCGAATTCGGAGCTCTCGTATGCTTGCAGATCTGCCTCAGTGGCGTGTCGATGCGCCGCATTCTACCGAGCCGAGGAGGGAGCTCAGCGGAGAAGGTCTTCGGTCTCGAGATATCTTTGAGGCCGGCCATCCGTGCCCCTAGCGACCAGCTGAAGCAGCTGGTCGAGCTCCTAAAGGTGGCCGAGCAGGCCATGAAGGGCCTCATAGTCCGGCCGTGGCCTCGAGAGGCCATGCACAGGAGCTACTTGCCTCGTCGGCGGCTGGTGGATCGTGCCTCGGGTGGAGGTTATCAAGCGCTCGCCTATATTGAAGGTGCTCGTCGGGCCCTTGCCCGCGCAAAAGGTGCATTGGGGCAAGCTGGATGTGGAGAAGCTAATCAGCGACGCGCCACCAGCGGGCAAGGAACATCGTAAGCCGAAATGTACTATAAGGCTGTCTGAAGGGTGCCCGCAAGATTGCGGATGAGTGCCCCAGGGGATGTAATTTTGAGTAAATTCGCAATGTGTTATCCTGTGCGCTGAAAACTTTGTTCATATGCGCTAAGCAACGCTTGTTAATTTAAAACATTACCTTCAGCGGCCGTTTATTAAATCGAGAGATGGCAAGTCGTCGGCTTCAGCCCCCATGCCACGAGTCTTTGGGGTGTTCGGGATAAACTTGACCACTCTTGTTCCCATTTTGGGTCCATCTAGGAGGCGCTCAACACAACGAACAAGGCAACCGGACTTATAGTGCTTGAACACTCTCACTTAGCCATAGAATTCTATAATTTTAAATTTCAAGCGAAGCCCCTAGTATTCGGAGGACCGAATTAGGGCGCTATCCACGCCTTCGTCGGACATAATCCGAACTTCGCTCGAGCGGCGAGGTCTTTAAGGACCCGAAGGACCTCTTGAACAGCGACCAGTCTCTCGCCTTATCATGACAATCAGTTTTAGCTTTCTCCATCGAGGCGTTAACCTGCTCAACCGGGCGCAATCGCAGTGGTTCTCCAGTGCTACCTTAGCCGATAGAACGGGCGTAAGGTGCCAAACATGGGGCCGGGCAAACCCAACTATTGACCCAAGACATGATTCGAGCCGATTCATATAATGCTATAAGTTCGGGTGCCGCACTTGTGAAAGTGTTCGGACTTTATCACACCATAATGCGGAGAGCATAAGCCCTCAGTGTATTTGGCGTACTAAAATGTACAGGTGCAACATGTAAATGAATGAACATATATATATATATATATATATATATATATATATATATATATATATATATATATATATATATATATATATATATATATATATATAGGAAATGCAATTAGGTACAAAAAGTGCTGCATTGTATTCGAGAAGATATGCTATGAGTGCGGAATGATACAAATAGTGTGGAAAGCAAGGGATTGGACGAATTAAAGGCGTCTCCCTCCAGGGGTAGGCCGCGGAATGTTGTATTTAACAAATTTAATGCTCGTGATGGAGACCACCTGAGTGTTCATCGCGGCCTTTGTCCTTCCCTGGCTGTTGCATCATGAGTTCGGCAGGTTCGCCGCCGGACTGAGTTCTGTATAAAAAAGAGAAAAATAAAAGAAAAAAGAGCGACACACTTGGGAGCCCCTGGTGTGGTCGAACCGCACTCTGGTCTGTTGTGGTTGTGCCTTCCCCTATGCCCATGGTATCTCCAAGGCGTAATTATGTACGCGAGAGTTTGTCTTACAATTTTGCGAGGGCTGGGGTTGCCGCATTGCTACGCTGATGCTCGGAACGTGCCAAGTGGTTTTGGTTGATGTTGCTCGGGCGCGTTTGGTCGCGTGTCCGGTCGCTTAACGGCCGGACTCGAGAATTGCCTTAAAAGGCTGCTCAGACTTCGCCGCGAGAGCCGCTGTATGTTCCTCCGTTCGGAGGGAGCGTTCCGTGTTTCCATTGACCGTGATGACTCCACGAGGGCCTGGCATCTTGAGCTTAAGGTATGCATAATGCGGCACCGCGTTGAATTTTGCAAACGCGGTTCGTCCGAGCAGAGCGTGATAGCCGCTGCGGAACGGGACTATGTCGAAGATTAACTCCTCGCTCGAAATTATCCGGGATCCAAAGACCACTTCGAGTAATGGCGAGCTGTACAATTGGCCTCGACACCTGGTATGACGCCTTTGAAGGTTGTCTTTGTAGGTTTAATCCTTGAAGGGTCTATGCCCATCTTGCGCACTGTATCCTGATAAAGCAGGTTCAGGCTACTGCCGCCGTCCATCAGGACTCTCGTGAGGTGAAATCCATCGACGATTGGGTCTAAAACCAATGCGGCGAATCCGCCATGGCGGATCTCGGTCGGATGGTCTCTTCAATCGAAAGTGATCGGGCAAGAGGACCATGGGTTGAATTTTGGGGCGATGGCTCCATCGCGTATACGTCCTTTAGTGCACGCTCCGCTCCCTCTTGGGAATATGTGTTGCGTATATCATGTTTACCGTCCGAACTTGAGGGGGAATCCTTTGTCCTCTGTTGTTCGGGCGGCCGGTCTCTTCCTCGTCATCGCTGTGTAGCCCCTTGTCACTGTTTTTTGGCGATTAATTTGCCTGCTGCTTGAATACCCAACAATCTCTGTTGGTGTGGTTAGCTGGCCTTCGGGGTTCCATGTATTTGACAGGAGCGGTCAAGTATTCGGTCCAAATTGGACGGGCCCGGAGTGGTTCTTTTGAATGGCTTCTTCTGTTGACCAGGCTTGGAGCCTCGGAATCCGGCGTTGACTGTCGTATCCTCGTTGCTGTCGCCGTTAATGCGGCGTTTTTTTTGTTTCGACGCAACCTGCCATTGCGGTCCTTGGTATCCGGACTGCCAGCGTTTTTGCTGAGGTTGTTGCTGCGAGCTAGCCAGCTATCCTCTCACGCACAGAAGCGGGTCATGAGTGATGTGAGGGATTCCATGGATTTCGGATTCTCCTGTCCTAGGTGCCGGGCCAGCCACTCGTCGCGGATGTTATGTTTGAAGGCAGCGAGGGCCTCTGCATCCGGACAGTCGATGATTTGATTTTTCTTTGTTAAGAACCGTGTCGAATTGCTGGCCGATTCGTCTGGCTGCTGGATTATGTGGCTTAGGTCATGTGCGTCCGGTGGTCGCACATACGTGCCCTGGAAGTTGTCGAGGAATGTGGCTTCCAGGTCTTCCCAGCATCCAATTGACTCTGCGGGCAGGCTGTTAAGCCAATGCCGAGCTGGTCCTTTGAGCTTGAGCGGGAGATATTTGATGGCGTGAAGATCGTCGCCACAGGCCATATGTATATGGAGGAGATAATCCTCAATCCAAACCGCGGGGTCTGTTGTGCCATCGTAGGATTCGATATTAACGGGTTTAAACCCTTCGGGGATTTGATGATCCATTACTTCGTCAGTGAAGCATAGCGGGTGTGCGGCGCCTCTGTATTGAGCAATATCGCGACGTAGCTCGAGAGGCGTTATGCTGCTGTGTTCGCCCGGCGGAGTAGTTGTATCCGCGCGACGGTATTCGCTCGTGGGTCTTGGGGCGCCCACGTGATCCATAGATAGATCTGGATTGTCTTGCCTTGTCCTCCAATATATCTCGCAAGTCCGGTCGCGTTCCCCGTAGCTTCATGCTTTTGAGCGATGCCGGGTGCGGTTTTGGTCGAGGGTTTGCACGCCTCTCTGCGGCCACGAGGTGGTCGGTCTGCCGACAGCGCTGGTGATGCAGGTTTGTACGCTTCCTCCTCTAATCGGGGAGCAACTTGTGTTTTGGGTAACTTTTGGAGGCGTTCGAGTTCATACTCTTGACGCGAGGACCTCGGTCCATCTGTCGGCCATGAGGTCTTGATCAGCTTGAAGTCTGTTGCTGCTTTTTCTTTAGGCTGTTTGCCGTGGCTATTAGCCTGCGTCTGAAACGCTCTTGTTCGACGGGATCCTCAGGCACAACGAATTCGGAGACGTCGAGGCTTGCGTCGTCTCCGGAGGGAGGTAAGTAATTGTCATCCTCGACCTCTTCGTCTGCCGCCCTCTCATGAGGGCTTGCTTCTGCCTCCTCCTGCTTGGATCGTCTTTGGAGGGAGTTGTCTTCGGCACTTTCTAGGGTGTTATTATCTCCTGTGCCGGAATCTCCATTCTTGCCGTGGAGGGATTTAGAGCGGCGCCGCTGACGTCGGTGCTTGGGCTGTTTCTTTAAGGAATCGGCCTCCGTTGCTTCTTTGCCATCCCCATCTTTTGGGGTGTCCACCATGTATATGTCGTATGACGAGGTGGTCTTCCGGTGTCCTGTAGGCACCGGTTCTTGGTAGTCTCCGCATCGCCGTCCATACCGTCGATGTCTTGGAGTCGTGGTCGAGCACGCCGGTTAAATCGCCGACGGTGGCTACGAAGTGGGTGGTGGGTGGGCTCAATTTCTTCGCCGTCTGCGTCCCAACCATCCTGGGCGAAGTTCGCCAGGCTCTCCGGATAGCGAGAGATGCTTGATGAATTTATGATATCGCCAAGGGCGAAAGTCTTGAAAGATGTCCGCAGCGGTGAATTCCATGATCGGCGCCCAATCGGATTCGACCGCGGGGCGCAGGAGGTTCGGAGTCCGCAGAGTCCAGCACCTCGGAGTCATGAGCTTTATGCGGACAAGGTAAGTGTTCAGCTCCATCGCCGTAGAAGTTGCAGCTCGAGGCGGTGTCCAGCCATCCGTCCTCGATCCGAGCGATCGGCTCCGGACTATGAGTCGGGCGGATTCGCAGCTGACCTCCAAGGTGCTGTCCGCGGCGAGTTAGGTCATGCACATCGTGACAAAGACGGCACGCCGGGTACGTGGCTCAGATCCATCGAAGATCAAGTCACCGCGGATATCGTCCGTGAAGTTTAGGCTTCAAACCTGACTCGACGGCCCGGGGCGTAGCTTCGATCTGCTCCAGATGGCCAAGTGAGTTGGCCCGCATCGCGAAACCGCCCGAATCTGAAGATCTGTCCGGGAGAAAAGTCTCACCCAGACTGCGTCGTTGTTGATTGAAGAGGCCATCAAGCCTATCGGTGACGACACGGAGGAACTCTCAATGAAAGCACCAATGTCGGTGTCTAAACCGGCGGATCTCGGTAGGGGTCCCGAACTGTGCGTCTAGGCGGATGGTAACAGGAGACAAGGGGCACGATGTTTTACCTGTGTTCGGGCCCTCTTGATGGAGGTAAAACCCTACGTCCTGCTTGATTGATATTGATATTGTGGATGTTTACAAGAGTGGATCTACCACGAGATCAAGGAGGCTAAACCCTAGAAGCTAGCCTATGGTATGATTGTAAGGGTTGTTGCTCTTGATCCCACGGACTAGAGCCATCCGGTTTATATAGACACCGGAGAGGGCTAGGGTTACATAGAGTCGGTTACAATGGTAGGAGATCTACATATCCAGACGCTAAGCTTGCCTTCCACGCCAAGGAAAGTCCCATCCGGACACGGGCGAAGTCTTCAATCTTGTATCTTCATAGTCTTGGAGTCCGGTTGATGATGATAGTCCGGCCAATGATAGTTCGGCTGATGATGGTAGTCCGGCTATCCGGACACCCCCTAATCCAGGACTCCCTCACTCTGCCTCATGGCCGAAGCCGCCATGGCCACACCGCCGAGAACCACCGCGGCCAGCCACTCCCTCGCTCCATCTCTGTGTCCCCGTGCTCTGCCACGACCCCGTGGAGCTACACACCCGACGCACGCCGTCCCCATCGCCGCGTCTGTCCGGTGATCGCCGTCGTTCGATTTGTGCCGTCCAGGGCTTCCCCGACCTCGACATCGACTCCGTTTGACCCCTCTATTAACCTCCATCGTTCCCCCCTTGTTTCCCCTCTCCAACCCTTCCTCTAGCCGTGCTTTTTGCCAGAGCCGGGAGCTCACGCCCGCCGGCAATGTCGCCGTCGTGGCTACAAACGCCATAGCTCGCGCCTGGGCACGTAATCGTGCTCGGGTTGCTCCTAGGAGACGACCCTAACCACCAGCTGGTCTTGCCGTGCACCAGAACACCGAACCCATGCGTGTCCGAACTCCGGCCGCCACGGATGACCTCGCCGCCGTTGACACCGACCACCCCAGGCCCGGAAACCACCACCATCCGACGCGCCATCGTGCTAGCTCTCCGTAGAGCCCAACGGTGCATCGAACGGTGCCCTGTAGAGGAAACCCGTGGCACAAGAGCGCCGCTGACCTCACCGGCGGCTAAACGCCGGCGGGTTTGACCCGAGTTAACCAGGGTTGAACCCCCTGGGTAATTGCCAGTGGATCCCGCATCACTAATTAACCACGGGTTAGCCTCTGTGAAAATGACATGTGGGGCCCACAGTTCAGGTTTGACCTGGACCGGCCCCGTTGACCTGCTGACGTCACAGTGACATAGTGCTGGCGCAGTAAAGCCTTTTCTGGAATTTAAATAAATCTAAATGATTTATTTATTATCAGAAAATGCCCAAAACTTCTAAAAATCATAGAAAATCAACCGTAACTCCAAATGGAATAATTTATATATGAAAAATTATCAAAAAAATACAATCTTTCCATCTGTGACATATTCATGCAAGTTAGAACAACCTTTGGCTACTATTTAGGACAAATCAAATGAATGGCATTTAAATAACCATATGTGGAGTTTGAATTTGAACCTTGGGTTCAAACCAACTACACTTAATTGTGCTACTAGTTGCATTAAGCCAAATCACATCATATTGCCATGTCATAATCATGCATCATAACTGTTGCATTGCATATATTGTGTTCTTCTTTGTTTGCCGGTGCTCGTCCCCTCTTGGTAGCAGACGTTCCGACGATGAGTTCGATGACACCGATGAAGAGCTTTCCTATCTTCAGAAGTGTCAGGCAAGTAAAACCCCCTTGTTCATTCTGATACAATCCCACTCTCTCGCTTCTGCTCTATTTTACTGCATTAGGACAACAACGATTCAACTGTTACATCCCGCGATAGCTGAACCCCTTTCATTTGCATGACCTGTCATTGCCACAGTAAATAGATGAAACCCACTAGCATGAGTAGGAGTTGTTTGAGCCCTGATGTGCCTACTCATTCATGCTTGTTGTCATGCCTGCTACTGCTTAGAGTTGAGTCAGGTCTGATTCATCGGGGATGAATCAGAATGTGGTGAACATGTCCTACTGTTGAGAGCTAAGTGTGTGAACATGATTTGGTAAAGGTAGCGGTGAGAGGCCATGTAGGAGTACATGGTGGGCTGTCTCATTGCAGCCGTCCTCAGGAACTGAGTTCTGTGTTTGTGATCCATGAACAGCTACTACCACGCATTGGAATCCTTAAGTGCCCCTCTTAGCTTATTAATCAACCTGATCTCTGTCCAGGAGTTGCAACTAGTTTCTGGTGTTTGTAGGTTGTGTTAGTAGTCTACCAAGTGGTACCCGGTACAGGTGGGCTTGGGACAGACTAGGCACCTTGGCACGGTGTACCAAGCATAGATCCATCCGTCGAGGTGGGCTTGGGAACCCTACACCCAAATTTTGGGGCCTTGAGCGACACCCCGGCCGGATCTCCCTGCGGATGGAACCCGAATAGGCTATAAACCTAGACTACAGACTTGTGTGGTTAGTCAGGTCGTGGCCGACTCCCTCGCTAGGCTTCCGCTTGAAGGTTGCCGAGATACACGACGTGTAATGGTTGTAAGTGGTGAGAGCGTGTGTGAAGAAGTACACCCCTGCAGAGTTAACATCATCTATTCGAATAGCCGTGTCCGCGGTAAAGGACTTCTGGGTTGCCTGTACAGTTCATAGACAAGTGAAAGTGGATACTCTAAAATGCGCAAGATAAGCGTGAGTGCTATGGATGGCATTCTCATAGGGAGACAGGAGCGGATCCATAGTGGTATTGGTATGGTGAATATGTGGACTCGTGTGCGCCACCTCAAAAGAGTTACTTGCAGTCGTAGTTCAGGATAGCCACCGAGTCAAAGCTGGCTTGCTGCAGTTAAACTCCACCACCCCTTTGTTGATACCGATGCATATGTAGATAGTTCTGACGTAAGTCTTGCTGGGTACATTTGTACTCACATTTGCTTATTTTATGTTTTGCAGAGAGACTTCAATCTCGCTAGTAGTTCCGCGTGAACTTCGATGTTTAGCTTGTTACCTCAGCTACGATCTTGTACCCTTGGGAGGGTCTTGTAGATAGTCAGGCTTCTCAGCCTTCTTCATTTGTAGTTGTCTCAGATCGCATGTTGCTTATGCATGTGCTTGTTGCTTGTATGCTCTGTATGTTGGGTCATGAGACCCATTTTTGTAATACTTGGCCCCTCGGAGCCTAATGAATAAATACTTGAGTCATAGAGTTATGTTGTGATGCCATGTTGTATTTACACATATCGAGCATATTGTGTGTATGATTGAAATGCTTGGTATGTGTGGGATCCGACAACCTAGTTGTTTATCCTTGGTAGCCTCTCTTATGGGGAAATGTAGTATTGTGCTTGCATGAGCCATAGTAGTCCGCTACAGCCCGGTTCACCAGAGTCCTGCTAGCCCAGCACTACTGCTCTGGAACACTTGACTGGCCGGCATGTGATTCACATCATTCCTGTGTTTGTCCCTTCGAGGAAATGTCACGGGGTGACATCCGGAGTCCTGCCTAGCCTGCTACAGCCCGGTTCACCGGAGTCCTGTTAGCCCAGTGCCACAGCCCGGATTCGCACGCTGCTGACCGACATGCTCGATGTAGATTCATGTATGCCTGTCCCCGTAAGTTAGTGCCACTTTGGGTTCACGGCTAGTCATGTCGGCCCGGGTTGTCTGTCATATGGATGCTAGCAACACTATCATATACGTGAGCCAAAAGGCAAAAACGGTCCCGGGCCATGGTAAGGCGACACCTGTGGGAAAACCGTGCGTGAGGCCGCAAAGTGATATGAAGTGTTACCGGCTAGATCAATGTGACTTGGAATCGGGGTCCTGACACGCTGCCATAAGTTGGACATCTTCGGGAAGGAACCTTTTGGCCATGGAGCATCGGCGCCTTTGCTTATTATGGCACCTCCGCATTCTCCGTGTCGCCCATCGATCATCCTCGGCTTCACATTGAAGGTATTAAGCCATAAGCCGAAGTGTGGGGTGATGCGGAGGAAGGCCTCACACACGACGATAAACGAAGAGATGTGAAGGATGGAATCTGGAGCTAGATCATGGAAATTGAGCCCGTAATAGAACATGAGCCCTCTAACAAAGGGATCAAGACTAAAGCCTAGCCCTCGGAGGAAGTGGGAAACAAATACGACACTCCCGTTGGGTTCGGGAGTGGGGATGACCTGCCCTTGAGCAGGCAGCTTGTGCGAGATTTCGGCGGTCAGATACCTGGCTTCTCTTAGCTTCTTGATGTACTCCTCTATGATAGAGGAGGCCATCCACCGGCCTTGAAGGTTGGATCTGGACATGATTGAAGGTCCGAAGCGCTTAGCCTGAGCCTTGGGTGTTGGAATTCGAGGTGGGGGAAGGGAAGGATTGAGTGCGAGAAGAAAAGGACAGGCCTTGGCCCCTTTATAAAGAGGGTGAATATCAAGCGTCCTCCACGTGGCCGTTTTGGAACTTGCCTAAAATTGAGGAGTCATACTAGCAAGCATGATTGGGTTACCCACACCCGTATTGATGAGAATCCCGTGATAAGGGGAACACGATATCTGCTTCGACAAGACGTGCCAATAAAACCGCCTCGCAACACGTGCAGTGGCAGGCTGGGAAAACGGTTCGTAATGACCGGACCCCGGCAGGATGTCGTGTTATGAAAAGTTGTCAGCAGATTAGATTTGTGGAATATTATACTCTCTACAGTGGTATGTGGAATTTGTTTTGCAGAGCCGGACACGGTCCTTGTGTTCAAAATCTTGTATGGAGTATTCGGAGGATGAACCCGCCTTGCAATGACGAAGACGATCTGCGCGCCGGACTCATTTTCATTGAAGCCTGGTTCAGGGGCTACTGAGGGAGTCCTGGATTAGGGGGTCCTCGGACAGCCGGACTATGTACTTTGGCCGGACTGTTGGACTATGAAGATACAAGATTGAAGACTTCGTCCCGTGTCCAGGTGGGACTCTCCTTTGCGTGGAAGGCAAGCTTGGCAATTCGGATATGTAGATCTCCTCCCTTGTAACCGACTCTGTGTAACCCTAGCCCCCTCCGATGTCTATATAAACCGGAGGGTTTAGTCCGTAGGACAACAACAATCATAATCATAGGCTAGCTTCTAGGGTTTAGCCTCTACGATCTCGCGGTAGATCAACTCTTGTAATACTCATATCATCAAGATCAATCAAGCAGGAAGTAGGGTATTACCTCCATCGAGAGGGCCTGAACCTGGGTAAACATTGTGTCCCCGCCTCCTGTTACCATCCGCCTTAGACGCACAGTTCGGGACTCCCTACCCGAGATCCGCTGGTTTTGACACCGATAGTCCGGGCCGATGGTTCGGCTGGCGGCCCATGCGGTGTTCTGTAGGGGAAGAATCATAGACGAGGAAGAACAAGGGTTAGGAGACGTAGGGTCTTCATCCAACCGCCTGAAATGGTCGACTGGCCCAAATGACAAAAGTCACACGACTTGCATGCAGACATTCCTTTATATTCAGTACCATCATCGTAGCTGCTTAGCACTGCTCCTCAATCCATCAAGCTAAACAAAGTGACACTCATAATTCCAAACTTGTTGCTCAAATACGAATCTGATATGATGGTGATATTACTAAAACAGATAACGTTTAATTGGCCAGCTAATGTTCCTACTTTACTTTCCAAAGCACATGCACCACATATAGAGAAACAGCAGGGAGTTCCATTCTTAATGCGCTCTGGTTCATCATGTGTGGGCACTGCGCAACGAACATTTTATTATCCAAAATATGCTTGCTCTTCTTTAGTATGTTCCTCTTCTGTTCTTCTTTGATAGTACTCTCTTCGTTCCTATATACAATTCTTTGTATAGATTCCACCATGGACTACATATGGAGCAAAATGAGTGAATCTACACTCTAAAATGTATCTATATACATCTGTATGTGATCCATAGTGGAAATCCCTACAAAGACTTATATTTTGGAACGTGGGGAGTATGATAGTAGTACGGTATGTTCCTTGTAGTGAAGAGGAGCAGGGACATTTGCAGTATAGAGGTCTATTTGGTCGGTTGTGATGGACAGTTTCAACTCTTCGGGCCTCTTTGATTCGTAGGATTTGTTAAACATAGGAATAGGAATTGTAGTGGCCTGCCCACTTGAATCCTATAAGATTAGCAAGGAAATGTGGGGACCTGTGTCGCCTTTGAGAGCTACACTGATACTAATAGTACCGCACCTTCAGTTGAAGAGAGTTGGTATCCGAAGCCTTTCTAGCCATACCGGCAATAGTAGCCCATATTTTCCAGCAAGTTCCACTTTCCTGATTTTACTTGTGATGCTTAAGGTTTTCTCGTTATATCTACACTATGATCTATGTAGCTGCTTTGTGTCGCACTAGCAGCAGTCCACTCTTAAAGCTAAACAACACACCAATCATAAGTCTAAAGCTTACTTCTTCAAATACGAATTGTGATATGATATTGATATTAGTTAACAGACACACATTTAATTGGTCAGCTAATGCTCCCACTTGATTTTCCAAATGCATGTGGCCACATAGAGACACAACATGGAATTGCATTTCTTTGGGTGTTGTGATTCATCATGAGTGGGCAACCAACATTGTATGCAAAGAAGCGGAACCTCAAGAATATGCTTCCTCTTCTATTCTTTAACATGTTCCTCTTTTGTTATTCTGTATTTAGTACGTATAGTATGTTCCTTGTCAGGAAGGGGAGCAGGGACATCTGCAGTCAACAGCTTATAGAGTTGGCATGTACGTGATCGATAGGCTTTCAGTTAGTAGCGGCAATACAACACCGTGTTTTCCAGACAGTTCCACTTTCCTGATTTATATATGCTGGTTATGGTGTACCCCTTTTATGTACACTACGATCTGCCTAGTTGTTGTATGCTCTTGTTATCTTGGTTTGGCAATAAACTCTCTATACAGTAAGTTATGAACCTATCATGTGCCAACTATCCTTACTTTTGGAGCCTATTTTTGTGTGTACTTGTGCCAGACTATATTAATGCATGCACCATATTACAGCACACATGGGCTCTCTCATCAGAATCCAGTGATAGCACACAAGGGTTTACAAGGAGACCCTATATTAGAATATCCTCTGCATTACAAATATAATCTCACTAGTATTTATGTTTTCATGCTTCTTAGATATTGTATGAAATCACAATGAATATCAAAATGCGTGCATCAAAAGAATATTGTTGAACACTGCAACGACTAACAAAATTGGCACCAAGGCATTGAGTGCCTTTCTGGATGCAATGCAACTCATACGCTCCCCACCTGCAGATTCTTGTTCAGAATATGATCCTAATGACTATTCTGACCTCGAGGAGTCGAAAGCAGATGGCATGTCCTATTCACCCATCACGGTGCCTGTTCTAATTTGGCAAGGTTTTATTGATTGCACGTATCTTGCATAAGGTGTCTTGCATTTCTTCTACTTTGTTGCACATCCATCTGCTTAGTTTACTAATCATATATGTCAAGATGCCATGCCCATTGTCAGGACCCCGATTCCAAGTCACATCGATCTAGCCGGTAACACCTCATATCACTTTGCGGCCTCACGCACGGTATTCCCACGGGTGTCGCCTTACCATGGCCCGGGACCGTTTGCGCCTTTTGGCTCACGTATATGATAGTGTCGCTAGCATCCATATGATAGAGAACCTGGGCCGACATGGCTAGTCGTGAACCCAAAGTGGCACTAACTTACGGGGACAGGCATACATGAATCAACATCGAGCATGTCGGTCAGCAACGTGTGAATTCGGGCTGTAGTACTGGGCTAACAGGACTCCGGTGAATCGGGCTGTAGTAGGCTAGGCAGGACTCCGGATGTCAACGCGTGATATTTCCCCAAAGGGACAGACACAGGAACGAAGTGAATCACATGCCGCTACCAAGTGTTGCGGAGCGATAGTGTTTGGCTAGCAGGACTCGGTGAACTGGGCAGTAGCGGACTACTATGGCTCATGGAAGCACAAGACTACATTTCTCCATAAGAGAGGCTACCAAGGATAAACAACTAGGTTGTCGGATACCACACATACCAAGCATTTCAATCATACACACAATATGCTCAATATGTGCAATACAACATGGCATCACAACAAGACTCTACGACTCAGAGTATTTATTCATTAGGCTCCGAGGAGCCAAGTATTACAAACATGGGTCTCATGACCCAACATACAGAGCATACAAGCAACAAGCACATGCATAAGCTTAAATTGTCTAAGTACATACAACTACAAATGAAGAAGGTTGAGAAGCCTGACTATCTACAAGACCCTCCCAAGGGTACAAGATCGTAGCTGAGGTAACAAGCTAAACGTCGAAGTCCACGCGGAACTACTAGCGAGACTGAAGTCTCTCTGCAAAACATAAAATAAGCAAACGTGAGTACAAATGTACCCAGCAAGACTTACATCAGAACTATCTACATATGCATCGGTATCAACAAAGGGATGGTGGAGTTTAACTGCAGCAAGCCAGCTTTGACTCGATGGCTATCCTGAACTACGACTGCAAGTAACTCTTTTGAGGTGGCGCACACGAGTCCACATATTCACCATACCAATACACCACTATGGATCCGCTCCCGTCTCCCTACGAGAACGCCATAGCACACACGCTTATCTTGCGCATTTTAGAGTATCATCTTTCACTTCTCTATGAACTGTACAGGCAACCCAGAAGTCCTTTACCGCGGACACGGCTATTCGAATAGATGATGTTAACCCTGGATGGGTGTACTTCTTCACACACGCTCTCGCCACTTACCACCATGTACACGCTGTATCTCGCAACCTTCAAGCGGAAGCTCGGCGAGGAGTCGGCCACGACCGACTAACCACACAAGTCTCTAGTCCAGCTTATTGCCTATTCGGGTTCCATCCGCAAGGAGATCCGCCAGGTGTCGCTCACGGCCCCAAACGATGTGAGCAGGGTTCCCAAGCCCACCATCCGGTGCCACTTGGTACACTGCCATCGTGCCTAGTCTGTCCCAAGCCCACATGCACCGGGTGCCACTTGGTAGACTACTAACACTACCTACAAACACCAGAAACTAGTTGCAACTCCTGGATAGAGATCAGGTTGATTAATAAGTCAAGAGAGCTTGGAGCGCCCGGAGCCCAATGTGTGGTAGTAACTATTCATGGATCACAAACACAGAACTCAGTTCCTGAGGACGGTTGCAATGAGACAACCCACCATTTACTCCTACATGGCCTCTCACCGCTACCTTTATGAAAACATGTTCACACACTTAGCTCTCAACAGTAGGACATGTTCACACACCTCTAATTCATCCCCGATGAATTAGACCTGACTCAACTCTAGGCAGTAGCAGGCATGACAAACAAGCATGAATGAGTAGGCACATCAGGGCTCAAACAACTCCTACTCATGCTAGTGGGTTTCATCTATTTACTGTGGCAATGACAGGTCATGCAGAGGAAAGGGGTTCAGCTACCGCAGCATGTAACAGTTGAAATGGTGTTGTCCTAATGTATTAAAAGAGAGCAGGAGCGAGAGAGTGGGATTGTATCGAAATGAACAAGGGGGTTTTGCTTGCCTGGCACTCCTAAAGATGATATAGTTCTTCATCAGTGTCATCGAACTCAACGTCACAACACGTCTATGGAGAGGGAACAACCACCGGCAACAGAGAAAGAACACAATCAATGCAATGCACAATATGATGCATGATCATGACATGGCAATATGCTGTGATTTGGGCTAATGCAACAGGAAGTCATTTTGGTTGAAGTGGAATTCAAAGCTAGATCAAATTCCAACTTCAAATCTATTATCAAATTTGTCCTAATCATGTTTCATCCTAAACAGTGAGGTTAACTTGCTCAAACATGCATGAAAATGGTACAAATGAAAAGATTGGATTTTTCTGATAATTTTTAAAAGATTTCTGAGGCTTGAGAATTCCCTCAATTCAATTTCCTTGAACTTAAGATGATGCATGGATGAATATGCAATGACAAGCAAAGGCCAAAGCTAGGGCTGTGACACCCATCCATTATCAATACATTTTCCATCTGTCATCATACCATGTTTTTCCACTCAAATGTTCTTCTTGTGCATCAAACATCAAAAAGGAAGAGGGTGATTGTCGAACCTGAAGGAGCACCAGCAAAGTCCTTGAAAAACATGGTGGTTCCGAAGAAATCAGACAGCACCCCACTTATATTGGCTCTACAAGAAGTGACACAAAACATAGGACCGACTCCAACAGACTGTACCCATACTTCACTAGCCCCACCACACAGGACCTGCACTCCAGCAAAAGGTATGCCGATTTCAGTTGCCATAGCACCAGCCGTACCATAGAAAAATCCCACTCCAGCAAAAAGTACAACAAGTCCACCAGCCGAAGACGTATCCCAACTACAGAGACGGCCAATTCTTGCAGATTGGAACCCCATTCCAGTTATTCCCAGTTTAAAAGACAATGCTTTCGATGTTGTTAGGGACTACGTGCATATATTCCCATCATGGGAAGATTATAGTGAAGACAAACACCATTTTCACATCTTCATGTCCCACTTACGTGTAAGTGCTATTATTCTTGGTGATTATTTTCCTACTTTCTGATAATTGAACACATCAATGATTTACATTACATTATGTAAGTAGGCAAGGGTCAATCTGGATAGTCATGACAAGCAAAGCGTGTGTGCGCTTTTCAAGGAAGCATTGCAGTAGTATCGGTGTTACCTGAGGAAATCACACTTTGATGGAAAGTCTATAAACGAATTTCCGGTGAAGTCTCCTATGCTAAATTTAGAAGATATTAAATGGAAAAACCTTGTTATGCACTGGTCTCGTTCCCAAGATGAGGTACTGTCTATGATATCACATGACAATTTGAACTTCTACTTTTCTGCATGTGCCTTACGGATCTCTTTTGCAAGAAATCTGCTCGAAGAAGAATTCTGGTTTGAAAAGGACGACAGGATATCGCAAATATGCCGCCCACCGCTTTGCTCTTGTTAGTGCCTGTTGTCCTGTATCACTGTACTTGCATTCATACCTGGTTCATTATGTGACAGCAGTATGCATGATAGCTTGCTTATCAATTGTTCTCTCCGAATTATCTGATCTGTATGAATGGTTACATTAGTGTAGAATATATCCAACGCCAATGAAAAAGTTTAGGTCTGCATTGTTCTTGTAAGTACCTGTTGTCCTTTATCAGTGTACTTATATTGACAGCTAGTTGTTCATGTACCATCACTCTGCAGCTGATTTTCCTTTTCCCTCCATTTTCTACACATCAAATCTATATTTACTCTTACCATCAGGTTGGATAACACTGATGGTACTGAAGAAGTTTAGCTCTGCATTGCTCTTGGTTGTACCTTTTGTCTGTATCGTTGTACTTACATTTATAGCTACTTGGTTATGTAGCATCACTCTTCATCTTATCTTATATATTCTCCATTTTTTCTTATATTATCACATCTATATTTACTCTTAACAAAATGTAGAATAAAGGCAATGCTTATGAAGAAGATTATGTGGTAAACTTCTTGAATTGCCCCCCCCCCCCATCAGCATGGCCAAGGGCTTTATAGAGCCGGTCTTCACCACTAATGTAAGTTTGCCCTTCTCAAGCCTTCAAACTTTGTTGTGTATACTTGGTTAGGCATGACTGGAATAGCTTTTTATTTTTGGTGTTTGCATCAAATATCATGTTTAAAGTTTGTTATGTAGTTAATAAACAAAATATTTTCCTTCTCAATTTAAGCTTTCAGCTGTACAACCAAGTTCCTACTTCATACCATGTAAATTAAACTATACACAGCAAGTGATCTTCTTTTGCACTACATATATGCTTCTATTCTTGATCCGTAGTCCAGTGGTGTGGTGAGCCTACCCACTACAGCACAATGTCATATTCTGCAATGTCTTAACTATGAACAATGTCATATCGTTCTAATATTATTTAAACCGTCTCTTTATTTTCCAATATGAAATGGGATAAATTGACAGCACACTAACCATTGATGCTTATGAGTTCTTGATCTGTAATCCAGTGGTGTCGTGAAGCTGCTAACTCCTTCACAATGTCATTTCCTACCATGTCTTAACCTGAACAATACCATATTGTGTTAATGCTATTTTAAACTGTGTCATTTTATTTGTCAATAAGAAATGTGATGAATTGTCAGCACTGATACTTATATGTTCAAAACCTGTCATATGTTTGCTTGTTTCTCTTTCAGAATGAGGAGGATATAAGCGTCTAACAAGCGCAGTCTCATCAGCTTGCTCAACTGCTTACACTACAACTCCCGAGCAGGGCTAACCTTTCTTGAACTCTATTGAAGTGTTGTGGGGTTTGTATATTATTTTTTCAGCGTATTTATTTGCACTGGTGGCGATCTTTGATGCCCAATGCATGTAATCTGCTATCTGCTTGTGCGTTATTATCATAGTGGCGAACTTTGATGCCAGTGGATGTAATATGCCATAATTTCTTTATTGTATAGTCTAGGTTTTTATTATTCATGATGCTACAGTTATTTTACTGTATATATATCATGTCTTCGCTCCATGAAAAGTAAACCCGTCGAACCATAAATTTATGGTACATAATTGGGTCGTCATGCAAATCAATATGTATGGGACGCATCATGGGCCCAGTCATCTTGGTCCATTAACATGCCTGAATGTAAACTGGCCCACTAGTAGTTTCGGGCCTTTAATAGGCTGAGTAAACCGCCGGCCCTATTTTTGCACGAAAATTCAATGGGCTTTTAGTAGGCCGAAAAGTAGGTTGGGCTTGAAACATGCCGAACAGCTCACGGGCCGACAGCAGGCCGAAATAGACCCCGGTCCATGATTGTGCCAATCACATCACAGGCCGTTAACATGCCAAAATTGTGTCGGTCCTTGTTTGGCCCAATCATATTATCGGCTATGAGCAGGCCGGATGCAAAGCGGGCCATAGTTAGGCCAACTATATGACGGGCTTTTAACAGGGCGAAATAAATATAAGGCTGAAATGTTGAACGGGCCTTTAACAGGTTGAAACTAATAATAGGTCGTATTACTAAATGGGCCTTTAGCAAACAGAAATCCTAACCGGGCCTCAAGTGGGCCGAAAAGCACAGCGTCCAGTTGACGGACCGAATCTGATATGGGCCATAATTTAGCCCAAAGGCTCTTAAAGGTTTGGATCTGATATGGGCCGTAATATGGCCCAGAACAAGGTAGGCTATTAACGGTACGAATCTCATATGGGCCCTCATTAGGCCCAGAACATGGCAGGCTGTTAATGGATCGGATCAAATATGGACCGGCATTTGGCCCAAAACATGGGAGCCTGTTAACGAGCTGGTCCACTAGTGTCTTCCAAATCTTGTGGGCCTTTAGCTTGGCCGGCCCATTATGGTCTGCAAAATCTTGTGGGCCTTTAGTTGGGCCGGCCCATTTAATCTTTATGGGCCACTTTTGGGCCAGTCCACGTGTCAACATATCATAGGCTAATCTCGCCCATTGGATGAGTGACATCTGTGCCAACGCGGAGCTGACACGTGGTTCCGTCGGCCGATGAGAATTTTACACCTGGAAAATCAGAATTGGTCGTGGCTGCTAGCGGGTCATCCGATCCAAAACCGGACCCGGTAGCTTAACGGCGACCCGTTACGGTGGATGCCACGTGCCGGTTACCCTTGACGAAAGCACTTCCATGACGCGCCATTTATCGCCATGGAAGTGGACACTTCCATGATGATAATTTTGGTAATGTCATGAAACACTTCTACGACAGCACGTGTATGACTATCTTGATTCTGTAATAAAATCGTCATGGATGTACATGCATGACAGAAAACGTGACCTACTGTGACAAACACGTATCATCACGGAAGTGTATTTTTTTGTAGTGGTGGTGACAACGCCGCCTGTGCCGACCACGTCTCCCGCAGCACCCACATCCTCATGCGCCTACGCATCAGCCGCGGTGTCGCGGGGCCTTCGAGGTGGACGGGTGAGCTACGGCACTGGACTTCTTCTTGGGCGCCATAGTCGATGGAGCCGTCAATGATAAAAATGGCAATGAAAATGACGTGCTGCTTATGCTCTCGGGTTCGCGCAAGTGATCCCCCTACCTGGCGCGCCAAAGATGTCGTGGGAAACCATGGCCACCTATGGGGCCATGAGCCCCTTTTGGTTCGGCGGGGGGATGGGCATGTTGCACAAAGAGCGAAGAAGCACAACACAACATGACAGAGATCACACGGGCAGTTTTACCCAGGTTCGGGCCACCGGGAGGCGTAAAACCCTACTCTTGCTTTGGTGGATTGATGGTGGAAAATGGTGGAGAAACGCAGCGCTCTTGCCTGGCAAGGTTGCCTCGGGGCGAGAGTGGCTACGCGCGTATGATTGTGCGTGGGTCCGAATCCTTTCTATGGTTGCCATGGGCCTCCTTTATAGATCAAGGGGTCACCACAGTGGCAAATCAGTCTTTCCATACTGATTAGATAGCAAACAGTGCTATCATACCTAACTCTACAGGCTGATAGAGCGCATTAAATGCGCCGCTCGGTGTCACATCACAGCTTGCCCGGCAGGCCCTACCGGGCTGTTTTGCCAGCTTCGCGCATGCTTGCTTGACACGTCTCAGGACGGGTGTCGCTTGGAAGTATTTTCTATAGGAAGTGGCTGCCATGTGGCAGGGAGTAGCCACTTAGTCACTTAGGAGCTTGAAACCGCACTGATCGACGACGTGCGTTGCTGTGAGGTGGTGTGGTGGAGTGGTTTGCCTCTGTGTGTCGGGGGAAACGACACCTACGGGATCACGAGGAATCCCTTTTGCTACGGTTGGCGGGCGCGGGGCTGTGGAAAGAGAGGGATTGAGATATCAACGCAGGGGAATTATCGAGGTTCGGGCCGCAAGTGATGCGTAATACCCTACTCCTATTGGTTTCTGTTTATCTGGTGTTCTTGGACTAGCTACAAGGCGTGCAGGGTCCAGAAAGTCCGAATCCTCTCCCAGTACGCCGCGGGCCTCCTTTTATAGACAAAGGGGTTGCCACAGTGGCACACAGGAGGTGGAAAGCTATACAGTGGTCGAGTCTATCCTCTGGCACCGTAGGACAAATGCATTTAATGCACTGCCAACGTGCCCTTCTTGCTTTATCAGGGACAGCAAGCAAGCTCGTCCCAGCTGTCGCCGCCTCGCCTGGTATCGACGCACGTCCGAACTGACGAGGCGGGTAGCGCCACGCTGGCTGGCTGGCTGCTGAGTTGGTGCGGTGGCAGAGCCTTTACGAAGATCTGCATGCCACCACGCAGGTGCTTGCTGAGTTGGCCTAGAGGCCGCACGTCGCCACGCAGGTGCTCGCCTAGTTGGTGGGCTGGCAGCTACATGGGAACGGCGGCGGAGTCTTGGCAGATGTGGGCCTGGCTGCGGCCCCGCGGATGTCTTCGGCAAGAGTCTTGCCGGGGCCCCGGCAAGGGTCTTGACGTGGTATCGTGGTCGTCCCCGGCAAGGGGCTTGCCGGGGGTCTCGTGGGTATCCTTGGCAAGGATCTTACCGAGGATCTTCGTCTTCTGGTTATTCATATAGTCTTGTATGCTTCTGGTCTTCACAAATATTTGGACGCCACCATGGAGGCGCTTCCCGAGCCTTGGTTACAATGTGGTTTGAGGGCGTCGGAACTCTCAGGCTCAAGGGTGGCAGCCCTACTGGCGTTGGGCAAGTTGCCCCGGCAAGGCTCTTGCCGGGGCTGTGGAGGCCGCCCAGCCAAGGGCCTTGCTGGCGCAGTCCACCTCGCCCTTCTGCTTTTTGTGTTTCCGGCTTGGCGTTGGTCTAGTCGTCTTGTGCCTTTGCTTCCTTTGCCCCACCAAGCATGGCCAAGGGCATGGGGCTACGACTGCCCGCGCACAAGTAAAGGGGTGCAAAAAGGGACCCCTACTTTTGTACACCGACAGGAACCCCTGGGCCTGGGCCACATATAAGCGCGGGGCATTATTGGGTCAGGCCCAGAACGGTGCGCGAGCGCGCGTGTGGCGCAGTTTTTAACACAGTAACTCTCTCACTCGTTGCGCTTCCCCACGACCCGAGTTGAATGCGCAACGTGGGGGTCATGCGTGACGTGGGGGTCATGCGTGGGGCGGTTGCTGCCCTCATGCGTCACATCATAGTAAAGAGGTGGCTCGCGCCTTCCCCATAAAAAGAGGAAAATGCAGGGGTGCGGCTCATTTACTAAGTGGACTCGAGTCGTGGCCTTCAAGGCGCCCGTGCCCCACGATCACAGGGTGGAAGACGGTCGCCTCACTCGTCTCCTTGATTTCGGCTTGCTCGCCACGTGTCCCCCGTGCCTCGAAGATGGTAGGCGGTGGAAGCGGGGGCACGGGCCTTAAATGACGAGGCGGGGAACCAGGTCATCGCTGATTGGAGCAGCGGGTCGGTCTCGATTCCCTGCGCCCCTGGTGGCCGGATTGGCTAAGTGGGGCGGCCGAGCCCCGGCCCCACCCCTTTATAAGAAGGGGAGGGGATGGCACCCCTCAATCTTTCATCATTCATCTCCTTCCACCTTGGCTCCTTCCTTTCTTCTGCTATGGCGAGAGGGCACGCCGGCACTCCGATGGCGGCGACAAGGGTCTCTGCTCGACAGCGCGCCCCTTCTTCCCAAGAGCTCGTGGCTGCGAAGCTGGCCGTGATAGGAAGGAGGAGGGGGCGAGGCCGAGGCCGCCGTGACGCTTGAGGAAGAGGAGGACGGAGCGGCGCACCGGCCTCGCCTCCGCCAGCGGCCCCTACCCCATTGGAGGGCCACCTCGGAGACCAGCCCCGTGAGTTCGTCATTAGGCTGCACCGGCCAGTACACCGTCGTCTTCGTCTCCCTACTCCATTCGCTCGGGACATGGAGCTCTACCCACCACAGGCTCTGAGGTTGCATATGAGGGGCTGCGGGAATGGCAGCATGCGGGTCGATGTCGACTTCCCCACCCCTCACGTCATGTATCTTCGTCGCGGATGGAAGACCTTCGCTCGTGCCCACAGCCTGTCGGAGCGGCTCGTTCTCCACTTAAAATTAATGGAGAACGGCCTGCTCTCCGTCAAGGTCTTTGGGAACTTGGGAACTCGCCTAAGGTGTTGCTTGGAGAGCTCCTCCGATGATGAAGACTCCTCCTCAAGTGGGAATGACGAGGAGGACAGCGACGACGAGGGCGTCAAGCGGGAGGACACCGACTCTGACTCTGACTGACCGCGCCACCCTCCTCCCTCGGCCACATGTCCTGCCAAGGGTCTTCCTCATCAAGCTCTCCATCGGCGCGTTCCCCGTCGCCTCCTTTTTGCCTTCACCTACCGCACCTGGGAGGAAAGGGGCAAGAACGGGGATCACGGGGCACTTTTTTTTAGTTTTTAAGCCTGCGGGCACTTGTTAGATTTGAATCTTGTAATCCCCTTGCTCATGTTTACATTCCGTACGAACTGTACCTGTTTGGAACGTATTAATGAAAAAGGGTGCTTGCCTGGTTCTTTGTGTGTGAGCGAGGCCCACGCCAAGGAATGAATCCTTGTTATTTTTAAGATAAACATCGTCTCCCAACAATAGGCCTCGCCGTCCCCTCACTTCATTCACGACCATACTCACGCTCTCGGCGGAGGCAGGGGTGAAGTAGGGTTAGGCCCTTCGTTTGCTTCCTCGTCACCGCAACTACAACCAAGTTCCGGCCCAGGAAATAGTTCTCGGGCACAGGAAAGGGGGAGCACGGTGGCCCAGGAATAAACGAAGCTTCATACGTCCCAATTCCATACGGAAATGCATAACAGGGGATAAAGGACTTATCTGAATCTGCAGCCACCGGCAACCTTGGCTTGTCGTGGTTGGGTGCTTGAATCTGCAGCCCCCGGCAATGGTTTTCTGGGGTCGGGGATGTCGATCTGTCTCCCTGCCCTTAAATGTCTTAGCAGGAACGCCCGTGCAGCCTGCGTACCAAAGAAAAGACTGGAAAGGACGGAAAGACACACACGACCTCTATGCTAGGGGTTAGTTGCCGCCGAGCACTATCAACCCTACCAAAGAGAGACTTAACCTAGCATGCATGCTAAAACTTAGGGCGCCAGCGCTTCATTTATTTATGCTCCGGGTCTGCGCCTGGCTCTGCACAATGGGTTACATGCCTCGTTGGCAAGGCTTGTAGAAAAGGTGGTTAGGCGGGAGGCCCGGCAACCGCGCCTCATGGGTAAAACTTACGAAGATGTTCGATGTTCCAGGAGTTGCTCACTAGGGCACCATCTTCGGTCTCCAGGCGGACTGCGCCAGGCCTGGTGACTCGTATTACCCGATAAGGGCCTTCCCACTTTGGCGTCAACTTGTTGGAATTCTTGGCCGACTGAGCGCGCCGAAGAATAAGGTCGCCTTCCTCAAGACTTTGGGCATGAACCTTGCGGCTATGGTAGCGGCACAAGGCCTGCTGGTAGCATGCAGCTCACACAGCCACCCGAAGATGATCTTCCTCAAGGAGCGTCACGTCATCTTGCCACAACTGCTCTTGCTCAAGCTCATCATAAGCGAGCACTCGAGGTGACCCGTATGTGAGTTCCGTGGGGAGAACTGCTTCTGTCCCGTATACCAAGGCAAAGGCTGTCTGGCCGGTGGCTCGATTTGGCGTTGTTCTGATCGACCAAAGAACCGTCGGTAACTCATCAATCCAGTGCCTTCCACACTTGTGCAGCCTGTCAAAAGTCTTTGTCCTCAGGCCTCGCAGTACTTCAACATTTGACCTCTCCGCCTGGCCGTTACTCCGTGGGTGTACCACTGAAGCGAAATAGACCTTGCTACCGAGGTCCTGGATGTATTGCATGAAGGTGCGGCTTGTGAACTGCGTGTCGTTGTCGGTGATGACCCTGTTCGGCACACCAAAACAGCAAACTAGCCCCTTGAAGAACTTGACGGCTGACTGTGTTGTCACCTTCCTCACTGCTTCCACTTTGGGCCACTTTGTGAACTTGTCAATTGCGATGTACAAGAACTCAAAGCCCCCGACAGCACGGGGGAAGGGGCCTAGTATGTCGAGCCCACAGACCGAAAATGGCCAGGAGAGAGGGATTGTTTGAAGGGCTTGAGCTGGTTGATGGAGCTTCTTCGAATGGAACTGACATGCTTCACACTTGGTTACTAGCGCAGCTGCATCCTGGAGGGTTGTGGGCCAGAAGAAACCTTGCCAGAATGCCTTGCCGGCAAGGGCCCTTGACCCTATGTGGGAGCCACACATACCTCCATGTATCTCTACCAACAGTTCTAGTCTGTCCTCTCGAGGAATGCACTTCAACCTGACTTTGTTTGGCTTCCTTCTGTATAGGGTATCATCCACAAACTGTTCCATGTTGGACCGACGGGCTACTTTCTCTGCTTCTTCCTACTCCTCGGGGAGCTCTCATGTTTGGATTAAACGGACGGTGGGCTGCGCCCATGCCGGAGCTTGTGGCTCGACGGCAATGACCAAAGGCACATCTTCGGCCGTAGAGGCAGCTACCTCTACGGTCAGGGCCTGGGGCCCTATCGGAGGTAGTTGCCTCTCGGCAAGCTTGGGGTACCCGGCAACCTCCTTGCCAGCGGCTCCTGGGAGCTCGGTGGGAAGGTACTTGTCGGAGCTTGTCTTCCTTCGCTTGTTCTGCCCTGCTGATGGCTCTACGGATGGTTGTATTAACTGAAGTACAAAGGTACCTGGTTCCACGGGCAACTTGAGGGCAGTGCGTTTCGACAGGTCGTCGACAATGCTATTCTCCGCTCGGGGAACATGTTCTTCACGTAGGCCATCGAAACATTCTTCCAACTTCCTCACTTCATTCACGTAGGCCTCCATCAACGGGCTATGGTAATCCTTGTTGACTTTCTTGACGACGAGCTGCGAATCATGATGATGAGCTTCTTGATTTCGAGGTCTGCCGCGATCCTGAGACCGGCAAGCAACCCCTCGTACTCCACCCTATTGTTCATTGATTTTTCTCGGGGGAAGTGCATCTGGATTACGTACTTGAGGTGCTCTCCGGTGGGTGCGACAAGTAGCATGCCAGCACCAGCACCTTGGAGTGAGAAAGCTCCATCAAAGTACATAATCCACTGACTGCTCGTCTCCTTGCCGGGAAGGGTGGTCTCTTGGATCTCCACGTCGGGCGTTGCGGTCCACTCTACTATGAACTCTGCCAAAGCTCGGTTCTTGAACGTTGAAGTACTTTCAAACCTGAGGCCAAAGCTTGACAGCTCCAGTGCCCACTCCACAATCCTCCCTGTCGCATCTGGGTTGTGCAAAATCCGTTGCAAAGGGAGGCGGGTGATGACGGTGATCTCGTGTGCTTGGAAATAGTGGCGTAGCTTTCTCCAGGCCATGAGAAGGCCGAAAAGCAGCTTCTCCATTCCAGAATATCTTGACGTAGCCCCCTGCAAGAGGGAACTGACAAAATACAATGGATGTTGCACCATCTTCTTCTTCTGTCCCGCTTCGCCCATCCGCTCCGGCTCTGCATCAGCGGGTCCGGGCCTTGCCGGGGGTTCTAATTTGTCGGCGTCAGGCTCTGCCGGGGAAGACCCCGACTCGCCATTCGATGGCTCTACTGCAACTGCTGCTTCTCCCTCAAGTTCCCTCTACGCCACTAGCACAGCACTGACCAATTCGTTGCTGCTAAGTACAGCAGCAACGGCTCCCGTGGTTTAGGCGCGACTAGTATTGGCGTGGAGGAGAGGTACCTCTTCAAATCTTGCAGTGCTGCCTCTACCTCCGGAGTCCATTTTACTGGACCCGCCTTTTTCAAAACTTTGAAAAAGGGGAGGGCGCGCTCAGTAGATTTTGAGATGAACCTACTTAGGGCAGCAACGCAGCCGGCGAGTCTACGGACTTCTTTGACCCGTTTCGGCGCCTCAATCTGCTCGATCGCTTTGATCTTGTCGGGATTTCCTTCGATTCCGCGTTGAGACACAAAGAACCCGAGAAATTTGTCGAAGGGGACACCGAACACGCACTTCTCTGGATTGAGCTTGAGGTTGATCTTGCGCAGGTTTGTGAATGTTTCTTCTAAATCTTGCACGAGTGTGGCCCAGTCCTTGGTTTTGACCACTATGTCATCCATATAAGCTTCCATATTTCTATGTAGCTGGGGCTCAAAACCAATCTGGACTGCTCAGGCAAAATTCGAACCAGCGCTCTTCAACCCGAAAGGCATTCATACAAAATAGTACATACCATATGGGGTGATGAACGTGGTCTTCTCTTCATCTTCCTTCATCATGAAGATCTAGTGGTACCCTGAATAGGCATCGAGGAATTACAGCAGGTCATACCCGGCAGTGTAGTCTACAATCTGGTCGATGCATGGCCGAGGGAAAGGATCCTTTGGACAGGCTTTATTGATGTCTGTGTAGTCAATACACAGCCTCCACTTCCCATTTGCCTTACGCACCACCACCGGATTGGCCAACCACGTGGGGTGGAGTACTCCTCTTACCAGGCCTACCGCCTCCAACTTCCTGATCTCTTCAATGATGAACTCTTGTCGCTCCAAAGCTTCCTTCTTGACCCTCTGCTTGACGGGCCACGCGTGAGGACAGACAACAAGATGGTGCTCAATCACCTCCCTGGGAACGCCGGGGATATCAGATGCTTGCCATGCAAATACATCAACATTTTCCCACAGGAAGGCGACGAGCGTGCTTTCCTATTTGCTGTCGAGGGTGGATCTTATAGTGAAAGCCCCGCCCGTGCCGTCCTCCTTGACGGACACCTTCTTGGTTTCTAGTGGTGCAGCCTTGGACTTCTTGCTCTTGCCAGTGGAGCTGGCACGTCCTCAACGGGAGCACAACACTCCGAAGAGGTGCGCTTGCCGGAGTGGGTGCAAGAGGTCTTGTCGGAAGAGGTCTTGCCGGAAGGAGTCTTGTCGGCCTTCTTCCTCCATGGAGCTTCAGCGGCAGGAGCAAGTGCCCTGGCGGCAGTTGTTGCAACTGCCTCTCGGTACAGTTGGTCGGCGCAGATGAGCGCGTCTTTCTTGTCAGAGGGGACGGTGATGATGGTCAGTGGCCCCGGCATCTTCAACGTGTTGTAGGCGTAGTGGGACGCCGCCATGAACTTGGCCAGCGCTGGGCGTCCAAGGATCCCATTGTATGGCAAGGGGATCTCGGCGACATCAAAGACGATTTCTCCGTCCTATAGTTTAGCTCGCCCCCAAACGTAACCGGCAACGTGATTTTACCTTTAGGCTGGCTCCTTCCTGGGTTGACCCCTTGAAACGTGCCCGTCTCTTCGAAGTCTCCATCAGGAATCTGCAGCTTCTTGATCACAGCAGGCGAGATCAAGTTCAGACCAGCCCCACCGTCAACCAGCACTTTCGTCACCTTGAGGTTGCGTATTGTTGGTGAAACCAACAATGGAAAACACCCGACCGCAGTTCTGCGGTCAGGGTGATCCTCGGTGTAAAAAATGATGGGCGTGCAGGACCACTTCAGTGGCTTCTGGGCATCGAACGACGGCTCCGCCGCAGTGACCTCACGCGCCCACTGCTTCAGCTGGCGGTGTGAGGTGTGCAACGAGGCGCCACCGTCGACGCACATAGCCTCTGTAGCCTTCTGGAACTCGTGCTCGCCGGACTCGTCGTCCTCGTCGTGATCATCATCCTCCTCTTTCTTGTCGCGGCCCTGAGCGGGCCTCTCTTGTTGGTTAGCTTTGCCACGGCGACCCCATTGGCCGCCACGCTTCTTGCCGGATCCCTCAGCACCATCCTGACACTTCTCCTTGTCTCGCCTTTCATATTCAGCTTTCTGCTTTTTCGCAAGCAGCTCAACTTGTCGGCAGTTCTGGAGGTCATGGACCTTGGTGTGGTGGATCTTGCAGTACTGCTTGTGAGAGCCTCCTGGCTTGCCGGCGGCTGCCAGGGCCAAGCAGGCGGCACACCCGGCAACCTCCTTGCTGGGGTAGTCGGCCTTTGCCTTTTCGGCGGCGGCGAGCTCGCCGGATCCCTCAACGGCAAGCATAGTCTTGCCCTTGCGCTTCCCGTTGCGGCGCAGGCCCTTCTTTGTCGGGGCGGCGGTGTCTTTGTCTATGGAGTCGGTTTCCGCATCGGCATCCTCGCCGGGGTGCTGTCGGATTTAGGGTTCCGGCAGACCCTTGAGGTTCGAACACTGGGCTGCGCACGGAGATCTCTCCCCTACCAACCTACGTTCGAACCCCTTGTGAGATCTAGGCTAAACGATGAACAACACGAGGAACACAAGATTTATACTGGTTCGGGTCACCGATGTGGTGTAATACCCTACTCCAGTGTGTGATGTGGTGGATTGCCTCAGGGGCTGATGATGGATAGTACAAGGGAGAACGACCTCGCGAGAGGTGTTCTTGAGCTAATGCGATGAACTTCCTGGGTGAGTTTGATCGCCTCTCTCTCTCTCTCTGGCTAGGGTTCTCTATCTGATCTGATCCGATCTTTTCTTCCCCCTTACGGTGGTGGCTAGCTCTATTTATAGAGGCCCTGGTCCTCTTCCCAAATATTGAGCGGGAAGGGCGCGAACAACGGCCATTTTGAAGGGGAACATCTAGTACAAGTTATCCTGACTAAAGTTGGTCTTCGGCTGCCAAAAGTGCTGGCAATGGCTCCGTCTTGGGCTCCACGGTGACCTCCATCCTGCCGCTCCGCTGGTCTTGGTCTCGTTGCACTGAAATGGCAACCTTTGCCCAATGCCTCGGTACTCCACGTCTGAGCTTGCCCCCTTTGCACCAAAGAGGAAACAAGGACGCTGCATAGGCCGGCGCCTGCCTGGTCTCGATCGTCACGGCTTGCGTCACGAGCACGTCGCGAGGTACCCTGCCTTGATTTCTCCGCCTCCTCGTAAGCCTGCCTGGCGAGGCCGCTCCTGAGGAAGTCTTGTGTTGTCCGCCCCGCGAGGCTTGGCCCCTCGCGAGGGTCTTGAGTCTTGTGCTGATGAAGATGGGCCGCGCTGGGCCACCACTTGAGCCACGCCGCAGGCCGCAGGCCGGCAAGTCTTGGGACCCCCATTCCCAGAACGCCGACAGTAGCCCCCGGGCCCAAGGCGCGCTCGGACTTGGCTTAGCGGAGAAGCGAAGGGGCAAGTGCGCTCCCCCATCAGCCTACGCCCTTGGGCGCCGCGTGGCGGTTGATTGGAAGTGGGCATCTCCGCTTCCCCATGCTGCCTCGGCAACTACTCGACTTGACAAGTCCCTGCATGCTGAAATGGGTCATGATTACCTGCGATCATGGAGGCCGACGGTTGGCTTCCTCCCGGCTATAAATGCGGAAGGGCGCTAGCCCCTGCTGTACATCTCCCTTCTTGCCTCTTTCTTTCTCCCCATCCCAGCTTCTCGCCATTTCCCATGGCGCCACCAAAGAGGTTCTCGGCCGCAGAGAAGGGGAAGGCCCATCGGGAAGGGCCCGACTCTCCCCCGCCCAAACGCGGCCGAGGTCGTCCACACAAGCATCTTGTGGCCTCCGCTGCGGCTTCCCGCGGTCGCAGCGGTGATCCCCTGCGTGGCGATGAGCGCCTGGTCGTTGAGGGAAGGCACGCCGTGACTGCGCGGCCTCCCAGGCCGCGCTTCCACTCGGTGGAGGTGCTGCCGGAGTTTGTCATGTGGTCGGCGGACCCAACCAGCACCTGGCTCCAGCTTCCTCGCTTCTTTGCAAGTGAGCTTCCGGCCGGCGCTTCGAGCGGCCTTTGGCTTCAAGCGGACGGCTGCTACAGCAGGGCCTCCTAGGCTTCGCTGGAGGTCTCCGTCGCCAGGAATGTGGCCCTGACCCACGGCTGGCAAACGTTTGCCCGCGCGCATGGTCTGAGCCAGCGGTGTACCCTTCACTTCAAGTTCGATGGCGACGCCACCCTCTACGTGAGCGTGTTCGGCGAAGACGGTCGCCACGCTGGGTGCTGCCCCGAAGGCAACGACCGGGATGAAGGCGATGGCAGGCGCGTGGTCGGCGGCGTTCGTGGCTCGCCAAGCTTCTGCGGCTCTCCTTCGGACAGCAGCTCCTCCAGTGGTGGCCGTGACCAACCCCCGCGCCGTCGCGCTCGCCTTGAGGGAGGCAGCGGGTCAGTCTGCCCTCGTGCCTCAGTGAAGCGCGAGGAGGAGTCCGACTGAGCTCTGGAGGCAGTACAAGCCCTCGCCGCGAGTTGGTGCCGAGCAAGCCTCACCTAGTTTGCTTTTCCCCCTTCCCTGCACAAAGAGAAAGTAGTGTAGGGCCCTATGGGGGCATGCTGGACTGTTGTTGTTAATTATCATGTTGTTTCTGCTATTTTCGTGCCGTGTTTTGGCGCCGAGTGCCCGCGTGCATTAATTACTTAGCTCGGGGAAACTTGCCGCAGTCTTCGCTTCCCGAGGCTACGGCCTCGCTGTGCGCTTCATGTCCTGCAAGGATTGGTCAGGAGTGGTAATTTCCGGTCTCGGTCGTGTAGGCGACCGACTCAGGTCCTGTGTTCGTGTCGCGATGCCCGTGAGGCACGGACTGGGAGGGGTGCTCCCGTAGTGGACTTGGATAGGAAAACCTCACACGACTGGGGCAGAAAACACTCGCGAGGGCGCCCGCGCAGCCCCCTCGTGAGACTTGTGCGAGAGAAAACGGGGCAAGTAGACGGAAAAGGCAGAGAGTCACAAGTCAAGGACGGCAACAACTCCAATAAAACTTCAAATAGGGACGAACAAGCCAACTGTAGAAAGCAAATGAAAAAGCCGCGACCGGCACCTAATCTAGTCTTCAACGTCTTCTCACCAGCGCAGAGCTAAGCGCTGCCATTGGGCGTGCGCGGGAGCCCCCGAGGCCCGAGGGTGGCTCTCCGGAGACTCCGGGGCGTGTACAGCCCCAACTCATTATTACGTGAGAGTGTCACGGGCGGCGAGCTTCACAGGCATTGGCCTTCTTCACAGGCTCCGGGCCTTTCTCAGGGAAATGAGCTTCACAGGCATTGGCCTTCTTCACAGGCACCGGGCCTTTCTCAGGGAAATGAGCTTCATAGGCATTGGCCTTCTTCACAGGCACCGGGCCTTTCTCAGGGAAATGAGCTTCACAAGCATTGGCCTTCTTCACAGGCACCGGGCCTTTTTCATGGACATCAGCTTCACAGGCGTTGGCCTTCTTCACAGGCATCGGGCCTTTCTTCAAGGATAGAACTTCCGGAGGTGTTGGATGTTCCACGCTTTCGGGATGGGCACCCCCTCCTGAGTCTCCAAGCGTGCGGCACCAGGCCTAGAAACGTGAAAAACCTTGAACGTGCCCTCCCACATGGGCGAGAGCTTGTGCAGTCCCTCCCGGGAGAGCACCCGTCTGAGCACGAGATCACCTACCTCGAGGGTCATGGGGCGGATGGTGCGGCAATGGTACCGCCGCAGTGCTTGCTGGTATCTCGCAGCCCGAAGCGCAGTCTCCCGGCGGTGTTCCTCCCCAAGCACGAGGTCCACCCCCCGCATGGTGTCCTGATGCGCTTCATCGAAAGCCAGGACCCATGCGGAGCGATGCCTGACCTCGTGAGGAAGGACCGCCTCAGCACCATAGACGAGGAAGAACGGGGTTTCGTGATGTCTACTACACAACCTTCTTCTTGTAGACGTTGTTGGGCCTCCAAGTGCAGAGGTTTGTAGGACAGTAGCAAATTTCCCTCAAGTGGATGACCTGAGGTTTATCAATCCGTGGGAGGCGTAGGATGAAGATGGTCTCTCTCAAGCAACCCTGCAACCAAATAACAAAGAGTTTCTTGTGTCCCCAACACACCCAATACAATGGTAAATTGTATAGGTGCACTAGTTCGGCGAAGAGATGGTGATACAAGTGCAATATGGATGGTAGCTATAGGTTTTGTAATCTGAAAATATAAAAACATCAAGGTAACAAGTGGTAAAAGTGAGCGTAAATGATATTGCAATGATGGGAAACAAGGCCTAGGGTTCATACTTTCACTAGTGCAAGTTCTCTCAACAATAATAACATAGTTTGATCATATAACAACCCCTCAACATGCAACAAAGAGTCACTCCAAAGCTACTAATAGCGGAGAACGAACAAAGAGATTATGGTAGGGTACGAAACCACCTCAAAGTTATTCTTTCCAATCAATCCATTGGGCTATTCCTATAAGTGTCACAAACAGCCCTAGAGTTCGTACTAGAATAACACCTTAAGACACAAATCAACCAAAACCCTAATTTCACCTAGATACTCCAATGTCACCTCAAGTATCCGTGGGCATGATTATACGATATGCATCACACAATCTCAAATTCATCCAACCAACATAAAAGTACTTCAAAGAGTGCCCCAAAGTTTCTACCGGAGAATCACGACGAAAACGTGTGCCAACCACTATGCATAGGTTCATGGGCGGAACCCGCAAGTTGATCACCAAAACATACATCAAGTGAATCACGTGATATCCCATTGTCACCACAGATACGCACGGCAAGACATACATCAAGTGTTCTCAAATCTTTAAAGACTCAATCTGATAAGATAACTTCAAAGGGAAAACTCAATCCATTATAAGAGAGTAGAGGGGGAGAAAAAACATAAGATCCAACTATAATAGCAAAGCTCGCGATACATCAAGATCGTGCCAAATCAAGAACACGAGAGAGAGAGAGATCAAACACATAGCTACTGGTACATACCCTCAGCCCCGAGGGTGAACTACTCCTCCTCGTCATGGAGAGCGCCGGATGATGAAGATGGCCACAGGTGAGGTTCCCCCCTCGGCGAAGTGCGGAATGGGATCCCGAGAGGTTTTTGGTGGCTACAGAGGCTTGCAGCGGCGGAACTCCCGGTCTATCTTCTGTTCTGGAAGTTTTACGATACGTAGGTATATATGGGTGCAGGGGGTCTGTCGGTGGAGCTTTGGGGGCCCCACGAGGCAGGGGGTTCGCCCTAGGGGGGTGGGCGCGCCCCCCACCCTCGTGGCCAGCTCCCGTATCTTCTGACGTAGAGTCCAAGTCTATCCGGTGGCTTTCCTTCCAAAAATAACTTCTCCAGTTGATTTTGTTCCGTTTTGACTCTGTTTGATATTCCTTTTCCTCGAAATACTGAAATAGGCAAAAAAAACACAAATCTGGGCTGGGCCTCCGGTTAATAGGTTAGTCCCAAAAATAATATAAAAGTGGATAATAAAGCCCAATATTTCCCAAAACAGTAGATAATATAACATGGAGCAATCAAAAATTATAGATACGTTGGAGACGTATAAAGCATCCCCAAGCTTAATTCCTGCTCGTCCTCGAGTAGGTAAATGATAAAAAAGATAATTTTTTATGTGGAATGTTAGTTGGCATAATTTCATTGTAATTCTTCTTCATTGTGATATGAATATTAAGATCCGAAAGATTCAAGACAAAAATTCATATTGACATTAAAATAATAATACTTCAAGCATACTAACAAAGCAATCATGTCTTCTCAAAATAACATGGCCAAAGAAAGTTATCCCTACAAAATCATATAGTCTGGCTATGCTCTATCTTCACCACACAAAGTATTTAAATCATGCACAACCCCGATGACAAGCCAAGCAATTGTTTCATACTTTTGACATTCTGAAACTTTTTCAATCTTCACGCAATACATGAGCGTGAGCCATGGACATAGCACTATATGTGCAATAGAATGGTTGTTGTGGAGAAGACAAAAAGGAGAAGATAGTCTCACATCAACTAGGCGTATCAATGGGCTATGGAGATGCCCATCAATAGATATCAATGTGAGTGAGTAGGGATTGACATGCAACGGATGCACTAGAGCTATAAGTATATGGAAGCTCAACAAAAGAAACTAAGTGGGTGTGCATCCAACTCGCTAGCTCACGAAGACCTAGGGCATTTTGAGGAAGCCCATCATTGGAATATACAAGCCAAATTCTATAATGAAAAATTCCCACTAGTATATGAAAGTGACAAAATGAGAGACTCTCTATCATGAAGATCTTGGTGCTACTTTGAAGCACAAGTGTGGTAAAAGGATAGTAGCATTGCCCCTTCTCTATTTCTCTCTCTTTTTTATTTTTTTATTTTTTTTATTTGGGCCTTTTCTCTCTTTTTTATGGCCTCTTTTTTTCTCTTTTTTTTTATTTTTATCCGGAGTCTCATCCCGACTTGTGGGGGAATCACAGTCTCCATCATCCTTTCCTCACTGGGACAATGCTCTAATAATGATGATCATCACACTTTTATTTACAACTGAAGAATTACAACTCGATAGTTAGAACAAATTATGACTCTATATGAATGCCTCCGGCGGTGTACCGGGATGTGCAATGACTCATGAGCGACATGTATGAAAGAATTATGAACGGTGGCTTTGCCACAAATATGATGTCAACTACATGATCATGCAAAGCAATATGACAATGATGAAGCGTGTCATAAGAACGGAACGGTGGAAAGTTTCATGGCAATATATCTCGGAATGGCTATGGAAATGCCATGATAGGTAGGTATGGTGGCTGTTTTGAGGAAGGTATATGGTGGGTGTATGATACCGGCGAAAGGTGCGCGGTATTAGAGAGGCTAGCAATGGTGGAAGGAAGGAAAAGTGTGTATAATCCATGGACTCAACATTAGTCATAAAGAACTTATATACTTATTGCAAAAATCTACAAGTTATCAAAGCAAAGTATTACGTGCATGCTCCTAGGGGGATAGATTGGTAGGAAAAGACCATCGCTCGTCCCCGACCGTCACTCATAAGGAAGACAATCAATAAATAAATCATGCTCCGACTTCATCACATAACGGTTCACCATACGTGCATGCTACGGGAATCACAAACTTTAACACAAGTATTTCTCAAATTCACAACTACTCAACTAGCATGACTCTAATATCACCATCTTCATATCTCAAAATAATTATCAAGCATCAAACTTTTCTTAGTATTCAACACACTCATAAGAATTCTTACAAATCTTGTATGCTTAGCATATTAGGATTATTTAAGAAAATTACCATGCTATTTAAGACTCTCAAAATAATATGAGTGAAGCATGAGAGTTCATCTATTTGTTCAAAATAAAACTACCATCGTGCTCTAAAAGATATAAGTGAAGCACTAGAGCAAATGACAAACTACTCCGAAAGATATAAGTGAAGATCAATGAGTAGTCGAATAATTATGTAACTATGTGAAGACTCTCTAACATTTGGTCAAACAGCAAGAAAAGCTAAATAAAATGACATGACGCTCCAAGCAAAACACATATCATGTGGAGAATAAAAATATAGCTCCAAGTAAAGTTACCGATGAACGAAGACGAAAGAGGGGATGCCTTCCGGGGCATCCCCAAGCTTAGATGCTTGGTTATCCTTGAATATTACCTTGGGGTGCCTTGGGCATCCCCAAGCTTAGGCTCTTTCCACTCCTTATTCCATAGTCCATCGAATCTTTACCATAAACTTGAAAACTTCACAACACAAAACTTAACAGAAAACTCGTGAGCTCCGTTAGCGAAAGAAAACAAAACACCACTTCAAGGTACTAATGAACTCATTATTTATTTATATTGGTGTTAAACCTACTGTATTCCAACTTATCTATGGTTTATAAACTATTTTACTAGCCATAGATTCATCAAAATAAGCAAACAACACACGAAAAACAGAATCTGTCAAAAACAGAACAGTCTGTAGTAATCTGTAACTAACGCAAACTTCTGGAACTCCAAAAATTCTAAAATAAATAGTTGGACCTGAGGAATTTGTCTAGTAATCATATGCAAAAAGAATCAACTAAATATCACTCTCCAGTAAAAAGTTCTAGCTAATCTCGTGAGTGCTAAAGTTTCTGTTTTTTTACAGCATGATCATAAAGACTTCACCCAAGTCTTCCCAAAGGTTCTACTTGGCACAAACACTAATTAAAACATAAAACCACATCTAAACATAGGCTATGTGGATTATTTATTCCTAAACAGAATCAAAAAGCAAGAAACTAAAATAAAATTGGGTTGCCTCCCAACAAGCGCTATCGTTTAACGCCCCTAGCTAGGCATGATGATTTCAATGATGCTCACATAATACATAAGAATTGAAACATAAAGAGAGCATCATGAAGAATATGACTAGCACATTTAAGTCTAACCCACTTCCTATGCATAGGGATTTTGTGAGCAAACAACTTATGGGAACAATAATCAACTTGCATAGGAAGGTAAAACAAGCATAACTTCAAAACTTTAAGCACATAGAGAGGAAACTTGATATTACTGTAATTCCTACAAGCATATATTCCTCCCTCATAATAATTTTCAGTAGCATCATGAATGAATTCAACAATATAACCAGCACCTAAATCATTATTTTCATGATCTACAAGCATAAAAATTTATTACTCTACACATAAGAAAAATTCTTCTCATTTGGAATAGTGGGAGTATCATAAGAGACTTGAATACTATAAATTGTTTCCACATTAAAAGAGTAATCTTGAGAAAAGGATAATCATAATCATGACAAGTTTTATAAATATAGTCCTCACTACTTTTTATAGCATAAGTTTCATCACAATAATCATCATAAGTAGCAACTTTGTTCTCATCATAATCGATTGAAACCTCTTCCAAGATAGTGGAATCATTACTAAGTAAAGTCATGACCTCTCCAAATCCACTTTCATAAATATTATAAGATTCAACATCCTCCAAAATAGTGAGATCACTACTTCCTAAAGTTGACACTCTTCCAAACCCACATTCATCAATATAATCATCATAAGTAGAAGGCATGCTATTATCATAACAACTTTGCATATCAAAACTTTAGAAGCTAGAAATATCATCATTATTAAACATAGCATCCCCAAGCTTGGGACAAACATTAATTTCAGAAAATATATTCTCAAATATGTCATCCTCGTCAAACATAGCTTCCCCAAGCTTGGGCCTTTTCATATCATAAGCATAATCACTCTCATCATTAATAGCATGGATAGCACCAATAGTATAGCAATTGTCATAATCTTCCAAGCAAGTGCCAAAATGATTTTCAAGATCATAAGAAGTATCGTTATCTTCCCAATCATAATCATCACAACAAGCAATAGGCATAACGAGATCATCATCAAGTGTATCATCTTCATTTTCATGAGGCATCAATCCTCTTTTTGGAGCTCCTTATTAATGAGATTGGTTGAATAGAAGGCTCCTCCTCGTTACCTGATTCATCATAAGAAATAATAGGAGGATATTGGGAAGTCTCTTCCCTTTCATTAGCATTCTATTCATCTTCTATTTGTTTTCTTTTATTTATGTAATTGGAAATATAGGGATTTTCAATGCAATTCACCGCACAATACATATAAATCTTCTCTAGATCAAAATGAAGAACTCTATAAAGGGAAAATTCTGGAATAACCTTAGTTATATGTTTCAGTTCTTCATAACCCAAGAGCAAACTAAGTTCATTATGATGTGCAAGGGAAATCAAGTCATCACAATTTTTGGACGCGATACGATCATGAAACAATTTGCATTGGGTACTGAAATGATCACGTTCATTGCAAAGTTCACAAGTATGGCTAAGAAAGTTTAAATTTTCAGCACACGCATCTAGCTCTTCTTGCAACAATTTGGTTTCTAAGTACTTATCCCTCTTGCAATATCTATCTTCCCGATTTGGTGTGTACTTACAAACCCAATGCACTCCACAAAAATTGACATGTTTATAGGATGCATTTTCGTCATAACTAGTGCAATCATCATTAGTACTATGGATATTCAAGGAGTTCATACTAACAACATTGCAATGATGCTCATCATTCGAAGATTTAGTGCCAAACATTTTAATGCATTCTTCTTCTAACACTTTGGCACAATTTTCCTTTCCATCATACCCACGAAAGATATTAAAAAGATGAAGCGTATGAGACAAACTCAATTCCATTTTTTGTAGTTTTCTTTTATAAACTAAACTAGTGCTAAAACAAGAAACAAAAAGATTCGATTGCAAGATCTAAAGATATACCTTCACTTACCTAGCCTCCCCGGCAACGGCGCCAGAAAAGAGCTTGATGTCTACTACGCAACCTTCTTCTTGTAGACGTTGTTGGGCCTCCAAGTGCAGAGGTTTGTAGGACAGTAGCAAATTTCCCTCAAGTGGATGACCTAAGGTTTATCAATCCGTGGGAGGCGTAGGATGAAGATGGTCCCTCTCAAGCAACCCTGCAACCAAATAACAAAGAGTCTCTTGTGTCCCCAACACACCCAATACAATGGTAAATTGTATAGGTGCACTAGTTCGGCGAAGAGATGGTCATACAAGTGCAATATGGATGGTAGATATAGGTTTTGGTAATCTGAAAATATAAAATCAGCAAGGTAACAAGTGGTAAAAGCGAGCGTAAACGGTATTGCAATGATGGGAAACAAGGCCTAGGGTTCATACTTTCACTAGTGCAAGTTCTCTCAACAATAATAACATGGTTTGATCATATAACAATCCCTCAACATGCAACAAAGAGTCACTCCAAAGCTACTAATAGCGGAGAACGAACGAAGAGATTATGGTAGGGTACGAAACCACCTCAAAGTTATTCTTTCCAATCAATCCATTGGGCTATTCCTATAAGTGTCACAAACAGCCCTAGAGTTCGTACTAGAATAACACCTTAAGACACAAATCAACCAAAACCCTAATGTCACCTAGATACTCCAATGTCACCTCAAGTATCCGTGGGCATGATTATACGATATGCATCACACAATCTCAGATTCATCCAACCAACATAAAAGTACTTCAAAGAGTGCCCCAAAGTTTCTACCGGAGAATCACGACGAAAACGTGTGCCAACCCCTATGCATAGGTTCATGGGTGGAACCCGCAAGTTGATCACCAAAACATACATCAAGTGAATCACGTGATATCCCATTGTCACCACAGATACGCACGGCAAGACATACATCAAGTGTTCTCAAATCTTTAAAGACCCAATCCGATAAGATAACTTCAAAGGGAAAACCTAATCCATTACAAGAGAGTAGAGGGGGAGAAGAAACATAAGATCCAACTATAATAGCAAAGCTCGCGATATATCAATATCGTGCCAAATCAAGAACACGAGAAAGAGAGAGATCAAACACATAGCTACTGGTACATACCCTCAGCCCCGAGGGTGAACTACTCCCTCCTCGTCATGGAGAGCGCCGGGATGATGAAGATGGCCACAGGTGAGGGTTCCCCCCTCCGGCAAGGTGCCGGAACGGGCTCCCGAGAGGTTTTTGGTGGCTACAGAGGCTTGCGGCGGCGGAACTCCCGTTCTATCTTCTGTTCTGGAAGTTTTACAATACGTAGGTATACATGGGTGCAAGGGGTACGTCGGTGGAGCTTCGGGGGGCCCACGAGGCAGGGGGCGCACCCTAGGGGGTGGGCGTGCCCTCCACCCTCGTGGCCAGCTCCCGTATCTTCTGACGTAGAGTCCAAGTCTATCCGGTGGCTTTCCTTCCAAAAATAACTTCTCCAGTTGATTTCGTTCCGTTTTGACCCCGTTTGATATTCGTTTTCCTCGAAATACTGAAATAGGCAAAAAAACAACAAATCTGGGCTGGGCCTCCAGTTAATGGGTTAGTCCGAAAAATAATATAAAAGTGGATAATAAAGCCCAATATTTCCCAGAACAGTAGATAATATAGCATGGAGCAATCAAAAACTATAGATACGTTGGAGACGTATCATTTCGCCGGTCGACTTGGTAGGAGTTGTACGGATGGACCATAGCGCGGACTGAAGTTCGTCGTGCCAGCCCCTGCCGCAGGCCTCTAGCTTCTTCTTGAAGGTTCGAGTTTTGAGGCCTTTCAGGACCTCCGCGTTGCCGCGCTCAGCTTGGCCGTTGCTCCGAGGGTGTGCCACCGAAGCGTAGCATATCTGCGTTCCAAGGTTAGCACAATATGTTTTGAAGAGATTGCTGGTGAACTGCGAACCATTGTTGGTGATGATGCGATTGGGTACCCCAAACCGGCTCACGAGGCCCTTGATGAACTTGACTGCTGAGCCAGCCGGGATGGTGCGGACAGCTTCTACCTCTGCCCACTTGGTGAATTTGTCAATGGCGACGTAAAGGTAGCGGTAGGCCCCTGGCGCCCGAGGAAACGGGCCAAGGATGTCCAGCCCCCAAACAACGAACGGCCATGAGAGGGGAATGGTCTGAAGGCCCTGAGATGGCTGGTGAATCTACTTGGCGTGGAATTGGCAGGCTTCACAAGCCTTCACCAGCTCGATTGCGTCGTTGACTGCTGTTGGCCAATAGAAACCGCTACGAAATGCCTTGCCGACTAGTGTGCGCGAGGACGAGTGGTGCCCGCAGTCTCCGCCGTGAATGTCTGCTAGTAGCTCTTTTCCTTGCTCCCTGGAGATGCAGCATAGAGTAACATTGTTCGGCCGCTTCCGGTAGAGCTCTCCGTCTTGGATGCAGTAGGCCGTGGCCTGCCGCCCCATGCATTCCGCGTCCTCCTCCTTTTCCGGTAGGGTTCCTTGCACCGGGTAATCCTTGAACTCCGCGGTCCGACACCTCTCCTGAGGCTCCAGCGCCAGGAGCAGGCATGCTCCTGAGGTCGGGCCACAGGCCGGGGCTCCCGAGGCAGGCGGTTGAGGGAGCTCCTCCCGAGGCTGTGCTGTGCTTGATAATGATGGTGCTGACGAAGGCTTAAAGAGTCGTTCTTCGAAGAAGCCAGGCTCCTGGGGCAACCGCCTGGACGCCCTTTTGGCTATGTCATCAACCTCTTGATTGGTGCCGCGAGGCACGTGCTGCAACTCCAGCCCCCAAAACTGTTTCTCCATCCTGCGGACCTCCGCGAGATATGCTTCCATGTGTTCATCCTTTGGCTCGTATACCTTGTTGGAGAAGTTGACGAGGAGTTGTGAATCGCCCTTGATGGTGAGGCGCTTTACCCCCAAGTTGACTGCGGCTTTCAAGCCCGCTATCAGGCCCTTGTATTCTGCTATGTTGTTAGAGACCTTTTCTCCGTGCTGGAAGCAAAGTTGGACGGCATAGTAGAGCTTGTGCTGAGTAGGAGATATGAGCACTGCGCCAGCCCCCGCGCCCTGTCGGGAGAACGCCCCGTTAAAGTACATGATCCAGCCGTCCGGTGCTTCACTTCCCGGGGAAAGCGACCGGTGCTCGCCCGCTTTGAGCCCCGGGGCCTCCGCCCACTCTGCCACGAAATCTGCAAGCGCGGCTCCTTTGATGACCCTGGTCATGCTAAACTCCAGCTGAAACGCTTGCAACTCGATGTTCCATTCAGCAACTCTTCCAGCTGAGTTGGGGCTCTGGAGTACCCTTTCCAAGGGGTATGCGGAGACGACCTTGATGGGGTGGCCTTGGAAGTAGTGTTGTAGCTTGCGTGAGGCCACCAATAGTGCGAGGAGGAGCTTTTGGGGCATGGGGTACCGCGCCCTCGCGTCCCGTAGCACCGTGCTGACGAAGTACACGGGGTGCTCGACGAGGTTGAGGGTGTCGCCGCAGCCCGCACCTTCCGGAGGTTGAGGCGCCTCCTGAGGTGACGGAGGCCCCAGCGCTTTATCGCCTGGCGAGGCTTCCTCTGTTCCAGGTACGTCCCCCTGCTGGTGCTGATCCTTATCTGTTGCGGCTGTGGTCCTCGCGAGGCTTTCTTGGCCTTGCTCTGCTTCGGCCGGGGTGGCGGCTAGCACGGCCTTGGCCCGGCGCTCCTCTCTGACCGCCACCAGGGCTGCACTGGCGGAGTAGGGGGTGGCTGCAAGGTAAAGCACCAAGGGCTCCTGAGGGCGCGGGGCTACCATCACCGGGGGGGGGGGGCTGGTAAGGTACTTCTTGAGGTCTTGGAATGCCTTGTCGGCCTCTTCATTCCATTCGAACGGGCCCTTCTTCTTCATCAGCTTGAAGAAGGGCAGTGCCCGTTCTCCCAGCTTGGAGATGAAGCGTCCCAGCGCGGTTACACGCTCGGTGAGCTTCTGCATTTCTCTGAGGGTCTTCGGCGGACTCATGTCTTCGACTGCCTTGACCTTCTCTGGGTTAGCCTCGATGCCCCTGTGAGACGCGAGGAAGCCCAAGAGCTTGCCCGAAGGGACCCCGAACACGCACTTCTCCGGATTGAGCCGCAGATCTACTTCACGGAGGCTCGCGAAGGTTTCTTCCAGGTCCTGTATCAAGGTTTTTGCCTCCCGGGATTTTACCACAATGTCATCGACGTAAGCTTTAGCTTTCCTCCCGAGTTGCCGGCCCAGGGCGATGTGCATCAGCCGTTGAAAGGTCGCGCTTGCGTTGCGTAACCCAAACGGCATGCAGGTATAGCAGTATACTCCACACGGGGTTAGAAAGGCCGTTTTCTCCACGTCTTCTACCGCCATCTTGATCTGGTGATAACCCAAGAAGGCATCCAGGAATCACAACAGGTCGCACTCGGCAGTAGAGTCGACGATTTGGTCGATGCGAGGGAGCGGGAATGGATCCTGCGGGCAGGCCTTGTTGAGGTCGGTGAAGTCGACGCACATGCGTTCCTTTCCTCCCTTCTTCGGCACAACAACAGGGTTGGCCAGCCATTCAGGATAGCGGACCTCGCGAATGACGCCCGCTGCCTCTAGCTAGTTTACGGGTTTCTTGGATGACGAAGGCCTGCTTCTCAGTGGACTTCCGCCTTGCCTTCTGCTTCACGTGGCACACGTTGGGGCACACGTTGAGATGATGCTCAATCACATTTCTGGGGACCCCTGCCAGCTGATCTGCTTCCCACGCAAACACCTCCTTGTTTGCGTGCAAGAATTTCACCAAGGCCTCCTCCTGCTCAGGGTCGAGGTTGGCACCTATGGTGAAGGCGGCGCCCGTGGGCTTACCCTCGTCGACCGGTACCTACTTGGTCTCCGCCTTGTCTTGGGTGGATAGCTGCTTCTTTTTAGCCGGCGCAGCCCCCTTGGGCTCGAGGGCATCTGCCCTGACGGGCTGGGCCGCCGCGGCCGTCTTGAAAGCAAGCTTTAGCGCCTGCAGCGCATCCCGTGTGTCCCCGGGCACGGTTAGGACGACGCTGCTCCCGGGCATCTTCATGAGGTTGTACGTCGGGTGAGTCGCCGCCATGAACTGGGCCAAGGCTGGGTAGCCAAGGATGGCGTTGTACGGGAGGCTGATGGGGGCGATGTCGAAGTTGATCAGCTTCGTGCGGAAGTTGTCGTGGGTGCCGAAGGTCACCAGGAGGCGGATCTTCCCCAGGGAGCCGGTGGAACCGCCTCCGACGCCCGAGAAGGGCTTGCTGGGTTGAAGCCGCCCTAACGGCACGTGGAGGAGGCTGAAGGCCTCCACCAAGAGCACGTTGAGGCCGGAACCACCGTCGATGAGGGTCCTGGTGACGGCCACTTGGCAGATGGTGGGGGTGCATAGCATCGGGAGTGCACCCGGATTACCGATGTTGGAGGGGTGATCATCCGAGCTGAAGGTCAGGTCGGCCTTGGGTACCACCCAGCCTGGAGGGTTTCGCGGCGCTTGAGGATGGCACCGATCTGGCGGACGAACGGCTTGACATGGCGGCTCGCATGTGGTGCCTGCGATCCGCCTAGGATGGCCGCGACGATCGGGGGTGCCGGCGCGGCATGATGGACGAGGAAGAGGTTGCGCAACTCCTCCCAGGAGGCCATGGAAGCCGCCGGTAGGTGGAGCAGCCACATGCGCGGGACGCTGGTGAGGGCCATGGGCAGCCAGTTTTCCATGACCTTGTCATCGCCTCCGGCCTTGACGACGGCTTCTTCATATGCCAGCAGGAAGGCTAGCGGGTCGGCCGTGCCGTCATAGCGCGGCGGCATGTCGGGCTTGAACTTGTTCGGCCACCGCACCTGTCGCAAGGCGGGGGCCAGGGCTCGGAGCCCCCTGGTTCACGTGCCGACGTCGACAACCGGAGCGGGTGGTCCGCTGCTCGCCATGAGGGCGGAGCGTGGTTCCGATGGAGAACGGTCTGACGGAAGGGAGAGCTCCGGCGCACCCCTACCCGGCGCGCCAAATGTTAGATTTAGGGTTCCGGCAGACCCTTGAGGTTCGAACACTAGGGTGCGCGCGGAGATCTCTCCCCTACCAATCTACGTCTGAACCCCTCATGAGATCTAGGCTAAACAATGAACAACACGAGGAACACAAGATTTATACTGGTTCGGGCCACCGATGTGGTGTAATACCCTACTCCAGTGTGTGGTGTGGTGGATTGCCTCAGGGGCTGATGATGAATAGTACAAGGGAGAACGACCTCGCGAGAGGTGTTCTCGAGCTAATGCGATGAACTGCCTGGGTGAGTTCGATCACCTCTCTCTCTCTGGCTAGGGTTCTCTCTCTGATCTAGTCCGATCTTTTCTCCCCCCTTACGGTGGTGGCTAGCTCTATTTATAGAGGCCCTGGTCCTCTTCCCAAATATTGAGCAGGAAGGGTGCCAACAACGGCCATTTTGAAGGGGAACATCTAGTACAAGTTATCCTGACTAAAGTTGATCTTTGGCTGCCAAAAGCGCTGGCGATGACGCCGTCTTGGGCTCCACGGTGACCTCCATCCTGCAGCTCCGCTGGTCTTGGTATCGTTGCACTGAAATGGCAACCTTTGCTGATGCCTCGGTACTCCACGTCTGAGCTTGCCCCCTTTGCACCAAAGAGGAAACAAGGACGTTGCACAGGCCGGCGCCCGCCTGGCGCCCGCCTGGTCTCGATCGTCATGGCTTGCGTCACGAGCACCTCGCGAGGTACCCTGCCTTGATCTCTCCGCCTCCTCATGAGCCTGCCTGGCGAGGCCGCTCCTGAGAAAGTCTTGTGTTGTCTGCCCCGCGAGGCTTGGCCCCTCGCGAGGGTCTTGAGTCTTGTGCTGATGAAGATGGGCCGCGCTGGGCCACCACTTGAGCCATGCCGCAGACCGCGGGCAGGCAAGTCTGGGGACCCCCGTTCCCAGAACGCCGACAGGTGCTTCCTCCCCTCTTCAGCTTGAGCACATCCATCGGCCAGAACATAAAGTTCGGCCACATCTTTGACCTTGTTCATCGCCAACTCTTCACGCATCTTGCGGTTGCGCACATTCTGATGGAATGCGCTGATAACGGCGGCGGGATGAACATCTCGGATGTTGTACTGCACCCCGCTGAACCTCTGTATGTACTTGCGCAGGCTTTCACCTTCTTTCTGGGGGATGATATGCAAATCGCTTGCCTGGCCATGGGCTTGGTGGCCTCCGATGAAGGCGCCAACAAACTCATGACACAAATCCGACCAAGAAGAAATGGAATCTGCTGGCAAGTGCATCACCATGACATGATGTTGGGTTTGGGTGCCAACAGGAAGTAATTGGCAAGCACCTTATCGTCGCGAGCTCCAGCAGCTTGCATCGCGATGGTGTAGATGCCGAGGAACTCCGACGGGTGGGTCTTGCCGTTGTACTTCTTGCCAACATCGGGCTTGAACATGCGGTGGGAGGTCCACTGGAACTGCCGCAGCTCTCGGGTAAAGGCTAGACAATCCACCTCGTAAGGCAGGTTGCCGGGGCCCTCCAGCGCCAGGTGGTCCATAGTAGGCCCCGCACGCTGATCTGAATGATGGCGCGTCTCCCGTCGTCGTTCGATGGTAGTTCGAACGTCTTCCTGGGCCCGTTCCCGAAGGACTTGACATTGGTCGCGGCGGGTTCGCGGGTCGGACGACGCTGTGGAAACGTTGTCACCGACGTCGGGTCGACGGGCCGGTGGCTGTTGTCACGGCCGCGGGGGGGAGAGTGCACCGTGGTCGCAGCTTCTCTGGTACCCCCACCGTCGGCATGCACCGGCTCGTCGGGACACCGGTGCGAGGGTCACACTGGGAGCGGCTCGTCTTTGTTGGCGAAGCTGACAAGGCTTCGGATGGTGACTCTCCACTCGTCGAGCTTCTCCGCAGCGGGGGGGGTCGAGGAGCAGATGCACGCGCGCCAGCGCTTCTGCTGGCGTAGGCGGCGGCGAGATCTACGAAGATCGTGACGCGCTCCAACTTCTAACCGGGTTAGAAGGGGCTCTGTCACGGTCTCGCGGTCGCACACCGCCTGCACCGGCATCTGAGCATGCACGCCGGCCTGGTTCGTCCTGTGAATGGCGCACAGGGCTCTTTCCGCGGCGGTGCCCGGGGGCTCCGGCATCACGATGTTGCTCATCGCGCGCGGCCTGGGAAGGCCGCGGCACGGGCGCCAGCTGGGGTGCCATAGAGGCTGCTGCGCCACCTCTGGGTAGCACGGCCCCGCCCCCGGAACCAGTGGCGCGTGGCTCGTCGTCTCGGATTCGGACGACGCTGCTCGCCTGGCTCTGATCACCAGAATGTCGTCGATGCTCGCGGGCCATGTCTCCGGGCCCATCCGTGGGCACCCGGCTGCCTACTCGCGCTAGCGCGGACGGGACGGCCCCGGACAAGCCGATCACTGTGATCCCCTTTCTCTTGGGGGCCATGGTGATGATGAAGTCGGTGTGCTAACCTTCAAACCAGATTTTCATAGCTTGCGCCCCCTACGTGGCGCGCCAAAGATGTCGGGGGAAACGACACCTACGGGGTCATGAGGAATCCCTTTTGCTACGGTTCGCGGGCGCGGGGCTGTGGAAAGAGCGCAATTGAGAGATAAACGCGGGGGGATTATCCAGGTTCGGGCCGCAAGTGATGCTAATACCCTACTCCTGCTGGTTTATGTTTATCTGGTGTTCTTGTACTAGCTACAAGGCGTGCAGGGTCCAGAAAGTCTGAATCCTCTTCGAGTACGCCGCGGGCCTCCTTTTATAGACAAAGGGGTTGCCACAGTGGCACACAGGAGGTGGAAAGCTATATAGTGGTCGAGTCTATCCTCTGGCACCGTTGTCGGATGTGGGGTTCCGGCAAACCCTTAAGGTTCAAACACTGGGGTGCGCGCGAAGTCTTTCCCTCCTACCGATCTATGCCCTAGCTCGCTAAGATCTCACGGGCGAACTCGACGAACTCGCAACACAGAAAGACACAAGGTTTATACTGGTTCGGGCCACCGTTGTGGTGTAATACCCTACTCCAGTGTGGTGGTGGTGGATTGCTACTTGGGCTGATGATGAACAGTACAAGGGAAGAACAGCCTCCTAAGGTTGAGGTGTTCTTGTGCCTAGCTAACTTGCGTGGGTGAGAGCTGGGTGAATTGCTCGATGCCCCTTGTTGTGGTGGCTAGCTCTACTTATATAGGCTCTGGTCCTCTTCCCAAATATCGAGCGGGAAGGGAGCCAACAACGGCGGGCCAAATTTGAAGGGGGACAGCTAGTACAAGCTATCCTGACAAAAGTGGTCTTCGCCGCCTTGCCGTCCTCCTGGTCTTGGTCTCGTTGCACCAATATAGCAACCTTTTCCTGATGCCTCGGTACTCTTCGCCTGCGCTGGCCTCCATAGCACCAAAGAGGAAATAAGGACGCTGCGCGCGCTGGCGCCCGCCTGGTGTCGTTCGTCATGGCTCACGTGACGAGAGCCTCGTGAGGTTTGCCCCGCCTTGATATCTCTGCTCCTCGTGAGCCTGCTTGGCTAGGCCACTCCAGAGGAGGTCTTGCGTCATCCGCCTCGCGAGGCTTGGACCCTCGCGAGAGTCTTGGATGCCTTGTTGACGAAGATGGGCTGTACGGCCTGCTGGCTTAGCCATGTTTGTGAGCATGAGCGAGCAAGTCTGGGAACCCCATTCCTGAGATGCCGACAGTAGCCCCCGGGCCCAAGGTGCGCTCGGGCTTGGCTTCGCGGTGAAGCCAAGGGTCAAGTTCGGAGCACCGCGGGCCCCCAAGGCATGCGGCCTTGGTTGACGCGTGGCAGTTTATTGGATGTGGGCGCCTCCGCTTCCCCATGCTTCCTTTGAATCCGCCTAGCTATGCGGCCCCCAACGGCCTACACAGTTATTCCTCTTCGCCTGCGCCTTGCTCCCCCAACCCCCTGCTTCCTCGAGACTCTGTTTCTCTTCTACAATCTGAAATGCGCTCCGCCTGCTCCATCGCCATGGCGCCGAAACAAGCTAAAAAGGGGAAGAGACCTCTGTCTCTACCAGCTACGCCTCCGTCCTTTGCGCCGGCGCTCGGCCGGTCTCGGGTGCTCAACGATGAGGCCATGGACAAGGTGCGCCCGATGCTTGCTTCCAGGTTCAATGAGTGGGGGGAGACGGTGGCTTGGCCTGCGTCTCGCACTCGCACGGCTCAGGCGGCCACCGAGGTCCCAATCTTCATAGATGCCCTCTGGGCTAGCCTGATTCCTCCCTTCTCCGCCTTCTTCAATTCGGTGCTTGAGCATTATCAGATCCACATGCTGCATCTCGACCCTCAGTCTGTGACTCATCTTGCCGTCTTTGCCTTCGTGTGCGAAGCCATGGTGGGCACGCTCCTTCGGTGGCCCTCCTCTGTCACTTCTTCTCATTGCGCACGGTTGACCCTCGGCAATGCTCGGGGTGTGTGAGCTTCCAGGCCATGGCTGCGACCGCAGGCGCGGGTATTGATTTCGAGCTCCCTTCATCCACGAGCAAGTTTCGTACGCGATGGGTGTTTGTTGACGCCGACGTGCTCAGCCCCCTGCTTCGTCTCCCGACGGGGCCTACTGTTCCAAACTCCGGCTGGAGCCACCAGAAGCTCTCGAGCCCCCGCCTTGCCAACGTCTAGTTCAGGTTGAGTTTGCTGAAAGATCGCGGCGTAACTGCGCCGATGGTGGTGAAGGAATTCGTCAAACGCCGGGTCGCTCCGCTTCAGCGCCATTCTCGCCTAATGTGGACCTTGCTGAGAAGCCGGGACCACATGAGGTTTCAGGAGTCTGGGCTCCTCCTCGGGACGCGGCAAACAGTGCTCAAGGTCCTCACGGGTGTCCTCTTGCCAGCTGAACTGCCTGGGAAGAACTGTTTGGTGTACCGCTGCAAGAACAAGGATGAATTTGTAGAGAACATGCCTCCCTTTGATGAATGGGGGCCATGGCCGATCGGCCTGGAGGGGCCTCGTGAGAACCCCGTTGTCGTGGTTCCCTTCCTTGCCGCTGGTGCCGAGCTCGCCCCAAGCGACGGTGCAGGTGGGCGAGCTCCGGCGGAGGCCGGTGGCTCGAGTGCTGAGGAGCACATGTCGACTGGTGATCCTGGGGCATCGTATTCAAGAGTCTACCTCCCCCCTCCTGAGGCGTCGGTTGCTCCAGGAGACGCAGCACGCGACTCCCGAGGCCAAGGCTTCAAGGGCCTCGGGAGGTTGTGGTGAAACGGTGCCTGGCTGTTCACCGCAACCGCGCACCCTTGAAGACATCCTTCCACGCTCTTCTTCATCCCCGCCGCGCACCGGCCGTCACGTCCAGTGCTTTAGCCGGTACTCTTCTCCTGCGCTGGCCTCCTTAGCACCAAAGAGAAAATAAGAACGCTGCATGCACTGGCGCCCGCCTGGTGTCGTTCGTCATGGCTCACGTCACGAGAGCCTCGTGAGGTTTGCCCCGCCTTGATATCTTCGCTCCTTGTGAGCCTGCCCGGCTAGGCCACTCCAGAGGAGCTCTTGCATCGTCCGCCTCGCGAGGCTTCGACACTCGCGAGGGTCTTGGATGCCTTCTTGACGAAGATGGCCCATATGGCCCGCTAGCTTAGCCCATCCCTTCTTGCTTTATCGGGGACGACAAGGAAGCTCATCCCAGCTATCGCCGCTTCGCCTGGCTTCGACGCGCGTCTGAACTGATGAGGCGGGTAGGGCCACGCTGGCTGGCTGGCTGCAGAGCCTTCACGAAGATCTACATGCTACCACACAGGTGCTTGCTGAGTTGGCCTAGAGTCCGCACGTCACCATGCAGGTGCTCGCCTAGTTAGTGGGCTGGCAGCTGCATGGGAACGGCGGCAGAGTCTTGGCAGATGTAGGCCTGGCTGCGGCCCCGCTGATATCTTCGGCAAGAGTCTTGTTGGGGCCCCGGCAAGGGTCTTGCCATGGTATCGTGGTTGTCCCCAGCAAGGGGCTTGCCGGGGGTCTCGTGGGTATCCTTGGCAAGAATCTTACCAAGGATCTTCGTCTTCTGGTTATTCATCTAGTCTTGTATGCTTCTGGTCTTCACAAAGATCTGCACGCCACCATGGAGGCGCTTCCCAAGCCTTGGTTCCAATGTGGTTTGAGGGCGTCGGAACTCTTAGGCTCAAGGGTGGCAGCCCTGCTGGCGTTGGACAAGTTGCCCCGGCAAGAGCCTTGCCCGGGCTGTGGAGGTCGCCCCGGCAAGGGCCTTCCCGGGGGAGTCCATCTCGCCCTTCTACTCTTTGTGTTTCCGGCTTGGCGTTGGTCTAGTCGTCTTGTGCCTTTGCTACCTCTGCCCCGCCAAGCGTGGCCAGGGCGTGGGGCTTCGACTACCCACGCACAAGTAAAGGGGTGCAAAAAGGGACCCCTACTTTTGTACACCGACACCGTGAGCCCCGGCAGGCCTGTCAGGGCGATCTTGGAGGCTCGCTTCCAGGGTAACCCCAACCTCGCCATGCTCGCCTGCCCGGCAAGGGAGGTTCCTCTCATAGTGGTATCTTGTCTCTCTGGCTACTCTTGGTCTTCTTGATCTGCACGTTGGTCCTTCGAAGAACTGATCCCTCGTTCTAAGATCTGATCTTGGTGTTGTAACCTTGTTCTTGGGCCTGTGCACAGTCTGGGCAACGGAACCAGGGTTTGTTGCACCGACACGCATCGCCGCAGGGCTTGGAATAAATCTAGGAAAATACGAGCACCAGTGTCAAGTCTAGGACTTGAACTTTGGTGGGCTAGGGATATCACTTTCCTCCTAACTATCCAACCATAGTTTGGTTCATGCCCACATATTACATTTTGTGCCATATATATACTTACAAGACTACTAATTCCAGTAGTTTGAAAAGGTAAAAGAGCATAGACGAGTCCGTCTAGCTAGTCACCATAACAATACACTACCATAGATCCCCTCTCGCTCGTCTCCCAACTAAAAGGCAATCCATAGCACTCACACTGATCATGGCAATTTTAGACTAGACAGTATTAGTCCCCAAGTACTCCTTAACCATAGACGTGGCTATTCAAATAGATTGTTTACCCTGTAGCAGTGTACTTCTTCACACATGCTTTCACTACTAATCACGATGTACTCAGCAGACTTCAAGCGAAAGCCTACGAGGGTTTTGGCCATGACCGTTAACAACACAAGACTCTAGTCCAGGGAAATCGCCTATTTGAGACTAACCCCGCATGGAAGTTTAGCTGAAATTTCCAATATGGCCTCAAACCTTAGGTGCAGGGTTCGCTGGCCCACCAGGCCGTATGACACTTCTCTTGGTACACGGGGACACGGTGCCTAGTCATCCGAAGCCCACCCCGTCGTGTAGTGTACGCTTTGTAAGACCAATAGTACACCCTACAAATACAGAAAGTACTTGCAACTCCTCGACAGAGATCAGGTAAGTTAATAACACTACAACAAAAGACACATACTTGATATTTTAGCCCGAACGAATTTCTTTTCTGTCATGCTTATGACACTTCTATGATGATAATTGTGACAAAAACATGTATCATCATAGATGTGGTGGGCTCCTACTTCTATGACAAAAAATCATGACAGAAAATGAGCTTTTCGTCCTGGGCAGGCTGGTGACGCACATGCATGACATTTATTGGGTCGTCCATGACAGAAAATAACATGGTAGAAGCAAGGGCGAGGAAAATATCGGGGAGTTCCTAGTTACGGTGGGTGGTCAGGGCCGAGCGATGCACTGTGGTTTGCGCGTTTCTCTCGTGTACGCGTGTGTCTGTGTGTGCGGCGTTGGCTAACTGAACCCGAGAGATCGCACTAGCTACATCCTACACCTCCCGCGTATTGAAAAATAGGTCATCCACTTGAGGGAAATTTGCTACTGTCCTACAAAACTCTGTGCTTGGAGGCCCAACACGATTCTACAAGAATAAGTTGTGTAGTAGACATCAATCTCTTTTATGGCGCCGTTGCGGGGGAGGTGCGTGCTTGAAGGTATATCTTTAGATCTTGGAATTGTATCTTTTAGTTTGTTGTTTATCACTAGTTTGGTTTGTAAAAAGAAAATTACAAAAAATGGAATGGAGGTGGTCTCATATTGTTCATCTTTATAATGTCTTTCTTGGAAATGATGGATCGGAAAATTGTGCTCAGTTGATAGAAGAAGAATTCAATAAAATGTTTGGCATAAAATCCATGAATGATGAGCATGATTGCAATATTTCTAGTATGAATTCCTCGAATATCCTTGATGCTAATGATATGCAAAGCCATAAGCTTGGGGATGCTATGTATGATGAAGATGATATTTTTAGTCCCCCGGGTTTTGATGTGCAAATTTGTTATGATGAAAGCATGCCACCTATTTATGATGATTATATTGATGAAAGTGAGCTTGGAAGAGTGTCAACTTTAGATAATAATGATCCCACTATTTTGAAGGGTGTTGAACCTTATTATAATAATTATGAAAATGGATTTGGAGAGGTCATGACTTTATTTAGTAATGAATCCACTATTTCGAAAGAGGTTTCAATTGATTATGACAATAAGTTGCTATTTATGATAGTTATGGTCATGACATGTATGTTACAGAGAATAATTATAAGCATGAAACTTGCCATCATGATTTTAACTTTCAATTGAATTATGCCAATCAACAATCTTATGACAATTACTTTGTTGACTTTGCTTCCACTACTATGAATGAGAAATTTTTTGCTTATGTGGAGAGTAATAAAATTTCTATGCTTGTGGATCATGAAAAGAATGCTTTATGTGATAGTTATACTGTAGAATTTCTTCATGATGCTACTCAAAATTATTATGAGAGAGGAATATTTTCTTTTACATATCTCAATAATATCAAGTTTTCTCTCTATGTGTTGAGAATTTTGAAGTTATACTTATTTTGCCTTCCTATGCTAGTTGATTCTTGTTCCCATAAATTGTTTGCTCACAAAATCTCTATTCATAGGAAGTGGGTTAGGCTTAAGTGTGCTTGTATGTGATTCATGATGCTCTCTTTATATTTCAATTCTTTACTTCTATGCGAGCATCATTGAAATCATCATGCCTAGCTAAAATAGTCTTTAAAAAAACGCTTGTTGGAAGGCAACCCAACATTTACCCCTGTTGTTTTTGTGTTTTTAAATGATTAATCTACTGTAAATTGTTGAAATAAAGTGCCAAGTAAAGCCTTTGGGATAGTGTGGATGATAGTTGACTTGATTCTGTGCAAAAACAGAAACGTTTGCGCCCAGTCCAGGAATTTCTAAAATTCACTGGAACGTGATTGTGATCTGAAATGTTTACAGATGATTGATATATGAATTCTCTACATTTTCCTAATTTTTCAGAATTTTAGAGTTGCAGAAGTATGGTAAATGTTCAGATTACTACAGATTGTTCTATTTTTGACAGATTCTGTTTTCAATGCATAGTTTGCTTGTCTTACTGTTTCCATAGCTTATATTTCTCAATATAAATTGTTGAAATGATAAGGTACAGTAGGCATTGTGTGAGAACAATTATGTGTATTGTCTTTGATAGTACCAAAGTGAATGATTTTTTTTTATCATACTAACTTATCTCACGAAGTTCCGTTAAGTTTTGTGTGATTGAAGTTTTCAATTTTTGGGTGAGATATCGATATGAGGAGAATAATGAGTGACATTACCCTAATCTTGGGGATTCCCAAGGCACCCCCAAGGTAATATTCTATTAAGATCCAAGCAACTAAGCTTGGGGATGCCCCGGAAGGCATCCCCTCTTTCGTCTCCAAAATTATCGGTAACCTCACTTGGAGCCACATTTTTATTCATCACTTGATATGTGTTTTGCCTGGAGTGTCATTTTATTTTATTAGGATTTGCTTGCTGTTATTTAGAATAATGTTTTGTATCTTTTACTTCAAAAAAAATGTCAAGTATAGCCTTTACCATGTTTATTTGCAAGTATATGAGTTGTTGTTTCAGAACAGAGAGTTTATCGCTGTTGCAAAAATTACCAAGAAAACTCAAAATGTGATAAAATGTTGAAATTTTTCGCACAATAAGCTATGATAAATTTTCTATAATGTAGTAAATTTTCAGAACTTTTTAAGTTAAATAAGTATGGATCTTGCTTCATCCTTTATAGATTGTCCTATTTAGACATATTGTTGTTATGTTTGCATATGTTTGCTTGTTTAATGATTCTATTTGAGGATAGGATTATTAAATATGTAGAGGAATTTAGTATGGAATGTTAAATAATAATTTTAGTTATTTGTTACATTAGAGAATGATAAGGTTATTGCATTGATTTATACTAACTTATCCCACGAGTTCTTGTTGAGTTTTGTGTGGATGAAGTTTTCAAGATTTAGGGAAACCGTGATATAAAAGGAATTAAGAAGACACAAAAGGTCAATCTGGGGGATGCCCAAGGCATCCCAAGATAGTATTTCAAGAAGTCTCAAGCATCTAAGCGTGGGGATGCCCCGGTAGGCATCCCATCTTTCTTCATCAACAATTATCGATTAGTATTGGTTGAGACTAAGTTTTTGCTTCTTCACATGATATTTGCTATTCTTAGAATTTCATTTTATTTTGCTTTTCTTGCTGTTTTAATAAAATACTTAGATATGAAGTTTTAAAATGAGAGAGAGTCCTCAAATAGCTACCCATTTACTAAACTACTCGTTTGATCTTCACTTATATCTTTTTGGAGTAGTTTGTCATTTACTCTTGTGCTTCACTTATATTCTATGAGTAAATTGTTGAATGAATTGAATATCATGAAGTTGAAATTATATGTTCATATCATGCCTAGTGGTAGCTTCATATTGGGTTTAGGAAGTGAAATCTTTTGAAGCTTGACAATCACAATATTGGTCATACAAGCAATTCATGGGTGATTGGTAAGGAAGATAACTTTCAGATACAAATATATTATCTTAGAAATCTTCTATGATTGTGAATACCCATTAATTATTTTCAAACTTGAGAAAATTAGTTGAAGTTGGACAAGGAATACAACGTAATGAGTTATGGTTGTGTATTTTTGCATAGAAGTTATATTGGTATGGATCCTCCAACATGTGGTGTTTGCTACTAAGTAGAGATACTACTCGTGCATCCAGAAACCCTTATACCCAGTTTCTTGCCACGAGTGTACACCATACCTACTTATGGATTGAATAAGATCCTTCAAGTAAGTTGTCATCGGTGCATAAAGCAACCAAAATTGCTCCTAAATATGTTTGATCTTTTATTGTAAGTGAAAATAAGTGTTGTACAAACTTGTGATGGAAAAGTAATAAAAGCGATACTGCATAATAAAGGTTGCTATCATAAGGGGCAATATAACGTGATGTTCCTCTGCATTAAGAGATCGTGCATCCAAAAATAAAAAGCGCATGACAACCTCTCCTTCCCTCTGCGAAGGGCCTATCTTTTACTTTTCAGTATTTACTTTTATGCAAGAGTCAACAGTATGCATTCTCATTTCAACCTCAATTATTCCCTAGTTGTCAAGCATCATGTGATGGGGAAAGATCTAGGCACATATGGCCAGTCAAATATATTTGATCATGATTTATTATTATTGACAATTATCTCTATGATATATGAGTTGGGACGCGAAACATTAAGCCCCTATCTTTCTCTGTGTTCGATGGATGCCATCTGTTCTAAAAATATGCTTTGAGTACTAGCAATCATAGAATACTATATGATGATTGCGTATGTGGAGCTCTTACTTAGACTTTGTTGAATAAGTTGAATAGCAATTGTTTGGTGACTAAGAATATAGGTTGTTAAGTTTCAAGAGAATTCATTGTTTGAACCATGACATGTGAATTGGTTGCTACTTTAACATGAGAAGTTTTATGAGAAAGAGTTGATGTTATGATGCTGGGAAAAGTGATTGAAATTATCATTGATCAAACTTACACACTATGCTAGCATTCACACTTCATAATCTTTTTTTATCATTTACCTACTCGAGGACGAGAAGGAATTAAGCTTGGGGATGCTGATACGTCTCCAACGTTTCTACAATTTATGAAATATTCATGCCATGTTTGCAACAATTTTATATGATTTTGGTGTGATTTGCATGGAACTAACCCAGACTGCCGCTATTTTCAGTAGAACTACTGTGGTGTTGTTTTTGTGCAGAAATAAAAGTTCTCGGAATTGGACGAAACTTTTTGATGATTTTTTTCAGAAGAAAGCAGAAATAATAGAGCAAAGAACCACCAGAGGGGGGGCCCTGCCGCCCACAAGACACTAGGGCGCGGCACCCCCTAGCGCACCCTGGTGGGTGGTGGGCCCCCTAAGGCCCATCTTCACGTGATTCCAATGCTGCAAAATCCTATATATTCATAAACCCCCGACAGTTAACCTAGATCAGAAGTTTCGCTGTCGCAAGCCTCTGTAGCCAAAGAAAACCAATCGGGAACCCGTTTCGGCATCCTGCCGGAGGGGGAAATCATCACCGGAGGCCATCTTCATCATACATATGGTCTTCATGATGAGGAGGGAGTAGTCGACCCTCGGGGCTGAGGGTTTGTACCAGTAGCTACCTGTCTAATCTCTCTCTCTCTTTCTCTCTCTCTCTCTCGTGTTCTTGATATGGCACGATCTTGATGTATCGCGAGCTTTGTTAATATATTTGGATCATATGGTGTTTTCCCCTCTCTATCTTGTTGTGATGAATTGAGTTTTCCCTTTGAGATTTCGTTTTTATTGGGTTGAGTACTTTTGTGGATTTGAGAGCACTTGATGTATGTCTTGCTATGATTACCCCTGGTGACAATGGGGTATCATATTGATTCACTTGATATATGTTTTGGCACTCAACTCACGGATTCCCGAGGTGACATTGGGGTAATCTATACATAGGCGTTGATGCATGTTTCCATCCTTGTTTCTCCGGTAGAAATGTTGGGGAACTCTTTGAGGTTCTTTGTGTTGAATTGAGTATTATGAATCTGAAATTGCTTGATGCATATCGTATAATCAACTAACGGATACTCATGGTGACATATGTCAAGATATGGTGCAATAGTTCAGGAGATCAGAGACCACTCTATTTCTTTTGAGTTTTGTAAGATAGAACATGAACATAGGAGCTTAAATGTTGAAGCTCACTATTTAGCTAAGGATGTTCTTAATCTACGTGGTGGCCACCATGTTTGGTTAGGTAATCTTGGAAACCTTCCTTCCGTCCCTGTAAACATTGTGAAGGCTTAATAAAACTTCGTTGAATTGCCTAAAAAAGGAGAGGCACTGACATGGATGCAGGGCGAGACGCACTGGGTTGGCGCCAGCGTCCATCCGCTGGCGCGGTACGTCATGTCCTACATCAAGTCGCTGGCACCGCACTGCCGCGCACTGGATCTGATCCTCGCGAGCACGACGAGCGGCTTTGAGGGCGTGAACTCGTTCGGCGATCTCTTCTCTGAGCTAATCGCGTCCTGGAACCCAACCTCGAGGAGAAATCCGCCCTACGCAGCGCGGAAGGAGGCGGCCTGCGGCACCTCTTCCTGGCCAACAACACCAGCTTCATGCTGAAACGCGTCGGCGTGATCGGGGGAGACGACGAGTGGGCCGCGTGCCGCCGGAGCCGAGTCGAGCAGCATGTCGCGGGCTACGCCGAGGCTTCCTGGGCGTCAGTCGTGGCTTGCCTCGAGGCCGGCAAGCCCGCCACCAAGGCGCTGGCCAAGTTCAACGCCGCTCTCCAGAAAGCTTACCGCGGCCATGTACACTACGAGTTCTCCGATCCCGAGCTTAGGGCGGCGCTGCGGAAGGCCGTGTCGGAGAAGGTCCTCAGTGCTTATGGCACGTATCTGCTGGAGCACCCCAAGCTTGTCAAGTCTGGCAGGTATACGCCCGATAGCCTGGCCGGCTTGGTGTCCGACTTGTTTGAAGGAGAGGACATAGCGCCCAGATAGTGCTAGCACTGCTCGGAATACGCAGCCGTCTCGGATTCGGTGAAGGTATGTGTTCTCCAGCCTCTCGTGTGTTTGATAGCAATCAGAGGCGGTTTCTTTCTTGGGTCTACAAATAGATAATGAATTTGCATATCAGGTCACAGGACCTCAATGACGAATCATCAGATAATCAACTCGGAGGAGCAGATCTTGGGAGGAGGGATGTCCAACCCCAAGCGGTAGCAGGGGCCGGTGAACCACGACGACCGCGCCGGCAAAAGATCGCGACCTGTGCACAAGCAGCAGAAGCACCTCTATCTTCTTCTGATCCTTTTTTTACAATCGTGTTATTACAGAAAATTACCACGATTTCCCCTTGGGTCAAAGTTACCATGGTATTCGTATGCAAGTTATCAGGTCTATGTTGCACAAGTTACCGTGCTATTTACATAGAACTTAACTATGTTTCAACAACTACACCCCCTTTCAAAGTTACCACTGTGTTTAGTACACAAGTTATCAGGTCCTTAATGCGTAAAATATTGTGGTACTAACACATAAGTTATCAGGGTATGTTTACATCAACCTCCCCCGGGTCAAAGTTACCATGGAGGATTGTTCATGAGTTAATGGTTCTACGGTTTGTATATTATCATGGTACTTACACCTAAAAATCCGGGTGTGTTTCAGTAGCTTTTTCCATAGGTAAAACATTACACAATATTTTTGTGTAACTTATCACGCCTATAGTGGGTCAAAGCGGACCATTTTTTTTGGTCAACCCATGAGCACGTGTGCCCCTCATGACACTAAACATTATGTGACTTTCCCATGGCATGCCATGTGGTGTGTTCATCCAAGAGGCCCCGCGAGGCGAGTGTATGTTTTTAACAACTTTTTTTCCTTTGGTAAAAATTTACCATGATGTTTATATGTAAGTTATCGGTTATGGGTACTTCTATTATAATGTTATTTACACAAAAAATATCAGGGTTCTTTTGAACAACTTTTTTCCGGGTCAAAAATTTATCATGGTGATTCTAAGTAACCTATCAAGCCCGCCGTGCTTAAAATATCATGCTATTTACACAATTTATCAGGGGTATGTTTCAGCAAAATTTCCCCCATGGGTCAAAAACTTATCATGGTGTTTAGTTATCGCAGTGCATATGTTTTCATGCTATTACACAGAAAACTACCAGTGGAGGGAGGTATACTACCGTGGTATTTACACATAAGTTACCGGAGTATCTTTTCGATAATTTTCTTCCCTATAGTCAAAGTTACCATGGTGTTTCTACCTCAGTTATCAGATGTGTGCTGCGTATATTACCATCTATTTACACAGAAATTATCGGGTATATTTTCACATTTTTCTTCCCCAATGGTTAAAGATACTATGATGTTTGTATCTAAATTATCTGGTTTATGGCGTGAATGTTATCGTCCTATTTACAGAAATTACCAGGGGGTTGGGGGGAGGGGGTCAACAAATTTCTTCCCAATGATCAAAGTTACCACGATGCTTTCACCAAAGTTATAACGACTCCAGTGCTTATATGACCGGAGATGGATTAGGAGCACTAGGCGACGCACACATACGAAATCTCCGCCGCCTGTGCAATCTTGGGATCCATGCCACTTTGGTGGAAATCATTCCAGGCTGTGAATAGGCCACTGGCTTCGTAGGAGAAAACAGTAGATACATGTTCTTGATCATTTATTATATCCACTCTGGGACGTTCAGGTACAAGAACAGTTGTCCGGAGGTAATTAATTTACGGTCGAATAGCTCCCATGCGATGTCGTTGGTGTGAACTATCTCTCATGCGACGTCGTTGGCTGTAATAGCTCTCATGCGACGTCGTTGGCTGTAATAGCTCTCATGCGACATCTGCGTTGGAAAAATAGCTCCCATGCGACACACCATTTACGCGGCTAGTTGGCTGTCCGTTAGGCTGAGATTTGGTTAGGACACCGGGGTTATGTGCTCGACCGGTGGGGTCCACCTATGGCCACGTAGTCAAGAGTCAACCGCCCACGACTCGGCCGGTGATCGTGTGACCGTGGGCGCCTGTGACCGTGCTCGACTCGCCTGAGTTGGACGGGCGGCGGCGCCGTAAGCATCTTCTCCGGCAGCGGTTTCTTCTCCGCGGTGGTGGAGCTATTACGAGGTGAGCCCAAACCCTAGTCCCACTCCCTGAATTTTGGGGATCTGTGGCCTCATGCTGCCCTCTGTTTCTTGGCGATTTAGAATCGGGCTCCATTGATCCGGGGTTGTTTCTTCTCCGCGCCCGGTGGTGGAGCGCCTATCTCTGCAGCGGCTATTGCAGTGAGTATTTTCCAAACACTACTCCCATTCCACTGAATTTTGGATAAATCTATGGCCTCATGCTGCCCCTGTTGCTTGGCGTTTTAGAATCTCGATTGGATAGGAGATGGAGCGAGGGCTGGATGAGATGGAGCGAGGAGACAAGTGCTTCAAATCGGTAATGCCACCCTCTTTTCTTGGCGACCCATTTAGAATCGAACTCGATTTGGTAGTGATCGCCGTCGCTGCCTGCCATTGACAAAACAGGGGAGGTTCAGGTTCTGCCACCACATTCGCAATTATAGTGGAATTTTTTCCTGTAAAGCCAAGCTCAAGGATGGCAGTGTCCAAGAGATTGATAGAGATACCACCGTGAGGTTGTATGTCGAATTTGCGATGTTGATCCCGTGACTTGGAGAGCATGAAGGAGAAGGCCGTGGGCAATTTGGTGGAGAGAATTGGGAGAGTATTGTTTGGGGTCCAGAACAAGAGGTATCTCTGCAACGCTTCGATAACTATAATGGTGAATATGTGAGAATTGAAGATGGAGAATCCATGGTTGCTGAAATTGATCAGCAAGAAGGGTGGGCAAGCAAAGAAGTAACATTTTATGCGAGCTAATTGATCTGCAAACTCATTCGAGTTGGTTATGTGCCATCAAAGATGGCTGCACAGATGGAAGATGATGAGTGGGTTTCACAAAAGAAAATGTTGGCATTGTTGACTGAACCGATTGTAGTAGTAGCTGAAGATACAGGATTGATGCAGATGGAGAGGAGGGAACCCATGGTGCTAGGAAGATTGTTGTTGACTGGAATGTAGTAGAGTTGAATGAAAAACAGATTTGGTCATTACACCAATATCTGACATTGATATGGCCGAAATGTTTGGCATTCAAGTTGATGACAAAGATAAGGAGAAGGATGACAGTTCTTTGCCTGCTGAAGGTAACACATGCCCTAGAAATGCAAATGAGGATGAAGAACAGCTGATGAGAGAGGCTGCAGATGATGTGGATGATGCAGATGATAATGAGCTGGTTTGTTTGTATGACAAAGAGAACCCAGTTATTGAGGTGGGAAAGTTGTGGCCAAGCATGAAGGAGTTTAGGATGTCTTTCAGACCTATGCAAAGTGAAAAAGAGTTTGATGCCAAGACTATGTGGACTGATCGAAAGAAATTTTATGCTCGGTGCAAAGGTTATGATGGTGGTGGCAATCCTTGCAAATGGTACTTGTCTGCCAAACTACAACCTGATGGAAGTACAGTAAGGGTAAATCAAATACCACACCAGCATACATGTATGACCACTTCATAGAGAGTTTCAAAGATGACATCACAGCTTTGGGTTACAGAGAAGATTACTCCTATTTTAGCCAAGACTCCAAACACTACTGCAAAGAGGCTTAAAGTTGACTTGGAGAAGTTGTACCCCATCCATTGCAATATACCACAGTGTGGAAAGCAAAACAAAGGGCCATGAAATCATTGTATGGTGACTGGGCAAATACATTTAGGATGTTGTATAGTTTTAAAGCGAGGTGGAGAAGAGGTCACCAGGGAGTGTGGTGGAGATAGATACAGAGGTAACAGAGGATGGCAAGGTTTTATTCAGCAAGTTTTTATGTGTTTGAAGCCTTGCATAGATGGATTCAAAGCAGGTTGTCGTCCATATTTGAGCATAGACTCATCTTTTTGACTGGAAAGTGGAATGGTCGGTTGGCTGCATGCAATGCTCTAGATGGACACAACTGGATGTTCCCAATTGCAATAGGAATGTTTCAATCGAGACAGAGGCATCATGGATATGGTTCATGATGCAACCGAAAAGATGCATAGGGCCGTTTCTCCTTTGGCCATCCACACAGATGCATGTAAAGGGTTGGAAAATGCAGTAAAATGTTTTCCCCATGCCGAGCGAGAGGGAGTGCTTTGGACATATATGGATGAATCTGGTAAAAAAATCAGAGGAGATGAATTTGGGCGCATGTGGCGTGAAGAAGATCCCACACCGCATGCATACATTCCTATCACCTTGGTAAGATATTGGCATCATGTAGTGATAATGAATTTGCTTCATGGTTGAACACCCACCATTCTCTCGTTGTGGTATAGATCAGGTTTTAATACTGCCATAAAATGTGATCATATCAATAACAACTTGGCAGAAAGTTTTAACAACAAAGTGAAGGATTTGAAAGACTTGCTGTGCATGACATGGTGGATCAAATAAGGATCATGATCATGCGTTTGTGGGAGTTAAGAGGAAAAATTGCTAATATTTTGAAGGGACAAGCTTCCAAAGAAGGGTACAACAGGTGGTCAACAGGAGTAGAAATCTTTCACATCTATCTGTTGAGTAATCTTCCTTGTGGGCTGCTGAAGTTAGAGATACAAAGAGTGGCAAGAGGCATGTGGTAAATACTGAGTTGCATGAGTGCACTTGCCAAGAGTGGAAACACACTGGAAAACCATGTGAGCATTCCATATTTTTTTTTGGCATCTAAACCCAGATTAAATATGCACCCATATTTGCATGAGTATTATTCAAGACAAAATTCAAAGCTGCATATGCAAGTCCAATTCCTGCCTTGATGACCAATCTCAAGGCCTGAGGTGGAAATAGAATTTACCTTGTGTCCCCTGTCACTAGAAGAAAGGCTGGGAGGCCTAAACAGAGCAGATTCAAAGCTTGGTTTGAGAAAGGTGGTTGTAGTAAGAAGGGGAAAAAGGAAAAGGAAAAGAATGATAAGCCCAAAAGGGCTCAAAAAGGTAACAAAAATAGGTGCAAGTTGTGTGAGGTACTTGGGCACAGAATTGGTTCATCCAAGTGCATCTACACTCCTCGGAGGCCAAAGTATGTTTATGTTACTGTTTTTGCAAGTTTTTGATTTTGCTACTTGTTCTAGTATCTAACCAAGTCAAATGCTTTATTTTTAGGAGGAAGCGTGCAGAAAAAGCCCCACCTCTTGTTGTTGAACAATGCTGGCCGATGAAAAAGCAAGACTCAATGGCTATAGAAGGAAGAGCACTAAGCAGATAATGTTTGGTGACAAAGATATGGAGCTAATCAAACTATTCTCGTGAACATGAGCTAAGTGTTTCTGTTTTGGACGATGTGATGCATATCGAATCTGTTTTGCGACGCTTAGGGCAATCTGAAACTGTTGCAGATGAAGCAACTGTTGTGCTGCCATGCGAATCTGCTTTGACAACTGTGTTGCCATGTTTGGAGGTTGTGCTGCCAAGTGTTGAGTTGCAAACTGAAGTAGTTGAACAATGTGTGCCATCTACTCAATCTGCAGAAGTGCAAACTAAAGAAGTGGGACATGGTCAGTGCAAAAGTTGGGGCCCCAAAAGTTGAGGGGCCTAGTGGAGTTTGCAAGGGGCCAAAAGTAAGAGCATCAAGATCAACAAACTATGCTGTGGAACCAAACGGTGGAAAAAAGCAGAAGAAATCGAGTGGTAGAAAGAAGCAAAAGAAATAGAGTCGAAATCATTCAAATTTGATGTGAAAACTTAAGTTTGTTGTCATTTGATGTGAAAACTTATGTTCTTTCATGTGAAAACTTATGTGCTATGATGTTGATTTGACTTGAAATAAAATTCAAATTTGAACCGACATTCAAATTTGAACCTATCTCCAATATTTTTTGAGTTCATTTGTTTGTTCTGTGATGTTGCATCGTTTTATGTACTACTATGCACTTTAGTTCATAAATCCAACCCTTTTTGTGAAGTCCAACTCATAGTCACTGAAAATGTTGTCCAAACAGGCTCCAAAGTAAGGGAAAACGGCCCCATTTCTAAGCAAGTTTTTTTCGACCTTCTCAAAATCACCCAAAAAGATTTTCTTAGCTTATATTATACCTATATAGGATCAATACGAAGTCTCACCTTTTTTTGAATAAGTATTCATATTATTTAATTTATTTTTGAAAAAACACCCTTTAATACAAAGTCAGCAATAAAACAAGTTTAAAATTTAAAATGCAAAATAACTTCAGATCCTCCTTAGTCACTCTAAAATGAAGCTAAGGTGATGTTTTTGATTTTTTGCATTTTCAAAACCTCAAACCCTCTTCTCACTCCTTTGAACTCTATGCAACCTCGCTTGAGATAGTCCAATTTGTGAAGTTTTTTATGCAAAGATCATTAGATCAAGTTTATCATTTTATATCATAACTATGTAACATAAAAAGGCTATATGCGCAGGTTTTTCATTTTTTTAGATTTTTTTGAATTAGTTATACACATTTGAATGTTCGGTCAAACCTTTCAAAACCCCGTTGACTGCCTCCAAACCCCATGTAACCCTAGCGCCAAACGTCCACCGTCGATCTAACCCTAACGCCAAACTGCGGCCGTCGGATAGGCCTTCTAGAAGGATTCCGCGGGGGCGATCCGTGGGCTCCAATCTGATTGGCCACCGTTTTTTCTCTCTGACGAACAGATAACATTGAGCGGGGGAGCATCTAAGTGACCGTTGGGCCGAGCGGATCGGGCTCGGCAGAGTCTGGCGTGCGTGCGCACGACCGTCGAGAGGGGGGGATGGGCTGCATGCGAGAGGGTCAATGACATCTGGGCCATCCCTGTCCCATGCATGCCATGCAACGTCGCAGCCTAGCTATTCTTTGCTCGTGAACACCTAGCCATTTGCATGCGGGATTGCATGCACGCATCGATGCAAAAAAAGCACGGCAGGGCCGCAACGATAGGTACGTCGTCGCATCTAAGCTATTTTAACAAATGCATGTTTGAACGAGACGGACGCGTCGGTGGTGCAGCTCCTTTTTCAGTGTCACGCGTGGATGAACGGGCCTGTTTCCCACGCGGCGTCACCGTCGATGCAAGTGCACGAAACGATGCATCTCGCCTGTCGCCAGTGCCTCTTTGGATGCTCGCCCGCTGTTTTTGAATTAATGCCCGCAATTACTTATGCCAAGTGCAAACGGAGAAGAGAAAACGACGAGAAGGGCACCGTGTACACATTGACCATGGCTGCAATGCGGCTATAAAGGGCACCATTTCCTCATCCTCTCACACTCATCTCTCAAGCCTCCTCCCTTCTTCTTTTCGAGCCAAATCCACCACTCGAGCCACCATGCAGTTCAACGGCCCTACCTACCGTCGCCCTCAGACCGCGCCGGAGAGGCAGACCGGCCGGAGTCGTTGTCGAGAATAGCCCGAGGGTGTGGGCCATCTCTAGGTGGAGGGGCCCTAGAGAGTTGGCTCGCTTCTTCCTCCAAGCCAGCTACCGCCACCTCCCTCCGGGCACTCCGCCCATGTTCCACCTCCACGAGCAGTACAATGGCAACACCGGGCCCAACGGCATCGTCATCGGCCTCTACGTCACCTGCACTAACCCCTACGACGCTCACCACCTCCTCGGGGAGGTGTTCTGGTGTGGATGCGAGTTTATCGTGTTCACGACCTACAACATCTTCACCAACTTCCACAACATCTTCCCTCACCCCAACGGCATGCACACCCTCCCTACCAGATGCCGGAGAACGACGAGTGAGGGGCCCAAGGAGGAGGGGCCAAGGAGTGGCAAGGAGGAGGGGCCAAGGAGTTGTTCAAGTGCTAGTCTTCTATCTATCTAGTTTGTGTTTGTGTTGGTTCATGCGTGTGTGCCCGTGTCTTCTATATATCTAGTTTTAATTATTTTACTTTCATGTTTTATGAACTATATGTAGTGGGGGGCTGCCCCTCTATATGTTCTATCTATCTATGCTACTAGGGTACCCGATGCCCCTCTATCTATCTATATGTTTTTTCGGTCCTAAAGTTTCTCCATTGCATTTTATTTATGTGGCCATGTGTACTAAAAAATGCACTAAAACATGATCCAATCATATAAGTTGTTGTTAGCACATGTCTAGTTAATTATCTCCCTTTTATGTTTTATGCACTATATGTTGTAAGGGGATGCCCCTCTATGTTGTAAGGAGATGCTACTAGGGGCACACTAGATGTCTTCTTTTTTTGAGAGGGGCACAACCTTTTTCGGTTGAAACACACGAGTAAAAACTTTGAAAACACCATAGAACAAGTCAGAAAAAATATTAAAAAATGGTGCTTGGTTGAAATAAACTAGAACCAAACAATTGCAACTTTTTTGGTTCACAAAGACTAGAACCAACCTTGGTTGAAATAAACTAGAACCAACAGTTTGTTTTAGCCGAAACAACACGGGCCCCTACAATCGGACACGATAGCTTATGCATAAAAATTGCTCAAATAATTACCGATGAGTTATCTAAAAAAAGGTGAAGGCAGGAAACTTAACATTTGTGAAATAACCTAAAGCGAAAAGATATATCGATGTCAATGACCGCTTGCACTTTTTTTTGCACTAGCTACACTTCTTTTATCAATGGGCCTGGATATGTTCTATTCGCCCCGCCTAACTTCTATATGGGCCGGGCCTTTTCGGCAATCAGTGGACAAACCTTTTTTTCCTTTTCTCCTCTACCACTGAAACTGAAACTGAAACTGATGACGAATCAAGAACTGAAAAACAAAACAGAGTGGAGAAGACATGCTCAATTCAGATAACACAACACTTTTATTCAAATGTACATATCATTACGATTACAAATGATGCCCAATCTATTCACTTACGACTAATTATCATCACATAAACAAATGCGAGAGTAATTACACAAACATAAAAAGTCCGCCATCAGCCCCATCAAATTGCCCTGCTTCGCAATTCGATGAGTTTCTTCATCTGCTTATTCAGCTTCTTCAGCTCTGCCGTCACTCCTGCATCCCCACAAGAGCACCCATGGAAGGGCGGCGCCCAATGAAATTGCTGATCCAGATGCGCCCGATCCAAACTTGCCCAACTTCTCCGCCCAACGGTAAATCGAGCTCCCGATGCACCCTCCAGCTTGAATCCGCTCTATGTACTCATCTAGCCACTCAAAATGGGTGCATTGCTTCAATTTCTGAAATCGGAAAGATGAACCCTAAATCCCAAACCGATGGGGAAAATGGGCAAGTTTGAAATTGGGAGACGAAAACCAAAATTGGCATATTGAGAAGTAAAATCTCACCTTTCCTCGCTCTGTTTGCTCTCGATTTCACTTAATTCCCGCCAAGGTTGCCATTCTTGTCGGTCGTTGACTAGCCGCCTGGGGTGCGATCGTGGGCATGCAGGGCACCTTGTCATGGGCACTACGCCATAGCGCCATGATCGGCGGGAGGCTGAAGCGGAGCTCGACATTGCTAGGTCGCTGCCCGAACGGCGTTGCTGCCTGTCCGTCACGGAGAAGAAGAAGAACAACGGTCGGGGAGGTGGGGAGGATGGGCTCGGTGTCTGCACGGCTCGGGCACGGCTCGGTGTCCTCTTGTACCAATGCTGACTTGATAAGTTAGTGGGTCCCACGCCAGGGTCCCGCCACCGACCAATGCTGAGTTGGATAAGTTAGTGGGTCCCATGTGTGGGTCCCGCCACCGATTCGAAGTTTTAAACATGTGTCTTTGGATTAGGCAGCAGTCGCATGGGAGCTATTTTTTCCAGCGCAGATGTCGCATGCGAGCTATTACAACCAACTACGTCGCATCAGAGACAATTCACACCAACAATGTCGCATGGGAGCTATTCGCCCATTAATTTACTCGGTTGTCACCTACCTCTGGAGTCTTCTCCTTGCACGCAAGCACTCCATTGTCAGATGTGAAAATCATGCTTACTCTCGTCTGCTACTAGTGATTTTAGCACAAACAAAATTCGCAGAGAAGAAGGGGATTTGAGTTTGGTAATACTAGTGCGCGTCTCGCTGATTAGCAAGAATCTGTACCTGCCGTTCTTTTTCGGCGGAAGGAGATGAGCAATTCAGCAGATCCGCTTGTCCATCCTCCACTCGGCATCGATTCCAGGTAAGTTCTTTTGGTTATGAACTGATTGATAATTCTGACTACTTTATTAGATGCCCGGTGTTTATTATGATTTTGCTACGGGCCCTTGTAGATCAAATCAAGATACAAGAGACGACGAGTGCGCTGTCGGCATAGCACAGATGTCCGTCAAAGAGGCGCGCGCACTGTCGACCGTCGATTCTTTGAATGGAAGCACAGAGCAGCACTTCTCAACAGCTAGATGGAGACACTGGGTCGAAATCAAGGACTCCTAATCTTATTGATGTCGAAAGGGAAAACAGCGGCTGGGTTCGACGGTTAGTTTTTTCTGTACATGTTCCATGACATTTTTGCTTTCTCAGCTTTATGCGCACATTGTAGTGCAACAAAGAGTGCACATCCGCCCGATGTACAAAGCGCTAGCTGTGATGGAGGTTGGAGATATTATCGATGAGAACTACTCAGGAGAGGTAGACACAATATTTGTTGTTACAAATATTCATTGTTTATCTATTATGCGCGATCTAAGAAATTGTAACGGCCAAAAACTCAGGCATCCGTAGGTTCTTACGTGAAAGAAAGGATGAATCATGTCATGAAGGAAGATAAGCCGTTGATAGCATAGGTCTTTTTTTGGAATCCTTTTTGAAATAAATTATATTATTTGAGATAGACATTTTTGTTTCTTATTATTACATAACATATTTTAAATTTTTTTAATTTTAGGAACATGTGTGTTTCGAGAACGAAGAAGGATACAGAGAGACCAATCTATATGTGTCAACTTTGTTCGATGAAACCCCGCGCCTCTCTCCTCGGCCGCCGCCCCGCGCCCCGCTTCCCGGTCGCCGCCACCATTCACCCGGCGCGGCCTCAACCGCGAACAGGCTCGTCACGGGCGTGACTCCAGCCATCGCACAGCCCGCCCGGGATGAGCCTCCTCCCCACCTTCCTCCCAGGCAGACGGGCCGCCTCCCCCACTTTCCTCCCCGGCAAACGGCTCTCGCTCATGCTGCCGCTTCCACCTGCTCGCCGCTGCTCGCTTCCAACTGGTGCCGCCGCCGGGGCTCAACAGTGCGACACCGACCACGTCCATCTGCGGGTGCATCCCCGGCCTTCTGTAAAACGGTGGCGGTTGTCCCCTCCATCTCCCACAGCCGTCGCGCCAGGATGCAAGCTGGAGGTCCACCACCTGTCCCCGTCTAATCTTCCGTGCTCCTCCCCCAAGTTCTTTGCTTCCTATGTCACAGAAAGCCAGACGCGACGAGCGACTTTCCCTGCCAACTCTCTCTGACCTTCCCTTCCCATTACCATCTCGAGCAAGCTGCCACCTGCGACCTTCCCTTGCCCCTCTGTTCGACCTTCCGCCGAGCCTCTCCTGCTACGGCACGGCACTTGGCGGCTTCCCTGAGGTCCTGATCGCCGCAATCTAGCCATATGGCTGCCATCTCTCGCGTGTTACCTGTTGTCACTGCTCTCAGTGACCTTCCCCGGCAAATTTCCTCGAGCTTCCCCATCGTCATAGTTTCAAAAAAGTTTGGAAGTTGAAAAAGTATTGGCAGGGCAGCCTGCACATAGTCCAGCCTCTCCTCCGTCTGTGCTCCAGGAAAACTAGTTTAGGACGCAAAAAAGCAACGACGGTGAATTAATGCTGGGAGCAAGTTATGATTATGTCCTCTGTATATGCTTATTGATATGCCAAATGAGAACCTGTACTTTTTTCTTTAGGTTGTCGCTGATGTTTGAGAGTTAATATTGTTGAAGTTCAATGGATATGGGACTTCTTTTTACCTTGCACTATTAAAAAAAGAGCATCCAAAAACTTTCCTACACGTTGATGCATCCGTACGCACATGTTCGACCTCCTTCATGTATGTTCTATACTTAAAAATGTTCTTAACAAAAATTATGTTTCCGAGAAGTTCATATATTATTAAGTGGAAAGGTCATGTATTACAACTACCCAGTAATTGAAACTTTTAAAGACCACAAATTTATGCAGTAATGGGTACATATCCAGTCCAATGTGTTGATCTTCATCACTCTGTATTCACATTCCAAAAAAATTGTTCTGTTGTTTACGGGAAAAAAATTTGTTGCTAGAAATTTCATATGCATATTGTACTATTAGAAATATCTAATTTAGAACTTCATATTGTCAAACTCGCGAAAGTGGGGAAAATTTAGAAGTTTGATTCACGAAAAAATAAGTAAAAGAAGAAATCGCAGTACAAGCAGTCCAGTACGCCTACAAAAACGATGCAGTGTTGTTGCTTTGGTTCGTTGTGGGGGGAAATGCAGTGCACTTGCTCGGTTATGCAGTACGCTTGTATAGGTTCATTATGGATAAAGATGCAGTGCGGTTGCTTCAGTTCACCTTGCGGGGCGATGCAGTCAGCGTGCAATATTTCGCAGTATGCTTTCAAACACATTGCAGTTCGCATGATTGAGTTCATTTAACCTGACAATGCAGCTCGGTCATTTTGTGTGTAGGAAATGACGTTCAGCAGATACAAAATGCCACACATGATTGACAACACTGAGAACAACAACTTTCAGAAGAGTGAAGCTTCTTCTGAAAGAGATACTGGCTGGGTTACCCCTGAGATTCCTCGAGGATTCTTCACGACAACAAACAGGGTGTAGTACTCTCCGGAAGAGGATTTTTTTCCGGGAAGAAGAGGTAGTCAAAGATGACGATGATGTCACATTCGTCTGGGAGGGCACTCACCGACGGGATGATGAATATGATGACGATGAAGATGGGCCAATAACAGTGTCCGAACAGACAATGATGATGCAGTTGAACATGATGTTGCAGCAGATGATGATTATGACTATGATGATGTGCCACTGCTCCAAAATTTTCAAACCAATCCACTAAGACATTGCCACAACACTGGATTACCACCACGTCCACCTCCTGCACCCCAAAACAGAGCTCAGCGTCCACCTATTGCACCGAAAAAACAGAGCTCCAAGCTGACCTGCTGCATCAACTTCGACACTGCGACCACCAACAGTGCCTCAGTCAAAAGTCAACAGCAGGTACAAATCCTCCTAACTATTGCCACCGCGAGATCCTCAACTACACAGATCTGCTATAACCCCGCCATGTCCAAGACAACCCGGCGAGCTGCAAACACCATCGGGTGAACGACTCTACACACATGTAAGTTTATGTTCTGAAAAAAATAGTTGCCGTCCATTCAGATAACATTGCAGTGCACATTGATATTTCTTGTGAGGTTTGACCTAGCATCTAATACATTGGATTCTTCTTAAACTTAGGAACATTGCAATGCTTTATTAAACTCGTATGCACTCCTCGTATTTAAAAAGAAGAACAGAACAAATTATCTCATATAGCATTGCACTTAATGCAGGATAAAAACATGTCGCTGAACCTCATACCTACCACTGGAATGAAGTTCACCACGTACGATAAGGCATGGGACTTTTACAATGATTATGCAAGATGTGCAGGGTTTGGCATACGCAAGAGAGTAAAACACGGGACAAATGCCTACATTGTCTGCTCAAGAGAAGGGACGCACAAGCATACTGTGTCAGATTATCACCGGAAACGTCAGAAGACATCAAAAAGGATTGACTACAAGGCAAAGATTAGAGTCAAAAAGAGGAAGGATGGAAAATTTGTGGTAGAAATGGTTGAACTCAACCACAATCACAAGATGCTGAAAAGCCTCGGGATGCTTTTGCACATGCGATCGCACAAAAAAGATGATCCTTTGATAGACCAGTTAGTGAAAGACATGCAACTGGACAACCACACACATGCTCAGATGATGTCAACACTGTCGTGTATGTCCGGTGGTCTGCAGTACATGGGACATACTAGCCGCGACTGGGTAAACAAGTAAGCACATCACAGAGCATATCACTTGAGCATCCTGTCGGTAATTATTTCCTGTTTGATGAGATGAGTTTGCATTGCGTTTGAAAATGCAGGAAACAAAAGTTTGCCAGAGAAGAGTCCCAAGATGACGTCAAGAAACTTCTGGATTTCTTCGAGAAGATGCAGAAGATAAACCCAGAGTTCTTCTATGATTATGACGTTGATGCAGATAACCGTGTAAGAAATGTCTTTTGGGCCAACGCAAGTTGCAAAGGATCGTATGAAGATTTTGGAGACTGCGTTACATTTGACACGACGTATAAAACTAACAAATTTCACATGCCGCTGGGAGTCTTCGTGGGAGTGAACCATCATCTACAGAGGACCATATTTGTTGTTGCCCTCGTGCGAGATGAAACAATACCATCGTTCGAGTGGGTTTTCAAAACATTTCTGAGGTGTATGAAGAACAAGCCGCCAATTTGCATGCTCACAGGTACAAAAAAACAACACCTCCATACTTACGTTTGTTTGGTACACTTATATTTCTTCCATCTATCTTACACACACACACAAAAAACTTAATAAAAAACACTATTTGTGCCTTCTCAGACCAGTGTTCTTCGACGAAGGCAGCATTAAAAACTATCCTCCCACATACACTGCATAAGTTGTGTCAGTGGCATATCATGAAGAAGTACAAAGACCACAACGGCTTGCTGTATAAGGCGCACGAGAAACTCAAGGATGACCTCAATGCAATGCTGAACCACCCACTAATGCTGTCAGAATTTGAACGAGCATGGAAGGACCTCATTCAGAGATACAACTTGCAAAACAACGAAGTGATGAATTCGATGTGGGATAACAGGCACGAGTGGGTCTCGGCTTACTACAAGGAAATTCTCTGTGCTCGGATGACTTCCACGCAGAGAAGCGAGAGCATGAACCGCATACTGAAGAAAAACTTTGTCAAAGAGAAGCATGATCTCCATCTGTTTGCTCAGCAGGTCGACAAGTGCATTCAGACCAGGAAGGTCGTCGAGCATGCAGAGACAGTAGCTAAGGTAAACAAAATGTCAATCAAAAATGCTTAAATATAACTACAAAAACAAACAATTGTTTCATTTCTATGGTTTGTAATAGTGCATTTCTGATCATGCAGTCCGAGGTAAAGACAACAACCCAGTTTGGGTTCGAAGTTCAGCTATCAAAACTGTATACAAGGGCAGTGTTTGCATATTTCAAAGAAACACTCTACCGTAGCACTGCATTCAGAGAAGAACGGTGCCCTGAGAACCCGACAAAATATCTCGTACACCACTACAACAGATCGGATGCATTTGACTGGGCAAGGCATAATTTCCAAGTGGTCGCCGATGAAAAGAAAGGGTCTACGAATGTGAGTGCAAACTCTGGACACACACAGGTGAGACTCCTAGAAAAAAAGTTCTAGTTTCTGATAGTCATGCACGAAAGCTCACTTACTGAACTTTAAAAGTCCACATGCATGAGTAATTCACAAAACCAAATGAAGTTCACTTCTTTAAAATGAATAAATAACGAAAAAAATATGTGTTTATTAATTTCATGCAGTTCACTTACAAAACAAAGAAATCATGTGTTTGTCTCATAGGCTCTTTAAGGCCCATGTGTTATGCATGCTTTCTCATTTGAGAGTACTCAAGATTCCTCAAGTGTACATCATGAAAAGATACACCGTAACGCAAGATCAAATGCAACGTCTGACAGGACAGACTACGAACAAACAGCACCAGATGGAACCTCGCTTTTTGTCAGAGAAAATTGTCGATGTAAACAGCAATGGACCTTGCAAACAGAGCGACAAGGTCCTACGCTGGGTGCCACAGAGCGTCGTCTGGTATGAGGGCACTGATCGAGGAATTTGATGTGCTCAACGAAGAAGAAGAAGAAGAAGGAGAAGGAGAAGGAGAAGGAGAAGGAGAAGGAGAAGGAGAAGGAGAAGGAGAAGGAGAAGAAGAAAAACTAAAGCCGAGAAGGAAAAACTAAAGCAAGCAGAGAAATCCCAGCATGACAATAATGCCGAGCAAGTAGAAAATACCGAACACAATGCAACTGGTGCTATCAAAAAAGAAACAATTCTTCCACCTCCTGTTTCAAACACAAGAGGAAGGAAGAAAGGGGGCGACGCAACCTAGAAAAAGGTTGCATGTAAGGAGAAAAATGATGACAAAAACAGTAAGCCACGGCCTGAGCTTGACAGTGATGGTCACCCCTTGGGAATAAACAGGTGCAAGACATGTAATGAAATTAGCGGCACATTCCAGGACATGTACAAAAATACATGAACAAGAAAAATGAGGACATGGCGATGCACAACCAAATAGAAATTCCACTCACAACACTAAGAAATGGACAAAACCGAGATGTTGTAGCATCTGCAAAAAGAGGAAGAGACACAATTCAAGAACCTGCCCCAAAAGAACAAGATCAGAAAATGAGGAAGACGAAGAAGATGAAATCAAAGAATAAGATGGTGACACAACTGAAGAAGAAATGGCTTATGAAGAAGCAGATGAAGAAGAGGAGGAAGAAGAAGAGAGTGAAGAGGACGAAGAACATGAAGAAACTGAAGAAGGAGTGGCTTATGAAGAAACAGATGATGAAGAGGAGGAAGACGAAGAAGAGAGTGAAGAGGACGAAGAACATGAAGAAACAATGCCAACAAGACCACCACAAGGGAATGCTGCTGTACAGAAACAACCGAGAACAACACCACTTTCAAAAAACAAGGTAGGAGCACGAAAGGATGCAGTTCACAGCACTGGAAAACGAAAGCAACCATCAACCAGCACGTGGGGAGCAAAGAAGGATGCAATTCACAACACTGGAAAACGAAAGCAGCCATCAACCAGCATGAGAGGAGCAAAGAAGGATGCAATACATGGCGCTGAAAAACAAAAGCCGCCATCAACCAGCACGCGGGGAGCAAAGAAGGATGCAGTTCACAGCGCTGAAAAACAAAAGCCGCCATCAACTAGCACGCGAGGGGCTACAAATACAACGGTGCAGAGACAAGAACTAGCGACACCGCCACGGAAAACAAAAGAAAGTGCGACATTAGACATGCTCCAGTCACCGCGGAGAAGCAGCAGGTTAACGACCAAATAGATGAACTTCAATAAATTAATCATATACATAGCAGTTTGCTTATCTGTACGACTTATGTATCAGTTTAAATTTTGGGTAAACACAAATTTCCCGCTGATTATGAGTTATTCAACTAAACCATGTAAAGATAAATGGTGTATAGAGTATACCATATATATAGCAGTCTAGAGTAAATATTGACACATTTTGATCCAAAAACCATGAAAAAAATGCAGTTAGCTCGCTGGCAGCACGAAGTTCTGAATAGTAATTGAAGCGGTTCAGATCACAAAAGTGCTTATTACAAAACACATCACAAAGATTAAGCGTTCGACACGCAAAAGTACTTATTACAAATCAACCTCATAACCTTAACCAATCACGTCAAACGTGATTCTAACCGTACGATCCTCGGTTTCAAAGAAGTTGAGGACAACAACTTGCTCAGACTTCAGGCCACTATCAATGACAAATTCCTTCCACCCTTTCTGCAGACACAGCCACCCGTCGACGCCTACACGGTACTTGGCTGGTTAAAGGTTTCCATTACCAAGAACAACTTCGAGAATTCCCTTCTTCTTGAGCCGAAGATACATAACACTGCTGGGGAATTTTCTCGCAAAAAAATTTAAAACTGTTTACGATTATACTAGCAAAGACAATTCTCATACTTTGCACAGACCAGTAAAAACCTACACATAGTACAAACACGAGCTAGATGAAGTGTACAACAGTCCAAAAAGCAGTACAAATTAAACGCAATCTAATGTGCAGTACGGAACTTGCAAACAAGCAGTACGCTTATAACTATTATGAAGTTCTTGAGACTACCTGCATGTAGTACACACCATACAAGCGGGAAACTTGTGGAAACTAGTAGTGCTCATCTAATATCTAAGCAGTTCACATATTGTAACCATGCAAACTAAAACACGAGCTCCATGCACACAAGCAAAAAAATAAAAACAAGATATAAGTACAAAGTGCAATACACTTCAATAAAACAAAATAAGTGCGTTCCTAGAAAACTAGAAGTTCAGACTAGTATGGAATTATACAAAAAATAAATAGAAAACACAAAGAAAAAATTAGATCAAGCGAAAAATACCATCTTGTAGTGAGTCTCCACATCTCACATGTAAGTCGATGGACAAAGGACTTGTCGGCCAAGGCCACTACAAGGTATGAATAGAACGCAGAAACGTTGATGTGGCCCATATCCAATCTTCCATGAATACTGTGCCATATGCAAGCTGCTCCGCTAAACATACAAAACATATTCAAAAACAACGTTAAACAAAAAAATTAAGTAATCTGACTAGAACTCATACCTAAAAAAGAAAGATTAATGCAGTTCACAATGGTAAAAATAAGCAGTACACATTTGTCCACATGCAGTCCACAAATAGTAATTATAGAAAAAGAACATTAATATTAATATTTCTAAAAAAATATAATCCGCAGACCATTATAAACAAACGTGAATACAGTTCACATAAAAAATATAAGGCAGTTCACTAAGTGTATACATGAAGTGCAATACATGCATAAATGCAGAACGAGAGGGGCTGCAGCAACTTTCGTGCAGTGCACAACACACAGACTTGTTACACGCAGTGCAGTACTCAATATTGGTGCAAGCAGTACAAATGACATCATTTGTACTACCACAAAATATATATATTCCAAAAGAAAAAAATGCTTCAGATAAGGAAAAAAATTGACCACCCAACAAGCAACTGTGCCCCACCAATCCCCAGAATAGGTCTGCGCCCACGGTAGGCGAGTCGTTCTGAGCCACAATGCATGGGGCCGGGCACACATGGGCCCACAGGTGAGAGAGCATAGAGCAGCGAGCACCGTGTATAAGCGCCCAAACAAGTAACCAGAGGAGTTTGACAGAGATGCCTCGCCAGCGCTTATAAACAGGTCGAGCGCGGTCTCCACGGGTGAGGTGGGACTAAATATTAGAGTGCACACACAGCGCACCGGGAACCAGCCATGCTCACAGGCCGACTTAGGCCCAATGCGTCTTACACCCCAACGGACCCAACAAATTCTCACAGACCAAAAATAAACAAAGCCCAACGACACAACTAGCAAGTAACTCCAGTACCCCCTCACTTAAAAAAATGCAGTCCGATGTGCAGTCCGGTATGGGACGGAAGATGTGCTGTCAATAAAGCATTACGGTTTGCTTAGACGGATATTTTTTCCAGCCAATCAAGAACACTACCATGGCTAGCCCGAGTCAAACCGCCTCCTCCACTTAGTGAATCTTTTCACTTGGCTACAACGGCACAATCCCACGTCAAACCCTGGCTTGGTTGACAGGCGCACGGGGTGTGACGGACTCACCTACGCATGCGGTGTCGCGGCACGCCACGTCGCCGCTTGTTCGGCCAGTTTAGCTCGGCCTCGCAGGGGGTGGAGGGGGGTCACGACCCCCTCCCCACCCCCGCCGCTCGCTTAACGCACGCAAAGGTTTTGGTTGATAGGTGCGGTGCGGACATTCTGTTTTTCCAACAATAGGATGCACGCAACCCCAGAGCCACACCCCTAAGATAGACAGGGAGGCGATGGGGTGTGACGGACTCGCCTACGCATGCGGCACCGTGACACGCCGCATCGCTGCCTGCTCCGGCTTGTTCTGTGCTCGCCTCAGCGGGGTGTGTGGAGGGGGGCACGACCCCCCCTCCCCACCCCCCTACTCGGCCTCGCGCTAACGCATGCAGTGCGCTTGGTTGACAGGAGCAGTGCGGACATTTTGTTTTTCCAACAATAGGACGCACGCAACCCCAGAGCCACACCCCTAAGATGTCTCCGGCATGCTCATCGATGACTACTACAACAACATGAAGAAGAAGATCACCGACAATGAACACAAGCACTGGGCCACCCTGCCTCTATTCATGAGGCACATCTAGTATGCGGCAAAGGACGCCTACGCAGCGCATTTAGATATGGAACACCTCACCTGTGACGGGCTTCACCGCAAAGTCGAGAAGCGTGAGCCCCCAAGAAGCGCGACAGGAGCAGCTGGGGATGGGGAGACGCTAACGGGTGAAGAAGAAGATGGTGCCGGCCAAGATCCAACAATGCCAACATCGTTTTAGAATTATCATCAAATTTGCTTTATATTGTTTGCTTATGTATCGTTAGTTTGCTTGTGATCATTTGCTTTTGCTGAACTTAGTTTGTTTGTCATGCAGAATCGCTTGTAATGATGAACTTTGATTATGTTAGATTGCTTCCTGTTGAACTTAGTTTGTTGATGATGAACTTGTCGTACAGAATGCTTGTGATAATTTGTTTTCTGTTGTTTGCTTATGTATCATTAGATTCGAGCAGTGCACAAAAGAAAATAAGATGCAGTGTGCAAATAGGACACATGCAGTGCAAATTTTGTACGAATGCAATACAGACTCTGTCGAGTGAAGTTTACACATACCCAACAAAGCAGTGCACGCCCCTAAATTTGAAAAAAGAATACATAAGAGCAAAAACACAAAAAGAAAAATGCGACATGTATATGTAGTGCAGAAATATATGAACGTGCAGTATAGAAACATAATTAATGCAGTACATGGATGATTTACTAAGCAGTGCACGCCCCTACATTGGAAAAAAGATTACATAAGAGCAAAAACACGAAAACAAAAAGTGAGAACTGTACATGTAGTATGGAATGCGTGCACATGCAGTACCGAATCCTGATTAATGTAGTGCATGGATGATTTACTAAGCAGTGCACGCCCCTACATTGGAAAAAAATACATGACAGAAAATATTAAAAAAATTGACCACCCAGGTGCAACCGGCCCCAGCCAGTCTCATAGTAGACCTACGCCCATAGCAGGCGAGTCGTTCTGAGCCACAATGCATGGGGCCGGGCACACATGGGCCCACAGGTCAGAGAGCATAGAGCAGCGAGCGCCGTGTATAAGCGCCCAAATAAGTAACCAGAGGAGTTCGATACGGCTGCCTCGGCAGCGCTTATAAACAGGTCGGGCGCGCCTTCCGCAGGCGAGGTGGGACTAAACATTAGGCCACACACAACGCACCGGGAACCAGTCGTGCTCACAGGCCGACTTAGGCCCAATGCGTCTTCATTCCCCGAACACAGGCCCAACACACAAAAGAGAGGCCACTGAAAATTAAAGAAAATCCCACATACCATGCACAAACACAGGCCCAACCACGCGTTCCGCAGTTCGTCATGATATGACAATGTAGTTCGCTATTTTCAAGTAAGTGATACGTCTCCAACGTATCTATAATTTATGAAGTATTCATGCTATTATATTATCCATCTTGGATGTTTATGGGCTTTATTAAACACTTTTATATTATTTTTGGGACTAACCTATTGACCCAGAGCCCAAAGCAGGCCTCGTTTTTTCCCTTGTTTCAATGTTTCGAAGAAAAGGAATATCAAACGGAGTCGAAACGGAATGAAACCTTCTAGAGAATTTATTTTTGGAAAGAAAGCAACCCGGGAGACTTGAAGTCCACGTCAAGAAAGCAACGAGGAAGGCACGAGGCAGGCGCCCCACCCCCGGGCGCGCCTCCACCTCGTGGCCCCTCGTGGCTCTCGGCGCATTTCTTCCTCCCAGATATACCCATATACCCTAAAATTTCGGGAACAGAATAGATCGGAGTTCCGCCAAGAAGCCTCTATAGCGACTAAAACCCAATCGGGACTCGCTCGCACCCTACCGGAGGGGGGAACCTCACCGTGGCCATCTTCATCATCCCTTCGCTCTCCATGACAAGGAGGGAGTAGTTCACCCTCGGGCTGAGGGTATGTCCCAAAGAGCTATGTGTTTGATCTCTCTCTCTCTCTCTCTCTCTCTCTCTCTCTCTCTTGTGTTCTTGAGGTGATTCGATCTTGATGTATCGCGATCTTTGCTATTATAGTTGGATCTTATGTTGCTTCTCCTCCTCTTCTCTTGTAATGGATTGAGTTTTCCTTGAAGTAATCTTATCGGATTGAGTCTTTAATGATTTGAGAACACTTGATGTATGTCTTGCCGCATGATCTGTGGTGACAATGGATATCACGTGATTCACTTGATGTATGTTTTGGTGATCAACTTATGGTTCCTCCCATGAACCTATGCATAGGGGTTGGTACACGTTGCCTTGACTCTCTCGATAGAAACTTTGGGGTACTCTTTGAAGTACTTTGTGTTGGTTTGAATAGATGAATCTGAGATTGTGTGTGTTGGAGATATGCCCTAGAGGCAATCATGTATGATGATATTTCCTATGTGTTTATGAATAAAGATAGTCCTTGGACATTATCAATGATGTGTATCGCAAGCACGTGACTTGTTTGTGGGACTATGCATTGTATGATGACTGTCCTAAAAGGTCCCTAGTCGAAAGGGCTGTGTGGACGCCAAGAGTCCGACTAGACTAGCATATGACACGGTCGATGGCTCGGTCTCACTAGCCATGGAGCATTGGATGCTAACCGGATAATATGGACTTGAAAGGTCTGGTCGGATTCGACATAGTCGGATCCGAAGTCGAGATAAGGTCCGAGTCGGACAGACCCAACTATGAGACGCAGCGATATGTCATCTGTGAGTCTCTAGTACAACATACGCTCTATGTCCTAAGACCTGAGCCGACGATGTACTCGAGATGGTGATAGACTTGCTTTGGGCCGACCAAACGCTACTCCGTGATCGGGTAGTTACAAAGGTAGGTTTCGGTTTGTCCAATCCCATGCTGCGAGACATGGTCGAGCAAGATGGGATTTGCCCTCCGATCGAGAGATATACTGGGCCCTCGTGTGATCCGACCAGAACAGCATGGCTATGCGACAAGGATTATGAGATAATCCGGATAGTGGTCGGTATCACCGAACGAGAAAGAGGTCGGGTTAGCACAAGGATGACAGCCTCGCTTTGAGCCCGACAACATATATCGTGGCGGCAAAGGGAATGTATGTGACACGCCAGGCTGTGTTCGCTTAACCAGCTTCATCGTTCGCTGGTGGTCGGCACGCCTTGCTAGAGGTCCGCTACTAACCGCATGTGGTCGGAGGTGATCCGAATCGTGACCAAGCCGACTTGAACCTAAGGGGTCGCGCGCTTAAGGGAAGGAACCTACGAGGTCGGTTCAGAGGACACCGGTCGGATGTGATCCGAATCGACTAGGAACGTGACCGAGTAGACTTTGTTTAGGGTCCGTGGCGAGGCCCAAGTGTTGAGCTCGCGACGGACGCCTATATAAAGTGGAGGTGCGGCACACTCAAAATGAGAGTTGAACGCTGGCCTCGTGGAGGCGATCGCTTTGGCCTCGTGGAGGTAGATCGCCGCCTCGTGGAGCCACCTCCACTTGCCGCCGATCGTGTGATCGACCTAGCAGTCCGCCGCGACGACGCTCCTCCCGCACGCCGGATACCGTTAGAGGCGGTGCACTTGCGCCGCCCCGCGAACTCAGACGGGGATCGGACGACCGCCGCCGAGGGAGATCGAACGAGGAGGAGACGATCCACGCGACGCCGCTGCCCCAACTCTTCTTCGCTGCACGGCATCGCGCTGCCTAGTGGTAACGAATCGTGATCCATCTCCGTAGCATGTTCCCGGATGTTCTCGCGATAGGAATTTTTAATTTGCAATCGACGCACCCTACCGTAGAACCCAACAAAGGTATCGAGCCTCGCTATAGGATTTGGATTCAGATCGATGCATATTAGATATGTGGAGGCGCGCGATGAGATCTGTTGTCCTTGAAGAGATCGGCTATGTGCACGGTTGATGTGATCAACGCACATGGGGATCGTTGAGGCTATGTTTTCAGAATCGATCGATGAGGTCGTGACACGATCTACCCTACCGGTCGGTCATCCGCCATCGGGTTAATAAGTGAAACGAACCGAATCGGATTCGCGATGATCGATAAGATCGGTCGATCGAGAATTCGCGTGATCGGAGTTCGATGTGATCTGTGATTTCGAAACGCCGGCGCTGCTCGCACTCGCGAGGGGCGCTGCCCTTCAACCCCGCTAACCGCTAGGGGACCGCCGCAGCGTAGCGCCGTATTTCAGACTCCACACACAAACCGTAGAATGCGATTCTATGCATAACTTTGTTTTGCAGGTTTGATGTGAATAGTATGGCTCATGTGTATGTGATGCATGTGTGTAATTTATACGTGGCTCATGTGTCATGTTTGTCACCGGCAGAGCCAAAGTGCTGTCATTATATTGTATAACGACTGCGCGGTCGACTTGTGACTCTATGTAAATTCATTACTAGTTGTAGTAGTTGGATAATAGAGATCAGGTTGGTGGCTTGGCGCCCCGGCGTGACAAACAAGATGGAGTTCGAGATGGTCATCGGAGTCGGAGCCGACCGAAGAACGCCCATGAAGGAGCCATACTATTTCACAATATGTGTTATTTTGTGATTGTTATGCTTCTTTGTTTCTATGCATGTTAGAATGATAGAATGATCCTCATGAATATCAAGCTTAATTGCCATCCCCGATGTTGCACCTTCGCACGCCAAGTACGCCTAGTAGTGGGCTCATAAAATTGTGGTGCTGCTGGGTGTCCTTGAATCAAGGGTTCGTGGTCGGACACGGACATGCACCGCATCAAAGTTAACTTGACAAGGCTATCAAACGGTTTTGGGCCTTGTGGCAAAGAAGGTTGGGAGCCGGGTATGAGATACCTTCCCGATCGGCTGTGAGTCGATAGAGATACGATTAGCAAGGAGTTGCTTACCGGATAGGTATGTTGGCTAGCAGTGATGCTAAAGCTCACTAGTCGCATGCGCTAGTCGGATCCTCGAATCACCGAGAGTTTGCGAGGGATGCCGACTTCAAGGGAGTATTTCGCTTAGGCTAGAATTACTCTACATAAACACATTGCTTAGTGATTGCATATTTTCTGTTGTAGATCAATGGCACCACCTGCTCAACCCAACTTTGCATTGAAATCAATTCGAAAAGGATAAACTGAATGGAACAAACTTTACCACCGGTATAGAAATCTGAGAATTGTTCTCAAGCACGATAAAAGGAACATGTTCTAGAGGATCCACTTCCAGAGGAACCTGCCGATAATGCTAGTGCCACAACTAAAAATGCCTACTGTAAACTCGTTGATGAATCAACGGAGATCAGCGTCTGATGTCGGCTTGTATGGAGCCCGATTTGCAACAGCATTTCAAAACGTTGAGGCTTACGATATGATCGAGAGTCTCAAGAGCATGTTTCGCATACGTGCTAGGACCGAAGGTTCAACGTCTGCGCATCCTTGATGGATTGCAAGTTGAAGGAAGGTGATCCATCGAGCCCACATGTGATCAAGATGATCGGATATGTGCAAGCTTTGGATCGCTTTGGGCTTCCCGCCTTGGATGAGCTGGCTACGATGCTGTTCTGGGTTCTCTTCCGCCCAGCTATGGGACGCTCATCTCGAACTATCATATGCATGGCATGGATAAGAAGCTCACCGAATTGCATGGGATGCTCAAGGTGGCAGAGCAGATATTAAGAAAGGCACGATCAAGTGTTGATGGTGCGAAATCGCTAAGTTCAAGAAGAGTTGGTCCAAGAAAAGGCTAAGGCAAAGGGCACGGAGATGGTAACCTCTGCCGCCATACCAAGTCTGGACCGACTCAAGACCGCTTGCTTTCACCGCAAGGAGACCGTCACCGAAGAGGAACTGTAGCAAGTGGTTTGCAGAGCATGGCAAGAAGGCCGGAAATGCTTCTTCGTGCAAAGGTACACTTGTTGCATATGTTATAGACATTTACCTTGCCGACATACCTAGTAGCTCTTGGGTATTTGATACCGGATCGGTTGTTCATATTTGCAACTCGATGCAGGGCTGGTAAGAACTAGGCGTGGGCACAAGGGGAGATTGACATCGTGGTCGGCAACAAAGCAAGAGTTGCTGCGTTGGAGGTCGGCACGATGCAGCTCCAGCTTCCTTCCGGATTCATTATGGAATTGAATAATTGTTATTACATTCCTGCACTTAGTCGAACATTATTTCTGCCTCATGTTTGATGAGTCAAGGTTATGAATTCAATTTAAAGGACAATGGTTGTTCGATATTTTGAATGGTATGTTCCACGGCTATGCACCCATTGTTGATGGGCTATTTATATTGAATCTAGAACAGAACCGTCTATAACGTGAATGTCAAGAGGCATAAGCCTAATGAGATAAACCGACATACTTCGCATTGCCGGCTTGGACACATTAGTCTGAACGCATGAAGAAGCTCCATGATGATGGGCTCCTAACTTCGTCCGACTTCGGTCGCTCGAGACATGTGAATCATGCTTGCTCGGCAAGATGACTAAGTCTCCTTTCGCAAAGAGTTGCGAGAGGGCGCCCGAGCTATTGGAACTTATACATAGTGATGTGTGTGGTCCAATGAGCACAACCGCCAGAGGTGGCTATCAAGATTTCGTGACTTTTACCGACGACTTGAGTAGATATGGATATATCTATTTGATGAGGCACAAGTCGGAGACTTTTGAAAAGTTCAAAGAGTTTCAGAACGAGGTTGAGAATCAGCTCGGCAAGACTATAAAGCTTCGCGATCCGATCGTGGAGGTGAGTACATGAGCCAGAGTTCGATGATCATCTCAAAAGTCGAGGTATAGTACTCAGCTCACACCTCCGGCACGCCACGTAGAAATGGCGGTCGAACGGAGGAATAGGACCTTGTTGGACATGGTCCGTCTATGATGAGCAAATCGGATTTACCCTTGTCATTTTGGGGATACGCCTAGAAACCGCAGCTTACACTTAATAGGGTACCATCAAAACTGTAGACAAGACACCGCATGAGATGTGGACCGAAGAGTCCCGCTTGTCTTTTCTAAAGATTTGGGGTTGTGAAGCATTTGTCAAGCGACTTATGTCGACAAGCTTACACCCAAGTCGGATAAATGCATATTCGTGGATATCCGAGGGAAACCTTGGGATATAGCTTCTACAACCGGAAGAGAACAAAGTGTTTGTTGCTCGAACGGGTTTTCCTTGAGAAAGAGTTTCTCACCGGAGGCCAATGGAGGACGGTTCGACTCAAGAAATTCGAGGACCACTGGGACGGCTCGGCCGGTGATGAGATCATACCGAGTCAATCAGGAACCCAGAGTGGAAGCGGCACCGAACCACGGAGGTCGGAAAGATTGCGCAGAGTGCGTGATGTATTGTTGCTAGAAAGCGACGAGCCGCCACGATGCGGAAGCGATGGTGAGCCCAGATTCCGAGGCATGGCTAGAGGCCATGAGATCCGAAAGTTAAAGTCCATGGATGAGAATCAAGTCCGGACTTGGTTGATCCGCCACCGGCGAATCGCCATTGGTTGCAAATGGGTCTTTAAGAAGAAAACCGATGTGGATGGAAATGTTCAGATCCACAAAGCTCGCTTGTCGCTAAAGGTTATGGACAAGTTCAAGGAATTGACTACGACGAGACTTACTCGCCGGTAGCGATGCTGAAATCGGTGAGGATCATATTAGCTATAGCTGCATATTTCGATTACGAGATATGGCGATGGATGTCAAGACGGCTTTCCTTCACGGAAATTTAACCGAGGACGGTATATGATACAGCCCGAGGGTTTTGTCGATCCGACTAGCACTAGTAAGGTATGCAAGCTCAAGAGATCCATTTATGGGTTGAAGCAAGCATCTCGGAGTTGGAACATTCGCTTTGATGAGGTCGCCACCGGTCTCGGTTTCATCAAAAGCTTAAGAGGACTCTTGTTTATACAAGAAGTTAAGGGAGCTCGATAGTGTTTTTGATCTTGTATGTGGATGACATACTACTGATCGGAAATAATGTTTCGATGTTAAACTCGGTCAAGGGATCATTGAATGGCAAGTTTTCGATGAAGGACCTTGGTGAGGCAGTCTATATTTTAGGCATTAAGATCTATAGAGATAGATCGAGGAGGCTGCTCGGCTTAAGCCGAGCACGACATAGATAAAGTGTTGAAGCGGTTCAACATGAGTGAGGCGAAGAAAGGGTTCTTGCCGCCTCACATGGTATAAGGCTAAGCGAGACTCGTAGTCCTTCGACATCCGATGAGCGAAGCAGATGAGTAGGATTCCGATGCCTCAAAGAATCGGATCCATCATGTATGCCATGATATGTACAAGGCCCGATGTTGCTTTTGCAATAAGCCTAACAAGTAGATACCAGGCCAACCTGTGAGAGTCACCGGGCAGCGGTAAAGACTATTTTGAAGTACCAAAAGGACTAAAGAGATGTTCCTAGTTTATGGAGGTGAGGAAGAGCTCGTCGTAAGGGGTTACGCCGATGCTAGTTTCCAAACCGACAGAGATGATTGTCGATCACAGTCCGGATTCGTACGCCCCGAACGGAGGAGCAAAGGTAATCGATGAGTTCCAAGCAGGATACGGTGGTTTATTCTACCACGTGTTTAATACATTGCGCTTGTGAAGCTGCAAAGGAAGGTGTTTGATCCGCATTTTCTGGATGATCTTGGTATTTTCCCAGCCTCGTGAAACCGTTGGACCTTTATTGTGATAATTCGTGCCATCGCACAAGCCAAGGAGCCGAGGAATCACCACAAGGTCGCACATAGACCGGAAATATCACCGATACGAAAGATCGTAAAGAATGGTGATGTAGAGTTATGCAAGATTCACACGGATGCAAATGTTGCAGATCCGCTGACTAAGCCGCTTCCACAACCCAAGCATGAGGGGCACGTTAGAGCTATGGGCATTCGATGTCTATTTGATTGACTCTAGTGCAAGTGGGAGATGTTGGAGATATGCCCTAGAGGCAATCATGTATGATGATATTTCCTATGTGTTTATGAATAAAGATAGTCCTTGGACATTATCAATGATGTGTATCGCAAGTACGTGACTTGTTTGTGGGACTATGCATTGTATGATGACTGTCCTAAAAGGTCCCTAGTCGAAAGGGCTGTGTGGACGCCAAGATCCGACTAGACTAGCATATGACACGGTCGATGGCTCGGTCTCACTAGCCATGGAGCATTGGATGCTAACCGGATAATATGGACTTGAAAGGTCTGGTCGGATTCGACATAGTCGGATCCGAAGTCGAGATAAGGTCCGAGTCGGACAGACCCAACTATGAGACGCAGCGATATGTCATCTGTGAGTCTCTAGTACAACATACGCTCTATGTCCTAAGACCTGAGCCGACGATGTACTGAGATGGTGATAGACTTGCTTTGGGTCGACCAAACGCTACTCCGTGATCGGGTAGTTACAAAGGTAGGTTTCGGTTTGTCCAATCCCATGCTGCGAGACATGGTCGAGCAAGATGGGATTTGCCCTCCGATCGAGAGATATACTGGGCCCTCGTGTGATCCGACCAGAACAGCATGGCTATGCGACAAGGATTATGAGATAATCCGGATAGTGGTCGGTATCACCGAACGAGAAAGAGGTCGGGTTAGCACAAGGATGACAGTCTCGCTTTGAGCCCGGCAACATATATCGTGCGGCAAAGGGAATGTAGTGTGACACGCTGTAGGCAGTGTTCGCTTAACCAGCTTCATAGTTCGCTGGTGGTCGGCACGCCTTGCTAGAGGCCGCTACCAACCGTGCAGGTCGGAGGTGATCCGAATCGTGACCAAGCCGACTTGAACCTAAGGGGTCGCGCGCTAAGGGAAGGAACCCACGAGGTCGGTTCAGAGGACACCGGTCGGATGTGATCCGAATCGACTAGGAACGTGACCGAGTAGACTTTGTTTTAGGGTCCGTGGCGAGGCCCAAGTGTTGAGCTCGCGACGGACGCCTATATAAAGTGGAGGTGCGCACACTCAAAATGTTGGAGAACGCTGGCCTCGTGGAGGCGATCGCTTTGCAGAGGTCGCTTCGCCTCGTGGAGCCACCTCCACTTGCCGCCGATCGTGTGATCGACCTAGCAGTCCGCCGCCGACGACGCCTCCCGCACGCCGGATACCGTTAGAGGCGGTGCACTTGCGCCGCCCGCTAACTCGTGACGGGATCGGACGACCGCCGCCGAGGGAGATCGAACGAGGAGGAGACGATCCACGCGACGCCGCTGCCCCAACTCTTCTTCCGCTGCACGGCATCAACTATGCTGCCTAGTGGTAACGAATCGTGATCCATCTCCGTAGCATGTTCCCGGATGTTCTGCGCCCAGAGGAATTTTTAATTTGCAACAACGCCTCGACGCACCCTACCAGAGAACCCAACACACTAGCCTCGCAAATCCACATCTGAATATATAGTTCAATCAATTTGTTCAGTAGTGTCAACAAAATACAAAACAGAATTTGTTTTGTTGTTCAGATTTGTTAGCTATTAAGACTAGATGCTTCCACCTATTTTTCTTCGGTACCACACCAGGTATCGACACTAGTTAGATCAGAACCCCAATACATGAAAGGAGAGGGTCAGTAAATCAGCTTTGCAGTTCTCTTAACATGATGGCGAAGTACACTGTAATTGACCTTGCAGTACAAGCATGTTGCAGTATAATATACATCCTAGTAAAACTAGAGGTCAATTCCTTATATAAGTTTGTTCATACATTACAACTACTATAGAAAATAGTAGTCATATATATGTAAGTATTTAAGTCAACATAAACAGATCATTCTAAGTATAAAGAAAAACATTTGATGTTTACTTATAAAATTCTTTTTCCACCCATTCCAATATGCAGAAACTGCCATCCACAATAAAATTTCCTGCTCCGAGTTTAGGGAAGGTTACTTTGGAGACACAACACAAGAACGGGTATGCAGACATGCAAGCTGACTACCACATCGACTCTGAAGACTGCATCAACATAACTACTAGCTGGAAAGATTTTGTCTCCCAGAATGGCTTTGAGGTCGGAGAAGTGGCCATGGTATTTTTCTACAAAGAAGAAGACTCCCTCAAGTTTATAATATTTGCACTCTAGGTTGTCTAATATGAAGCAAGCCATCAGTGGCATATTTCTAATGCTTTGCTTATGTTGTATGCTTTTAAAATTATGACCATTAGACATTTTGAATGATGCCTATTTAAAGTATGCAACCTCAACTGCATCATTTTATCATCCTTTTTAGACAAGTTGCTGCTGGCAGTAATGCAGTTCTCTCAAACACATAGTGTGGTCCTAAAAATAAGAAAAGCAGTCCTCTAAACAGTAACAATGGTCGAAACATTGCACTTAACATATGATGTTCAAAAACATATCTCATAGTATGCAGTTCAAAAAATTTATTATAATACAAGCATATAATGGACCATCCATTCTAATAGCAGAATAGAACATTAACCATATTGCTAATGTAGTACGAAAGTGCATATTATGAAGTCCTCTAGAACACAGAATGCAGTTTAAGAAAAGAGAAATCTCATAAGCTGCCATAACCACTGTAATGCAGCTACAACGAAGTACACTACTAACGAAAATGCAGTGTACTACAACATATGCCACAACTACAACAAAATAAAATTAAAGCAGTAGAACTCCAGACATGTGGTAGACTAACAGAGGTGTCAATTCACTAGCACTTCCATATCGAATAATACCCCCGCAAAAAATTACATGGAAGACACGGCAACTGGACGAACAACATCAGCTTTCATTTATAAATTGCAATTCAAAAAATGACAATTATACCCGCAATACAATGAATTCAACCTATAGCAACAGTAATTACAAGATTCAAACATGCATGGACGCACAAAATCCAAAAAATCAACAACAACAGAGGAGCGGACGAAGCTCACCCGCTCACACAATCAAATTAGCAGGAATTGAAAACTAACTCCTAAAAATTAACAAATTATAGAGTGAATGGACCGATTAAAACGAACGCAATCAAAGAATTCCTACTAACAAACAACATCCGAGCACAAAAAATTCGCATCCGACGCGAACACGAACGAACAGATAAAGCTCGTCCGCCAAATCCCTCGATTTGCAAGCACTCTAGCAGATTTTCCTGTAAATTAGAAAGAATAAAGGTCAAATGAGATGCAGAGACAAACTAAATCACCCTGCAACACCCGATTCGACACAGAAAACACGGGCGGAACACCAGAAAATGAAGCAGTTCTCTCGTGAAGCATTGCAGTGCCCAATGTAAAGACGATGCAGTTCGCTTCTGTTGAGCGTGCAGTGCGGAAGTGTTATCAGAATAGTTATTCTGCTAATATTAGCATAATAGACTGACTATATATATATATATATATATATATATATATATATATAGCGAGAGGGTTGTATCGAACCCCAACCCACCCCATCATTGACGTGATATAAGATTTTTTCCTCTGCGGTAACTTTTCTTTGGTCCCCCACCCCGACGGGTTATTCCCTTTTTTGGGGCTTATTTGGTTTGCAGTCGTTGACCCCGTTGCTCGGCCGGTCCTAGAGGGAGGCTGCCATGGGAGAGGGCGCCCGAGGAGGATGCGGATCGGCGGCCGGATGGACAGCTCTTCCCGGCGAGGTGAGTCATCACTCGATCGTGGAGGCACCTCCGAGGGAGCACATTGTGGCACCCGAGGTAGCTGGTGATGGGAGCGCCTACCATGGGTGAGCAGTGGCCATTTCTGCTATTTGCCTCTGTTTTATCTGGGTTTTTTTGGATTTGTTTAATACAAGTGTTCACTGAAATTTCCCAGCCGTAAGACTGCCCCAAAAACTTACGTTCCTGCCAAAATCCATACTGCGGTTCAAGATTCGCGGCCCCAGGTCGTGCGACTGGTATTTACTGCCCCACGACGTGTGAGTGGCACTGTTTCAGTTTTCAAGGGGGCGGGAGGGGATTCGCACCCGGCGGTTTCGCTCATGGACTCTCTCCAAGCTTCCACCAGCGAGAATCCGAGGACAATGAGCCTTCTCCGGTGAGCTTTTTTGTGCCTGATAATGCGCCTCCTCTAACGTCTTTCTCGACGCCATACCATGGCGTTGGAACTTCGTCTGGCAGCGGCTCAAATTTTCCGATTGGCGGCGAGAACTCCATGGTGTGCCATCCAGCGATTCACACATCCACGTTGACGCCGCCGTGTACTGTTGAACCAAGCGAGATGATGACTCCAGATTCCAGCGCAAGACATACATGTATGTTCCCACTCAATTTAGTACCCAGTGTCTGACTTTGCTGATGTACATACCTTGTTGTGCATACCTTGCTGTAAATTTCAGTATACAGTGTTTGGGGCAGGTCTGTTATTCATCTCTCTTTTGACGAATGGACATTAGTCAGTGGAAGATGCCTTGTATTTTGATTGAACTTCAGAAAATGTTGTAACTAGATAGCATTACCAGGATTCAGTTTTATTCATTCTTAGGATGTGGCGTCATTATATTGTTAGCTAGCACACTGCCGGATGGCTTCTTTCGACCATACTGTTCAAGAAAGGATCCATGGATTAACCAAGTACATAGCTAAAGACCATCTAGTGTATGCCTGAGCTTCGGGGTGGAACAGGAAATCTACCTTTCTGACCTAGATTAACCACTAGTTCAAGCATTTGAAGTTGTATATTCCTACTTCAACAGTTGCTGTTCCAAAGAAGACAAACAATTCAAGGCGCTCCTTCTACGGAACACCCCAGATAGGCCGATAGGTTCAGCTTCGACAAATGTTAAACGGACCACTCATACTAAGACTCGACACAGTAGCGATAGCAAAGTAATCGTATATATCGCAAACAGAATACTAACATTATCGGTTATAGTACAATAAGTATATGCACTAAGCTTTCAATCTTCTTTTTCTTGCCAACTTCATCGTGATAAGATAGAAATAAATTACCTTCGTAACATTTGTTTTGCCCAAATTATGGACAAGCTCAAGCTGCAGCCCGCTCAATGGTTAAAAGTTGATATCTTGACCGCCTCTCCATTTCCGCAAAAGGAGGGATACACTTCGGATTTTTGTGTCCCGCAGGTCAGCAAGGCACTATATTAGATTTTCTGCAGCATGCTAGAAGGCAGGTTCAGTTGAAATGCATACCTGCTTTTATCATCATCCGCCACAAAGAAACAAACAACACCCAAATAAAATATAATGTTCACTCAAGATTCAGACTTTCTTTCCCAGACACTTGACACATTTTTTTACCCAGTTTGCATAAACATAAAACATCACATTTGCTTAAAAACAAGATAAAAATGCCTAGTGTTATGTCCAAATCTGTAGATGTCTTCTTTTATTTTTTCGGTATTCTGTAGAAGGCCGATATGCCTAGTATTATGCTTCTTCATGAGATATATAGTCATCTTAATGGTCATTCGGATGAATGAGAAAGAGTATCTAATGTATGCAATGAATATGATATCAGGGTAACCAAGTCCGCGAAGATTTTGTCCTGAAGGAAAATATGGCTTTCGTCACCGACGAGGAAGGGTATGAATTTTATCAACAATATGCAAGATCAGCAGGTTTTGGTATTATCAAGCTCAAGCGGAAGCCGATGTCGCGTCTGTATGCATGCTCCCGGGGAGGTGCCAGTACATTTTACAAGCCTGGGGAGGAACGCAAACGTGCGAAAATGTCCAAGAAGGATAACTGTGGGGCAGCTGTTAAAATCAAGAAAAGGGGGAAAGAATGGATATATGAGAAAGTGATGTTGGAGCACAATCATAGTCTGAATCCTAATCCATCTGAATTGAAGCACATGTATTCACATAAGAACAAAGATCCTCTTATCATGGAGGTTGTTGATGATCTGCAGACCTGTGACGTCTCTCCTAATACAACAATGAATGTGTTGACCCATTTTCATGGCAACTATGAGATCATGCCAATGAATGATCGTGACTTGCGAAATAGGTAATTTTGTGACACTTCTTTCTTCAATATAGCTATCCATGAATAAAATCCATGTGGTTGTAACATATCTGTTGTTTCTTCCATGTCTTACTTCCAATATCAGAAGAGCATCCAATGTACTTAAGAAGTGAGCTGATGATGTAAAAAAACTTAGGGCCTTCTTCAATGAGTTCAGAGCACATAACAGTAAATTCTATTATGATATAGAGGATGACTCTGAGGGCGTTACAAAGAATATATTCTGGAGAACAACCGTTCAAATGCAGCGTGTCGCCCTTGTTGATTTTGTATATACTAGCAAACATCTCCCATTCTCCGGCAAGGATGTATTTGGATCCACGCTGCAGAACATCAAACTCGTACCATTCATATGTTGGCTCTATCTGCAATTTCAACTCACTTCTCCAAAATCGAGTCAACCTTTCTCATAGAGTGCAAGGTATCACCTATCCATCTGTACAAAACATTATAAAAAATCAGAGTCGGTGTAAAATAAGAGTCGGTGTAAAACTTACCATCGTGCATCTGAATTGTCTCAGTACTCTGATCGAAAATTCGGAGAATGGAAGACCACGAGCACATATTTGTATCGGGTATTTACATAGTCTGCACACTCTCTCCTGCCGAGGATCGGCCATTATGAATGAATAATATATGCTATTATTGCAATATTATATATATGCAGATCGCTCTGAGACAAAGTAAACAAATGATGAGATTTCGGACATGCAAAACAAACCAAAACGAAGGAGGCCTTTCATTCTTGCAACAAATCCGGTGTACTCAGTCTCATATGATTATTAATAGATCTATTAATAATACCAACAATTTAGGAACGGAGCTTTATCCTACTACAAAGTCAGGACTGCCTCCTTATCCCGATTTTTGCTCCCTTTTACCTGGTCTAACCACGCAGCCTTACTAACAAAAAAACACACAATAATTTTACGGGGCAACTTCTCTCTTCTGTTGTAGGCTGTAATCTTACTTCACATACATTCAAATCTTACCACAAACAGCCGCCGGATATAAAGCACTAGACCAATTCTAAGGGAAGGTAAAATTACCTCACAAGTATTTTATTCTTACGCCGCGTGGAGGCTGGTTTGACCCAATGCGTGAGTTGGCTGGGGTGAAGAATAAGAATTCTTCACCCTGGGTGACGAATAGACAATCCGATATATATATATATATATATATATATATATATATATATATATATATATATATATATATATATATATATATATATATATATATATATATATACACACACACACACATAAACACTATTCTGATCACGGGATCAGAATAATATTCTGATCACAACCTGACCTGCCCCGCTAGTATTACGTTGAACTTCCCTGTGAACTAGGTTGAACTTCCGCCAACATTTCCCAAATGGCGCTTGCGATATACCGTTGGAAAGCTATGGCATGACCCAATTTAAATTTTTGGCAAAATGTAAGCGGTTTAAGAGCAGTTTTGAAAACCATTTTTTCTTCACACAAAAAACGTGAATCGTATTTTCGATCGCATTTCTAAACCGTTTATCGGAATGAGGCATATAATATGGCGTTGGAAATCTGCTGCAAAACCGATTCTTCCACATGTTGAGAGTTTTCTCTAATTCCATATGGTTAAAGAGTAATTTGAAAAAATGTAAAATTTCGTAAACCGAACAGCTGAGTTTGTATTTTCAATGTCATTTCTAAACGGCTAATTCAATTGAGGCATATGATATGGCGTTGGAAAGCTTATGAAAATGCGCTAATTTTTTATTTTGAAAGTTTTTCTAATTTTAAAGGGTTTAAGAGTAATTTAGAAAACGGTAAAAGTCCTACCGAGTTCGTATTTTCAATCTCATTTTTTAACCGTGCGTTCGAATGCAGCAAACGATATGGTGTTGGAAAGCTTGAACAAATGCGAAACTTTTTGGTATGTATTGTTTCTCCCAATTCTTTACGGTTTTAAGTCAGTCTTGAAAATGGAGAAAAAAGTATTTTCGCCGTATTTTCTTCAAACTTTATCGGAAAGACGCAAATAATATACCATTGAAAAGCTACGAAAAATGCGAAACTTTTTCATGTTGATGGTTTTCTCTAATTCCTAGCCGTTTTCAAGTAATTGCGAAAATGGCGAGATTATTCGTTCTGCCTTTTATCGCGAAACTGATTCTTCGAAAATGCACCGCGTGAAGAACCTGAACTTCTCGGCACATGTACTTGAACTTCACTCTGTTTTTTCACGTGCTTTTTTGGCTCGCGGCTCTCCATCCACTCACCGGAATTGAGCAAGTGATATACCGATGGAAAGCTGCTGTAAACACGCAACTTTCCCGTGTTGATCATTTTTTCATACTCGCGGCGGTTTTAAAAGTTTTTCATCCGAAATTCATTCAGTGTAGTAATTGAACTTCCTGTTGTTTTCACGTTGAACTTCTTGCTGTTTTTACTCTGACGTATTGTTTAATAACGAGGAAAATCTGAGTTTTATATAATCATCGAACTTCTCCATCTTTTTAATATGGCCTTCTTGGTTTTATTTCTTAATCATTTTTTATGAATAAAAATATTTTAAGAGACCAAAACAACATTTTTGTGTGTGTTTTTGCATTGGTTTGCACATCAAACCGCGTCATCTTTAGAAATTTAACTTCTCCTTTTCTTTTTATTTTCTTTCAATATTGTTTAGCACGTCGAACCACGTCATCTTTAGAAATTGAACTTCTCCTTTCTTTTTGTTTTCTTTCAACATTGGTTTACACGTTGAACCGCGTCATCTTTAGAAATTGAACTTCTCCCTTTTTGTTTTCTTTCATGTTTAAATTTATTTTGAAGTTGCTGAGATAACACACTTGACCTTCTCGAACACAACATTTTGACCTTCGCACAACATAAATTAAAGCCAAACTTTTGACCTACAGAGCATGTATAATTTTCTCCACTTTTTCAAGAATAAGCGCTGAATCACCCCATTAGTTTGACTTGAACTTCTGCTGCACATGAATAAGCTGTTGATAACACACAACTTTCCTGCTCCATTACTTAAATTTGAACTTCTAGTTTTTTAAGAAACGCAATTTTTGTAAACTTTTTTACTTGTTCCTTTTATTCTAATTTGAACTTCCAGTTTTATAAAGGTTCAAGCACGAAGTTCACCCTTAGGCCTCGGACAGGTCGCCGCTTAGGCTTTGGCAGGTCTCGAGCAGCACGAGGTGAGTGTTCATGGTGAGGGATCCGGCAAGCACGGACCGGGCCCTTTTTCTGGTGACTTGCTGCTGCTCAAAACTCATCAGATTGATGCCATGTTGCAAGCACGGACCGGCAAGCACGAAGTTCAAGATCAGATCCAGATCAACAAACAAAATTCAGTAGCAGCACTCCTCCTAGCATTAACACAACATGTTGTGGGCAACAAACACAAACCATCGCCGGGGGGGCTCGATGAAGGAAACTAGTATGCACTAGGAAGTTCAGGGAGCAGCATCTGGCGGGGTGTGGAAGTCCAGCGGCTGGGCGCGGCAGTGGTCGTCGGCTGTGGTCACCAGTGGAAGTCCGGCAGCTGGGGGCGCCTCGGGGATGGGAGTCGGTGGTGGAGGGCGCATCGGGACCGAGCGGCCGGCAGCGGGAGGCGCCATTGGGTCGGGAAGCGCACGGGGCGAGCAGCCGGCGGCGGGAGACGCGGCTGGATCGGCGGGCGCGACGGGCTGAGCGGCGAGTGAAGGGGCTGCGGCCGGTGGCACGCGTGGATGGCGGGGTGGGGCTGGGGTGGGCTGACGGAGTCATGCGAGGATGGTGGGATGGGGTCAAGGGTGGGTGGTCGCGGCGGTGGCCGCCACGGCGGCGGGCGGCTGGCGGCGGGCTGGGGTTGGGGGGCGGGTGAGAGCGACTGGGACGGGCAAGAGGTTGCGGGCGATGGGATCGGGATTGGGTTTTTTCTCGTTCGGTGGCATTTTGGATCTCGTGAACCTCCAGTGGGCCTTATATAAGGAGCTGTGATTCAAATAACTATTCTAATCCTAAGATTAGAATAGTGTTGTCTTATATATATATATATATATATATATATATATATATATATATATATATATATATATATATATATATATATATATATATATATATATATATATATATAGTGATCCTATTCATCACCTGTAGTGCAGAATAAGTTATTCTTCACCCGAGGTAATCTTAGGATCATTTCATAATTAAATTACATTTGGAATTCAAAAGTTACATTCCTATTGATTCATTACGTAAAATTTGGCATAAAAAATAAAAATATAGGTCATAAGACAAGAAAATTTGCAGTTTATGTGTATTTTACACTATGTTTTTATGTTTGTAATTTTACATGACATAAAATATTTTTACGCATTTATTATATATTTTCTTACGGTCTATTTTTACGCCGGAAATAAGAAAAACTTATGGAACATAAAATTACGGTGTATTGATGGTAAAATAGAGGGTGAAGAATAACTATTCCTCACCTGTGGTGACGAATAGTCAATCCCTATATATATATATATATATATATATATATATATATATATATATATATATATATATATATATATATATATATATATATAGGAAAAGCAAACTTATGAAGCTACTCTAGAGGGGTTGCAATCACACACGCTCGTCTGTGTTGGGATCTGCACCCTCTTCTTTCCCTCTTTGCATTTTCCAGCTTTTAGGTGGTTGATGGATAATTCCTCTTATAGCCGAAGGTGGACCACTCGGCCTGCGTCTACTCTAGTAGTGCGCAGTAGTAGTCTGCTGGTTTGGCAGTCACGGGCATGTGACTGCAGCCACGTTCGGAGCCGGTCAAACGGTCAAAGAGTTCCTTACTCACCCCCTTCCTATCTTCTCACATACGCCATCACCCGAGCACCACAACCACTACTCACTCTTCTCATCTACATTCATCATTTATTCTTACTCTTCCTCTTCCCAAGCACCACCACCGTCCTCTATGACCCGCACGACATCGCAGCTCAGCCATCCAAGCCAGAAGCCCAAGCAGGTGCATCCCGTGTGCATCTGGACGACGGGAGGAGGAACATGGGGTGGAAGAGGAGGACGCCATGGATCTCGGACCCATGACTGCCATGGTCCAGCTACAATCTCAACGAGAGAGGACCATGAGGAAGTGGATGGTGCTTGTGGGTCTCATCCTGAGCCGAGGTTTTTTTATCTATACAACCCTTGTTTGCTCCCTTGATGTTTTAGTTGACGAAGGACGACAAGCAGCAGCGACCAGATGAGCAGGAGCCGCATCAGCTACACAAGGAAAATCTCAACTCCCACGGCCTGCTGCATCTTAATGCTTTTTTAGATTACCTAGCAATCACTTTGCTCGGCTGTGTTTTTCACGATCCGGTTGATTTAGTTTGGACTGAATCTAACTCTCTTCAGCGCTAAAGTGTAATACTGATGCATTCTCTGAAATGTTCTACTTGGTGTTTCCTAATTGAAGAAATTTCTGGACCTCTTTTGTTGTGCATGTAATTTTTTGTTGTGGTCAAAATGGTTGATGGTGATTACATTACACACAGGGATTGCTTATTTGTTGTAAGTGTCTTAGAGGGTTTTCCTAATTGAAGGTGCATGATGGCGCCTACAAATTAACTGCTTGCCTGGCCGGTTTCTTGTTTTTTTAGACAACGGCCGGTTCCTTGTTAGATCTGCTTGACAGCACAAACCGTGTATGTAGCCCATATCTCTCTGCATTTGGAGCAGCTCGGACAACCTAATACCAACATCTATGCATATTTTCTGGAAGATGCTGGCTACCATTTCTTCATATCACCATGATCTGAAATATTGGGCGAGATGTATGATGCAACCTCAGCTTCAGGTTAATGTACATAGCAAGGAAAGCTAGCTCTGGGGATTAGCTTGAGAGTGTACTTCAAAATGGCAACTCAAGTCATCGCCAAAAAAATAGCAAATGTAATTTGGACCAAAGCACCAGAAAGCCAGCAAATCAGAGAAACACTAATCAGAAACTACCGTCCACTACTAGGAAATGCAAGCACTGTGGCTAAGCTGGGCACTGCGTGAGTACCTGTCCAGCATACGATGAGTACCTGTCAGGCCCAACAAATGACGATCAACTCTCATGTACCTCGCCCAGTTGTTATCAGGTGGGACGACGGTATATAGTAACTAGGTCCATAACCGATTCTCAATGTACCACCGCATCGCTACATTACACAGAACCTTTGTTTTACGTTGTCAAAACCACACATAAACGCACGAGGGCACCTTTTCTTTGTGTATGAGAACCATTTTTCTTTCCAGCGGATGTTGCACCCACAGTCATCGCTCTACACGATGATTTTTTGTCGTAGTGGCATGGCACCTTCTAATTGTGAGCACAGCTGGGGGTGAGGACGTGTTTGCAGGCGCTCACGGCCAATCGCTCTATACGTCCTCACCCCCATCTCCCAATCCTTCCATTCCATCCCACTGACACTAGATACAAGGTGGTACAGAGAGCGCACGGAGCAACAACCAGGAAGACGCGTGAATATATACTACAAAAACCAATAGCTGGACGGTGGCGTCAGTTAGTTAGAAGTCCACACGGCTGCTTTGCATGTTTCACTTTGCTGACATGACATATTTGCGCATGCCATGCACGTCTGTTCCCTTGCAGATCGCGCATGCATGGCAGCGTCTGTTCCTTGCACATCGGCAGGCCATTACTAAATGAAGGCCAGACCCGTGTTCAACTCTTTTTGGCATCAACAGACCCGTATTCAACTCACATATACACTAAAAAAGCCAAGTCTTACCACCACTTTGAAGCGCGACAGAGCAAAAGCTACTCCTCGCAAATGGCCAGGCAGCGCACACCTTGCTAGACAAAAATGGCAGTTTTAAAACAATATACAAGTACACGGCGCTGTGGAACTTTTCACAAATATCCGAAATGAGCCGTTTCCAAATGCTTGCCGAAATGAGCTACTGCCGCACCCTGCTCATGCAAAAAGGAACAAGGTCACTTGCCCTGACGACCCCTGCAAAAGCCAGGTAGTAGGTTTCCCTTTTCAGCCACTGACTACCAAAAGGTTCGTCCCAGTTTTCCCCTACTGCCGTGGCGAAATTCAACAAATCATAAAATCAAAACCTTATCCACTCAAAAGTTGGGATCTCAAAGCAAATGAAGGGTTCTGATAACCACCATCCGAGCTAGTATGGATAGCAAATCCTATATATATATTAATCAATGATTCCAACGAAACATACATCCAATTTTTTTCACATTACGCTTCCGCTTAGGTATCGATCGCTATGAATTGGTCTACGCATATTGACATAGGCTGCACGGCTTTAAATTGTGTGCATTTAAAATGAAACGTGTGCAGAGAAGCCAGTTTCGTCATGCCAAAAGTCTTCAATCGTACGCATAAACAGTGATAAGAATTAATTGTTGTAGCATATGTAAAAAAAATTTGACAGCTACTTGTTACCAATGTGAAGCGTGCAAAGTTAAAGGTAAAAATTAAATGTGATTCTGTAAAGGTTTTAAGCACTAAATTCAGCTTTTAATGGCCTACCAAGGTAGGTGGAAAACAGTATTTATTTATTTTTATTTTTCCACGCAAATGGTAAGTCACATGAAGTTTCCGAGACCAGCCTACAAGCACAGCATCGCATGTAAAGCATAGATGTTTGCGTGGTCGTAGTTCTTTGCTCCAAAGAGGTTTGTTCTCACATGCCTGAGTAGATCAAATCCATTGCAAGCCTGCGAACGGAGTGCCAAGAAGGTTAGCTTTTCTCTTGAAGATTTATCTTTTTGACCGTCGCATGCGTCGTAATATAATTTTTTATAACCGAAGGACATGAGAACCATCCAGAAATAAGAATAGAAGCTCCTCATTCCGCACCACAGCCTTTTGGGATTCCTGGCCGTTGGATCGGGCCGCTTGATGTGTTTTTGGCCGTCCGATCGAGATCTGGAGAAGCCTGGGCCGTCGGATCTGGAGCTGGCACTGCTGGAATGGATAGTAATGGCAGCAAAATGTAAATATCATGCCCCCATCGGGGTATTTTGGTCATTTCACTCGCCGGGGTATAAAAGGGCCGGCTCTAGTGGAGGCAACCCTAGACGGCTCCCCTCCCCCGACCGCGCGCCTCCTCTCCCCCTCTCTCTCGTTCCCCTCCTCTCCCCCTCTCTCTCGTTCCCCTCCTCCGCCTCCCGCCGCCCTCTCCTCCTTCCTCCCCATCCCTCTCTCCCCGAAAGCACGCCTCCCGCCAGTGCCGCCCGCCGCCTCCTCCTCGCTCTTCCTCCTCCTGCAGCCGCCTGCCTCCCTCCCTCACTGGCTCCTAATCCGGCGATGGCGGCGGCGGCTACCGCGCCCACGCCCGTCTGCTCCCCGCAGCCATCACCTCCTTCGTCCGGCCGGCGACCCATGTCGCGCCCGTCTGCTCCGCCCGCACTCATGACGCCCCTCTCCTCTTCCTCCCGCCTCACCTCTCTCCCCCTCCTAACGCCCAAACCCTAACCCCTCGCCTGCCTGCTCCCACGGAGGGAAGGAGGAACGGCGAGGCGAGGCAAAGGTGGCGGCGTTGGGGACGAACATCCCTCCAAGAGCCTCGGTATGGATCCCTCCTCACATTTTCTTCCTTTGGTTTTTCTTCTTCTTTTTTGATGCGTGAGTGCTCGCTGTTATGTGAAGGAAAGCAAATGGGAAGCTGCTGCATGGTTCTTCGACCTCCCCGCCTCATCCTCTCTCAGATGTGCAGATGTAGATCGGCGGAGGAGGTGGATGTAGAGGAGCAGGCCAACACCCTCCCTCTTCACCACCCACCCAGCCCGGTGAGCCCCCATCTACCCTAGATCTAAATATTACCTGCCATGATTGAGACTGGTACAAGCAACTAGATTACACTTTTTCAGTTGATGAATTGTTCATCCCCGCATCGATGGCATGACATTTGTTAGCCAAACTGGTGAGACAAGCAAATTAACTGAATAACAAACCACACCAAAATAGTATTTGACAAAGCCTTTAGCGGAATAGTTGGGCATAAGTTTGGATAGTACTCCAAGTCTTTGTAGCAAAATGAGCCATGTCCAAAACTGCAGGCTGGTGTGTGTATTTTGGGTCCATAAATAATGCAGGCCGGTGTGTGTATTTCAAGTCGATGTATATTTCTAGGTCGTGTGTGTATTCCAAGAACATGTACACTGCAGATGGAGTGTACTTTAGGTCTGTATTTTTTTTTTGGAAAAGGGGGTTTTCCCCGGCCTCTGCATCAGATCGATGCATACGGCCTCTCTTATTAATGAAATAAAGAGGTTCAGAACATAAGTCTTACAAACAACTGAAAAAGGTAGCGCGTAGCTCACACGAGCAACGATCGAAAGACACAAACAGGATAAGCCACAAACCGGCTGGCATAATATGAGGTAGGTAAACTAGATGCCTATCCTATTACATGATCGCCATCCAAACCGGTTGAAGATATCCCGCAAACCGCTCTCCCACCGGACAGATCCAAGAACCAAACGCCCCGGCCTCCGTCGGAGTGAGTAAGGACCAAGCACGGATCAGCGCCAGAGTCGGAACAATACCTGCAAAAATGAGTATTTGATGTCCCGTTAAAACCAAGTCATTCCTGCAGTTCCAAATTGCCCATAATAACGCACATACTCCTACACGAATTTGTCCGGCTGTTTCGGCTCCGTCCCGAGCAACCACGCCCCAAAAGCGTGTTTACCGATCTCGTGGAATAATATTAAAGGCAATTTGCACGGTGCGCCACAATCCTTGTGCCAATGGGCAATCAAAAATAAATGTTTGATAGACTCATCCCGATCACGAAGCTACACCTAGTAGATCCCGTCCATTATGCTTAACTAGATTGTCCTTTGTAAGAATTACCTGCTTATGCACAAACCACATAAACACTTTAATCTTCAAAGGAACCTTAACGCTCAGACTACCTTGGACGAGGTATCACGGATGAATTAATGATATCAAGATACATAGACTTGACCGTGAACACCCCAGTTCTAGTTAGCTTCAATACAACCGGTCGGGCCGAGGATTTAGCTGCACCTCCATCAGCCTACGGACCAAGTGAAGCCATGCTTCCCATCTCGCCCAGCAAGCACTCTTCTAAACTGGATATTCAGGGAATCGATCGCATTATCAGTGGCCACTAGGGCATCCCTACGCTGAACAATACGATACAGCGCTGGATACCGAGAAGCGAGGCGTGTCACCCAGCCACGATCCTCCCGTAATCGCAGATCAGCTCCATTACCAACAATACATTTCGCTCGTTAAAGAAAGCGGATTTAGCCCTCATTAGCCCTTTCCGAACAAGCGAGTCTGTAGGTCTCATAGTGACTTGGGATAAAGTCTTTGAGTACAGATATTTACTCCGTAAAATCTGCGCCCAAGTTGCCTCTGCCTCGTAAGACAACTTAAACAGCCACTTACTCAGAGGCACTTATTTTGACTTCAAGATTTTCAATGCCAAGTCCTCCTTGGTCCTTTGGTCTGCAAATAATATCCCATTTGGCCAATCTATACTTCCTCTTAGATTCATCACTCTGCCGTAAGAAGCGAGAACGATAAAAGTCTAGTCTCTTCCTCACCCCAACCGGTACTTCAAGAAAGATAGCGAAACATAGGTAAACTCGTGAGCACCGAGTTAATGAGAATCAACCGCCTCCATAAGACATGAGTTTTCCTTTCCAACAACTTAGTTTCTTCTCAAATCTATCCTCGATGCTCTTCCACTCAGCATTCGTTAACTTACGATGGTGTATTGGAATGCCGAGATAAGAGAAAGGAAGAGACCCACTCACATCCGAACAATTGTGTATAAGCTTCCTGTTCGTCTTTGGCTCTACCAAAACAGAACAACTCACTTTTATGGAAATTAATCTTCAGCCCGCATAATTGTTCAAAAGGCATAATACTAGTTTCATGTTCCTCGCCTTGGCGAAATCATGTTCCATAAAAATGATTGTATCGTCGTATTGACAGGATGGATAAACCACCATCAACCGATGAGGCACCACTCCCTCCACCGACCAGCCTCTTTGGCCCTCCCAATCAGGATCGCTAACATATCAACCACAATATTGAATGAATAGGTGACATAGGATCGCCTCGTCAGCGAGACCCTTGTGTGTTCGGAAATAGTGGCCTATGTCATCATTGACCTTAATGCCAACGCTACCTTTTTGCGTGAACGTTTCCACTTGATGCCTCCAGCGCCATCAAAACCCTTCATTCTTAAAGCTTGCCGGAGGAACGCCATTTGACTTTATCATAAGCCTTCTCAAATCCACTTTGAAAATAACCCCATCTAGTTTTTTCGTATGAATTTCATGAAGCGTTTCATGTAGGACCACAACCCCTCTAGGATGTTCCTATCCGCATGAAAGCCGCTTATGGTTGTTGAACAACAGCGTGCTTATCTCGAGTCAGCCTTATCGCACCAACCTTGGTAAAATTTTGAAGTCGACATTGAGCAAGCAGATAGGCGAAATTGTTCAATTTTGACGGCATCGCTTTCTTAGGCAACAACGTTATCGTGCCAAAATTCAGTTGGAACAGCTGCAAGTGTCCCGAGAACAAATCATGGAACATTGGCATCAGGTCCCTTTGATAATATGCCAACACTTCTTGTAAAACTCAGCGGAAACCATCCGCCCCGCGCCTTTATTACCTTTCATCTTGGCAATAGCCTCGAAAACTTCCTTTTCCGAGAAAGGGGCTGTTAACACATCGTTCTCCATCAAGAAAGTTGAGGGATATCGCTGACCCTAGACTCATCCAGGATACACTACTCTCCTCCGGTGGTCCAAACAACCTTTGTAGTATTCAGAATGTATGTTTTCAGGTTGTCTTGGCCAACTATTGTACCCTCCTCTTGCTCCAGTGGAATATCCTCTTCTTCCTATGCTTGCCATTAGCAATCATGTGGAAGAACTGTGTTTGCATCCCCTGACAACTTTTCTCACCTTTGCCCGTAATGCCCACTTTAATTCTTCCTCCGGAGCAATTCCTTCAGCCTCATCTCAGCCTCATGCTTAATATGAAGCTCGAGGGTGCCGAACCGTAGTTTCGCTTTTACATCTAATGTTTTTATAAGTGAAAGGAGCCGCTCCTTCTCAACCTTATACATTCCACCTAGATGTTTAGCCCACCCACGAAGGAAGCTACGGAGATTCCTAATCTTGTTCGCCACCGCCAATGGCACTTCTACCTCCTACCTCTTTAGCCCATTCTCCGCAATAAGATCCAAAATCCTTCTCTTTCAAACCACGCCATCTCGAACGAGAAGACATTTTTGTTGCCCGAGTATGTAGCCCCGCCGAATCAAGCAACAACGGCGCAGATCGAGATCCCAGCGAGTGAGCGCTGAACAGCTACCACGGGAAACTTCGCTCCCAAGCAACACTAGCGTAACCCGATCCAACTTCTCGTGACGTTGGATTAGGCATTGCATTAGCCCACGTGAACTTCCTACCAAAGCTCAATTTCTCTCAAATCTAAGCTTTCAATAATGGTATTAAACATAAATGACCATCTCCCATCGAAATTGTCATTATTCTTTTCATCGCGTCTCCTAATTATGTTGAAATCCCCCAACCAGAATTGGAAGCTGCTCGCACCCACATACTCTAACAAGGTCTGCCAGAAATCTGGTTTGAACTCGGACTGCGCTGCCCGTGACACCGCCACCAAAGCCCACCAAAACCATCCTGTTTGGACCGCACCTGAACTTAACAGCAAAATCCCCATGACCACACTTCAACTTCAAGAGAGTCACATCTAACACCCAAGAAGATTCCCCGACCTGCCTCTAGGCGGTAGACAATGCCACCAAACTCGATTCCTCCCGACAAAGTATTGAGAAATTGAGGTGAGAAATTTGCTCTACCCGCTTCCGACAGTAAGCAATAAAGTCCAAACCATGCTCAATAGATGCCTCCGCAAGGAACCTCCTTTAGCCAAGTCCTTAAGACCTCTGCTATTCCAAAAGATCCCTTTCATATTTCATCATGAAATTTTTTAGTCAGACTGAATCCTAGCACTCCTACGGACCACCGACATCGGGTAAGTTTTATGCTTCCACTTGCGCTTAGGGCTGGACGTACCCTCCGGTCCATCGTGACTCAGAATCGATGGATTATCTACTAACGTCCCGATATTCTCATCGCCCTCCTCCTGCTCCACGGAGGCGGTGCTAGATCATTACAAAAATTCTCAAGTACTCGAACTCCCAAGGCATCAATCTCAGAGTCATTCATAGGTTTGACCGCAGCTAATTTATTTAATTACTTCTAAAGCCCTCTCGGCTTCTAGATCAAGCAAATCGTTAATGTAATTAGTAACTTCACCCTCATCTCTACCAAGTGAAATTCCTAACTGTTGTGCCTTATCCATAATTTGATCATGCGAGAAATGCAAAATAGTATTGGAAGTGTTAACAGACATACCAGTAGTGACTTGACGTCACGGCTTGGCCGCCCTCGCGGCACAGCGCAGCTGCATGTCGTCCACCTCCGGATGGCTCTGAGCCGACAACTCATACGTCGACCTCAGCTGCCTGGTCCGAATCCCGCCAAACCTAATGACCTCCTCCCAAGAATTTATCCGCGAGCGACCACTGTCACTCCCGACATCCACCCGGTCGCCACTGGTGAGCGCGCCGAGTCCAGCACTGGGGAGGAGAAGGCCACCTGCCCCTTCCCCCCATCCACCCCGGACCGCCTGTCCGGAGTGCACGCCGCCATCTCGAACATGGCGCCCCCCTCGGGCACCGAGGCCGACGGGGCCGTAGAGGCCACCGCCCCACGCCTCCCGCCAAACCTGCGCATCCGCCAGAGGTGGTCGCCCAGCCACAAAGCGAAGCGAGAGATGGCTCCCCAACCGGAGGATGAGAGGGGGCCTCCAAAGAACCCCGATCCGGACTCCCAGATGAGGTCAGACCACCCGCCTGCACCACAGCCACGTCACCACACGCTGATGTAGACGAGTCAATATCCAAGCTCGCGGGCCCACCGGAGCCCTCCACATCCGTATTCGCAAAATCCAACGGCGTAAAGAAAACTCAATCTCCTCACCCGACTCCACCCGCCACTCCACAGTCTCGGAGGAGCGGAAGCTGGACCAAAGGAACCAAAACGCAGAGTGGTGGTCGGCACGATACTCCAGCGCCGCCCCACCTCCTGTTGCCCTACTTGTCGGCTCCGCCTCTTGGCCACCTCACCGATGTAATCATCGGCCATCTTTTCCTTACCCGCAGATCATCATCACCTTCACTCATGTCATCACCAAGTGGCACTGGAGCCTCTGCGAAGAGACTATCATCCTCAAACTGAATCTCAAGAGTGTAAACCTTCCTCGAAAGGCCCACTTAACCATGTCGGGTACATAGTCGATGTCCGAATCTTCGACCAACAAAGTGAGCTATCCCATGAGCTCTAGTGAAATCCATATCAACACGCCGGTCTTACCAACCATAATACCGAGACTAGCCACCACCGTGGCATCCCGCAACTTCGCACGGAGCCCCAAAAGCGCAACCAGGCTCGGATAAGGGGTGTACCACAGGCTCAACCAGCTTCCACTGTGGAACTCAAGTATGGCCTCAGCATACCGGGACCTTACACATCCCAAAACTCAGCAACATGAGATCCTCCACAGATGGGAACTGAACCACGAAAGTGTTGGTCTCCACCGACAAGCTCCCAATGGAAGGCACCGTGCCAGCTCCCCGAGACGCTGAATGATCTCGAGCCTCGGACACTTGCCCTCTCGCCACTTTCACTATCCCAGTTGTCGATCAGTGCTCCTCCCGAGGAACCTCCGTCTCGGTCCGGTGACTCAAAAAAGTGAGTTCGAACAAAAAACACCATAAGTCATGAGGCTCGGTCTCGCCCCGCACCATCGGACATACTCGCACACATGTGCAAAGCTTACCACAAGAATCACAAAGAACCGCCACACACTCAGCAATGAAATGTCCCTTATCGCCACATCTATAACAGAGCATTCTCTCTTTTTCTTAGCAAACTTAGCAGCCCTGCCAACCTCGGATCTGTCGAGCCGTCCACGACATAGCTCGAGTCTCGGCGTCGACCGAACCTCCACAAATGCCGCCTTCGTCACAACCTCCATCGCTGCAACCCAAGTCGACTCTCAAGACTAGCATCGACGACCGCCTCAACTGTAGTTTGATGTTGTCTTGACGGTATCGACCCTCGGCCTCCTCGCCCACGATAGCCACGAAACCCGCCTCATTATGATTAGCTGGCCCGCCGCCTTCGACAAAACCACCAGACGGCCCCAAGAAAGGCCGCCACCAACCATCACTCTGCCAGCATATCCCGTCCGCCACCAGAGCGAGGATCCCGGTGCTGTCCTCACCATATGCATTGTAACCGCTATCACCCCACCGTCCTCGAGGTACCACTCGAACATCCGCCTAGCTCGAACCGGAGGTGGCTGAGCTCTTTGTAACATCAAGCGCCGCCGCATTGCCGACATGCCTAGCCACAAATAGCGGCGGTCTAGCTCCCACCGCACCACGTAGGGCTGGGCATGGGCACCAGGCGGCCTAGCGAAACACCGCGCCCGCAGCAACTCCAGGTCGCCGGCGGCCTAGGAGCACCACGGCCCGCCGCCACCGGTTAGATCGGCGGACCGCCGCGACACCGCTGCCCGCAGTTTGGCGACGGCAACCGCAGACGCTGGTCGCCGCAGCACGCCCGCAGCATGGTTCGCTCGGGTGGAGGCGCGCCACCACGCCAGCCACCAGCGGCACGCCGGTGCCGCCGCCACCATTGCCCGCAGTGGTGCCGCCGCCGCCGCGACCAGCAGCCGCTGGCTGCGCCATCCTCATGACCCGCCGCCGCCGGAGGAGCCCAGCCGCCGTGTTCGAAGAGTCCTCGTCCCCGCCATCGGTCGAAGGGTAGGTATACGAAAGCCCTCCCTCCGCCGCGATCGAGAAAACGAGGACGCCCGCCTGCATGCGAACCCTATGTCGAACTGATTGCGTGCATGGGGTGTAGACTTGGGCTGCGAAATGCACTGGCCTCATACCCATCGGTTCGTAGCCCAACGTCAACATTGGCGGTTCACTCGTAACCGCCCACCCACCGATGACCGATCTCACAGCCCAGCAAGCCGCTTCAAACGGGCGATCCTGTGATCGCGATCTGAGCGCATCGGTCGATCGCCGGGCGCCGCACCGTGGCGCCGACGACCGCCAGCCTTCTTAGTTCTCACAACCTTCCATGAATCCTCGGTGATAAAATCGGATAGAACGAAGTTTAGGCGACATACCGCGGATGGGTCCCTTCCACGGCCGTGGCGCGCAGCCGCCGAGGTTCGCTTGTGAACTACTCGCGGAGGATCTCGCTTCTGTCTTCCGTCGAAGCCCTTGACGCGCCGGATCATCGAGTGGCACCACCCCATCCACGATCGCCGCAACCTCATCTTCCAAGTACCCAGGATGAAAAGCCTCACAAATGATCGACGACGGCGTCGGCGAGTACTCCGCGAGTCACCGCATCGTCATTGTCGCCCTCGCCGGGTCGAGGAGGGCCCAAAAACGGCTGCCAACACGCCCCGCCCCGGAAAGAGCCACCGGCGACGCCGTTGTGGTGGCCGCCGTTGTGGTGTACTTTAGGTCTGTATATACTGCGAGTCCATATGTGTGCAAAGGGGATATGTATTTCATTGGCTGAATTAGCATGTCCAATTTATTCTTAATTCAATTTGCCTTCCTTCCACAAAATTTCTATGTAGTAGTGGTTGTATTGGAAACGTCTCCTTCCAAAAAGTACATGAGGTACGTGGTTCTAAAATCCACACAGCCAAGCCATGAGTAGCCTTCAAGTAGCAACATGTTATGTTTATAAATTTATTTGAGAGAGCATGTGTTTTGGGATTTATACTTCACCATGACCTTTTACTATGTATCTGCAACCATAGCGTCTATCGTCATTACCTTGCCATATACAAACAATCTATGGAGTTTTGCAAAAAAAAAAAAGTGAAACATATAATAATCAATGATGATTATGATATGATTACTGGATCAGTAATGCAGAGCAGGTAAAGACAGGAAGTTCAGAAATCGTTGCTCTGTAATGATAATATTCTTAGATTATTTCAGTCTTATTGTTTTGGAGTGTGCCACTTCTGCGTTTTTTTAATTTGATGCCACTTCAGTAAATTAAACAATGATGTCTCCAATGCATATGCTACTTCTTTACTTTAAACTATAGCATGTGTTTTTAGTTTCACTGATTTTGCATTATGAAAGTCTCACTCACCAATTCTGCTCGATCTCTTCCTCCTTGGCGCTCGGCAGGAGGAGCTCAGGCTGCCACCACATAAAGGGAGAGGAAGCCAAAACGAATCTATCCCGCCTTATTGTCCATGACCCGACGACAGACAGCTACTTCGAGCCTAAGTGAGCAGCCGCCGGCCCTGCATTTGGAGCCTAGGTAACCAAGTTTGTGTCTACTTCTATGATTAGTTTCTTATATGCTTCATGGTCTTTGTGGGAAACACAGCATGATGCCTTGCTGGTTCATGAGCAAGGCCTTTTGGGACAGATCTCTCTATATCGTTAAAAGAAAGCAACTATTGTTGTTCGGTTGGAGCAGATTGTGTGGGTTACTGATCCCATATACGAGTGTATAGCAGACACAAAAAACTTTAGTTGATTTACCTTTTAACCTAAATTTATTTAGGAAACTTATACTAACCTTTATTCTCAGTTAGTTGCATCAGCCTGCATGTATTTCAGCTAGTTTTTTTTAGCATTGAAGACAGTAGAAGAGACTTCTACTGTTTTTTATGTAAATCAACCTGGACTAATCCATTTTGAATCGAAGCCGAGAAGGGGACATGTCATGCTCTGTTTCACTCGTGTGAAACTCAAGATTTGATAGTAGCACATAAATCATGATTTGACAAACAGTTAAATTCCTATATTTTAGTATATCTTATTATCTTTTTTATTTCTGTTCCTGAACTGAACTTTGGCCTTTTCTACAAAATTATAAGAGCAATGATGGTTCAGACAAATGATTATGGTTGCTTATTTATTTTCTTGGTGTTAGATTACTAATGTAGAGAAATATAATTATATGATTTTACCATTACTATCAGGTGAGGAAGTGATAGGTTCGGAAAATGACAATAGTTACCTATCTCTCATTCTCATCTCTACTGTATTCATGTAAATGCCCATGTATTTTTCCGTTATTATCAGTTGATATGTTCTTCATTGCACAAAAATCATTCTTACCATACTATCAGATATTATTAGCACATGCACTTTTGAGGGAAATTGGGACAGCACTATCTCTCGGTCTTTTGCCCAGAAATCTTTAGAGTACATTATCTTTCATCTTTCTGATTATAAATTGTTGGAATTTCTTATGCTTTCAGTGATGCAACTTGATGTTTTATTGTTGCCTTTTGAGGGAAATGGGGATGGCACTATCTTTCAGTCTTCCTAATTAGATATAAGCAACTGCTTACCCACACCGTATAACTTTGGTTTGCTCCCTCACTACAGCGTTACTCTGTTCCATACACTAAGAAGCGTGAAGTGTGCCGGTTTCCACTCATGTTGCTGCTCTGCCTGGAGGCGTCGTCGTCGACTGGAGGAGTGTCGAATCATCGTCCTTGAGTTCGTGCACTTTATTCCTTTTGAGTCCTTGAGTTCGTGCATTCATATATTACAAGCTAAATAATGTTTGCCATTCCTTTTGGCCACTTATAGTTGTAACTAGAAGCATGGATGATCTGTGATGCTGGCAATTGTCATATTGCACCCTTTTAATTATAGCACAATATATCACATTTATGGTAAATTTAGCTAAGCTTGTGCCTACCCTTTTAGTAGTCAATATGGTTCAGATGCAGTATTTTTTTATTTCCTTTTCTTTTTTTGCTTTCAGCACACATATGGCATTAAAGTTCTTTATCATATATGTAGGCAAAGTAGTTGTGTCACTTACTGATGCTCTTATGGTACACAGTATACTATTAAGTTGTTGGGCCCAGAACAGGAAGAGTAATCCTCTTCCAAGGTTAATTTTGTGCCTACTTCTCTATGTACATAACTCATGATTTGACAAATAGTTAAGTTCCCTATATTTTAGTATTTCTTTCTCTTTCGCTTTCTCTTTCCTATTTATGGTTCTGGAACAAAACTTCTATCCTTTTCTACAAAATTGGAACAGGAAATAATGTTGACAAATCATTATAACTGCTTATTTATTTTCTTGGTGTTAGATTACTAATGTGGAGAACTATAATTTTTATTGATGGTCACTTGATGGAGCTGAGCATCATGTAGGGTCATTAGAATTCATATATGAATCAACATATTCTTCTGCTGCTAATTAGCATGTTTGGTCTATTTAGTTTCAAACATATCTATTATTCACAAGGCGCCTGCCTACTTTCATAATGATGTTATAACATTAGGTGTTAGGTCATTATAAGTCGTAGATGGATCAACGTGTTCTTCCTCTTCTAATTAGCATGTTTGGTCTATTTATTTCAAACATATCTATTATTCGCGAAGGTTCCTGCCTACTTCCATAATGATGTTATCCCATAGTTAGATTGGTGTCTAAAACTGAGGCCCCTCTTAACTCCATTTCTCTGCAGTAAATGAAGCCCAGAGGTGGAGGGATTTGGATGATCTGTAGTCAAAGGATACCATCAAGCAAGCGGACGCACAAGGAGGGTCGCCCTGGAGTAGAGATAGAGGACGTTTTGCATCTCCCTCTGACCTGAAGCCCACCTTGGCATGGATGTGACCAGTGTTGATCCCCAACATTGGCAAGCATTGTAAGGTCCCTCTTCTTATGTTTCTGGTACAAATATACCACATATATGTTCATATGCAGATGGTAAAGATCGACACCGGCGGTTATTTTACTTAGTTGTAGATACTACTGAATAGTTTGTTTAAAATTATGATAGTTTAAAAGAAGTATTATGGTGTAGTGCAGTAATAATTTTTACTTAAAATTGCAGACCTTGCATCATTTTTTGGTTGTGTATGTGGGCAGTGCGTTCGAGTAGATCTGGAACAATTTGAAGGGTTTCCTCGACACAAAATCTTCAGCCAAGGTTTACTTAAGCACCTTGAATTATGTATAGAAGTTTCAAATTGTAATTGTTTCAGGTTCTTCGCCACATTATGTATGCTTTTTAAAAAAAAAATTAATAATTGGACCTATTTGCTATGTGGAACATGTAGCATTTACTTGATCACAATCTAATTCAATTTTTGAGCACCGTCTTTTGGCTCTTGGTTTCAACATATGTAGTATCGCTTAGTCATTTTCTTGACACGACACTTTAGGCAACGGCTCAGGCTTCTTGAGCCATTTTCTATTTATTGTCGATACATCTTCCAAAATAAACGAACAATGTTTCCTCCATATATGAATGACACAATGACACTATGAATTTTTTCCTGTCAACTGATCATCCTAAGCCTCATCATGTATTCTTTTTTTTTTTTGCGGGATAAGCCTCATCCTGTATTCAATACATTTATGTTCCATTGCTAACTAACGTTCATTTGTGATGTCTTCCTCGGGATGGAAATGTTCCTTGGCACCATGACGAACATCAACGGAGGAACAACCTTTTTATTTTATTTTCTGTTCCATCTACTGTATTGTTGCTGCCACAAAGATTTACCTAGACATGGAGCCATCATGATGTGTTTAAAAATGATTACATTATCCTTTTTCTAACCTGATGGTGTTAGAAACATCTTAGTATTCAAGCAGGTTTAGTACGTTGTCTATTAATTCCATTATGTAAAAAAATCACTGATCATCGCTTGACAGAAAATATTTTGATATGCCATCATGTGCATGGGCGAAGAACCTGGATGTTATTTACATGTTTTGGATCATGGATGATTGTTTTGAATGAAAAAAATATCAGATAAAAGAAAGCATGTGATAATGCTGATAGATTGAAACTTTGGTTCTTTTTCACAGGCCCACTTGGATCCTGCCTTTCCAATCTGCATGAATCTTCCTAATTCAGAAAGGCCTTCAAACCTCGATGCTTCTAAATTTGTGTGAGCTAAATGATAATTTTTGCAACACCCAAAACTATACGCTGCCTTATAGTTTCAGAATGATACTGAACTTATCGGTGCTTTGCTCCTATTACATGTGAATGTTTCTTCCTTTTATTTTGTTATATCCTGTTTGAATACATACGCTAAACTTGATTTTCTACTAAATTGAGCATTCACTACTTGGCCATAGCATTGTGACCGGCACCCTCGCGCCAAGGCGCGTTTCCGATCTAGTCTACCATGGAGGAAGAAGGTGCGAGAGCTAGCTGGAGGATATGAACGGCTCTTGATGGTATGATATGCAGTAGTGAGGAAGCTGCAAGCTGCAGGTTTTTTATAACTGACGAGAAGAGGAAAATGATCGTTGTAGTGAGGATTGAGCCGTTGCGAGGAAGAGAGGAGCGTGTGCATTAACTTCATTTGGGTGGTTGGGAGTTGGTAAATGAGAGGGCGTGAAGGATGGGAGGACATCCATTTGTGTGGACTTGGACAGAAAACGCGTGCACTTTATAGACGATATACCAAACAGTACAAAGGAATACTAGAAGTGAAAAGGTGTGAATACGAAGCAGCTAATATAGCGAGTGGGAATCCCGATACTAGTGGATGGGATGGATTACAGTGAGCGTAGTCGCCGAGAGCTCCTATGCAATTTCGTTATATGACCATGCTACTTACACATAATGTAAGGTGTGGTATACAAAAGTTATCATGTTGGTGGTGCGTTAGTTATCATGGCGGTGATGAAGAATTTACCACGGGAAAAGTTTATGTGTTAGGTTTAATAGGTGAAACAAAGAGTTTTTCTGTGCTAACATATTAAAGGCAAAACATGTCAAAAACCGTATTTTCCTTATCTTGTTCAACAATGAGTCGTAGGTGAGGTGGTCAGCTCCCTTTATTGATTACCTGTAGACCAGAGATCAAATCTCAATGCAAGCATTATTTTTTCCCTGAAAATCGGGGAGGCGCGTGGGGCCGTAACTGACGACTACGAAAATTAGGAAGGCACCAACGGGTGCGCGCGATAAAATTGGGAGGACGTGCGGGAAAACTAAAGAAGGAAGGAAATCGGGAGGGCGGAGTGGGTGCGCGCGATCGGATCTGACGACGCTAGATGCATGTGGTAGTTTTTGCAATCTGCCACACGGTTGCCACATACATATTTCGATACATATAATCCGAATGTCTGGAAGATATAGTGGTCCTATATATATTTAGATCTACATTTTTACATATGTTTTTTTCTGAGAAATCTCCCCGACTTTATTGATTCGCAATGATGTTCATAGATACAAGATTTGGGTCATGAGGGACACCCAACCAAACATGTCTACCTATGTCTAAATTACAAGCAAATTTGGCGAGATTGTGAGCCTCGAAATTATGATTTCTACGCTCATGCACAAAACTATAGGAAAGAAAACAAGAACTACGAGCCATTATTTCATGTATGATAGCTGCATGAGGACCCCTAGTCCCCATGTTGATGTCGTTAATGACCCCTTGGCAATCTAAGGCCACCGTCAAACTCTGAATAGCGAGATCCTCGGCTAAAGATAGCGCTTCCCTGCAGGCATATGTTTCGAGAACCACCGGGTCCGTGATACCCCGGTAAACAATTGCCGACGATCCAAGGTAGGTTCCATCGCTGTTTCGGCAAACAGTTGCAACCACCCTCCTCGTCCACCTCTCACTATGGCTCCATCGACATTCAACTCCATCCTTCCCTGCGTTGGAGGTAACCACATATTCGGTTGTGCTTGGATTACTCTCGGTGCAACAACCCTTGCCCTGCTTACTGTAATTTGGTCTAGTTCAGCTATGAAGGTGTTCACGAACCCAATAGTTTGTTGCGGGCTTTGAAAAATCCCTTCATAAACAGCTTTCCTTCTTGCAAACCACATTGCCCATAATGTAACAACCATTTTTGTGACGCTCTTGTGGTCTAACAATTTAGATAGCTCGAATAGTCTCGACTTGGCGCTAGAATCTTGCAACTCTGACATCTTAGAAACGAGTTCATCATCGGCCAGAGCCCACACACACCTTGACATGGAGCACGAAAGCAAAGCCTGCCTCCATGAATCTTCGGCACCACACAATGGGCATGCATTCTGAGTAGCCTAAAAATACAATCCAATAGGCCTAAAAATCAGCCTAACAGGTTGAAAATGTGCAGCCCAGAGTGCTAAACGGGCCAGCATGCCGGCCTGTTAACTAAATAGGCCGTGCACAGGCCTAGAAGCGCAGACGTGGGCGACACGCAGACGGCCTGCTTTCTAAACGTGCCTCCGTGGCTGTGTCGGGCCTGGCACGATTAGCTTTGGGTCGGGCCGGCCCTTTTGGCCAGGTCTGCTGCCATCTCCCACAGCACAACACCACTCGAGCTCCGCCTCAGTTCCCAATTCCTTTGTTCGGTCTCTGGATTGATCTGCAAGTCAACACCTCATTCTTCCGGTCAAGGTCTGGCAACACGCAGCAGAGCGCCGCTTCTGCTCGCCGCTCCATGTTGATGTCGTTAATGACCCCTTGGCAATCTAAGGCCACCGTGAAGCTTTGAATAGCGAGATCCTCAGCTAAAGATAGCGCTTCCCTGCAGGCATATGTTTCGAGAACCACCGGGTCCGTGATATCCCGGTAAACAATCGCCGACGATCCAGGGTAGGTTCCATCGCTGTTTCGGCAAACAACTGCAGCCACCCTCCTCGTCCACCTCTCGCTATGGCTCCATCCACATTCAACTCCATCCTTCCATGCGTTGGAGGTAACCACATATTCGGTTGTGCTTGGATTACTCTCGGTGCAGCAACCCTTTCCCGACTTACTGTAATTTGGTCCAGTTCAGCTATGAAGGTGTTCACGAACCCAATAGTTTGCTGCAGGCTTTGAAAAATCCCTTCATAAACAGCTTTCCTTTTTGCAAACCGCATTGCCCATAATGTAACAGCCATTTTTGTGAAGCTCTTATGGTCTAACAATTTAGATAGCTCGAACAGTCACAACTTGGCGCTAGAATCTTGCAGCTCTGACATCTTAGAAATGAGTTCATCATTGGCAAGAGCCCACACACACCTTGACATGGAGCACGAAAGCAAAGCGTGCCTCCATGAATCTTCGGCACCACACAATAGGCATGCATTCTAAGTAGCCTAAAAATACAATCCAATAGGCCTAAAAATCAGCCTAAGAGGCTGAAAATGTGCAGCCCAGCGTGCTAAACGGGCAAGCATGCCGGCCTGTTAACTAAATAGGCCGTGCCTGGGCCTAGAGGCGCAGCACGTGGGCCGGCACGGTACGGCCCGCTTTCTAAACGTGCCTCCGTGGCCGTGTCGTGCCTGGCACGATTAGCTTTGGGCCGGGCCGGCCCTTTTGGCCAGGTCTGCTCCCACAGCACAGCACGACTCGAGCTCCGCCTCAGTTCCCAATTCCTCTGTTCGGTCTCTGGATTGATCTGCAAGTCAACACCTCAGTCTTCCGGTCAAGGTCTGGCAACACGCAGCAGTGCGCCGCTTCTGCTCGCCGCTCCGACCTCTGCATGGGCGCCGCGGCAGGGAAGGCCGTCGAAGACCTGGCTTCTGCTGCTGATGGGACACAACGCGAGCGGAGGACCGGCTCGCCGTCGCTGAGCGCGTCATCCTCGAGTTCGAGCGCCGCCGCGCATCCTGCGACGGCACCAACGTCGGCATATGGGACGCGCAGGCGCAGGCGACCTGCATCAACTCATGACCCGCCCAGTCCATAGCCCATACCACTTGCACCGTCCGCCCGGCAGGCCACCGTCGATCTGCTTGTCGCTGTTGCCAACGCGAGGCAGGACAATCGATCTTGACGCGCGGGTTAAGACTCAAGATGAGACGAGAATCCACCTGCTGTCACCGGAACGATCGCTCCCTTCTCCTTGTAGTCCTTCTAAGTAAACTTCTGAATCACTGCATGAAAAACATGCCACTTCCCACAGGCCTTGCAGATTATAAGTCGGCATTGCTATTGCGGATATCGAAGATCTTCGTGTATAGCTTTTGGATCAAAGTCCAGCATTTCATATCGCCTTCGCGTATACCAGTAGAAAATACAACTAAATTATGGGACTCATGCATAGTCAATGAAACTACAAAAGGAAGTCCGAAACTGCCACAAAAGTTCAGAGTTAAATGATCAACAATTACAGAGTTTGCACTAAAAAGACAACTAGTACTACAATCTGTAAATTGTCATCGTTTGTACTGTAAAAAAGGTTAGAGAGAAAAGTTAATGAGGATGAGTCACATAAACCAATTCAGATCACTCCCTCCCCAACACTGGCAATGCTCACTAGATCTTTATAAACCTGGGTACTTGTTTGGGATAAAAATAACAGAAGGGATTTCAGAAAGGGGTTCAAAACATATAACATTGGATGGTTAGATTCAATTTAACCTCTTGTACCTCTTGTACATGTGTGAATTAAGGAGTAGCAAGCACAGGAACAGCAAAATTCAGAGATGACAGAAAATCAAGGCACAAATTACACAGAACCATGAAGCTAAAATATAACTATTTAAATCAAGGCACTGTTAAAAAAGACAACATAGTTCAGTAAAGTCATGAAAATAAATACTGCAGAATTTAGAGACCACTTAGTACTGTAAATTCAGTTAGCAACAAGGCAGACAAATTGCACTTAGATTTCAAAGAAAATATAACTAATCCACACTGTAAATCATCAACATTGACAGTGTAATAACTGTATACTCCACACTATAAATAGACAGAACATTTTTTTTGCCACAACTTGAATCTGCTCTGCAACTTATGAATTGTAGTTGTTCTGCAGATTATCACGAGGAGTGAAACAATTTTGATTTACAAACATAGTTACTCCTACTACTTATCTGCGGTTGCCCAGATCATGATTGCATCATGCTTGCTTATCTGAGACTAATACAAAAAGAGAAGAGCAGTTTTAAACAGAGCAGAAGAAGTACTAGTGCAGGAACGAATGCAAGGTTCAGAAAATCCATCACAGGAGCAAGAAGAAGAACAACAGTTTTAGTAGCTTGCATGAACAAGTGGAGCAAATTGCTCAGAGATACATCCGTGGCGATCGTACATGGACGAACTAATACATCAGCCAGTGAGTATCCTCGTATACACTTTGGAAAGAACTTCAAAATCAGATTTAATAGACACTTGCAGGCGAGAAGAAGTTGCTGTGCCCTCCAGCGTGAAGATTGGCCGCGGCATTGCACCTCTTCTCCTTCTCGAGCGCCTCTTCGGCCTTCCACGCTGCTTCAAATGGATCGAAGGAGCACGGCTGCGGTTTGGACAAGTGGTCCTGTCCCTGAAGCGATGGAGCGTCAAGATCCGACGCGGCATTGTACGTCTTCTCCTTGTCAGCATCATGGAAGGCAGGGTCATCGGACTGCAGCATACCCTCCAGCACGCCTTGGTCCAAGGCATCCAGGTACAGAGGTTCCTGTTGGCCCATCTCCACGCCAGTGTTGGCTCCAGTGACCGGCTCAACTTCAATTGGGTCGTCTTCCATCATTCTCATTAGTTCTTCAAGATCAAAACCATCTTCGTCCCCATCCGGCAAATTGGAAATAGGCTCCAATGGCTCAAAGACATCCTCTTCAAATGTGCCCCTTGCAATGCTTGAGCCAGCTTCAGGAACAATCTGTTGTTGGCTGTAATGCTTGACAGAGTGAGCTTGAGCTTGTTGCTGCTTATTATGTGTGGAAGAAGCAACGTCAGAGTGGTTGGATGCTGTAGTGGACTCGGATGATGCTCTGGTTGCATCATCATACATGAAGAACGACGGTGTGGCAGGTGCCGGGACGGGGACGGCACCGCGCATCCTCTTCTTGGCGCGCGGCGGATGAGGCTCGGAAGCGGCAGCGGGCGCTGGCCTCTTCTGCGCGGGGCGAATAGCTCCCATGCGACGTCGTTGGTGTGAATTGTCTCTGATGAGACGTAGTTGGTTGTAATAGCTCGTATGCGACATCTGCGTTGGAAAAAATAGCTCCCATGCGACACTGCTGCCTAATCCAAAGACACATGTTTAAAACTCGAATCAGGTGAGCGGGACCCACAGCATGGGACCCACTAACTTATCCAACTCAGCATTGGTCAGGTGAGCGGGACCCACGGCGTGGGACCCACTAACTTATCCAAGTCAGCATTGGTACAAGAGGACACCGAGCCGTGCCCCGAGCCGTGCAGCACCCGAGCCCATCCTCCCCCCTTCCCGACCGTTGTTCTTCTTCTTCTCCGGCGACGACGGGCAGCAACGCCGTTCCGGGCAGCGACCTAGCAATGTCGAGCTCCGCTTCAGCCTCCCGCCGATCATGGCCGCGCTATGGCGTAGTGCCCATGACAAGGTGCCCTGCATGCCCACGTATCGCACCCCTGAAGCGGCTAGTCACAACGACCGACAAGAATGGCAACCTTGGGCGGGAATTCGTGAAATGCGAGAGCAAACCAGAGCAGGGAAAGGTGAGATTTTACTTCTCAATATGCCAATTTTGGTTTTTGTCTCCCAATTTCAAATTTGCCCATTTTCCCCCTCCCTATTTGGGATTTAGGGTTCATCTTTCCGATTTCAGAAATTGAAGCAATGCACCCATTTTAAGTGGCTAGATGAGTACATAGAGCGGATTCAACTGGAGAGTGCATCAGGGGAGCTCAATTTACCGTTGGAGGCGGAGAAGTTGGGCAAGTTTGGATCGGGCGCATTTGGATCTGGCAATTCCATTGGGGGCGCCCGCCCTTCCATGGGTGCTACTGTGGGGATGCAGGAGTGACTACAGAGTGAAGAAGCTGAACAAGCAGATGAAGAAACTCATCGAATTGCAGAAGCAGGGCAATTTGATGGGGCTGATGGCCGGACTTTTTTATGTTTATGTAATTACTCTCGCATTTGTTTATGTGATGATAATTAGTCGTAAGTGAATAGATTGGGCATCATTTGTAATCGTAATGATATGTACATTTGAATAAAAGTGTTGCGCTATACGAATTCGGCATGTCTTCTCCACTCTGTTTTGTTTTTTCAGTTCTTCAGTTCGTCATCAGTTTCAGTGGTAGAGGGAGAACAGGAAAAAAAAAGGTTTGTCCACAGTTGCCCGAAAAGGCCCGGCCCATATAGAAGTTAGGCAGGGCCGAATAGAACATATCCAGGCCCATTGATAAAAGAAGTGTAGCTAGTGCAAAAAAAAGTGCAAACGGTCATTGACATCGATATATCTTTTTGGCTTTAGGTTATTTCACAAATGTTAAGTTTCATGTCTTCACCTTTTTTTAGATAACTCATCTGGTAATTATTTGAGCAATTTTTATGCATAAGCTATCGTGTCCGATTGTAGGGGCCCGTGTTGTTTCGGCTAAAACAAAATGTTGGTTCTAGTTTATTTCAACCAAGGTTGGTTCTAGTCTTTGTGAACCAAAAAAGTTGCAATTGTTTGGTTCTAGTTTATTTCAACCAAGCACCATTTTTTAATATTTTTTCTGACTTGTTCTATGGTGTTTTCAAAGTTTTTACTCGTGTGTTTCAACCGAAAAGGTTGTGCCCTCTCAAAAAAGGAGACATCTAGTGTGCCCTAGTAGCATCTCCTTACAACATAGAGGGCATCCCTTACAACATATAGTGCATAAAACATAAAAGGAGATAATTAACTAGACATGTGCTAACAACAACTTATATGATTGGATCATGTTTAAGTGCATTTTTAGTACACATGGCCACATAAATAAAATGCAATGGAGAAACTTTAGGACCGAAAAAACATATAGATAGATAGAGGGCATCGGTACCCTATTAGCATAGATAGATAGAACATATAGAGGGCATCCCCACTACATATAGTTCATAAAACATGAAAGTAAAATAATTAAAACTAGATATATAGAAGACACGGGCACACACGCCCGAACCAACACAAACACAAACTAGATAGATAGAAGACTCAGACTTGAACAACTCCTTGGCCCTCCTTCTTGCCACTCCTTGGCCCCTCCTCCTTGGGCCCCTCACTGCTGCTCTCCCGGCATCTGGTAGGGGAGGGTGTGCATGCCGTTGGGGGTGAGGGAAGATGTTGTGGAAGTTGGTGAAGATGTTGTAGGTCGTGAACGCGATAAACTCGCATCCACACTGAACACCTCCCGAGGAGGTGGTGAGCGTCGTGGGGTTAGTGAAGGTGACGTGAGGCCGATGACGATGCCGTTGGGCCCGGCGTTGCCATCGTCTCGCTCGTGGAGGTGGAACATGGGCGGAGTGCCCGGAGGGAGGTGGCGGTAGCGGCTTGGAGGAAGAAGCGAGCCAACTCTCTAGGGCCCCTCCACCTAGAGATGGCCCACACCTCGAGCTATTCTCGACGACGACTCCGGCGGTACTGCCTCTCCGACGACGGTCTGAGGGCGACGTAGGTAGGGCCGTTGAACTGCATGGTGGCTCGAGTGGTGGATTTGGCTCGAAAAGAAGAAGGGGAGGAGGCTTGAGAGATGAGTGTGAGAGGATGAGGAAATGGTGCCCTTTTATAGCCGCGTTGCAGCCATGGTCAATGTGTACACGGTGCCCCTTCTCGATCGTTTTCTCTTCTCCGTTCGACTGGCCTAAGTAATTGCGGGCATTAATTCAAAAACGGCGGCGAGCATCCAAAGAGGCACGGCGGCACAGCGAGATGCATCGTTTGTGCACTTGCATCGGCGGTGACGCCGCGTGGGAAACATGCCCGCTCATCCGCGTGACACTCGAAAAAGGAGCTGCACCACCGACGCATCCGTCTCGCTCAAACATGCATTTATTAAAATAGCTTAGATGCGACGTGCGTACCTATACGCTGCGGCCCTGCCGTGCTTTATCATCGATGCGCGCATGCAATCCCGCATGCAAATGGCTAGGTGTTCACGAGCAAAGAATAGCTAGGCTGCGACGTTGCATGGCATGCATGGGACAGGGATGGCCCAGATGTCATTGACCCTCTCGCATGCAGCCCATCCCCTCTCGACGGCCGGCGCGCGCGCACGCCAGACTCTGCCGGGCCCGATCCGCCGCCCAATGGTCACTTAGATGCTCCCCGCTCAACGTTATCTGCTCGTCGAGAGAAAAACGGTGGCCAATCAGATTGAGCCCACGGATCGCCTCATGAATCCTTCTAGAAGGCCTATCCGACGGCCGCAGCTTGGCGTTAGGGTTAGATCGACGGTGGGCGTTTGGCGCTAGGGTTACATGGGGTTTGGAGGCAGTCAACGGGTTTTGAAAGGTTTGACCGAACATTCAAATGTGTATAACTAATTCAAAAAATCTAAAAAATGAAAAACCTGATATAGCCTTTTTATGTTACATAGTTATGATATAAAATGATAAAGTTGATCTAATGATCTTTGCATAAAAAACCTTCACAAATTGGACTATCTCAACCGAGGTTGCATAGAGTTCAAAGGAGTGAGAAGAGGGTTTGAGGTTTTGAAAATGCAAAAAATCAAAACATCACCTTAGCTTCATTTTAGAGTGACTAAGGAGGATCTGAAGTTATTTTTGCATTTTAAATTTTTAAACTTGTTTTATTGCTGACTTTGTATTAAAGGGTGTTTTTTTCAAAAATAAATTAAATAATATGAATACTTATTCAAAAAAATGTGAGACTTTGTATTGATCCTATATAGGTATAATATAAGCTAATAAAATCTTTTTTGGGTGATTTTGAGAAGGTCGAAAAAAACTTGCTTAGAAATGGGGCCGTTTTCCCTTACTTTGGAGCCTGTTTGGACAATATTTTCAGTGACTATGAGTTGGACTTCACAAAAAGGGTTGGATTTATGAACTAAAGTGCATAGTAGTACATAAAACGATGCAACATCACAGAACAAACAAATGAACTCAAAAAATATTAAAGATAGGTTCAAATTTGAATGTCGGTTCAAATTTGAATTTTATTTCAAGTCAAATCAACATCATAGCACATAAGTTTTCACATGAAAGAACATAAGTTTTCACATCAAATGACAACAAACTTAAGTTTTCACATCAAATTTGAATGATTTCGCTCTATTTCTTTTGCTTCTTTCTACCACTCGATTTCTTCTGCTTTTTTCCACCGTTTGGTTCCACGGAGCATAGTTTGTTGATGCTGATGCTCTTGCTTTTGGCCCTTGCAAACTCCACTAGGCCCCTCAACTTTTGGGGCCCCAACTTTTACTGACTATGTCCCACTTCTTCAGCTTTGCACTTCGCAGATTGAGTAGATGGCACACATTGTTCAACTACTTCAGTTTGCAACTCAACACTTAGCAAAGACAACCTCCAAACATGGCAACACAGTTGTCAAAGCAAATTCGATGGCAGCACAACAGCTTGCTTCATCTGCAACAGTTTCAGATTGCCCTAGCGTCTGCAAAACAGATTCAAGATGCATCACATCGTCCAAAACAGAAACACTTAGCTCATGTTCAGCAAGAATAGCTTCAGTTAGCTCCATATCTTTGTCACCAAACATTATCTCGCTTAGTGCTCTTCCTTCTATAGCCATTGAGTCTTGCTTTTTCATCGGCCAGCATTGTTCAACAACAAGAGGTGGGGCTTTTTCTGCACGCTTCCTCCTAAAAAATAAAGCATTTGACTTGGTTAGATACTAGAACAAGTAGCAAAATCAAAAACTTGCAAAAACAGTAACATAAACATACTTTGGCCTCCGAGGAGTGTAGATGCACTTGGATGAACCAATTCTGTGCCCAAGTACCTCACACAACTTGCACCTATTTTTGTTACCTTTTTGAGCCCTTTTGGGCTTATCATTCTTTTCCTTTTCCTTTTTCCCCTTCTTACTACAACCACCTTGAAGGAAATATGCCCTAGAGGCAATAATAAAGTTATTATTTATTTCCTTATATCTTGATAAATGTTTATTATTCATGCTAGAATTGTATTAACCGGAAACATAATACATGTGTGAATACATAGACAAACAGAGTGTCACTAGTATGCCTCTACTTGACTAGCTCGTTAATCAAAGATGGTTATGTTTCCTAACCATAGACATGAGTTGTCATTTGATTAACGGGATCACATCATTAGGAGAATGATCTGATTGACATGACCCATTCCGTTAGCCTAGCACTTGATCGCTTAGTATGTTGCTATTGCTTTCTTCATGACTTATACATGTTCCTGTAACTATGAGATTATGCAACTCCGCTTACGGAGGAACACTTTGGTGCTACCAAACGTCACAACGTAATCGGGTGATTATAAAGGAGTACTACAGGTGTCTCCAAAGGTACATGTTGGGTTGGCGATTTGAGATTAGGTTTTGTCACTCCGATTGTCTGGAGAGGTATCTCTGGGCCCTCTCGGTAAATGCACATCACTATAAGCCTTGCAAGCAATGTAGCTAATGAGTTAGTTACGGAATGATGCATTACGTAACGAGTAAAGAGACTTGCCGGTAACGAGATTGAACTAGGTATTGGATACCGACGATCAAATCTCGGGCAAGTAACATACCGATGACAAAGGAACAAAGTATGTTGTTATGCGGTTTGACCGATAAAGATCTTCGAGAATATGTAGGAGCCAATATGGGCATCCAGGTTCCGCTATTGGTTATTGACCGAGAATGGTTCTAGGTCATGTCTACATAGTTCTCGAACCCGTAGGGTCCGCACGCTTAAGGTTTCGATGACAGTTATATTATGAGTTTATGAGTTTTGATGTACCGAGGGAGTTCGGAGTCCCGGATGAGATCGGGGACATGACGAGGAGTCTCGAAATGGTCGAGACGTAAAGATCGATATATTGGACGACTATATTCGGAGTTCGGAAAGGTTCCGAATGATTCAGGTATTTTTCGAGTACCGGAGAGTTACGGAATTCACCGGGAGAAGTATTGGGCCTTATTGGGCCCTGCGGAAAGAGAGAGGGGCTGCCTAGGGCAGGCCGCGCGCCTCAAGGCCTAGTCCGAATTGGACTAGGGGAGGGGCCGCACCTTCTTCCTTTCCCTTCCTTCTCTCCTACTCCTACTAGGAAAGGAGGAGTCCTACTCCCGGTGGGAGTAGGACTCCCCTTGGTGCGCCTCCTCCTTGGCCGCCACCTCCTCCTTGCTCCTTTATATACGGGGGCGGGGGCACCCCATGACACACAAGTTGATCTACGGATCGCTCCTTAGCCGTGTCGGTGCCCTCCTCCACCATATTCCACTTCGTCATATCGTCATGAGCTTAGGCGAAGCCCTGCGCCGGAGAAGTCATATCGTCGCGAGCTTAGGCGAAGCCCTGCGTCGGTGGAGCATCATCATCGCCACCACGCCGTCGGTTGACGGAACTCATCCCCGACACTTTGCTGGATCGGAGTCCGGGATCGCCATCGAGCTGAACGTGTGCGAACTCGGAGGTGCCGTGACGCTCGGTGCTTGGATCGGTCGGATCGTGAAGACGACGACTACATCAACCGCGTTGTTATAACGCTTCGCTTTCGGTCTCACGAGGGTACGTGGACATACACTCTCCCCTCTCGTTGCTATGCCATCACCATGGTCTTGAGTGTGCGTGAAATTTTTGAAATTACTACGCTCCCCAACAAAGGCATCCGAGCCTGGTTTTATGCGTTGATGTCATGTGCACGAGTAGAACACAAGTGAGTTGTGGGCGATATAAGTCATACCGCTTACCAGCATGTCATACTTTGGTTCGGGCGGTATTGTGAGATGAAGCGCCCGGACCGACATTACGCCAGACGCTTACGCGAGACTGGTTTCACCGCTTCAAGCACTAGTTGCTTAAAGGTGACCGGCGGTGTCGCTTTCTCTCACTTTAGTTGAACCGAGTGTGGCTACGCCCGGTCCTTGCGAAGGTTAAAACAGCACCAACTTGACAAACTATCGCTGTGGTTTTGATGCGTAGGTAAGAACGGTTCTTGCTCAGCCCGTAGCAGCCACGTAAAACTTGCAACAACAAAGTAGAGGACGCCTAACTTGTTTTTGCAGGCATGTTGTGATGTGATGTGGTCAAGACGTGATGCTATATTTTATTGTATGAGATGATCATGTTTTGTAACCGAAGTTATCGGCAATCGGCAGGAGCCATATGGTTGTCGCTTATTGTATGAAATGCAACGCCATGTAATTGCTTTACTTTATCACTAAGCAGTAGCGATAGTCGAGAAGCAATAGTTGGCGAGACGACAACGATGCTACGATGGAGATCAAGGTGTCGCGCGGTGACGATGGTGATCATGACGGTGCTTGGCGATGGAGATCACAAGCACAAGATGATGATGACCATATCATATCACTTATATTGATTACATGTGATGTTTATCCTTTATGCATCTTATCTTGCTTTGATTGACGGTAGCATTATAAGATGATCTCTCACTAAAATTATCAAGAAGTGTTCTCCCGAGTATGCACCGCTGCCAAAGTTCAGTAGTACCCGCACACCACGTGATGATCGGGTGTGATAAGTTCTACGTCCATCTACAACGGGTGCAAAACAGTTGCACACGCGAATACTCAGGTTAAACTTGACGAGCCTAGCATATAACAGATATGGCCTCGAACACGGAGACCGAAAGGTCGAGCGTGAATCATATAGTAGATATGATCAACATAGTGATGTTCACCATTGAAACTACTCCATCTCACGTGATGATCGGACATGGTTTAGTTGATTTGGATCACGTGATCACTTAAGATGACTAGAGATGTCACTAAGTGGGAGTTTTATATAATATGATTAATTGAACTTAAATTTATCATGAACGTAGTCCCGTAGTATTTTGCAAATTATGTTGTAGATCAATAGCTCGCGTTGTTGCTTCCCTATGCTTTTATATGTTTGTTTTGATATGTTCCTAGAGAAAATTATGTTGAAAATGTTAGTAGCAATGATGCGGATTAGATCCGTGATCTGAGGTTTATCCTCATTGCTGCACGTAAGAATTATGTCCTTAATGCACCGCTAGGTGACAGACCTATTACAGAGCAAATGCGACGTTATGAACGCTTTGGCTAGCTCAATATGATGACTACTTGATAGTTTAGTGCACCATACTTAACGGCTTAGAATCGGGACTTCAAAGACGTTTTGAACGTCATGGACCATATGAGATGTTCCAGGAGTTGAAGTTAATATTTCAAGTAAATACCCGAGTTGAGAGATATGAAGTCTCCAACAAAGTTCTAAAGCTAAAAGATGGAGGAGAATCGCTCAATTAGTGAGCATGTGCTCAGATTGTCAGGTACTTCAATCGCTTGAATCAAGTGGGAGTTAATCTTCCGGATAAGATAGTGATTGACAGAATTCTCTAGTCATCATCACTAAGTTACTAGAACTTCGTGATGAACTATAGTATGCAAGGGATGACGAAAACGATTCCCGAGCTCTTCATGATGTTGAAATCGACGAAGGTAGAAATCAAGAAAAGACCATCAAGTGTTGATGATTGACAGGACCACTAGTTTCAAGAGAAGGGCAAAGGGAAAGAAAGGAACTTCAAGTGGAAAGACAAGCAAGTTGTCACTCCCATGAAGAAGCCCAAAGCTGGACCATAGCCTGAAACCGAGTGTTTACACCGCAAAGGAAATGGTCACCGAAGCGGAAATGCCCTGAATATTTGGTGGATAAGAAGGATGGCAAAGTGAACAAGGGTATATTTGATATACAGATTATTGATGTGTGCATTACTAGTGTTTATAGTAGCCCCGAGTATTTGATACTTGTTCGGTTGTTGAGATTAGTAACTCAAACAGAGTTACAGAATAAACAGAGACTAGTTGAAGGGAAGTGACGATGAGTGTTGGAAGTAGTTCCAAGATTGATATGATCATCATCGCACACTCCCTATACTCTCGGGATTAGTGTTGAACCTAAATAAATGTTATTTGGCGCTTATGCTTGAGCATGAATATGATTTGATCATGTTTATTGCAATACGGTTATTCATGTAAGTTAGAGAATAATTATTGTTCTGCTTACATGAATAAAACCTTCTATGGTCATACACCCAATGAAAATGGTTTGTTGGATCTCGATCGTGTGATACACATATTCATAATATTGAAACCAAAAGATGTAAAGTTAATAATGATAGTGCGACTTATTTGTGGCACTGCCGTTTAGGTCATATTGGTGTAAAGCGCATGAAGAAACTCCATACTGATGGGCTTTTGGAATCACTTAATTATGAATCACTTGGTACTTGCGAACCGTGCCTCATGGGCAAAATGACTAAAACTCCATTCTTCAGAAAAATGGAACAAGCTACTGACTTATTGGAAATAATACATACCGATGTATGCGATCCAATGAGTGTTGATGCTCGTGGCAAGTATCGTTATTTTCTGACCTTCACAAGATGATTTGAGCAGATATGGGTATATCTACTTGATGAAACATAAGTCTGAAATAATTGAAAGGTTCAAAGAATTTCAGAGTGAAGTGGAAAAATCATCGTAACATTTCTGCGATCTGATCACGGAGACAAATATTTGAGTTACGAGTTTGGCCTTCAATTAAAACAATGTGGAATAGTTTCACAGCTCACGCCACCGGAACACCACAACGTTATGGTGTGTTCGAACGTCAGAATCAAGACTTTATTTTGATATGGTGCGATCAATGATGTCTCTTACCGATTTACCAATATCGCTTTTGGGGTTATGCATTAGAGACAACTGCATTCACGCTTAATAGGGCACCATCTAAATCTGTTGAGATGACACCGTATGAACTATGGTTTAGCAATAAACCTAAGCTGTCGTTTCTTAAAAGTTTGGAGTTGTGATGCTTATGTGAAAAGTTTTCAACTGATAAGCTCGAACCCAAATCGAGAAGTGCGTCTTCATAGAATACCCAAAAGAAAATGTTGGGTACACCTCCTATCACAGATCCGAAGGCAAGTTTTTCGTTGCTAAGATGGATCCTTTCTAGAGAAGAAGTTTCTCTCGAAAGAAGTGAGTGGGAGGAAAGTAGAACTTGATGAGGTAATTGTACCTTCTCCCTTATTGGAAAGTAGTTCATCACGAAATCAGTTCCATGATTCTTACACCAATTAGTGAGGAAGTTAAATGATGATGATCATAAAACTTCAGATCAAAGTTGCTACCAAACCTCGTAGGTCTTCCAGAGTAAGATCCACACCAGAGTGGTACGGTAATCATGTTCTGGAAGTCATGTTACTAGACCATGATGAACCTACGAACTATGAGGAAGCGATGATGAGCCCAGATTCCGCGAAATGGCTTGAGGCCATGAAATCTGAGATAGGATCCATGTATGAGAACAAAGTATGGACTTTGATTGACTTGCTCTATGATCAGCAAGCCATGTTAAATAAATGGATCTTCAAGAGGAAGATGGACACTGATAGTAGTGTTACTATCTACAAAGCTAGACTTGTCGAAAAAGGTTTTAGACAAAGTTCAAGATGTTGAATACAATGAGATTTTCTCACTTGTATCGATGCTTAAAAGTCTGTCCGAATCATGTTAGCAATTGCCACATTTTATGAAATCTGGCAAATGGATGTCAAAACTACATTCTTTAATGGATTTATTAAAGAAGAGTTGTATATGATGCAACTAGAAGGTTTTGTCAATCCTAAAGGAGCTAACAAAATGTGCAAGCTCCAGCGATCCATCAATGGACTAGTGCAAGCATCTCGGAGTTGGAACATACGCTTTGATGTGTTGATCAAAGCATATGATTTTATCTGAGACTTTTGGAAAGGCCTGTATTTACAAGAAAGTGAGTAGGAGCACTACAAGATTTCGATAAGTATATGTGAATGACATATTGTTGATCGGAAATAACGTAGAATTATTCTGCAAAGCATAAAGGAGTATTTGAAAGGAGTTTTTCAAAGAAGGACCTCGGTGAAGCTGCTTATATATTGAGCATCAAGATCTATAGAGATAGATCAAAGACGCTTGATAAGTTTTTCAATGAATACATACCTTGACAAGATTTTGAAGTAGTTCAAAATGGAACAGTCAAAGAAAGAGTTCTTGCCTGTGTTACAAGGTGTGAGATTGAGTAAGACTCAAAACCCGACCACGACAGAAGATAGAAAGAGAATGAAAGTCATTCCCTATGCATCAGCCATAGGTTCTATAAAGTATGTCATGTTGTGTACCAGATCTATTGCATATTCTACCACTAAGATTGGCAAGGGAGTGCAATAGTGATCTAGGAGTAGATCAATGGACAGCGGTCAAAATTATCCTTAGTAGAATAAGGATATGTTTCTCGATTATGGAAGTGAAAAAGGTTCGTCAGTAAAGGGTTACGCCGATGCAAGTTTTAACACTAATCTAGATGACTCGAGTCTCAATCTGGATACATATTGAAAGTGGGAGCAATTAGCTAGAGTAGCTCCGTGCGAGCATTGTAGACATAGAAATTTGCAAAATACTTATGGCTCAATGTGATGAATCTGCTGACTAAAATTATCTCACAAGCAAAACATGATCACACCTTAGTACTCTTTGGGTGTTAATCACATAGCGATGCGAACTAGATTATGACTCTAGTAAACCCTTTGGGTGTTGGTCACATGTCGATGTGAACTATGGGTGTTAACCACATATAGATGTGAACTATTGATGTTAAATCACATGGCGATGTGAACTAGATTATTGACTCTAGTGCAAGTGGGAGACTGAAGGAAATATGCCCTAGAGGCAATAATAAAGTTATTATTTATTTCCTTATATCATGATAAATGTTTATTATTCATGCTAGAATTGTATTAACCGAAACATAATACATGTGTGAATACATAGACAAACAGAGTGTCACTAGTATGCCTCTACTTGACTAGCTCGTTAATCAAAGATGGTTATGTTTCCTAACCATAGACATGAGTTGTCATTTGATTAACGGGATCACATCATTAGGAGAATGATCTGATTGACATGACCCATTCCGTTAGCCTAGCACTTGATCGCTTAGTATGTTGCTATTGCTTTCTTCATGACTTAGACATGTTCCTGTAACTATGAGATTATGCAACTCCGCCACGGAGGAACACTTTGGTGCTACCAAACGTCACAACGTAATCGGGTGATTATAAAGGAGTACTACAGTGTCTCCAAAGGTACATGTTGGGTTGGCGATTTGAGATTAGGTTTTGTCACTCCGATTGTCGGAGAGGTATCTCTGGCCCTCTCGGTAAATGCACATCACTATAAGCCTTGCAAGCAATGTAGCTAATGAGTTAGTTACGGAATGATGCATTACGTAACGAGTAAAGAGACTTGCCGATAACGAGATTGAACTAGGTATTGGATACCGACGATCAAATCTCGGGCAAGTAACATACCGATGACAAAGGGAACAAAGTATGTTGTTATGCGGTTTGACCGATAAAGATCTTCGAGAATATGTAGGAGCCAATATGGGCATCCAGGTTCCGCTATTGGTTATTGACCGAGAATGGTTCTAGGTCATGTCTACATAGTTCTCGAACCCGTAGGGTCCGCACGCTTAAGGTTTCGGCGATGCTTATATTATGAGTTTATGAGTTTTGATGTACCAAGGAGTTCGGAGTCCCGGATGAGATCGGGACATGACGAGGAGTCTCAAATGGTCGAGACGTAAAGATCGATATATTGGACGACTATATTCGAGTTCGGAAAGGTTCCAATGATTCGGTATTTTTCGAGTACCGGAGAGTTACGGAATTCACGGGAGAAGTATTGGGCCTTATTGGGCCCTGCGGAAAGAGAGAGGGCTGCCTAGGGCAGGCCGCGCTTCCAAGGCCTAGTCCGAATTGGACTAGGGAGGGGCCGCACCCCTTCTTCCTTTCCCCTTCCTTCTCTCCTACTCCTACTAGGAAAGGAGGAGTCCTACTCCCGGTGGGAGTAGGACTCCCCCCTTGGTGTGCCTCCTCCCTTGGCCGGTCACCTCCTCCTTGCTCCTTTATATACGGGGCAGGGGCACCCCATGACACACAAGTTGATCTACGGATCGTTCCTTAGCCGTGTCGGTGCCCTCCTCCACCATATTCCACTTCGGTCATATCGTCATGAGCTTAGGCGAAGCCCTGCTACCGGAGAAGTCATATCGTCATGGAGCTTAGGCGAAGCCCCGCGTCGGTGGAGCATCATCATCGTCCTGCACGCCGTCGTGTCGACGGAACTCATCCCGACACTTTGCTGGATCGGAGTCCGGGATCGCCATCGAGCTGAACGTGTGCAGAACTCGGAGGTGCCGTACGTTCGGTGCTTGGATCGGTCGGATCGTGAAGACGTACGACTACATCAACCGCGTTGTTATAACGCATCCGCTTTCGGTCTACGAGGGTACGTGGACATACACTCTCCCCTCTCATTGCTATGCCATCACCATGGTCTTGAGTGTGCGTAGGAAATTTTTTAAAATTACTACGTTCCCCAACACACCTTTCTCAAACCAAGCTTTGAATCTGCTCTGTTTAGGCCTCCCAACCTTTCTTCTAGTGACAGGGGGACACAAGGTAAATTCTATTTCCACCTCAGGCCACTGAGATTGGTCAGTCAGTGCAGGAATTGGACTTGCATATGCAGCTTTGAATTTTTGTACTGAATAATACTCATGCAAATATGGGTGCATATTTAACCTGGGTTTAGATGCCAAAAAAAAATATGGAATGCTCACATGGTTTTCCAGTGTGTTGCCACTCTTGGCAAGTGCACTCATGCAACTCAAGATTTACCACATGCCTCTTGCCACTCTTTGTATCTCTAACTTCAGCAGCCCACAAGGAAGATTACTCAATGATAGATGTGAAAGATTTCTACTCCTGTTGACCACCTGTTGTACCATTGCTTTGAAGCTTGTCCCTTCCAAAATATTAGCAATTTTTCCTCTTAACTCCCACAAACGCATGATCATGATCCTTATTTGATCCACCATGTCATGCACAGGCAAGTCTTTCAAATCCTTCACTTTGTTGTTAAAACTTTCTGCCAAGTTGTTATTGATATGATCACATTTTATGGCAGTATTAAAACCTGATCTATACCACAACAGAGAATGGTGGGTGTTCAACCATGAAGCAAATTCATTATCACTACATGATGCCAATATCTTACCAAGGTGATAGGAATGTGTCTGTCTGGTGTGGGATCTTGCTGCTGGCCACATGCGCCCAAATTCATCTCCTCTGATTTTTTTTACCAGATTCATCCATATATGTCCAAAGCACTCCCTCTGCTCAGCATGGGGGAAAACATTTTTTACTGCATTTTCCAACCCTTTACATGCATCCGTGTGGATGGCCAAAGGAGAAACTAGCCCTATGCATCTTTTCGCTTGCATCATGAACCATATCCATGATGCCTCTGCCTTTGATTGAAACATTCCTATTGCAATTGGGAACATCCAGTTGTGTCCATCTAGAGCATTGCATGCAGCCAACTGACCATTCCACTTTCCACCAAAAAGATGAGTCTATGCTCAAATATGGACGACAACCTGCTTTGAATCCATCTATGCAAGGCTTCAAACACATAAAAACTTGCTGAATAAAACCTTGCCATCCTCTCTTACCTCTCAGATCTATCTCCACCACACTCCCGGTGACCTCTTCTCCACCTCTGCTTTAAAACTATACAACATCCTAAATGTATTTGCCCAGTCACCATACAATGATTTCATGGCCCTTTGTTTTGCTTTCCACACTGTGGTATATTGCAGCTGGATGGGGTACAGCTTCTCCAAGTCAACTTTAAGCCTCTTTGCAGTAGTGTTTGGAGTCTTGGCTAAAATAGGAGTAATCTTCTCTGTAACCCAAAGCTGTGATGTCATCTTTGAAACTCTCTGTGAAGTGGTCATACATGTATGCTGGTGTGGTATTTAATTTACCTCATCTGTATTTCCATCAGGTTGTAGTCCGGCGCATAAGTACCATTTGCAAGGATTGCCACCACCATCATAACCTTTGCACCGAGCATAAAATTTCTTTCGATCAGTCCACATAGTCTTGGCATCAAACTCTTTTTCACTGCATAGGTCCTTAAAGACATCCTAAACTCCTTCATGCTTGGCCACAACTTTCCCACCTCAATAACTGGGTTCTCTTTGTCATACAAACAAACCAGCTCATTATCATCTGCATCATCCACATCATCTGCAGCCTCTCTCATCAGCTGTTCTTCATCCTCATTTGCATTTCTAGGGCCTGTGTTACCTTCAGCAGCAAAGAACTGTCATCCTTCTCCTTATCTTTGTCATCAACTTGAATGCCAAACATTTCGCCATATCAATGTCGATATTGGTGTAATGACCAAATCTGTTTTTCATTCAACTCTACTACATTCCAGTCAACAACAATCTTCCTAGCACCATGGGTTCCTTCCTCTCCATCTGCATCAATCCTCAGTATCTTCAGCTACTACTACAATCGGTTCACCAACAATGCCAACATTTTCTTTTATGAAACCCACTCATCATCTTCCATCTGTGCAGCCATCTTTGATGGCACATAACCAACTCGAATGAGTTTGCAGATCAATTAGCTCTGCATAAAATGTTACTTGTTTGCTTGCCCACCCTTCTTGCTGATCAATTTCAGCAACCATGGATTCTCCATCTTCAATTCTCACATATTCACCATTATAGTTATCAAACGCTGCGTAGATACCTCTTGTTCGGACCCCAAACAATACTCTCCCAATTCTCTCCACCAAATTGCCCACAGCCTTCTCCTTCATGCTCTCCAATTCCTGGAGATCAACATCTGCAAATTCGACATCCAACCTCACGGTGGTATCTCTATCAATCTCTTGGACACTGCCATCACTGATCTTGGCTTTACAGGGAAAAAATTCCACTATAATTGCGAATGTGGTGGCAGAACCTGAACCTCCCCTGTTTTGTCAATGGCAGGCAGCGCGGCAGTCACTACCAAATCGAGTTCGATTCTAAATGGGTCGCCAAGAAAAGAGGGTGGCATTACCGATTTGAAGCACTGTCTCCTCGCTCCATCTCATCCAGCCTCGCCCATCTCCTATCCAATCGAGATTCTAAAACGCCAAGCAACAGGGCAGCATGAGGCCACAGATTTATCCAAAATTCAGTGGAATGGGAGTAGTGTTTGGAAAATACTCACTCGCAATAGCCGCTGCAGAGATAGGCGCTCCACCACCGGGCCGCGGAGAAGAAACAACCCCCGGATCCAATGGAGCCCGATTCTAAATCGCCAAGAAACAGAGGGCAGCATGAGGCCACAGATCCCCCAAAATTCTGGGGAGTGGGACTAGGGTTTCGGGCTCACCTCGTAATAGGTCCACCACCGCGGAGAAGAAACCGCTGCCGGAGAAGATGCTTACGGCGGCGCCGCCGTCCAGCTCGGGCGAGTCGAGCACGGTCACGGGCGCCCCACAGTCACACAGTCACCGGTCGAGTCGTGGACGGTTGACTCTTGACTACGTGGCCATAGGCGGACCCCACCAGTCAGAGCACATAACCCCCAGTGTCCTAACCAAATCTCAGCCTAACGGACAGCCAACTAGCCGCGTAAATGGTGTGTCGCATGGGAGCTATTTTTTTCCAACACAAATGTCGCATGAGAGCTATTACAGCCAACAACGTCGCATGAGAGATAGTTCACCCCAACGACGTCGCATGGGAGCTATTCGCCCCTTCTGCGCGTGCGTGCTCGGGGTCACGGCCTCTGGTTGTTGTTGCTGAAGCTTGTACGCTTCCGATTCCTGGCGGGCCGCGTCAGGGGCATGCTGAGCCAAGTGCATCTTGCAGAACACCTTCACCCCGTCGCTGATGGTGGCCTCTGGCAGCAGGCACCGGTACTCCTCCATGACCCGGCCGGTGGACTTGCCCTTCTTCTTGAAGGACAGGTTCTTGACCTCGCCAACCTTGACTCCCGCGTGGCTAATCTCGGTGGTCTTCTGGAATCTGGATGCTCCAGGTGCCGGCGCCGGCGCCGCGCACGCTCTGGAGCTTGCTCCCGTTCTTGCTCTTGCAGGTGGTGAAGAAGAACCGGTCGCCGCTGCTCACGGCCTGCGGCACGGGCGCGTACCAGGTGGCCAGATCCTTGGGTTCGCAGCCGGAGATTTCGACGCGGTGGATGAGCTTGTCGGCGGCATGCAGTGTCTCGCCGGAGAGGAGGCGTGGCAGGTAGTAGGTGACGGCCTCCACTTCCGTAGGGCTCAGCCGGTAGTGGTGGAAGACGTCGTCGACGTCGAGCCCCTCCATCCCGGCCGGCGGCTGCCCGATCTGCTGCTAGGGTTCAACTGCAGCTAGGAAAGGGCGGGCGACTGGGATTTGGGCGAGGTCTGTCTGCGGGATCGGAAGGTGTTGTGGGACGCGAAGGAGTTGTGTGCTGATATTTAAAGACGCTGTACTGCGCGACAGAGGACGCGTCAGATTTCCTTTTTCTGAATCCGAATATGTCCCCAGTTCAATTTGGTCAGTTTTCTCAAACTTGCCGCTCCCGTTTGTCTTTAATTTTCTTAATAAAATTTCCGTCAATCCGATCATGATGCATTGCTGAAAATGTAGAGGATGGATTCCGTGCTGATTGTGATTCTTGATTTTGATCCATTTCTTTTCATCCATGGCAACATGTGGTGCGTGATAATACTGTATTGTATTTACCTTCAGAGACATTGTTAACAGCGGCAAACTGATTCAGCCCAGAGAGAAATTGTTGGCCCCTGTCCTCACCAATGCACGATTCACGTCATGTCTTCTAGTCAGAATGGAGTCAAGTGGCCTGGAACTTGTAGTCACTCAGCCATGCTAGGAATGCATCACCAAGACCAGTGCAGCTGAGACTAGAGCGCTGTACATACAAAAAGAAGGCCAGAAAACTATGATCATCATTCATCAGGGTACACTACCAGAACCCCAAAATTCTCATTGCATAATCTACGTAAGACATGAGACTACTACCCTTCTGCTTTGGTAAACCCCCCTAAACACATAAACTGCTGAAATTACTCCTTATCCCTTCATAAAAAATGACATGATGGTCTTATTTATAAAAGATGCCGCGCGATAACGCCCGCCGTGTATGTACGAATACACACACCCAACCGGCCGTATGCGCGTCGGGCATGCTGCATATGTGTGGGTTACGCTGTGGCACGTGGTCGAACCGGACGTGTGTCATGTCGCGTGGCCGACGGGCGATGGGTAGTCAGTTTAACCCTCACGTCATCCGTGACGTGCCGCGTGGACGGCTGTTTGGGCGTTGCGAGACGTCTCGCCGGTTCCCGATGCCATCATTGATGCCAGGGCTCGCTGTCTCGCGAGGCCGCCTTTACTCCGGTCACTGGCCTCACCCCGGCCGGGCCTGGCTATAAATAGCCCCAGTACGTCACGTTGGTGATGCACAAGCCCTCCCCCGCCCTCCCCCGTCAGATCCATCACAACTTCACGCTACCCACGACACGGTGAAGATGTCGAGCAATGGTGGGGCCGGCAACAGCCGTCGACGTGGGGTGGCTCCGATGGGGTCCTTGTCGGTGTCAAAACAGGCAGATCTCGGGTAGGGGTCCCGAACTGTGCGTCTGAGGATCGAAGGTAACAGGAGACAGGGGACACGATGTTTACCCAGGTTCGGGCCCTCTTAATGGAGGTAATACCCTACTTCCTACTTGATTGACTTTGATGAGTACAGAGGTTACAAGAGTTGATCTACCTCGAGATCGTAATGGCTAAACCCTAGATGTCTAGCCTGTATGTTTTGTGATTATGATCGCCTCTACAGACTAAACCCTCCGGTTTATATAGACACCGGAGGGACCTAGGGTTGTACAGAGTCAGTTTACAGAGAAATGAAACTTCATATCCGAACGCCAAGCTTGCCATCCACACAAAGGAGAGTCCCATCCGGACACGGGGGGGAGGTGTAGCGACCTGACCCAAAATCGGTCGAATCTCTGTGTCTGTACCATCCCAAGATCATGCTGGTACTCACAGTACATCGATAAAGTAAGCAAAGTTCAATCACACCTGAATATCATTAAACGATTCTCATATAGAGTCTTTATTACAAGGGAATAAATTCGGCTCAAGGCCAACTCATGAGAAATAAACTAATAACACTGCGAAGCGTCGAAGATAAGCGAGTCCATCCGACTCAAAGGGCAATCGCTAAGCGCGGAGCGTAGCCTCACTCCCGATCGAATATATCTCTCGCAACATAATACGTTGCAGCCATGTAGGTCAGCTTTTGGAATAAGCTGGCAAGTCATGAAGAATAACAATAATAAAGTTACTAACTCTATATGCATTTTTGGCTGTGGAGCTCTAAGTTTCATCATTTTGCGAAAAGCAAATTTTACCCTACTACAGTGGACTTGCTTGCAGATTACTATAATTGTTGGTAGTTATTGAGATGGTTCCGCCAACCAATATCTCGTTCCCAAATTATTAAATCATAAAACCCTCAAATTATTTATTAATTTTAGTGTTGAGATATCCGAATACTTCCAAGTTCCAGAGGCTCAAATGTCCGTAACCGGGGACACGGCTAATCGATTAGATCTTTAACTCTGCAGAGGGTTGCGACTTTCCCATAAGAATCATTCCTCCTTTAAAGTCTTCGCACTTCATGGTGTTTGAAGACGGACGAATGAAACAGGTCTTCCAAAGAGTTCTTCCGCCACCGCCGTACCCATCCAATCCTACCGTTCGTCTACTTCTCGTAGTACCGCCCAGCCAGCGTCACTACTAGGGTCAACCCAGCCAGAGCCCATAATGGCTTGCGGCTGCACAGTAAGCTTCCGTCATGGGGCATCCATCCTTCTCTTTGTGGCTGGGTGAAGCTTTCCGCAGGATGTCATGGCGCTTCTCCATGCATCCCGCCACCACTGGTGCTCCAGGTGCCCGTCAACCGCCCTCCACCCAAAGAGTGATTTTCCAAGTCCATCTTGATCATTGTAGTTCATGGGGTTGTCATCATCATTGACTCTCAAATCTTGCTTATGAATTTCACTCATCCCAAATCCCGCCTACGAGCATAGCAAAATAACTACTACGCCCCGGGTCAAGGTAACAAGGGATTGGTTCATCCTACCACATGATACTACTCAAGTTTAATGACTTCAAGATTTCACTACTGCATGCATGGTGGGGTGGTGACAACTACTAATGCACAAAAACATAGGTATAGAAATAACATGATCAAAACTTGCCTTGCTGATGATCCTCGTAAGCTAAAGAGTCGTAGTAGCAAGCTTCGCACTCCAGAAACTCTACCGAGACAAACAATAACACAATAAGCACAAAGCAATAGGATCACACAACATAACAAAAGTAACACAACAAAACAACCAAAACCAAATCCAAAAGGAAAACTCAAAGAAACCAATTCAAGTTTTTCCCTACTCCAAACCATAACAAAAATAGTTTTTTTTATATAACAAAAATTCCTCAATATAACCTAATCATGGTTTTGAGTTAACTTAACAGAAAAGGTTTCACTAAGCAACTAGGAGCAAAAAGAATTAATTAAAAAGCTATTATAAAACTCATTTTAGGCCTAATCCAATTTCCATTAAGAAAATAATTTAAAACTTTTATTAATTATAAATAAAAGTTCATCTACTAAAGTGACAGAAACTAACCTAGAATAACTAATCACAAGTTAAAAATAAATTCATTTACTAATTAAAATATTAGGAAAACAGAACTAGTTAATTAATTAGGATTAATAGGATTCTGCTTAAAACTAATTATTTATTAACCCTAAAATACCAAAGTTAATTTCTAGGGTTTGGCAATGACAAAATAAAGTTGGGGCAAAAGGAATCATGCAAAAATAATTTTTCTAACTAAAGTTATAGCAGATTTACTATTCTGACTAAAACTAAAATAAAGCAATTTTAATTATTTTTAACATAGCTAAATATATATTCTACAGAAACTACATAAAATTTGCAATCCAACAAAAAACGAATCATCTAAAAATAATAAACAGAATAAAAGATATCAATTTTTGAAAACAGAAACTATTCTGCTAAAACAAAAATCAAAATAAAAGAAAAGGTCTAATGGGCCTATATCGTGCCTCGTATGTTAGATAGCCTAACGGGCCCTAGGGTTAACTAAAACGAACCGGCCTAAAAGAAATAAACCTAACCTAAAATAAACCGATTGGACCGGCCGTTTTCTAATAAAACTTATTTCTTCGGGGTTCTAATCGAGGCCGCTGATCTAGGATCGACGGGGGGGGTTTGCGGTGGCTTACGGAGTCCGGCGACGGCGGCGCGGGCGGCGAGAAAGGTCCGGGCTTCCAGGCGTCGGTGAGGTCCGGCGAGTCGTCGGGAGGATGCGGACGAGGTCGGGGAGTGGTTCGGTGGGGTCGGGGGTGGTCGGGGAGGACTAGGGCGTCGACGGCGGCGACAATGGCGGCGGGGGAAGCTCGGGTCTCCGGCGGCACGAACGGGAGGGAGAGGGGTGCGGCGAGGTCTCGGGGAATGGGGTGCGGGGCTCGGCTTTTATAGCCAGGCCTCGGCTCGCTTCGGGGGATCGGGCGATCGGGATCCCGGATCCTTCGGGATCCGGCGATCTCCGGCGAGGTCGATGCATGGGCGAGGGGAAGAAGAGGGGGGCCCACGGGTCGAGAGAGAGAGGAGGGGTGAGGCGGCGGGTGGCCGAGGCCTAGGAGATTCAGGCGAGCGGCGAGGCTGGGCTGGGCCGGCTCGGCTGGGCTGGCCTGGCCAGTGGGCAGGCTGGTGGCCGGGCCAGGGGGAGGCGCGGCGCTGGCTGGGCCTGGGTGGCTTTGGTCAAGCCCGGGGATTTTTCTTTTAGAATTTTATTTTTAAAATAAAACAAAAACAGAAATAAAACTATATCTATAAATATTTTATATAGGGTATATATATACCAAAATGATCAGGGGAATATTCCCTTTCATTTGAACATTTTTCCAAAGGCAAAATCCAAACTTTATAAAAATCTATTTTTTTCAAATTCAAATAAAATTCAGATTTGAATCCAAATCTTTTGGCATTGTTTCCTCTGATATTTTTGGAGTGTCATGTTTGGTCCTCTCATACTTTTGATCAAGTATTTATCAGGCTTAGTTTTTGAAATGATTCCCACATGCCAAAGTTTGAAATTCAAATTCAAAACTCAAAATTCTCAGAAACTTCAAATGGCATTCAAATTCAAATAGGATGCATAGGATGCTTAGCTATAATTGTAAAACATTCCAAATAGGAAATTTGGGATGTTACAAACCTACCCACCTTAAGATGAATCCCGCCCTCGAGATTCGGGTTGGCTAGCAAATAGGTGCGGATGGTCTCAAGAAGGTCTTCTTGGCGTTCCTGTGTGGCTTCTTCCTCGGTGTGGTGACTCCACAAAGACCTTGCAAAATTTGATGACCTTGCTGCGGGTGACTCGCTTGCAGTCTCGAGTATTCGGACGGGTTTCTCCTTGTAAGTCGATCACCGCTGTCAAGTGTATGACCTCTAGGGGCACTTTGTCTCTCAACGGAACATCGGCCATGTCGGCATGACACTTCTTCACCGAGAAACATGGAAGACATCATGAACTCCGGACAATCCTTCCGCAATTCCAACTTGTATGCAACTTCTCCACGACGCTCGAGGATTTTGTAGGGCCAATGAATCGGGTGCTAACTTTCCTTGACACCAAACCTCTTGATTCCACGAAGTGGAGACACACGAAGATATGCTCGGTCTCCCACTTCGTAAGTCACCTCCTTGCGTTCTTCGTCGGCATAACTCTTACGTCTCGATTGTGCTATCTTGAGCCTGTCTCGAATCAGCTTGACTTTCTCTTCGAATCCTTGATAAGGTCGGAACCGAAAAGTGATCGATCTCCAACACTATCCCACAAAGAATGGTGTTCGCACCTCCTTCCGTATAGAGCTTGAAGGGGCCATCTTCAAACTGGATTGATAACTGTTGTTGTATGAGAACTCTGCGTATGGCAAATTATCATCCCAGCTAGACCCATAGTCTAGCACACAAGCTCTCAACATGTCTTCCGAATCTGATTGACTCTCTCGGTCCATCCATCTGCTGCATGGATGAAAAGCTGTCTCAATTCCAGCCTCGCACCCAAAGTTTCATGCAATCGCTTCCAAAACTTTGAGGTAAACTCGTTCCTCTATCCGACACGATTTTCCTCGGAACTCCATGCGCACATACGATCCTGGTCATGTATATCTTGGCCAACTTGGCACTGGTATAGGTAGTCTTCACGGAATGAAGTGAGCTACCTTAGTCAAACGATCAACTACTACCCAGATAGAATCATAACCTGAACGGGTCCTGGGTAATCCTGTGATGAAATCCATACCAAGTTTCTCCCATTTCCAATCGGGAATCGGCAAAGGTTGAAGTAACCCTGCTGGCTTCTGATGTTCTGCCTTTACACGTTGGCAAACATCGCATACTGCTACGTACTCGGCAATATCCTTCTTCATACCTGTCCACCAGAAACTTTGCTTCAAATCCAGGTACATCTTGGTGTTGCCGGGGTGAATCGAGTACGGTGAATCATCAGCCTCCTGAAGAATTAGCTTCCTGAGCTCGGGATCATTGGGCACATAAATACGATCCTCAAACCATATAGTCCCATGTTCATCCTTACGGAATCCTTTAGCTTTACCTTCATCCATCTTTTGCTTAATCTCATCAATTTCCTTGTCCGACTTCTGGGCTTCACGAATCCTTTCGGTCAAGGTGGACTGAACTTCCAGAGTTGCAACAAATCCTTTCGGAACTATCTCCAGTCGGAGATCTCTGAGGTCATCGACTAACTCCTGGGGTAATCCTCCTGCTGTAAGAGTATTCACATAACTCTTACGGCTCAAGGCATCTGCTACAACATTAGCTTTACCGGGGTGGTAATGCAATCTCATGTCGTAGTCCTTTATCAACTCTAGCCATCTCCTCTGCCTGAGGTTCAATTCCTTCTGCGTGAACATATACTTCAAACTCTTGTGATCTGTGTAGACATCACAATGATTTCCGATGAGGAAATGTCTCTGTGTCTTGAGTGCATGCACTCATACCGCTAACTCCAAATCATGCGTGGCATAATTCATCTCATGAGGCCGTAGCTGTCCGGAGGCATAAGCTACAACCTTACCTTCCTGCATCAATACTCCCCGAGTCCTTGACGAGAAGCGCCTAATAAACCTGGTATTCCTTGTGTATGTCCGCAAAATCAACACCGGAGCGGTGACCAACCGTTTCTTCAATTCCTGAAAACTGGCTTCACATTCCTTGGTCCAAACATACTTGGCTTCCTTCTTCAACAGCTCAGTCATGGGCTTGGCAATCTTCGAGAAGTTCTCAATGAACCTCCGATAATATCCTGCGAGTCCGAGAAAACTGCGGATCTCCTTGACTGAGGTGGGTGACTGCCAATCGGTGACTGATTCAACCTTGGCGGGATCAACTGCTATTCCTTCTCCTGAAATAACATGTCCGAGGAATCCAACTTTCTTCAACCAAAATTCACATTTGCTGAACTTGGCATACAACTGATGTTCTCAAGTTTCTCCGTAACTAGACGCAAATGCTCCTTATGCTCTTCCTCGCTCTTGGAGAAAATCAATATATCATCGATGAACACCACGACAAACTTGTCCAAATATTCCATGAACACCTTGTTCATCAAATTCATGAAGTATGCAGGAGCATTAGTCAATCCAAATGACATGACGGTATACTCATATAAACCATACCGTGGTGAATGCTGTTTTGGGTATATCCTTTTCACGGATCTTCAATCGATGATACCCGATCAAGATCGATCTTAGAGAATACCTTGGCTCCAACAAGTTGATCAAACAAGTCATTGATCATCGGCAGGGGTACTTGTTCTTGATGGTTACTTCGCTCAATGCACGATAATCCACAACCATCCTCAAGCTTCCATCCTTCTTCTCTACCAAAAGAACTGGGCTCCCCAAGGTGATGAGCTTGGACGAATATATCCTTTCTCCAATAACTCATTTATTTGATCCTTGATCTCTTTCAACTCATTCGGTGGCATCCGATAAGGTCTCTTGGATATTGGGGCTGTGCCGGCAATAGCTCAATCAGAAATTCAATGTCCTGTCCGGTGGCATTCCCGTAATTCCTCCGAAACACATCGGAAATTCTTGCACTCCGCACTTCCTCCCGAACAACTCCGTGAGGGAATGCACCGATTATTCATCCGGCTGTGCTCGGCTACATACTTGATCCTCTTCGCTCCGGTGGTGAGCAGAATAGACTTGCGGGCACAGTCAATGTTCCCTTCAAACTTTGACAACCAATCCATGCCTAGGATTACATCCAAGGTCTGGGTTTCCAACACTATGAGGTCCACGGGAAATTTGTGGTTCCCGATGTTGAGGGTTGCAGGACAGCCTACACCTGCCATCATTTCTCCTCCTGCGGAACTGACGCGAAGGGGGCTTCTAAGGGTTCTAGTGCGTAACCCATACTTTTCCACAACTACCCTTGATATGAATGAATGCGTTGCACCAGAATCAAAGAGAACCAAAACTGAACGTGAATTCAATAAAAACTTACCCACCACAGTGTCTGGTTGATCATAGACGTCCTCCACGTCGATGTGGTTCACCTGAGCACGAGGGAACGGATTTGGCTTCTTCATCGAGCCTCCATTGCCATTGCCATTCCTCCGCTTGGCCTCCGGCAGTCGGTGGCGTAGTGCCTGCCTTCCGCACTTGAAGCGGTGATGTGGCTCAGATCCTTGGAGCCGGGCAGAACGGTGCTGATTGCCATTACCATTGCCATTGCCATTGCCATGGCCTAACTTGTTGTCCTGGCTGCGGTTGTTCCCATTTCCTCCATGGTTATGACCTCCATGGTTATGATGGGTGTGCCCTCCCGAGTACGGTGCATAACGGGCTTCGCTGAGCTCCCGAGTTGTGCTTCCCCGGCTGTACTTCCGCTATGCGCTTTCTATCTGCTGCTGCTTGCCTTCAAGAATGGTGGCCTTGTCTACCAGCTCCGGTAGTTGTTGAAAGTAGCCACAATAAGCTGCATGCTCAGTTCATCATTGAGTCCCTCAAGGAACTTCTCCCGCTTGGCGGCATCTGTGGCCACATCATCGAGGGCATAGCGAGCGAGCTTGCTGAATTCATCCACGTCTTGAGCCATAGTACGGTTCCCTGGCGCAAGTTGCGGAACTCACGCTTCTTCGCACTCATGGCTCCACCGAGACATGAGCAAGTCGGAAGGCTCGCTGGAATTGATCCCAAGTGATGGCACCAATGGGAAAAGTGGCGGTGTAATTCTCCCACCAAGAAGCTGCAGGTCCATCCAGTTGATGCGAGGCAAAGCGCACCTTCTCAAAGATCGGTGCATCCAACGGTGACTAGCTCTCTTCCGATTTTATGGAGCCAATCATCAGCCACAATCGCTCAAGTGCTACTAGAGAACACCATGCGGATCAACCTCGTAAATCGAGTCAAGTTGTCCACAATGGGTGGTGGCGGTGGCGGTGGATTGTTGGCGGTGTTGTTCGATTCGAATAAGGAGCTGCATCAGTGCATTCTCGCTGCTTGGAGCAGCTGGGTGAGTTCCGCGGAAACCAAAGGTCACGCCTCGGAGGCATCTGGTGTTTTGGAGTGGATGAGAGGTTTAGAATAGAACACTGGTCTATGAGAAATACACTACCCATATGAATGCACAAACAAAACACACCAATCATTTATTCATTCCACTCAACATGGTTCAAACTCGATTACAAAGCTCATGACTAATCGAAGGGAAAACATCGGCCTAACTGATCGATTTAAAAGTAAAAGATAACATGGTGGTCGACTAAAAGTCTTCATCGCTGGCGCCTCCTCTTGGGGTTTCCTTCGTGGTACTCCTTCAAATCCTGATCATTGCTCACGAGGGTGCTTCATCTCCACTCGGGTAAAGGTCCTCTCCAAGTCCATCTTTTCCTCTATCGCGCAGCTTCATCTTCAAGTCGTCGACTATCTCCATGAAGTCCGTGATTTCTTCCTCATGGCCAAGGAAGTCTGCGCGGGCCTTCTCCTCCAGCCCAGTCATGGAACAAAAGCTTCCGTGTGTCTTCGAAGTTACGGCAAGTCTGAATCTCCCGCTTCTCGAGAAGACACTCCAAGTCCCGGATGTATGAGAGAGTGGAATCGCCCTCAATGGTACGGATGATATCTCCATTCCTTGCTCTGCGAGAAACCATGGCGAGGTCTCGAGGATCGAGCTCGCCTCAGATCCTCTCGGAGATGTCCAAGTGCTCGATAGATCGCCACGCCCCTTCCGATGATCCAGTTGAACTCGGTGAACTCAAAGTTGATAGGCTCCGTGTGTCCTCCAAAGGTTCTCCTCGGATATGCACCTCAATCTCAGAAGCGGTGTCCGCCGGAAGTGCATTAGTTGGCTTCCCAGTGATCGAGGGCGAGCAATCTTCAGCAGCTTCACCATCTGGACCAGCTTTCTTCGAAGGGCATCGCCTCATCGGGCCGGCAGAATTCGTAGCAAACCGGGGTGAACTCGACGGCCATCTAGAATGTTGCAAAGGGAGAAGAGTCGAATTGAACAGGGAGAATTTATGGAATGAAAAGGATTCAAAGTAAATGGTCTCGCTATGGCTTTCCGATCCTAGGGGTTACGATCCTACGGTCAGCAGTGTGCTCGATACCATCTCTCAGAGCGACCTGACCCAAAATCGGTCAAATCTCGTGTATGTACCATCCCAAGATCATGCCGGTACTCACAAGACATCGATAAAGTAATCAAAGTTCAATCACACCTGAATATCATTAAACGATTCTCATATAGAGTCTTTATTACAAGGAATAAATTCGCTCAAGGCCAACTCATGAGAAATAAACTAATAACACTGCGAAGCGTCGAAGATAAGCGAGTCCATCCGACTCAAAGGGCAATCGCCAAGCGCGAGCGTAGCCTCACTCCCGATCGAATATATCTACGCAACATAATACGTTGCAGCCATGTAGGTCAGCTTTTGGAATAAGTGGCAAGTCATGAAGAATAACAATAATAAAGTTACTAACTCTATATGCATTTTTGGCTGGAGCTCTAAGTTTCATCATTTTGCGAAAAGCAAATTTTACCCTACTACAAAGGACTTGCTTGCAAATTACTACAATTGTTGGTAGTTATTGAGATGGTTCCGCCAACCAATATCTCGCTCCCAAATTATTAAATCATAAAACCCTCAAATTATTTATTAATTTTAGTGTTGAGATATCCGAATACTTCCAAGTTCCAGAGGCTCAAATGTCCGTGAATCGGGACACGGCTAATCGATTAGATCTTTAACTCGCAGAGGGTTGCGACTTTCCCAAGAATCATTCCTCCTTTAAAGTCTTCGCACTTCATGGTGTTTGAAGACGGACGAATGAAACAGGTCTTCCAAAGAGTTCTTCCGCCACTACCGGTACCCATCCAATCCTACCGTTCGCCTACTTCTCGTAGTACCGCCCAGCCAGCGTCACTACTAGGGTCAACCCAGCCAGAGCCCATAATGGCTTGCGGCTGCACAGTAAGCTTCCGGTCATGGGGCATCCATCCTTCTCTTTGTGGCTGGGTGAAGCTTTCGCAGGATGTCATGGCGCTTCTCCATGCATCCCGCCACCACTGGTGCTCCAGGTGCCCGTCAACCGCCCTCCACCCAAAGAGTGATTTTCCAAGTCCATCTTGATCATTGTAGTTCATGGGTTGTCATCATCATTGACTCTCACATCTTGCTTATGAATTTCACTCATCCCAAATCCGCCTCTGAGCATAGCAAAATAACTACTACGCCCCGGTCAAGGTAACAAGGGATTGGTTCATCCTACCACATGATACTACTCAAGTTTAATGACTTCAAGATTTCACTACTGCATGCATGGTGGGTGGTGACAACTACTAATGCACAAAAACATAGGTATAGAAATAACATGATCAAAACTTGCCTTGCTGATGATCCTCGTAAGCTAAAGAGTCGAGTAGCAAGCTTCAGACTGAAACTCTACCGAGACAAACAATAACACAATAAGCACAAAGCAATAGGATCACACAACATAACAAAAGTAACACAACAAAACAACCAAAACCAAATCCAAAAGGAAAAACTCAAAGAAACCAATTCAAGTTTTTCCCTACTCCAAACCATAACAAAAATAGTTTTTTTTATATAACAAAAATTCCTCAATATAACCTAATCATGGTTTTGAGTTAACTTAACAGAAAAGGTTTCACTAAGCAACTAGGAGCAAAAAGAATTAATTAAAAGCTATTATAAAACTCATTTTAGGCCTAATCCAATTTCCATTAAGAAAATAATTTAAAACTTTTATTAATTATAAATAAAAGTTCATCTACTAAAGTGAGAGAAACTAACCTAGAATAACTAATCACAAGTTAAAAATAAATTCATTTACTAATTAAAATATTAGGAAAATAGGAACTAGTTAATTAATTAGGATTAATAGGATTCTGCTTAAAACTAATTATTTATTAACCCTAAAATACCAAAGTTAATTTCTAGGGTTTGGCAATGACAAAATAAAGTTGGGGCAAAAGGAATCATGCAAAAATAATTTTTCTAACTAAAGTTATAGCAGATTTACTATTCTGACTAAAACTAAAATAAAGCAATTTTAATTATTTTTAACATAGCTAAATATATATTCTACAGAAACTACATAAAATTTGCAATCCAACAAAAAAAGAATCATCTAAAAATAATAAACAGAATAAAAGATATCAATTTTTGAAAACAGAAACTATTCTGCTAAAACAGAAAATCAAAATAAAAGAAAAAGGCCTAATGGGCCTATACTGTGCCCTGTGCGTTAGATAGCCTAACGGGCCCTAGGGTTAACTAAAACGAACCGGGCCTAAAAGAAATAAACCTAACCTAAAAATAAACCGATTGGACCGGCCGGTTTTCTAATAAAAACTTACCCCTTCGGGGGTTCTAATCGAGGCCGTTGATCTAGGATCGGACGGGGGAGGGGGTTGCCGGTGGCTTACCGGAGTCCGGCGACGGCGGCGGCGGCGGCGAGAGTGCGTCGGGGCTTCCGGGCGTCGGTGAGGTCCGGCGAGTCGTCGGGAGGATGCGGACGAGGTCGGGGAGTGGTTCGGTGGGGTCGGGGGTGGTCGGGGAGGACTAGGGCGTCGACGGCGGCGACAATGGCGGCGGGGGAAGCTCGGGTCTCCGGCGGGCACGAACGGGAGGGAGAGGGGGTGCGGCGAGGTCTCGGGGGATGGGGTGCGGGGCTCGGCTTTTATAGCCGTGGCCTCGGGCTCGCTGGGGGGATCGGGCGACTGGGATCCCGGATCCTTGGGATTCGCGATCTCCCATGCGAGGTCGATCGTGGGCGAGGGGGGAAGAAGAGGGGCGGGCCCACGGGTCGAGAGAGAGAGGAGGGGTGAGGCGAGCGGGTGGCCGAGGCCTAGGAGATTCAGGCGAGCGAGCGGGGGCTGAGCTGGGCTCGGCTCGGCTGGCTCGGCCAGTGGGCAGCGCTGGCCGGGCCAAAGGGGAGGCGCGCGCCTGGCTGGGCTGGGGTGGCTGGGTCAGGCCGAGGGTATTTTTCCTTTTAGAATTTTATTTTTTAAAATAAAACAAAAACAGAAATAAAACTATATCTATAAATATTTTATATAGGGTATATATATACCAAAATGATCAGGGGAATATTCCCTTTCATTTGAACATTTTTCCAAAGGCAAAATCCAAACTTTATAAAAATCTATTTTTTCAAATTCAAATAAAATTCAGATTTGAATCCAAATCTTTGGCATTGTTTCCTCTGATATTTTTGGAGTGTCATGTTTGCTCCTCTCATACTTTTGATCAAGTATTTATCGCTTAGTTTTTGAAATGATTCCCACATGCCAAAGTTTGAAATTCAAATTCAAAACTCAAAATTCTCAGAAACTTCAAGTGGCATTCAAATTCAAATAGGATGCATAGGATGCTTAGCTATAATTGTAAAACATTCCAAATAGGAAATTTGGGATGTTACAGGAGGCCTTCTATCTTGTATCTTCACGACCCATCTGTCCGTCCCATGTCACATAGCCCGGACGCCCGGGGACCCCCTAATCCAGGACTCCCTCAGTAGCCCCTGAACCAGGCTTCAATGACGATGTGTCCGGCGCGCAGATTGTCTTCGACATTGCAAGGCGGGTTCCTCCTCCGAATACTTCGAAGTTGTTGAACAAGAGAACTATATCCGGCTCCGTATAACAGTTACAACTCGGAACCACAAGGGCGAAATACTCAAGCAAAACCATTCATGTCTACTGACAGCTTTTTCCGCGAGACGTTATGTTCTGGCCTTATTACTATTCTGAACCGTTTTGCGGCCTCCCGCTGCATGTTTCGAGGCGCGTCCTCCATTGACATGTCTTGTCAAAGCAGAGATTGTGTACCCTTATCGCGGGATTCCCATCAATACGGGTTTGGGTAATCCAACCGTGTCGTTAGCACGACCCCTTGGGAATAGGCGAGTTTTAAGGCTTGTGAGGGGGCACTTGATATTTACTGCCTTTATAAGAGGATAAAGAATCATATTTTTACCCCCACACCTTCTTCCTCCTCAGCCCATCCGCCCTCGAGCTCCGGCGCCCAAGTTTCAATCCTTCTCGTGCCCAGCAAACACTCCAGCCATGTCCGGATCCAGCGCACAGGGCAAGTGGATGGCCTCTTCCATGACGGAGAAGGACATCAAAGAGCTCCGAGAGGCGAGGTACTTGACAGCGGAGATCACACACCGATTCCCTGCCAAAGAGCAAGTTATCCCCACTTCATATCCCGGCGAGAGGGTTGTGTTCATCCCTCACTTCCTCCGTGGACTAGGATTTCCCCTCCACCCCTTTGTTCGAGGCCTCATGTTCTACTACGGGCTAGATTTTCATGATCTAGCCTCAAAATCTTTTCTCCACATCTCGACATTCATCATTGTGTGTGAGGCATTCCTCCGCATCCCCCCAGACTTTGGCATGTGACTCAAGGCTTTCAACGTGAAGCTGAAGGTGGTCGAGAGAGAGCACGCGGATTGCGGTGGCGCCATGGTGAGAAAACTCTCCAACGTTACCTCGCACGGAGGGGCCTTCGTGGAGACCGTCAAGACATGGCGGCAGGAGTGGTTCTACATCACCGAACCTCGCGACACCAAGTGGGCGGCTGCTCCTGCTTTCAGACCCGGACCCCCGCTGCGGCTTGCGTCGTGGACCAACAAGGGCCTAGACTGGGGATAATCCGACGAGGTGATGACCCTGCAAAAGCGCATCAAAAGTATCATAGAGAAGGACACCGGCCTCACTGACATGATCCAGGTGATGCTCATCCGCCGAACCCTTCCCTCCGTATGTGGGAGTTCAATCCAAAAGGGCCGCAGACCCTGCATCGATTATTCCGCACGATGCACGAAGCAATTTGGAAGCTGCTCTTCAAAGCTCAAAAGTCGTGGCCACAGACGTCTGAGGACATCGGCCTTTACTGCAATCATCCGTGTTCCCTGGTAAGTGCTATATTCCCGAACATAGCTTAGTTCATCAATCGAAGAGGGTGTACTGAGAATCTCGTCCTGCAACAGGGCTGGACAAAGAAGGCGGAGCGGATTAGGTGTTCGGATCCACTCCCTGAAAACCCAGCTGATCCTCTGTTGATGAGGACGCTGGTCCCGGCGCCCTATCAGGCGCCGGAGAAAAAGGGCAAGAAGAAGAGCAAGGAGGCCAAAGGTGGCCTCCGCCGTAAGGGTACTTCGGCCGCATTGTCCGGGGAGACCGAAACTCACTCCTCCCACGAGGACGATGAAGATGAAGAGGAGGAGGAGGAAGAAAGCAATCATCCCCCTAAGGGGAGGAGGAAGAAAAGGGCGGCCTCTGTAGATCCAGAGGCGCAGGCACCCAAGAGGAGGAAAATATCCCTCCCGGATGGCTCGGATTCGGATGTTGAAGCCATCCCCGAGTGGCGCCCCAGGCCGAAGCCCCTTACCGCATCGTAAGTACCTGAGGGTGCCTTTCATATGCCCAAACTTTATGATTGTAACCTAACACATTTTATGGTGTAGTCCGGCCCCGTGATCTCCCCCAACAATCATCGGAGGGTAATTCTTTGGATCCGAAGATGATGGAGAGCGAGTCACCTCCGCGAAACTCCCCGCCTATCACCACGGACGACACCGAAGTGCTATTCTGAAGGGCCTCTCTAGGCCACGGAGCGGTACAGGAGGCCGTCCAAACGGCGCCAGAGGGTAACGCCTTGGCCGCCAAAATACGGGGGGAACAATCCCCATGGAGACTGACGGCGGGGGCCTTGAGCAGTCCGGCCCCCAGTCGAATACTATTCCGGAGACCCAAGTGGCTCCGAAATCGGATAAGCGACCCCCTTCAAGGGAGGGGGGAGTGCCAACCCCGACGGCGACCTCCACTAATCCGGAGGCGCCGAACACACTGATGGAGGCACTGCAACGTGCTTCTGTCATGGAGGAGCACCGCACCCTAATGGGTGTGGTGGTTGAAAATATTCAGTCTGCCAAGAGCGGGTTGAACGAGGCCTTCACTAGCCTGCTTACCGGCTTCGAGGTATGCGATGTAATATTCCTGACCGCTTTTCATATGAAAAATATGCCTGTATATAGATAGTAGCCCCTGAGACTCTATTCTTCTTAGAAAAAAGGGCAAACAGAGGATAGATAATATTCGCAGGAGATAATGTGTTGTTTATATGTGGAAGAACAGGCTTCACTATTAGTGGCAACTGCCCAGGCCGCCGAAGTATCCGAACTTAAGCGTAAGCTGGGGCTGGCCGATGAGGATCCCGTCCACGTCAACAAGAGATTTGATGAAGCACAAGGTATGTTTTAGAATATTTCGTTCATGCCTGTTTAAATATGCAGATGCTGAGTCGAAGCTCATACACGGCTATGTGTATCATTGCAGATAGTGCTGCTGCGGTCGAGGCCCTTAGGGGTGAACTTGCCCAGGCCAAGGAGAAGGCAAGGGTGAACAAAGCGGTCGCTGATAAAGCGGCTGAGGACTTGAAGTCCCAACAGGTCGTCCGCTGCCAATACGAGGAGCGGGTGGCCGATGTGGAGCAGGCACTCAAAGACGCCGCCAACAAATGTGAGTCCCTAGAGGAGAAGAATAAAGCCCAGGTGACCGACCTTGCCAAGGCCCTTAAAGAGGCCGAGGAGGCGCAGGCCGAATCCCGAGCAGCGCGCGAGGAGATCAAGCAGGCCGAAAAGATAGCGGCTGGTAAGCCTTTTTTTATTATGGAGTAAATTCGGCAATCAAAAGTATATCTTGCTCACGCGAATGTGGAGTTTTCCAGACGCCTTTGCGGATCTTCTGAAGAGTGCCGCTGATGCTGCGCAGTTCTTCCGGGCCCAAGAGGGCCACATGACGGAGAAGCTTTTCTGGTCACAGTTTGCGGCGCAGGAGCGCCCAGCGCTGTTGAACGACCAGATGGCGCAGTGGGCGGAGCTGCATAGGATGTCCGGATTGGCCATGAGGGACGCCATAGTCCGGCTGTCGCCGACCGAACCCATTCCGAGCAGCTACTTTGGCCTGGTCAAGCGGCTTGGAGACGCCTTGCCCCGAGTAGAGGCAGTTAAGCGCTCGGTGTGCATACAAGGTGCGCGGATGGCCTTTGCTCGTGTCATGATGCACTGGGCGAAGATGAAGGCCGCCGCTGTGGCGGTTAAGGGTCCGCCTGGGGGCAAGGACCACCGCAAGCCGGAGCGCTATTTCGAAGACGTCCTGGAGGGTGCCCGCTTGATAGAGGGCCAGTGCTCAAAGGGCATAATGTTCGAGTAAATGTACCCGAGCTGCCCAGATGATGTATTATAAACCAAGGCTTTTGTAATATATTTATTCTGTTTATCTTAAAATGTTGTTCCTCCTGTGCGGCCGTTTTTATACCCGAGAGTTTGCCAGTCGTCGGCTTCAGCCCCCACGTAGATACTACGGGGGTGTTCGGGGTAGCACATAACCACACTTGACCCAACGTCTTGGTCCGTGAGGGAGGTGTTAGTGCGGCGAACCAGGCAATCAGACTATGCGGCTTTATTTCTCTCACTTAGCCATAGGAGTTTGACAATGGGACTGTGAGATAGCCCCTGGTGCGAGTGCGGCTATCCGCACTTGGATGCCTTAAGAACATGACCGGAAAGAGCCGGTCCTTCGTGTAACACAGGAGAAATCACTAGAGATTTAGTATGTCGCTGAATTGCTGACCAGCTCTTGCTGCATCATGACAGTCAGTTTTTGGCTTTGTCTACTCAGGTGTTTGACCGGACGAACCAGAAACACAATCGCAGTAGTTCTCCCTTTACGACCTTAGCCGAACATGCGGAACGTAAGGTGGTAATTACAGGAGCCGGGCAACCCAACTATTGACCAAAGACATGATTCAGAGCCGATGCATATAGTGCCATATTCGGGACGCCGAAGTATACTATAAAAGTGTTCGGACTTTTTTTTAAAAAAAATATACATGGCCGCATAGAGCCCCTGGCAATTTGAATCGTGCCGAGGTGTATATATCAATCAGACGTAAGGAGGGAATACAGATTAGGAAATAGGCCAATACCGCACAGGATTGGGCAAAACTGTTTCCATTATGGTCTGATTGATATGTCAAAACGTATTCTTTTTACAGAAGATGAGATAAGCGTCGAGGCTATTTTACATGACGAACACAAGGGAAAGTTGTATACAGGTCCTAAAAAGAAAAAGATGATCTTGAAGATCCTTTGAACACTCTACCGCACGTCTACGCTGCTTTTCGCCTTGGTGTATGATCCTTCGAGAGGATCTATGATCGGGTATACATAGGGAGCCTGGAAAAGGGGCCCTTAGTATCATCGAAAAGTGATGTGGGTCGTAAAGAACCTGAAAAGAAAAAATAAGAAGAAAACAAAAAGGGTATGAGGGTCTCATACCTCTCGACTCGGGCATGAGTCTGAAATACCAATTTCAGCTCTTAGAACATCTGATATGATCTGTGGCGTTCAAAACATTTTTGAAGTCCCGGTTCTAAGCCGTAAAGCATGGTGCACTAAACTATCAAGTAGTCATCATACCGAGCTTGTCAAACGTTCATAACGTCTGCATCTGCTCCCGCAATAGGTTCGTCATCTAGCGGTGCATTAAGGACATAATTCTTCTGTGCAGCAATGAGGATAATCCTCAGATCACGGACCTAGTCCGTATCATTGCTACTATCATTTTTCAACATATTTTTCTCTAAGAACATATCAAAAATAAACGGGGAGCTACATCGCGAGCTATTGATCTACAACATAGATATGCTAATACTATCAGGACTAAGTTCATGATAAATTAAAGTTTAATTAATCATATCACTTAAGAACTCCCACTTAGATAGACATCCCTCTAATCATCTAAGTGATCACGTGATCTATATCTACTAAACCATGTCCGATCATCACGTGAGATGGAGTAGTTTTGAATTTTGAACATCTCTATGTTGATCATATCTACTATATGATTCACGCTCGACCTTTCGGTCTCAGTGTTATGAGGCCATATCTGCATATGCTAGGCTTGTCAAGTTTAACCCAAGTATTCTTCATGTGCAAAAATGGCTTGCACCCATTGTATGTGAACGTAGAGCTTATCACACCCGATCATCACGTGGTATCTCGGCACGACGAACTGTAGCAACGGTGCATACTCAGGGAGAACACTTATGCCTTGAAATTTAGTGAGAGATCATCTTATAATGCTACCGCCGTACTAAGCAAAATAAGATGCATAAAGGATAAACATCACATGCAATCAATATAAGTGATATGATATGGCCATCATCATCTTGTGCCTTTGATCTCCATCTCCAAAGCACCGTCATGATCACCATCGTCACCGGCTTGACACCTTGATCTCCATCGAAGCATCGTTGTCGTCTCGCCAACTATTGCTACTACGACTATCGCTACCACTTAGTGATAAAGTAAAGCAATTACATGGCGATTGCATTTCATACAATAAAGCGACAACCATATGGCTCCTGCCAGTTGCCAATAACTGTGTTACAAAACATGATCATCTCATACAACAATTTATATAATACGTCTTGACCATATCACATCACAACATGCCCTGGAAAAACAAGTTAGACGTCCTCTACTTTGTTGTTGCAAGTTTTACGTGGCTGCTACGGGCTTAGCAAGAACCGTTCTTACCTACGCATCAAAAACCACAACAATTTTTCGTCAAGTTTGCTGTTTTAACCTTCAACAAGGATCGGGCGTAGTCACACTCGATTCAACTAAAGTTGGAGAAACAGACACCCAGTAGCCACCTATGTGCGAAGCACGTCGGTAGAACCAGTCTCGCGTAAGCGTACTCATAATGTCGGTCTAAGCCGCTTCATCCAACAATACCGCCGAATCAAAGTATGACATGCTGGTAAGCAGTATGACTATTATCTCCCACAACTCTTTGTGTTCTACTCGTACATATAACATCTACGCATAGACCTCGCTCGGATGCCACTATTTGGGAACGCAGTAATTTCAAAAAAATTCCTACAATCACGCAAGATCTATCTAGGTGATGCATAGCAACGAGAGGGGAGAGTGTTGTCTACATACCCTCGTAGACCGAAAGCGGAAGCGATATGACAACGCGGTTGATGTAGTTGTACGTCTTCACGATCTGACCGATCTCAGCACCGAACGTACGGCACCTCCGTGTTCAGCACACGTTCAGCTCAATGACGTCCCTCGTACTCTTGATCCAGTTAAGACCGAGGGAGAGTTCCGTCAGTACGATGGCGTGGCCATGGTGATGATGAAGTTACCGGCGCAGGGCTTCGCCTAAGCACTACGACGATATGACCGAGGTGGAATAGGGTGGAGGGGGGCACCGCACACGGCTAAGACAACTGTCAACTTGTGTGTTCTAGGGTGCCCCCTACCCCCGTATATAAAGGAGCAAGGGGGAGGCCGTACGGCCCTCATAGGTGCACCAAGGGGGGAGGAATCCTCCTCCTAGTAGGAGTAGGACTCCCCCCTTTCCTAGTCCTACTAGGAGAAGAATGAAGTGGGGAAAAGAGAAGGAAGGAGGGGGCGCCGCCCCTCCCCCTAGTACAATTCGAACTAGGCCCATGGGGAGGCACGGCCAGCCCTTAGCAGCCCCTCTCCCTCTCCCCTAGGCCCAATAAGGCCCATTACTTCTCCGGTGGTTCCGATAACCCTTCCGGCACTCCGATATTTATCCGATGACCCCCGGAACTCATCCGGTGTCCGAATAATATCATCCGATATATAAATCTTTATGTCTCAACAATTTCGAGACTCCTCGTCATGTCCATGATCACATCCGGGATTCCGAACTACCTTCGGTACATCAAAACACATAAACTCATAATACTAATCGTCATCGAACATTAAGCGTGTGGACCCTACGGGTTCAAGAACTATGTAGAAATGACCGAGACACTTGTCCGGTTAATAGCCAATAGCGGAACCTGGATGCTCATATTGGCTCCTACATATTCTACGAAGACCTTTATCGGTCAAACCGCATAACAACATACATTGTTCCCTTTATCATCGGTATGTTACTTGCCCGAGATTCAATCGTTGGTATCATCATACCTAGTTCAATCTCGTTACCGGCAAGTCTCTTTATTCATTCCGTAATGCATCATACCGCAACTAACTTATTAGTCACATTGCTTGCAAGGCTTATAGTGATGTGCATTACTGAGAGGGCCCAGAGATACCTCTCCAAGACACAGAATGACAAATCCTAATCTCGATCTATGCCAACCCAACAAACACCATCGGAGACACCTGTAGAGCATATTTATAATCACCCAATTACATTGTGACGTTTGATAGCACACTAAGTGTTCCTCCGGTATTCGGGAGTTGCATAATCTCATAGTCAGAGGAACATGTATAAGTCATGAAGAAAGCAATAGCAATAAAACTAAATGATCATTATGCTAAGTTAACGGATGGGTCTTGTCCATCACATCATTCTCTAATGATGTGATCCTGTTCATCAAATGACAACACATGTCTATCGTCAGGAAACGTAACCATCTTTGATTAACGAGCTAGTCAAGTAGAGGCATACCAGGGACATTATGTTTTGTCTATGTATTCACACATGTATCAAGTTTCCGATTGATACAATTATAGCATGAATAATAAACATTTATCATGATAAGTGACAGGTGCGAAAATCGAGGAGCCAAAATTTTGGAAATGAGGCGGAGTTGTCGCCTCGATTATCGAAGGCTCATTAATAAAGGTGAGCTTTATGCAATTTTTTAGTAACAGATGACGTCATGGCGGTTTATCATGATTCTGGAAGATGATGTCATGGCGGTTTACGAGATTTACGCGAAGGCGTTGAAGAAGGAATTTTCTTAAGTATTGAAGATTGACATGAACCAGTTCAAATCAATTTGGGGCCTAATGGTGGGGATATTACGACTGGGCGTAAACCGGCTAGGAAAGGTCGGGTTATCCCTATGAAGAGTTATTACACTTGAAGCCCATGAAGACAGAGGTGATGGCGCTTTATGAAGGCCCGGGGCCCAAAGGCAGATTAAGGCCCATAGTCATAAACCGGCATTGATATGTAAGCTTGTATTGTAAGGCAAGAATAGTAGAGACCGGGTCGGACACGTTGATGAGCCGGCCTCGGAACCCTGTAAACCGACAGGCATCAACCCATGTATATAAGGGGACGACCCAGCGGCGGTTTAGGGACAAGAAAGAACAACTTGAGACTCAGGCAAAGCGTACTTGCTCCCTGGTCATCGAAACCCAAGCAATCCCACAACAACTGGATCGTAGGCTTTTACCTTCACCGCAAGGGGCCGAACCAGTATAAACTCTCTGCGTCCCTTGTACGCTTTAACCCCTATAAGCTAACCCATTGCGATGGCTCCGCGACTAAGTCCTTGCTCTAGGACATCTGTCGTGACAAAACCACGATAGTTGGCGCCCACCGTGGGGCGATCGCACGTTGGTTTCGATTTCTTAGAGGGCAGCTTTGAAGGACTCAAGGGATACGTTGTGGGCCGGATGACCAAGAGTCGTCGCGGCAAGCTCTACGTCGACGACGCAGGCTGGGGCCCCGAGGCCGGCTCAATCGAGTACGGGTACCGGGTCCCCTTTGGCGGCATCCATGTTTTTATTGGCAAGATCGGTGAACCAGGCCTTGAGCCGGACATCTTCACCGACATCATCGAGACGGCTCAGCGTACGAGATTAGCCCGGTTTAGGCCTGTCATTAAGCGTGCCTTCGTGGGAGTCATCCACGGAGTGGAATCTGAGGACAGAACGGAATCTGGTTGTGAATTCATCGTTTATTCTGGCGACGAGTCATCAACCGGAGAGACCGAGTCATTGTACCAGTTGCAAGATGGTCGGATTGGGGGCTGTTCCGATGGCGATAGTATTCCGGACCCCTTTGATCCGCCAAACCGGGTTGCGATCTTCATGGCCGGTACACAGCCAGCGCTCCACTCTTCGACTGTGGCGGCAATGATTTCCGGATCAGTAGCAGCGACAGCGGCCGGGGCAGGAGGCCCCGTGCGACCGCCGGCTCAGGTTCTATCTGATTTATTTGACGCTTTGGTTGCGCTGATGACGGAGGTTAATCCGGCGAATCAAGAGGAGCATAATGCGGAGATCGCGAACGTGAAAGATCAGATAACCCAGGCCAAGGCTGACCTGGCAGCTGAGGATACCAGGATGGCTGCGGAACGGGCCGCTTTGGATGCACAGGCTTATCGGCTCATGTTGGATCAGAGCGCGTCAAACAATGTCATGAGGAGAAGGTACCGGTCTCACCTGCCACCTGTTTACGAGGCCAGGAACCTCTTCAATACCCCAGGAGTAGGGACCAGTAATCCGCCAGTGGTAAACCGGGCAGAGGCACCTGGAACATGAGCGCCGGTTCAGCCGCGTCTAACAGATCCGCCTCGTCAGAACAACATCCCGTCACAGCACGTCCCAACACCGCCGGGTCATTACTCTAACCCAATGGATAACATTGTCGCTGCCGCTTCACGACTGGCGCTCTCCCAATCGAAGGCGAGTCCCCAGTAGCGGTCGAGATGCGACGGGCTAGGGAGCTCCTTCAGACAGCTTTGACTCAGCAGGAAGCCTATTCATATAGTCGCGAAAGGATTCATTCTACTCCTCGCCCAAGCCGGAGCTACAGCATGCACATCGACGAACCGGCCATGTCAAGCAGTGCGCGAAACCGCAATGTGCCCCGTGGCCATAACCCGGCGGGCGGCGGTGGTGATGCTCAGGATGTGGTGGATCATGCTAGGGCACGTCGAGAGGCCGACTTAGCGGCACAGCATGAGGCCCGCCAACTTACTCCGGTTCGTCCAACCACGTCGGTGGAACCAGGGGTTACGTCCAGCTCCTTGGGAGTGCCGTGTTTCGTCTCGGCGCTGCGTAACGTGCGCCTGCCCAAGGATTTCAAGGGCCCACGTAAGGTGCCGAATTACACCGCCGATTTATCCCCTGAGTCGTGGGTTGAAAGTTATATGAGATGGCAATGGAGATGCTGGATGTGGACGATGCGGCGTGCGCTAAATACTTCACCATGATGCTGGAGGGGACAACTCGCACTTGGCTGAAGAACTTACCAGCTAACTCCATCGGGTCATGGGCCGAATTAAGGGTCCGGTTTATCCAGAATTTCAAGGATACCTGTAAACAGCCCATGTCGATCGTGGACTTAGCTGCATGTGTCCAGGAGGAAGGAGAATCAACAACCCGTTGGGTGCGCCGGGTTTCAGAGATTTTACATTCATCGGACCGCATCAACGCGGATACAACAGTTTTGACATTGGAGGGCAATTGCCAGTTTGCACCTCTGAAGTTGAAGTTGGGACGGCTAAAGCTTCATTGTAATGACATGGGAACACTTATGGTAGCTCTGGTGAAATATGCGGACTCTGATAGTACCAAGGACCCCGAGTCTGACGATGACAAGACTGGGAAGGGAAAGAAGAGCGGCAACACCAAGGGGCAGCAGCATAATCCGGCGGGTCATGGAAACAGTGGTAAGCGTAAAGCGGATAACAACTCAGATTTTGTGGCTAATACAAACACGTAGGACAAGAGCCAGCAATGTAAGGGAAAGCCGCCCCAGCGTAGTGGAGGACCAAGTCCCAATCCGGAGCGCCTGTCTTATCTGTTAAACCAACCATGCCCAAAGCACGGGACGAAGGACCAACCATCCACGCACCTCTGGAAAGATTGTTATATCATGCAGGAGTTCAAAAATTACGATTTTTCGGTATGATCACGGACCGGGCGGCGGTTCAGGCCATGGATCTCATGGGCCGGGTTACGGTGGAGGCAGTTCTGGTTCAGGTTTCCACGGAAATCAGAGCGGACATGGTAATCAAAGCAATCATGGCAACCAAGGTAATTATAATCATCAGGGCAATCAGCAGCAACAACAGCAATCGGGTTACCAGAGCAACCCGAAGCAGTTGAATAGTGGGCAGTATCATGTCTTCACCACTAGTTTATGCAAGCGCAATCAAAAGCTTCATAAGAGGGCAGTGAATTCCGTTGAACCGCAGTGCCCCGTTACTTACGCTGGTCTGAGCAGCCGATCGTGTGGAGTAGAGAGGATCATCCACCTCGGGTTGATAATCCGGGTCATCTGGCATTGGTGGTGGCACCTCAGGTTGGAGTTTATAAGTTCACCAAGGTACTCATGGATGGGGGAGTAGTATCAATATCCTTTATTATGAAACCTTCCGTCGCATGGGGTTAACAGATAAAAATCTTAAACCGTCCAACACGGTCTTCCATGGTGTAGTGCCTGGTAAATCAGCATATCCTATTGGTAAGATAGCCTTGGAGGTGGCTTTTGGAGATGAGCATGACTCAAGATCAGAGACACTGACATTTGAAGTGGTAAAAATTAAGAGCCCATATCATGCCTTGTTTGGGCGGCCGGCTTATGCTAAGTTCACGGCAAGACCCTGTTATGTCTATCTGCAACTCAAGATGCCGGGTCACAAGGGCACTATCACGGTTCATGGAAGCCATAAGATCGCCTTGGAATGTGAAGAAGGTGATGCGGCATATGCTGAATCGGTTTGTGCAACAGAGGAGTTGAAGTTCTACAAAGACAATGTTGATCTGACGGATATGACTTCTTTGAAAAAGCCAACTACGGAGCATGATACAACCTTGAAGTTCAAATCGGCTGATGAGACTAAGCTGGTTGATTTTGTTCCAGGCGATTCATCCAAGCAGTTTAGCATCGGCGCTAACTTGGATCCGAAATAGGAAGGCGCGCTCATCGAGTTCATCCGTGAGAATCGGGACATCTTTGCGTGGAGGCCTTCTGACATGCCAGGTGTACCGAGAGATCTCGCTGAGCACACTCTTAATGTTGATCCCAAGTATAAACCGGTCAAGCAGTTTCTTCGCTGGTTCAATGAAGAAAGACGCAAGGCAATTGGTGAGGAGGTAGCCATGCTGTTGGCAGCTGGGTTTATCGTTGAAGTATTTCACCCTGATTGGCTAATCCCGTGCTGGTGCTTAAGAAGAACGACACTTGGCGTATGTGTGTGGATTACACAGATTTGAACAAGGCTTGTCCAGCAGATCCTTTTGCCCTCCCTCGTATTGATCAAATCATTGATGCTACGGCGGGTTGCGAGCGTTTGAGTTCTCTAGATGCTTACTCTGGTTACCATCAGATCAAAATGGCAGTTAAGGACCAGGAGAAGACAGCTTTCATAACTCCCTTTGGAGCCTTCTGCTATGTTTCTATGCCTTTTGGGCTCAAAAGTGCCCAAGCGACTTATCAGCGCTGTGTGCAAAATTGTCTTCATGATCAGATCGGCCGCAATGTTCATGCCTATGTGGATGATATTGTGGTAAAATCCAAAAAGTAGGAGACATTGATTGATGACTTGAAGGAGACCTTTGACAACCTCCGGGTTTATAAAATGATGCTCAATCCGGCCAAATGTGTCTTTGGTGTACCGGCAGGCAAGCTCTTGGGCTTTCTGGTGTCTAACAGGGGCATTGAAGCTAATCCGGAGAAGATCAAGGCTATAACTTCTTTGGCTAAACCGAAGTGCATCAATGATGTCCAACGACTGGCAGGCCGGATTGCGGCTTTGAGCCGGTTTATCAGTCGCCTTGGAGAGAAAGCCATCCCTTTATATCAGATGTTGAAGAAGACAGATAACTTTGTTTGGAGTGACGCCACCAATGAAGCGTTTGAGGACTTAAAGCGGCAGCTAGCTGAACCGCCTATACTTGCTGCTCCTGTTGATAAGGAGCCTTTATTGGTATATGTGGCTGCTAATGCCCGGGCTATCAGCGTGGCTATTGTGGTGGAACGCAAGGAGGCTGGAAAGGAATATCTAGTTGAACGGCCGGTTTATGACATCAATGAAGTACTTATTGAGTCCAAGCAGCGATACCCGCATTGGCAGAAGCTGGTGTATGGAGTTTTCATGGCAAGCCGGAAGCTTAAGCAATATTTCCATGGTCATCCCGTAACTGTGGTCAGTTCTGCTCCTTTGGGGATATAATTCAGAACAGGGAAGCAACTGGCCGAATTGCCAAGTGGGCTATTGAGCTCGGGCCTCACGGGCTCAAATATACACCCCGGACGGCAATCAAGTCTCACGCACTTGTGGATTTCATTAATGATTGGACAGAGCTACAGGCGCCGGAAGAGAAGCCGGATCATACTTATTGGACTATTCATTTTGATGGGTCCAAGCAGTTGGAGGGCTCGGGGGCTGGAGTTGTATTAACTTCCCCATGAGGTGACAAGTTTTGTTATGTTCTCCGTTAAATGTTCCCTTGTACTAACAATGCAGCAGAATATGAGACATTACTCCATGGTCTTCGGATGGCTAAGGAGATGAATTTAAGCTGGGTTAAGTGCTTCGGTGATTCATACCTAGTGGCTCAACAACTGTCTGGTACTTGGGATTCCAAGGACCCGCTCATGGCGGCATATCATCGAGAGGTGGATCTTGTTGCGGGTCACTTCAAAGGTTATCAAGTCGATCATGTGGACCGGCGGAAGAATGAAGCGGCGGGCGCCTTAAGACGTTTGGGTTCCCAGCGTAAACCGGTCCCGCCCAATGTCTTCTTAGACGTGCTGCATAATCCATCCGTCAAGCTTCCGACAGAGGAGGATTTGGCTGTTCCTGATCCGGAGGCTCAGCTGGTAGCGGCTCTTCATGTTACCCCGGATTGGACAGTTCCATATTTGCCGTATATGAACCAGGGTGAGTTACCAGAGGATGAAACTTCGGCCAGGCAGGTTATCCGGCGGTCCAAGTCTATGACTATTATCAATGGAGAGTTACATCACTGCAGTGTGACAGGAGCGTTTCAGTGTTGTGTATCTCCTGAGGAAGGCCATGAAATTTTGCGTGAGATCCACGAAGGAGATTGTGGTCATCACGCCAGTTCAAAATCTCTGGTGGCTAAGGCGTTTCGTCACGGTTTCTATTGGCTGATGGCTCATGCTAATGCTGAGGACTTGGTCAAAAGGTGTGATGGGTGTCAAAAATTCTCACGATGCGCTCATGTACCTGATGATTCCAATCACTTGGCCGTTTGCGACCTGGGGGCTGGATATGGTTGGGCCCTTTAAGCGATCCAAAGATAAGAAGACCGACCTGTTGGTGGCAGTTGATAAATTCACAAAGTGGGTAGAGGCGGAGCCAGTGAGTAAATGTGATGCAGCTACGGCGGTTCAATTCATCAAGAAGGTGATTTTCCGGTTTGGCTTTCCACACAACATCATAACTGATAATGGTACCAATCAGTCCAAAGGTGCTATGAGGGAGTTCTGTCAACGTGAGCACATCCGGCTTGACGTATCATCAGTGGCTCACCCCCAGTCTAATGGTCAAGCAGATAGAACCAATCAAGAGATCTTGACAGGTATCAAGCCCCGGCTTATGGTTCCTTTGCAGCGGACGCCGGGTTGTTGGGTGGAGGAGTTACCTTCCGTGGTATGGAGCATCAATACCACGCCTAACAGATCCACAGGTTACACTCCTTTTTCATGATTTACAGAGCAGAGGCGGTTCTCCCTAGCGACATCCGTCATGATTCGCCTCGTGTGGCTACGTACGTCGAAGCTGACAATGAGAAGGCACGACAGGAAGCACTTGACCTGTTAGATGAGGAGCGAGACATTGCAGCAGCCCGTTCGGCGATTTATGAACAAGATCTGCGGCGTTATCACAGCCGCCAGGTTAGAACCAGAACGTTTCAAGAAGGCGATCTGGTGCTCCGACTCATCCAGGATCAGACGGATATGCACAAGTTATCCCCACCTTGGGAAGGACCCTTTGTGGTCAGCAAGAATCTGCATAACGGGTCGTACTACCTTATAGATGTTTGAGAGCACAAAGACTCACGTAGATCGGAGGAGGAGACCCACCGGCCGTGGAATATCGCTCGTCTTCGGCCTTATTATACTTGAGCCACAGGCTCTGCTCATGTACATAGTTATGATAATGTATATATTATGATCAATATAATAAACCGGAGCCTTGATATGTCTCCAACGTATCTATAATTTTTGATTGCTCCATGCTACTTTATCTATTGTTTTGGACTATAATGGGCTTTATTTTCCACTTTTATATTACTTTTGGGACTAACCTATTAACCGGAGGCCCAGCCCAGAATTGCTATTTTTTGCCTATTTCAGTGTTTCAAAGAAACGGAATATCAAACGGAGTCCAAACGGAATGAAACCTTCGGGAACGTGATTTTCTCACGAATGTGATCCAGAGACTTGGACCCTACTCCAAGGAGTGCAGGCGGTCACGAGGGTGGGGCGCGCCCCCCCTAGGCGCCCCTGCCTCGTGGGCCCCGACACTCCACCGACGTACTCCTTCCTCCTATATACCTCTACGCACCCCGACAGATCGAGCAGGGCCAAAACCTAATTCCACCGCTGTACCTTCCTGTATCCACGATATCCCATCTTGGGGCCTGTTCCGGAGCTCCGCCGGAGGGGGCATCCACCACGAAGAGCTTCTACATCAACACCATAACACCATAGCCCCTCCGATGAAGTGTGAGTAGTTTACTTCAGACCTTCGGGTCCATAGCTAGTAGCTAGATGGCTTCTTCTCTCTTTTCGGATCTCAATACAATGTTCTCCCCCTCTCTCGTGGAGATCTATTCGATGTAATCTTATTTTTGCGGTGTGTTTGTTGAGACCGATGAATTGTGGGTTTATGATCCAGATTATCTATGGAAAATATTTGATTCTTCTCTGAATTCTTTTATGTATGATTAAGTTATCTTTGAAAGTCTCTTCGAATTATCCGTTTGGTTTGGCCAACTAGATTGGTAGTTCTTGCAATGGGAGAAGTGCTTAGCTTTGGGTTCAATCTTGCGGTGACCTTACCCGATGGATGAAAGGGTTGCAAGGCACGTATTGTATTGTTGCCATCGAGGATAACAAGATGGGGTATTTATCATATTGCATGAATTTATTCCTCTACATCATGTCATCTTGCTTAAGGCGTTACTCTGTTTTAACTTAATACTCTAGATGTATGCTGGATAGCGGTCGATGAGTGGAGTAATAGTAGTAGATGCAGAATCGTTTCGGTCTACTTGTCATGGACGTGATGCCTATATACATGATCATTGCCTGGATAACCTCATAACTATGCTCAATTCAGTCAATTGCTCAACAGTAATTTGTTCACCCACCGTAGAATATCTATGCTCTTGAGAGAAGCCACTAGTGAAACCTATGGCCCCCGGGTCTATTCTCATCATATCAATCTCCATCACTTTATTTACTTGCTTTGCTTTTACTTTTTACTTTGCATCTTTATACCAAAAATACCAAAAATATTATCTCTATCAGATCTCACCCTCGTAAGTGACCGTGAAGGGATTGACAACCCCTAAGCGTTGGTTGCGAGTAGCTATCGTTTTGTGCAGGTACGAGGGACTTGCGCGTAGTCTCCTACTGGATTGATACCTTGGTTCTCAAAACTGAGGGAAATACTTACGCTACTGTGCTGCATCATCCTCTCCTCTTCGGGGAAATCCAACGCAAGCTCGAGACATATGAAGAAGAATTTCTGGCGCCGTTGCCGGGGAGGCTTATGCAAAAGTCAACATACCAAGTACCCATCACAAGCCCTATCTCTCGCATTACATTATTTGCCATTTGCCTCTCGTTTTCCTCTCCCCCACTTCACCCTTGCCGTTTTATTCGCCCTCTCTTTCCCAATCTCCTCCACTTTTTCCATTTGCCTTTTGTTTGCTCGTGTGTTAGTTTGCTTGCTTGTCGCTATGTCGAATTCCTTATCCGCTCCTATGTCTCCCGAGTTTGAAGTTCTTCACTTCAAGCAATGGCAAGGAGAAAATTTAAAAGATGCTTGGTATAGGATGATGGAATCTTATCGTAAGTGCACCCTAGAGGTGAACTTTAGAATTCTTCTTTGCAATTTTTATGTTGGGTTAAATATGACGCATAGACAACTCTTGGATGGCATTGCCAAGGGAAATTTTATTACTATTGATCCCAGTATCGCGCATGAGATTATAGAGGGAATATCGGGAACACCACCCCAAAAGGGAGGATCTCATCCTACCCAGGAAGAAACCCAAGTGTTTGAGAAGATTTGCGAAGTAACAAAGATTTTACAAAAGTCTCTTGAGCCTCTTAAAAATATTAGCGGAAATCTTAACCGTATGAATATGTTGATTACTCTTTGCAATAAACGGATGGATTCTTTAGATCTAAAAATTTCCGAGTATGACGGGAAGAGGGAAGAACCCCCCGGATTTGAGCATGAATCCGCTAAAAAATTTAAAATTAAAGATGGCAATACCTAGGTCTATCCTTGTTTTTATGCCTAGCTAGGGGCGTTAAACAATAGCGCTTGTTGGGAGGCAACCCAATTTTATTTTGTGCTTTTTTGTTTTTGGTTCTGTTTAGGAATAAAATAATCCATCTAGACTCTGTTTAGATGTGGTTTTATCTTTTAATTAGTGTTTGTGCCAAGTTGAACCTATTGGATCTTCTTGGATGATAGTTATTTGATCTTGCTGTAATTTCCAGCATCTTTGTGCTCAGTGCCCGAATTGTTAAAAATCACCAGAACGTGATAAGATACTGATCCCAATTTCTGTTGATCAATAAACAAATTTTCCAGGTCTTCTAATTTTGGTAGAATTTTTTGGGTTCCAGAAGTTTGCGTTAGTTACAGATTACTACAGACTATTCTGTTTTTGACAGATTCTGTTTTGCGTGTGTTGTTTGCTTATTTTGATGAATCTATTGTTAGTAAAATAGTTTATGATCCATAGAGAAGTTGGAATACAGTAGGTTTAACACCAATATAAATAAAGAATGAGTTCATTACAGTACCTTAAAGTAGTCTTTTTGTCTTTCTCTAGCAGACTCACGAGATTTCTATTGAGTTTTGTGTTGTGAAGTTTTCAAGTTTTGGGTGAATTCTTTTGATGGATTATGGAACAAGGAGTGGAAAGAACCTAAGATTGGGGATGCCCATGGCACCCCCAAGATAATACAAGGACACCAAAAAGACAAAGCTTGGGGATGCCCCGGAAGGCATCCCCTCTTTCGTCCACTTCCATCGGTAATTTACTTGGAGCTATATTTTCATTCACCAACATGATATGTGTTTTGCTTGGAGCGTCTTGTATTATTTGATTCTTTGCTTGTTAGTTTACCACAATCATCCTTGTTGTACACACCTTTTGAGAGAGCCATATATGAATTGAAATTTGATAGAATACTCTATGTGCTTCACTTATATCTTTTGAGCTTGATAGTTTGCTCATAGTGCTTCACTTATATCTTTTTGAGCGTGATAATTTTTGCTCTAGTGCTTCACTTAGATATTTTAGAGCACGGTGGTGGATTTGTTTTAAAGAAACTTGATCTCTCATGCTTCACTTGGATTATTCTTAGAGTCATTAATAGCATGGTAATTTGCTTAATGTTAATATACTTGGTATTCAAGATATGTGGAACTTTATTTTGAGTGCGTTGAATACTAAGATAAGTTTGATGCTTGATAATTGTTTTGAGATATGGAGGTAATAATATCAAAGTCATGCTGGTTGAGTAGTTGCGAATTTGAGAAATACTTGTGTTGAACTTTGTAAGTCCCGTAGCATGCACGTATGGTTAAAGTTGTGTAACAAATTTGAAGCATGAAGTGTACCTGGCTTGTGCATCCTTATGAGTGGCGGTCGGGGATGAGCGATGGTCTTTTCCTACCAATCTATCCCCCTAGGAGCATGCGCGTAGTACTTGATTTTTGATGACTTCTAAATTTTTGCAATAAGTATATGAGTTCTTTTGACTAATGTTGAGCCCATGGATTATACGCACTTTTACCTTTCCGCCTTTGCTAGCCTCTTGATGCCGTGCATTGCCCTTTCTCACATTGAGAGTTGGCGCAAACTTGGCGGTGCATCAAACCCGTGATACGATCGCTCTATCACACATAAACCTCCTATATCTTCCTCAAAACATCCACCATACCTACCTATTATGGCATTTCCATAGCCATTCGAGATATATTGCCATGCAACTTTCCACCGTTCCGTTCATCATCATCATGACATACTTTACTTTTGTCATATTGCCATTGCATGATCATGTAGTTGACATCGTATTTGTGGCAAAGCCACCATGAATTATTTTTCATACATGTCACTCTTGATTCATTGCACCATCCCGGTACACCGCCGGAGGCATTCATATAGAGTCATACCTTGTTCTAGTTTCGAGTTGTAATCCTCATGTTGTAATCAATAGAAGTGTGATGATCATCATTATTAGAGCATTGCCCAAATAAATAAAAAAGAGAAAGGCCAAAATAAAAAAAGGAAGGCCCAAAAAAAAGGGCAATGCTACTATCTCTTTTTCCACACTTGTGCTTCAAAGTAGCACCATGTTCTTCATGTAGTGAGTCTCATATATTGTGCTTCAAAGTAGCACCTCGTTCTTCATGTAGTGAGTCTCATATATTGTGCTTCAAAGTAGCACCATGTTTTTCATATAGTGAGTCTCATAAGTTGTCTTGTATATATTGTGCTTCAAAGTAGCACCATGTTTTTCATATAGTGAGTCTCATATATTGTGCTTCAAAGTAGCACCATGTTTTTCATTATAGAACTTGGCTTGTATATTCCTACGATGGGCTTCCTCAAATGCCCTAGGTCTTCATGAGCAAGCAAGTTGGATGCACACCCACTAGTTTTCTTTGTTGAGCATTCATAGCTCTAGTGCATCCGTTGCATGGCAATCCCTACTCCTCATGTTGACATCAATTGATGGGCATCTCCATAGCCCATTGATTATCCTTGTCAATATGAGACTTTCTCCTTTTTTGTCTTCTCCACACAATCCCCATCATCATACTCTATTCCACCCATAGTGCTATATCCATGGCTCACGCTCATGTCTTGCGTGAAGGTTGAAAAAGTTTGAGATTATTTAAGTATGAAACAATTGCTTGGCTTGTCATTGGGGGTATAGAAGTTGGGAACATCTTTGTGTGACGAAAATGAAGCATAGCCTAACTATATGATTTTGTAGGGATGAACTTTTTTTGGCCATGTTATTTTGAGATGACATAATTATTTTGATTAGTATGCTGGAAGTATTATTATTTTTATGTCAATATGAACTTTTGTCTTGAATCTTTCGGATCTGAATATTCATATCACAATTAAGAAGATTTACATTGAAATTATGCCAAAGTATCACTCCGCATCAAAAATTCTTTTTTTATCATTTACCTACTCGAGGACGAGCAGGAATTAAGCTTGGGGATGCTTGATACGTCTCCAACGTATCTATAATTTTTTATTGCTCCATGCTACTTTATCTATTGTTTTGGACTATAATGGGCTTTATTTTCCACTTTTATATTACTTTTGGGACTAACCTATTAACCGGAGGCCCAGCCCAGAATTGCTGTTTTTTGCCTATTTCAGTGTTTCGAAGAAACAGAATATCAAACGGAGTCCAAACGGAATGAAACCTTCGGGAACGTGATTTTCTCACCGAACGTGATCCATGAGACTTGGACCCTACTCCAAGGAGTGCCAGAGGCGGTCACAAGGGTGGGGGCGCGTCCCCCTGCCTCGTGGGCCCCCTGACGCTCCACCGACTTACTCCTTCCTCCTATATATACCTACGTACCCCCGAAAGATTAGAACGAGAGCCAAAAACCTAATTCCACCGCCGTACCTTCCTGTATCCACAAGTTCTCATCTTGGGGCCTGTTCCGGAGCTCCGCCGGAGGGGGCATCCACCACGGAGGGCTTCTACATCAACACCATAGCCCCTCCGATGAAGTGTGAGTAGTTTACTTCAGACCTTTGGGTCCATATCTAGTAGCTAGATGGCTTCTTCTCTCTTTTTGGATCTCAATACAATGTTCTCCCCCTCTCTCGTGGAGATCTATTCGATGTAATCTTCTTTTTGCGGTGTGTTTGTTGAGACCGATGAATTGTGGGTTTATGATCCAGATTATCTATGGAAAATATTTGATTCTTCTCTGAATTCTTTTATGTATGATTAAGTTATCTTTGCAAGTCTCTTCGAATTATCCGTTTGGTTTGGCCAACTAGATTGGTAGTTCTTGCAATGGGAGAAGTGCTTAGCTTTGGGTTCAATCTTGCGGTGACCTTACCCAGTGACAGAAAGGGTTGCAAGGCACGTATTGTATTGTTGCCAACGAGGATAACAAGATGGGGTATTTATCATATTGCATGAATTTATTCCTCTACATCATGTCATCTTGCTTAAGGCGTTACTCTGTTTTTAACTTAATACTCTAGATGCATCTTTGGATAGCGGTCGATGAGTGGAGTAATAGTAGTAGATGCAGAATCGTTTCGGTCTACTTGTCACGGACGTGATGCCTATATACATGATCATTGCCTGGATAACCTCATAACTATGCTCAATTCTATCAATTGCTCAACAGTAATTTGTTCACCCACCGTAGAATATCTATGCTCTTGAGAGAAGCCACTAGTGAAACCTATGGCCCCCGGGTCTATTCTCATCATATCAATCTCCATCACTTTATTTACTTGCTTTGCTTTTACTTTTTACTTTGCATCTTTATACCAAAAATACCAAAAATATTATCTCTATCAGATCTCACCCTCGTAAGTGACCGTGAAGGGATTGACAACCCCTAAGCGTTGGTTGCGAGTAGCTATCGTTTTGTGCAGGTACGAGGGACTTGCGCGTAGTCTCCTACTGGATTGATACCTTGGTTCTCAAAACTGAGGGAAATACTTATGCTACTGTGCTGCATCATCCTCTCCTCTTCGGGGAAATCCAACGCAAGCTCGAGACGTAGCAAGCCTCAGCTAAAGCGGGGTATCTGTTGTTTTCTTATGTCATGTGTGGTTACATGGGGGCTTCTGTTCATAAAGCGGCGTCCGGTTTACACCTTGATTCAGCTTATTAAACTTTATATACAAATCACTTGTGGGCTTGGTCGTATTCGAACCATAGTCACACCTCTTGATTGGCTCAAAGCCAAATTATTCTGGGGCTAAAGAGAGTGTTGCAAAAGAACAACTCAAACATAGGCACCCACTGAGCACAGCTCAAAATATTGCTTGGGGATTCTTTGCTATCAAAAATGAACAAAGAATCTACACTTGTAATAGGCTATCAAGCAACGGCTTGGAAGCCTGGTGTATACACCTAAAACCCTGGGTTAACCTGCCTTCTTTAAGTAAGTTACTCCGCCCAGATAAACCTGGTATGACCCGTCGAACTATGACAAGTCAATCTATATGAGACCCTGAACTTGTCAAAGTTAATACGATGATTGATTAAGGATTGAGGACCATCTGAAAAGGCTTTGTGAAATGGTTTAACTCACTGGCCTGGCAGCCCATGAAAAGCCTCGAATTTGGGGCCTGGCAGCCCGTGAAAAGCCTTGACTACAAGTTTTTATTTGCTTTTTGCCAAGTTTCTCTCTCTTTTGATAAGATTTATGATGTTTTTTCTTAAACCGGTGTTCATCAACCCTGCTCGGTTGTCAACTACAAGTTGTCAGTACATAATCACCTATAACCCAGAGTTTATTAAACCCGGTCTGGTTTTGACTCTAAGTCGTCAGTATTAAATGAGATGGTGTTTATCACAACCTGGCACGGTTTTATCATAAATCGGCACAGTATGAAAGGAGTTATCATTACTCAAGGTTAGGGTTGTCACCCTCACTACCAACGTTGGTCAACCAACGTTGTGCTTCAAGGTCACAGGATACTGTCAACTGTTTGTGTGCAGGAAATAGCTTGAATAAATCGACACGGATTATGAACATCATGTGTCTTAAGCATGGCGGATTAACAAGTATCAAGCACAAACAAATATGCACGATGGCATAGCAGACCAAGTGTTTTAACTAGCCTATTAAAAGGCGTTTTCAGTGCCCAAAAGGATAATTGTTTCTCAACAAGCATTGCAGCACGTGGAAGTCTAAACCGGCCTCCGGATTATGATTCGTCTCCAACTCGACCTGATGGCTGTGGATCATCTTGCACCGGTTCCTCCTCTTCGTCTCTATCCAGCGGCTGGAAGTAATAGTTGTCCAGTCGATCCCAGTTAGGGCTTGGAACACAGCTTCGTCGCTTATAAGGGTGGACGGTTCAATGTCAGGGGCATAAGTGTGCTTACGAATTGGCGGGATGAGATTTTGAACCTCAGGAGTTGGTGCGCAACCCGTTTGTTGTTGAAGTCATAACTGACCTGATAATGTGAAAGATCAACTTCTTCAGCTAGTTGGCAGGCCAGCGAACGAACTTCCGGGTTTATGGCTCGCAGGTCCTCATTGCCAAATTCTGATCCATCTTATTTCAAGCTCGGGTAGCCTTTGCTGACATCTTCCGGATCAAGATCGGGCACCCATGCTTTTGCCCGGGTTAGCACGGTCAGAGCACCCGCTCTTGAAGCAGATCTCTTTAACTCTTCTACCTGGGCAGGCAACATTGACAACCTTTCTAAGGTCTCCTTGATTAAAGTTGGTGCGGTTTGTTGTGAGAAGCGGTGCAGATAATCTGTTGTGCGCCGGTATATAACTGCTCTATAAGAGTATAGGCAGCCTTTAGCTTCTTATGTACATCAGAGCCCAGATGGCTAATGCGAGTTCCTGTATCGTTCAAAATATCAGTAAATTGGCAATGAATAAGATGATATGATGAGAAGTTAAAAACAGGAGGCTTACCGAACACAGCAGCAGTCATAGCATGTACTTGCCGTTTTACACCAGTCAGCTCATCTACCACCGGTTTAAGGGCTGCTTCTGCGTTCTCGGCTCTTTTCTGCAAAGCGGATTTTTCTGTGTTCCAATCCGCCAGCTCCTTGTTGAAGCTCTCCTTTAGCTTTTCCATAGCGGCTAAAGCGCTAGTCAGCTCATCTTTTGCTTTGGAAGTTTCGGCCTGCTGGGACTTGATATTTTCTTGCAGATCGGCGGTTTGAGATTCCTTTTTGCTCCGCTCAGCCTATAAAGAAACAGACATACTATGATTTGACGGTATACATTTGAAGTACCAAGCACATAACAAGTTATGCACCTGATACTTGGGGGCTGATGCATATTTGCTTGGTCTTGGAAATTTCTACAAGTCCCAAGCACAATACAAGTATTACTCTTGGCACTTGGGGGCTAATGTATGTTTGCTCAAAATACTGATAAGATTAAACCGGCCCTTGGGGGGCTACACCAGCGAACAATACAGTATTGCAATTCTAAGATATCGGTTCATTTTAAAGAGATATTAAAGTCCCGGTTTGGATTGATATCCTAAACCGTCACTTGGGGACTACTGGAGTTGATATTTGGAATTTAAAAGAGAAACAGTTATGCAGAGTTGAGCATTGGTTACCTCATATCGCTCTTTCATCAAATTTACCAAACCGGCTTCATAGTCGCGGCTGGTGTACAGACGATTCAAGAAGCCAGAGTGAATGTCTTGAGCATTGAGATGGGCATAGCTTGACAAGTCGGCATTCCATTTGCCTTTGCTGACAGCAGAAAACTCATCCTTGGCGCTATGTTTAGATAAAGCGACTGGGTTGCCAGGAGTGGTGTGGCCAACGCTAGTAATCACAACATCATCCTCTTTATCATCAGCAGCCTTCATTGGAGTGGGCGGTTTATCAGTATCCTTAGCTGGACTGACCGGTTTATCATCAGTTCGGACAGGGCTGGTCGGCTTGTCAGCATGGCTTGTAGTATCAACTTCTACTTGTTCAGTAAAGAAGTCATGGTCTTGAGGCGGCGGATCATTAAACATAGCGTCAGCATTGGTTTCTTCCGGATCTGGAGTCTTTTCTGGCTCAACAGCCATGTTATCGTTAGCCGGTTTAGTTAACCGAGCCTTTTTGCTGGGTCTAGGTTTGGCACTAAGAAAAATAAACATAAAGATCAGTACAGTATGCAGAAATAACACATCAAGGATAAAATTAAGTGCATAGCTTACCCAGGAACTGTCTTGAGGGGTGGAAGCTTTGTGGCTGATGACTCGCCAGAAGATGAGTGGGAAGTACCCTGATAATTTGAATCAGACGGAGTAAGAGGCTGTCAGAAACAACCCGCCTTGGGGCAAAAAGTGTCAAGAGTATAAGAGACCTCTGATCAACGTTTCCGAACCGGAGTGTTTGGTAAACCAGCTCAGGTAACTACCTGGCCGCTGTGCCAGGTTGTGCGACGGGCTTCATGCTGCTACTTCTTCAAAAGAAAGTTTGGGTCCAAATGAGCAAGGGGGTGAGAAATTTTTACTTTCCGGTTTGCTTGACGGATTGTCTGAGTTGGCAGAGGATCTGAACCGGAGGAAAGAATAATTACCTCTACGTCATCAGCTTGACTGCCTTCAACGTCGTCCTGGTAATAGTCATTGTTAATGAGGTGTATGAAAAATGAACCAAGAGAGTCAAGTTCTACCTCTGAGTCCGGATTAGCTGCATCGGCATCAACATTTGGCTCAGAGGACGCAGTGGTCCTTTTCTTGGCAGGTTTTTTAACAACCTTGGTCTTCGGGCGAAGCGGCTTGGCCGGTTTATCTTGTGGTTTTTCATTCCAGAACGGATCATCACCCTGTCAAAAATGGACAAGACTTTCAGAGAATATTTTGAAAGAAAGCAACTTAAGACAAAGAGGTTATATGATTCTTACAGCTGGCGGTTTGTTGGAGGTGCAGAAAGGACTTAGTCCGGTCTGGCCGCAGACAGCTTCCGGTTCATTCAACATTTTCTTGACCGCTTCAGTAACTTTAGCCTCTGCCAGTTGAATATTAATATGCCGCTGAGGGTCGGTCAAACTCCCAGTGTATTCACACATCAAGCCGGGGCGCCGACTTAAGGGTAGAATGCTCCAGCTGATCCAGCAACGAGCAAAGTCAACACCTATTAAACCGTTCGCCATAAAGGCTCTAAGTTTTGACAATTATGGGGCATAGACGGCCCTTTCCTTTGCAGTTAACCTCTGAGGAAAGGGATGTGTATTGCTGAGACGGTGAGGGCGGTAACCCGGCAAGGGGTTTTCATCAGTCGGAGATGTATCTTTACAGTAAAACCAAGTCTGGTTCCACTCTTTGGGGTGACTATGAAGCTTGGCGTGAGGGAAAGTGACTTCCTTCCTTTTTTAACCGCCATTCCGCCGAGTTCGGTATTGGGTCCATCTGTGAACTCTGTGCGACGGTTTAAGTGGAAGAAGTCCCTAAACAATTCAACTGTTGGATCCTCTTGAAGATAAGCCTCACAAAATACTTGAAAGTGGCAGATGTTGGACACAGAGTTTGGGCCGATATCTTGAGGGTGAAGCTGAAAGCTGGCAAGTACATCTCAGAAGAATTTGGAACTAGGAGGGCTAAAGCCTCGACCTAGATGGTCAACAAAAACAACTACCTCTCCATCCTTGGGTTTAGGAGGATTTTCCGGACCAGGGGTCCTCCAGTGGATGACATCTTTTTTGGCTAAAGCGCCCCTTGCGACACATCGGTTTAACTGGTCTTCAGTAACCCGGGAAGAAACCCAATTGCATTCATAGACTTCTTTGGCCATTTCAGCGGAAGCTGAAACACAATTATTGCCGGTTTAAGACTTATGATGAACAAGCATAAAGCGATGCAAGTCAAAGCAAAGGTGTATGCATATGGTTAAACCGGAATATGATATTGCTAAACCGGAATCTTGCGATGGAGAAGGTGCAATGATAATGAATCGGCGGTTTAAGAGGGGACTAATGGTACCTACCAGATTATCATTTTTTCAAAGCTAAACCGCCTATATTCGTATGAAAGGTACAGGTCTAAAGTACTTAGGTGAAGGAAAAAACAAGTTTCGCAGATTGATGTGATAAATTTCAGATCAGCGGTATGACAAAAAACTAGAAAATATTCAAACCTAATTTCAAGTGCTGGAACAGTTTAGCAAGTTCAGATGAGTTTTATATAAAGGGAAAGATCCAATAAGGAAAAAGGGGATTATGGCTACGGCTGCTAAAGACGTATCAGATCCAAGCTAGTTGTTGTGCTAATAAGGAGAACAGGGAAGAACGGCGCCGGAGCCTCAATAACCTCCGATGAACATTGAGACCCTAATGGTGGATCTAGAGCGAGGAACGGAAGAACTTATGGATGCTGAGGAAACAGCGTAGGAGCGCCGCGGCTTTTTGGTACGATCAAGTTGATGCAGCGGCCGTCGTTGAGGCAGATACGAAGATCGACGGCGGCGGCAGAGCTCAAAGGTTCGGTCGGCGCGAGGAAGAAGATGATATGAAGAGGCACGAGGGGGAAAATGGAAAGACCCCCTGGCCCTATTTATAAAGGCAAAGGGATAAGTGATAGGTGCAAAAATCGAGGAGCCCAAATTTTGGAAATGAGGCGGAGCTGTCGCCTCGATTATCGGAGGCTCATTGATAAAGGTGAGCTTTATGCAATGTTATAATAACAGATGATGTCATGGCGGTTTATCATGATTCTGGAAGATGATGTCATGGCGGTTTACGAGATTTATGCGAAGGCGTTGAAGAAGGAATTTTCTTAAGTATTGAAGATTGACATGAACCAGTTCAAATCAATCTAGGGCCTAATGTTGGGGATATTACTACTGGGCGTAAACCAGCCAGGAAAGGCCGGGTTATCCCTATGAAGATTTATTACCCTTGAAGCCCATGAAGACAGAGGTGATGGCGCTTTATGAAGGCCCAGGGCCCAAAGGCAGATTAAGGCCTGTAGTCATGAACCGGCATTGATATGTAAGCTTGTATTGTAAGGCAAGAATAGTAGATACCGGGCCGAACATGTTGATGAGCCGGCCTCGAACCCTGTAAACCGACGGGCATCAACCCATGTATATAAGGGACGACCTGGCGGCGGTTTAGGGACAAGGAAGAACAACTCGAGACTCAGGCAAAGCGTATTCGCTCCCTGGTCATCGAAACCCAAGCAATCCCACAACAACTAGATCGTAGGCTTTTACCTTCACCGCAAGGGGCCGAACCAGTATAAACTCTATGCGTCCCTTGTCCGCTTTAAACCCTTTAAGCTAACCCGTTGCGATGGCTCCACGACTAAGTCCTTGCTCTAGGACATCTGCCGTGACAAAACCACGACACAAAGGGTTTACTAGAGTCAATAATCTAGTTCACATCGCTATGTGATTAACACCCAAAGAGTACTAAGGTGTGATCATGTTTTGCTTGTGAGAGAAGTTTAGTCAACGGGTCTGCCACATTTAGAGCCATATGTATTTTGCAAATTTTCTATGTCTACAATGCTCTGCACGGAGCTACTCTAGCTAATTGCTCCCACTTTGAATATGTATCCAGATTGAGACTTAGAGTCATCTGGATCAGCGTCAAAGCTTGCATCGACGTAACCCTTTATGAAAAACTTTTTGTCACCTCCATAACCAAGAAACATATCCTTATTCCACTAAGGATAATTTGTACCGCTGTCTAGTGATCCACTCCTGGATCACTATTGTAACCTCTTGCCATGTGAGGTACACAACAGGTATGGTACACAACATAGCATACTTTATAGAACCTATGACAGAGTCATAGGGAATGACTTTTCATTCTCTTTCTATTTTCTGCCGTGGTCGGCTTTTGAGTCTTTACTCAACTTCACACCTTGCAATACAGGCAAGAACTACTTCTTTGACAGTTCAATTTGAACTACTTCAAAATCTTGTCAAGGTATGTACTCATTGAAAAAACTTATCAAGCATCTTGATCTATCTCTATAGATCTTGATGCTCAATATGTAAGCAGCTTCACCGAGGTCTTTCTTTCAAAAACTCCTTTCAAACACTCCTTTATGCTTTCCACAAAATTCTACATCATTTCCGATCAAGAATATATCATTCACATATACTTATCAAAAAGGCTGTACTGCTCGCACTCACTTTCTTGTAAATACAGGCTTCACCGCAAGTCTGTAAAATTATATGCTTTGATCAACTCATCAAAGCGTATATTCCAACTCCGAGATGCTTGCACCAGTCCATAGATGGATCACTGGAGCTCGCACACTTTGTTAGCACCTTTTAGGATTGACAAAACCTTCTTGTTGTATCATATACAAATCTTCTTTAAGAAATCCATTAAGGAATGCAGTTTTGACATCCATTTGCCAAATTTCATAAAAAGCGGCAATTGCTAACATGATTCGGACAGACCTTAAGCATAGATACGAGTGAGAAACTCTCATCATAGTCAGCACCTTGAACTTGTCGAAAACCTTTTGCGACAATTCGAGCTTTGTAGATAGTAACACTACTATCAGCGTCTTTCTTCCTCTTGAAGATCCATTTATTCTCTATGGTTTGCCGATCATAGGTCAAGTCAACCAAAGTCCACACTTTGTTCTCATACATGGATCCCATCTCAGATTTCATGGCCTCAAGCCATTTTGCGGAATCTGGGCTCATCGTCACTTCCTCATAGTTTGTAGGTTCGTCATGGTCAAGTAACAATGACCTCCAGAACAGGATTACCGTACCACTCTGGTGCGGATCTTACTCTGGTTGACCTACAAGGTTCTGTAGTAACTTGATCAGAAGTTTCATGATCATCATCATTAGCTTCCTCACTAGTTGGTATAGGAACCACCGGAACTGACTTCTATGATGTACTACTTTCCAACTCGGGAGAAGGTACAATTACCTCATCAAGTTCTACTTTCCTCCCACTCACTTCTTTCGAGAGAAACTCCTTCTCTAGAAAGGATCCATTTTTAGCAATGAATATCTTGCCTTCGGATCTGTGATAGAAGGTGTACCCAACAGTCTCCTTTGGGTATCCTATGAAGACACATTTCTCTGATTTGGGTTCGAGCTTATCAGGTTGAAGCTTTTTCACATAAGCATCGCAGCCCCAAACTTTAAGAAACGACAACTTGGGTTTCTTGCAAAACCACAGTTCATAAGGTGTCGTCTCAACGGATTTAGATGGTGCCCTATTTAACATGAATGCAGCCGTCTCTAAAGCATAACTCCAAAATGATAGCGGTAAATAAGTAAGAGATATCATAGATTGCACCACATCTAATAAAGTACGATTACAACGTTCGGACACACCATTATGCTGTGGTGTTCCGGGTGGCGTGAGTTGTGAAACTATTCCGCATTGTTTCAAATGAAGACCAAACTTGTAACTCAAATATTCTCCTCCACGATAAGATCGTAGAAACTTTATTTTCTTGTTACGATGATTTTCCACTTCACTCTGAAATTCTTTGAACTTTTCAAATGTTTCATACTTATGTTTCATCAAGTAGATATACCCATATCTGCTCAAATCATCTGTGAAGGTAAAAAATAAATGATACCCGCCGCGAGCATCAACACTCATCGGACCGCACACATCAGTATGTATTATTTACAGCAAGTTTGTTGCTCGCTCCATTAATTGTTCCGGAGAACGGAGTCTTAGTCATCTTGCCCATGAGGCATGGTTCGCAAGCATCAAGTGATTCATAATCAAGTGATTCCAAAAGCCCATCAGCATGGAGTTTCGTCATGCGCTTTACACCAATATGACCTAAACGACAGTGCCACAAATAAGTTGCACTATCATTATCAACTTTGCATCTTTTGGCTTTAATATTATGAATATGTGTATCACTACGATCGAGATTTAATAAACCATTCACCTTGGGTGTATGAGCACAGAAGGTTTTATTCATGTAAATAGAATAATAATTATTCTTTGACTTAAATGAATAACCGTATTGCAATAAACATGATCCAATCATCTTATGCTCAACGCAAACACCAAATAACATTTATTTTAGATTCAACACTAATCCCGAAGGTAAAAAGGAGTGTGCGACGGTGATTTTATCAACCTTGGAATCACTTCCAACACACATCGTCACCTCGCCCTCAACTAGTCTATGTTCATTTTGTAACTCCTGTTTCAAGTTACTAATCACAGCAACTGAACCAGTATCAAATACCCAGGGGCTACTATGAACACTAGTAAAGTACACATCAATAACGTGTATATCATATATACTTTTGTTCACTTTGCCATACTTCTTATCCGCCAAGTATTTGGGGCAGTTCTGCTTCCAGTGACCATTTCTTTTGCAGTAGAAGCACTCAGTTTCAGGCTTGGGTCTAGCTTTGGGCTTCTTCATGGGAATAGAAACTTGCTTGCCATTCTTCTTGAAGTTCCCTTTATTTCCCTTGCTGAGGGAGTCCTGGATTAGGGGGTCTCCCGACAGCCGGACTGTTGGACTATGAAGATACAAGATTGAAGACTTCGTCCCGTGTCCGGATGGGACTTTCCTTGGCGTGGAAGGAAAGCTTGGCAATACGGATATGTAGATCTCCTCCCTTGTAATCGACTCTGTGTAACCCTAGCCCCCTCCGGTGTCTATATAAACCGGAGGGTTTAGTCCGTAGGACGAGGACAATCATACCATAGGCTAGCTTCTAGGGTTTAGCCCCTACGATCTCGTGGTAGATCAACTCTTGTAATACTCATATCATCAAGATCAATCAAGAAGGAAGTAGGGTATTACCTCCATCGAGAGGGCCCGAACTTGGGTAAACATTGTGTCCCCCGCCTCCTGTTACCATCCACCTTAGACGCACAGTTCAGGACCCCCTACCCGATATCCGCCGGTTTTGACAACGACATTGGTGCTTTCATTGAGAGTTCCACTGTTCCGTCACCGTAAGGCTTGATGGCTCCTTCGATAATCGGTAACGATGCGGTCCAGGGTGAGGTTTTCCTCCCCGGACAGATCTTCGTATTTGGCGGCTACGCACTGCGGGCCAACTCGCTTGGCCATCTGGAGCAGATCGAGAGCTACGCCCCTGGCCACCAGGATAGGTTCGGAAACTTGAATTACACCGCAGACATCCGTGGAGACTTGATCTTTGATGGACTCGAGCCCATGCCAGGTGCGTCGCACGATCACGACGAGAATGATTTAGCTCTGCCATCGGATAGTGTTCGGGAGATCACACCTGCAACTACTCCAGCCCTCAATCCGGAGCAAATCGCGCCATCCGAGGACGGGTGGATAGACCCATCTAGGGAGGCCGCACTCTCAGTGGCGATAGAGTCGGATACTGACTTCACCCCTTACGAGAGCCGTGTTACCGAACCACTGGATTAATCTCCGGCCACGGACTCCGAGCCGCATGCGTTTGTGCCTATCGAATCCGATTGGGCGCTGGTCATGGAGTTTACCTCCGCGGATATCTTTCAGCACTCGCCTTTTGGCGACGTGCTTAATTCATTAAGGTCCCTCTCCATGTCAGGAGAACCTTGGTCGAACTATGTCCGGCTAGAATGGGATGCGGACGACGAAGAAATTCGCTCCCCACCCACCACCCACTTAGTAGCCACTGTCGACGATTTAACCGACATGCTCGACTTCGACTCCGAAGACATCGACGGTATGGACGACGATGCAGGAGACGAATTGGAACCACCGTCCATAGGGCGCTGGACCGCCACCTCATCATATGATATATACATGGTGGATACCCCCAAAGAAGGCAATGGCAATAAGACAGCGGAGGATGACCCCTCCAAGAAGCAACCCAAGCATGGACGACAGTGACGCCACTCTAAGTCCCGCCATAGCAAAAGCAGTGATATGGCACAAGAGACAATAGCACTCCGGACAGTGCCGAAGACGACAACAATCCCCTCCAGCATGATTTAGAGCGGGAGGGTGAACAAGCTAGCCCTCCAAAACAGGCAGCAGATGGAGAAACGGAGGATGACAATTACATGCCTCTCTCCAAAGACGAGGTGAGCCTCGGCGATGAAGAATTTATCGTGCCTGAGGATCCCATCGAGCAGGAGCGCTTCAAGCGCCGGCTTATAGCCACATCAAATAGCCTGAAGAAAAAGCAACAACAGCTTTGAGCTGATCAAGATTTGCTCAAACAAAAATACCAAGGCCCGGGGCAACACGCGGGACCTGTGAGACGTATTGGAAAGCAGGGCAAAACATGCAAGATCGATATACGGGTCACGGGGGCGTGCACCAACGCGGGACGATGACCATCACGCCGGATACACTAAAAGTAAATCCGGCTGGGCCGAATACAGCAGACAAGACTCATATGAACTGGGTCGTGATATAGCCCGGCACAGAGGCGCCGCACACCCCCTATGCTTCACTGATGAAGTTATGGATCACGAATTTTCGGAGGGTTTTAAACCCGTAAATATCGAATCGTATGATGGTACAACAGATCCCACGGTATGGATTGAGGATTTCCTCCTCCACATCCACATGGCTCGCGGCGATGATCTACATGCCATCAAGTACCTCCCACTAAAACTCAAAGGACCAGCTCGGCATTGGCTGAATAGCTTGCCAGCAGACTCCATCGGCAGTTGGGAGGATTTGGAAGATGCATTCCTTGACAACTTCCAGGGCACTTATGTGCGACCACCAGATGCTGATGACTTGAGCCATATAACTCAACAGCCAGGGGAATCGGCCAGGCAATTCTGGACACGGTTCCTAACTTAGAAAAACCAAATTGTCGATTGTCCGGTTGCTGAGGCCTTAGCGGCATTCAACCATAATATCCGTGACGAGTGGCTCGCTTGGCACCTCGGCCAGGAGAAGCCGAAGTCTATGGCAGCCCTCACGACACTCATGACCCGCTTTTGCGCGGGTGAGGATAGCTGGCTGGCTCGCAGCAACTGTCGGATTTCGGGTTCCGGCAGACCCTTGAGGTTCGAACTCTGGGGTGCGCGCGGAGATCCAACCTTCCACCATCCCGCACTTCGCCGAATCGCAGGGACCTAAACTACTAACGGAACAGCACAAGAGACACGATATTTATACTGGTTCAGGCCACCATTGTGGTGTAATACCCTACTCCAGTGTGTGGTGTGGTGGATTGCCTCTTGGGCTGATGAGGAACAATACAAGGAAGAACAGCCTCGCGAGGGTCTGTTCTTGGCGGGTGTGATGAACTGCTAGGTGGTGTTCAGTTGCTCTAGCTACTGGTTTCTTGATGAGGATTCCGGTCTCCTCCCTTCTCTCCCTCTTTTCGATCCCCCTCTTCCAGATGCCCCTAGCTCTGAGTGTGGTTACTCCTATTTATAGGCGAAGGCCCTGGGCCTCTTCCCAAATATTGAGCGGGAAGAGCGCCAACAATTAGCCATTTGAAGGGGAACAGCGGGTACACTTATCCCGACTAAAGTTGGTCCTCGCCGCCAAAGGCTCTGCGATGACGCTTTGCTTGGGCTCCACAATGACTCCCTTCCTGCCGTTGGGCTGGTCTTGGTCTTGTTGCACCAAACGAATGCCTTTGCTTGATGCTCTCTTTGCGCTTGCTCCTTTGCACCAAAGAGGAAGGAGGACGCTGCTGCGGGCTGGCGCCTCGATCGGCGCCCTTGGTCGCATGGCTTGCATCATGGGCACCTCGCGAGGTACCTGCCTTGAACTCTCCGCCTCCTCATGAGCCAGGCCGACGAGGCCGTGCCTGAGGAAGCTCCTTGTCGTCCGCCCCGCGAGGCTTGGCCCCTCGCGAGGGTCTTGAGCTTGCATTAATGAAGATGGGCCGTGCTGGGCCTCCTCCGAGCCACGCCACAGGCCGCAGGCAGGCAAGTCTGGGGACCCCCGTTCCCAGAACGCCGACACCAACAACACATCAAGGAATCCAGGCACTTCAGATACTAAAGATGCTAACGGCAGACCACGTCGTAACAGACACAAGCGCCGCAACAACGGCGATAATGCTGAAGATACGGCAGTCAATGCCGGATTCAGAGGCTCTAGATCCGGTCAGCGGAGAAAGCCATTCAAAATAAGTACTCCGGGCCCGTCCAGTTTGGATCGTATACTTGATCTCTCGTGTCAAATCCACGGCACCCCCGATAAGCCAGCCAATCACACCAACAGAGAATGTTGGGTGTTCAAGCAGGCCGGCAAGTTGTATGCCGAAAACAAGGACAAGGGGCTGCATAGCGATGACGAGGAGGAGCCCCGGCCGCCGAACACGGGAGGACAGAAGAGGTTCCCCCCACAAGTGAAGACGGTGAACATGATATACGCAACCCACATTCCCAAGAGGGCTTGGAAGCATGCACTAAGGGACGTCTATGCGATGGAGCCTGGCGCCCGAAAGTTCAACCCATGGTCCTCTTGTCCGATCACCTTTGATCGCAGGGACCACCCCACTAGTATCCATCATGGCGGATCCGCCGCATTGGTCCTAGACCCCATCATTAACGGATTTCACCTCACTCGAATCCTCATGGACGGCGGCAGCAGCCTGAACCTGCTCTATCAGGATACAGTGCGCAAAATGGGTATAGATCCCTCGAGGATCAAACCCACCAAAACCACCTTTAAGGGTGTCATTCAGTGTAGAGGCCCATTGACGGGCTCAATCACACCGAAGTGGTCTTCGGATCTCCGGACAACTTCCGAAGCAAGGAGTTAATCTTCGATATCGTCCCGTTCCGCAGTGGCTATCACGCACTTCTCGGGCGAACCGCATTTGCAAATTTCAATGCGGTACCGCATTACGCATACCTCAAGCTCAAGATGCGGGACCTAGGGGGGTCATAATAATCAATGGGAACACAGGCGCTCGCTCCGCATGGAGGAGCACATCTGCGCCCTCGCAGCGAAGCACAAAGCAGCCTTTTAAGGCAAACCGCCAATTCGGCGATACAGCCCCCGGACACCGTCAAGCGAGTCCGGAGTAACCTGCAGCAGGATCGCCTGGCACGTTCAGAGCTCGCCTAGCAATTCGGCCCCCGTCCTAGTCCCAATCAAGCGACGAAATTCGTGCCGCGCGTACATAATTACGCACTAAAAATACCATGGTCATAGGCGGGGGCACGATCAGGGCACGTCCCACAATGCGGCTCAACCGCCCTAGGGGCTGCATACCTTTATCATTTTTTCTCTTTCAGGACCTTACTCTCTGGAAGACCTTTCCGGCAGTATGATTGCCGGATACATTATGGGAAGGAACAACCAAGGAGGCAAAAAGCTCAGGGAACCCCCAGGTGGTCTCTAATAACAACCGACATACCCGTTTTTTAATACCCATACACAGCCTGCGCCTGGATAGGACATGTCAAATAGTCCTATTTTTTGCTTATTGCACTACTTGTATAAGTACGCTTCGATGTATTATCTAAATAACAATGCATAGCATTAGTCTATTATTGCATTATTCATCCTTTCCTCTTACACGTTTATTTACGACAACTTGCACCCGTACATTCTGGTATGGTCAGTATGCCAGGGGCTTTCGTATACCCCATAATACAGCGCGAGAATTCCGAACACTTTCGACAGTGCGGCACCCCGAACTTATAGCATTATATGCATCAGCTCCAAATCATGTCTTGGGTCAAATGTTGGGTTTGCCCGGCTCCCATGTTTTGGTACCTTACGTTCCGCTATATCGGCTAAGGTAGCGCTGGGAGAACTACTGTGATTGTGTCCCGGTTCTTCCGGACGAGCACCTCGGTAGAGAAAGCCGAAAATTGACTGTCATGATAAGGCGAGAGCTGGTCGCTGTTCGAGAGGTCCCAAGTCCTTAAAGACTTTTTCCGCTTCGGGCGAGGAGTCGGCCTTGCCCGACTTAGGCGTATATAGCGCCCCAAATTCGGCCTTCCGAATACTAGGGGCTTCGCCAAAATTTAAAATTGTAGACTTCTATGGCTAAGTGAGAGTGATAAAGCCTTATAGTCCGATTGCCTTGTTCGTTGTGCTGAACACCTCCCTCGAAGGACCCAAAATTGGGATAAAGAGTGCTCAGGTTTATCCCGAACACCCCAGTACTAGTTACATGGGGGCAGAAGCCGACGACTGGCCAACTCTCAGATTTTATAAATAGCCGCACAGAAGTTAATATTTTAAATTCAAAAAGTGTTGCATAGTGCAAATGAACTCATTTCACATTACAGGATCACATGAGCATGTTGATTCAAAAATTACATCTCTAGCACATTCCCCCGCCACAAGGCGGGAACCCTTCAGGACACTGTCATAATACATTTCGGGGCGGCGATGCTCCTTGCCCTCCAGCGGCCCCTCCTTCACCAGCTTTACGACGTCCAGCTTCGCCCAGTGCACCTTCGCCAGGGCAAAAGCCCTGCGCGCACCCTCGATGCAGAAGGACCGCTTTATGGCTTCAAGCCGTGGGCAGGCATCCACAAGCCGCCTCACCAGACCGAAGTAGTTGTTAGGCAGGGGATCGCCAGGCCACTTCCGGACTATAAGACCCTTCATGGCCTGTTCGGCCGCCTTGTGAAGCTCGACCAGTTGCTTCAGCTGGTCGATCAAGGGCATTGGGTGTTCAGTCCGAGATATCGAGACCGAACAACTTTTTGTCGAGCTCCCTCCTCACTCGGTAAACTCCATGCATCCAAAGATCGGCGAAGATCTGCAAACGCTCCTGGAGAGCTCCGAACTCGGGTAAGTAAAAGGAAAGTTTCCGTCACATGCTTGCTTTGCATAATGAATGCCTTACCCGCTGCTATCTTCTTCACCGCATCAATCTCCTGGAGGGCCTTGTGGGCTTCAGCCTTGGCATTTTGTGCGCTTTCGAGCACCTTCGCAAGATCGGACTCTCGCGTCTTAGAGTCACGCTCCAAGGACTCGTGTTTTTTGACGAGAGCCTCGAGCTCTTGCTGCACCTCGCCTACCCGGGCTTCTTGCTTTTCTCGCTCAGTGCGCTCCTTGGCCTCTTTGTCTTCGGCCTCGGACAGCGCCTTCTTCAGGGTCGCCACTTCACTCGTGGCTCCTGGCAAATTCATGATGATCCTATTATTTTACAACCAAATTTCTTTCTAATATATATACAAGGTATTGCTTACCTTTGCTCTCCTCGAGCTGCCTCTTGGCAAGGCCGAGCTCTTCCTCGGACCGCTCAAGGTCCTGCTTCAGTGCAGCGACCTCCGCAGTACGTGCGGCAGCGGCCAGCAGTGAAGCCTGCATATGCACATAGACATATTCTGATTAGACTCCTAAGTCATTATTTGATCCTCTATTAGTCCTTTCTTCGCTAACGCCAAACAGAGCATCAGGGTCTACTGTCTATGCGGTAATATTTTCCTATATTTTGATTACTTACCTGAAAGCCTGTTAGGAGGCTGGCACAAGCTTCAGTTAGTCCGTTTTTGGCGGACTAAACCTTCTCGATCACCGCACTCATGATAGTGCGGTGCTCTTCGTTGATGGAAGCGCCGCGAAGCGCTTCCAGCAAGTTGTCCGGTGCCTCTGGATGGACAGAGGCCACCGGCACGGGCGGCTTGCCCCTCTTTATGGGGGGTCGCCTGCCGGAGTCCGGAACCACCGGAGGTTCCGGTGCAGTGTTCGGCTGGAGGCCGAACTTGGAGCCCATCGGAGTCTTGCTCCCTTTGCGCCCAGGGTCCGGAAGGTCGCCTCGAGGCGCCTCCAGGATTACCTCCCCTCGGCTCGGTACCTTTCGAGACAACACCTCTACATTGTCCGAAGGGCGACGGGTGGAGGCGGTCGGAAGTGAATTACTATTCATATCCGACGGGTCCAAAGAACCATCCGACGAAGATACGTCGATATGGGCTCGGGACGGACTGCATAATCATGTTTGGTGTGAAGGGAAGTAGTGCAATAAAACATACCATGAATTACTATGGTATCCAGATACTTACGACTTCGCCAGGGGCTTGTCCCTGGGTAGCCAATCGTCGTCGCTATAGGCGGCCGTCGTGGAACAGTCCGGAAGGAGGGTCCTTCCCTTCTTGGACCCTTCGCCCCGGTTGGGGCGGCCTTCCTTTTCTTGTCTCCCCCGGCTGGGGGGGGGGAGAACTTTCCTCTTCCTCCTCCTTGATTTCATGGGAGGAGTGCGCTTCGGAGTTATCGGACAATGAGTCCGATATAACCTTGCGCCGGAGACCCTTTCGGGTCCCCGTGGCCTTCTTCTTGGCCTTCTTCGTCGGCACCTCATAAGGCGCCGGAACCAGCATCTCCGTTAGGAGAGCATCTGAAGGATCTTCAGGCAGGGGAGCTGGGCAATCGATCTGCTCCGCTGTCTCTACCCAGTCCTGTTAATGGCATGGAAGCTTAGATCCCGCACATGATTAAACTGGGGCAAATAAATATCCTGTGAGATATAAAAACTTACCAGATTGGCATGGCGCTTTGCGCTGAGTCCTCGGTCCTCGGTAGTGGGAGGAGGTACCTTGGTGCCCTTGAACGGCACCCTTCAGATGTCCTTGTGCGTCGTGTCAAAGAGCTCTCACAGCGTCTGGTGCTTGGCTGGGTCGAACTCCCACAAATAGAATGCCCGCCGTTGACACGGGAGGATCCGGCGGAAGAGCATGACCTGGACCACGTTGACAAGCTTGATTTTCTTGCTCCTCATATTCTGGATGCATTTCTAGAGTCCGGTCAGCTCCACCGATGAACCCCAGGACAGGCCCTTCTCTTTCCAGGAGGTGAGCCGCGTGGGGATTCCGGATCGGAATTCGGGGGTCGCCAACCAGTTGGTGTCGTGCGGCTCAGTGATGTAGAACCACCCCGATTGCCACCCCTTTATGGTCTCCACATAGGAGCCTTCGAGCCAGGTGACATTAGGCATTTTTCCCACCATGGCGCCTCCGCACTCCGCTTGCTGGCCGACCACCACCTTCGGTTTAACATCGAAGGTCTTCAGCCACAGGCCGAAGTGGGGCCTGATGCGGAGGAAGGCCTCGCACACGACGATCAACGCCGAGATGTTGAGGATGAAGTTGGGGGCCAGGTCATGAAAATCCAGCCCGTAGTAGAACATGAGCCCGCGGACAAACGGGTGGAGGGGAAATCCCAGTCCGCGGACGAAGTGGGTGAGGAAAACCACCCTCTCATAGGGTTCGAGCGTAGGGATGATCTGCCCCGCATCTGGCAGCCGGTGTGCGATGTCCGTGGCCAGATATCCGGCCTCCCGTAGCTTTGTGATGTTCTCCTCCGTGATGGAGGAGACAATCCACTTGCCTCCCGCTCCGGACATGCTTGGAGTGGTTTGAGGAGAAAGACGCGAACTTGGACGTTGGAGCTCGAGTACGCAAGAATGGATAAGCAAGGGGGAAGAAGGCGTGGGTAAAAAGGGGTGAATCCTCGTCCCTTTATAAGGGCCGAAGTGGCGATGCGCCTCCCCACTTGCTTGGTAAAATCGCTTATTCCCCAAGCGTCGTAATTGATGGCGCGGTTGGGTTACCCACGCCCGTATTGATGAGAATCCCGTGATAAGGGGACACGATCTCTGCTTCGACTAGATGTGCCAAGGAAACCGCCTCGCGATATGTGCAGTGGCTGGTTGTGAAAAACGGTTCGAATAATGACCGGGTCGTGGTGTGGTGTCATGCTGCAAAATGCGTCAGCAGATTAGATTTGTGGAAATTTTATTCTCTCTATGATGGTATGTGGAATTTTTTTTCAGAGCCGGAAACTATTCTTGTGTTGGAAATCTTCTACGGAGTATTCGGGGGAGGAACCCGCCTTGCAATGCTGAAGACAAATCTGCACGCCGGACTCATCGTCATTGAAGCCTGGTTCAGGGGCTACTGAGGGAGTCCTGGATTAGGGGGTCTCCGGATAGCTGGACTATATCCTTTGGCCGGACTGTTGGACTATGAAGATACAAGATTGAAGACTTCGTCCTGTTTCCGGATGGGACTTTCCTTGGCATGGAAGGCAAGCTTGGCAATACGGATATGTAGATCTCCTCCCTTGTAACCAACTCTGTGTAACTCTAGCCCCCTCCGGTGTCTATATAAACCGGAGGGTTTAGTCCATAGGACGAGGACAATCATACCATAGGCTAGCTTCTAGGGTTTAGCCTCTACGATCTCGTGGTAGATCAACTCTTGTAATACTCATATCATCAAGATCAATCAAGCAGGAAGTAGGGTATTACCTCCATCGAGAGGGCCCGAACCTGGGTAAACATCGTGTCCCCCGCCTCCTGTTACCATCCACCTTAGACGCACAGTTCGGGACCCCCTACCCGAGATCCGCCGGTTTTGACACCGACACTTGCCCTTTTACTTGAAACTAGCGGTCTTTCCAACCATCAACAATTGATGCTTTTCTTGATTTCTACCTTCGTCTATTTCTGCATCGCGAAGAGCTCGGGAGTCATTTTCGTCATCCCTTGCATATTATAGTTCATCACGAAGTTCCAGTAACTTGGTTATACTGACTAGAGAATTCTGTCAATCACTATCTTATCTGGAAGATTGCCTCCCACTTGATTCAAGTGATTGTAGTACTCAGACATTCTGAGCACATGCTCACTAGCTGAGCTATTCTCCTCCATCTTGTAGGCAAAATACTTATCAGAGGTCTCATACCTCTCGACTCGAGCATGAGTCTGAAATACCAATTTCAGCTCTTGGAACATCTTATATGCTCCATGGAATTCAAAATGTTTTTGAAGCCCCGGTTCTAAGCCGTAAAGCATGGGGCACTAAACTATCAAGTAGTTATCATACCGAGCTTGTCAAACGTTCATAACGTTTTCATCTGCTCCTGCAATAGGTCCGTCACCTAGCGGTGCATTAAGGACATAATTCTTCTGTGCAGCAATGAGGATAATCCTCAGATCACGGACCTAGTCCGTATCATTGCTACTATCATTTTTCAACTTATTTTTCTCTAGGAATATATCAAAAATAAACAGGGAGCTACATCGCGAGCTATTGATCTACAACATAGATATGCTAATACTATCAAGACTAAGTTCATGATAAGTTAAAGTTCAATTAATCATATTACTTAAGAACTTCCACTTAGATAGACTTCCCTCTAATCATCTACGTGATCACATGATCCATATCAACTAAACCATGTCTGATCATCACGTGAGATGGAGTAGTTTTCAATGGTGAACATCTCTATGTTGATCATATCTACTATATGATTCACGCTCGTGTTGGGGAACGTAGTAATTTCAAAAAAAAATCATACGCACACACAGGATCATGGTGATGCATAGCAACGAGAGGGGAGAGAGTGTGTCCACATACGCTCGTAAACCGAAAGCGGAAGCGTTAGCACAACGCGGTTGATGTAGTCGTACGTCTTCACAATCCGACCGATCAAGTACCGAACGCACGGCACCTCCGGGTTCAGCACACGTTCAGCTCGATGATGTCCCTCGAACTCCAATCCAGCCGACTGTTGAGGGAGAGTTTCGTCAGCACGATGGCGTGGTGACGATGATGATGTTCTACCGACGCAGGGCTTCGCCTAAGCACCGCTACAATATTATTGAGGTGGATTATGGTGGAGGGGGGCACCGCACACAGCTAAGAGATCAAGATATCAATTGTTGTGTCTCCAAGGGGTGCCCCCTCCCCGTATATAAAGTAGGGAGGGAGAGGCCTGCCCTAGAGGGGGCGCGCCAAGTGTGGGGAGTCCTACTAGGACTCCCAAGTCCTAGTAGGATTCCCCTTTCCTTTTCGGAGTAGGAGAGAAGGAAAGAGGGGGAGAGGGCGAAGGAAAAAGGGGGCTGCACCCCTTGTCTAATTCGGACCAGAGGGGGGCGCCTCCTTCCTTTTGGCCTCTCTCCTCTATTCCTGTATGGCCCAATAAGGCCCAATAGTTCTCCCGGTGAATTCCCATAACACCCCGGTACTCCGAAAATACCCGAATCACTCGGAACATTTCCGATGTCCGAATATAGTCGTCCAATATATCGATCTTTATGTCTCGACCATTTCGAGACTCCTCCTCATGTCCCCGATCTCATCCGGGACTCCGAACTACCTTCGGTACATCAAAACACGTAATCTCATAATACAAATCGTCATAGAACTTTAAGCGTGCGGACCCTACGGGTTCGAGAACTATGTATACATGACCGAGACACGTCTCCGATCAATAACCAATAGTGGGACCTGGATGCTCATATTGCTTCCCACATATTCTACGAAGATCTTTATCGGTCAAACCGCATAACAATATATGTTGTTCCCTTTGTCATCGGTATGTTACTTGCCCGAGATTCGATCGTCGGTATCTCAATACCTAGTTCAATCTCGTTACTGGCAAGTCTCTTTACTCGTTCCGTAATGCATCGTCCCGCAACTAACTCGTTAGTCACATTGCTTGCAAGGCTTATAGTGATGTGCATTACCGAGAGGGCCCAGAGATACCTCTCCGACAATCGGAGTGACAAATCCTAATCTCGAAATACGCCAACTCAACAAGTACCTTCGGAGACACCTGTAGAGCACCTTCATAGTCACCCAGTTATGTTGTGACATTTGGTAGCACACAAAGTGTTCCTCCGGTAAACGGGAGTTGCATAATCTCATAGTCATAGGAACATGTATAAGTCATGAAGAAAGCAATAGCAACATACTAAACGATCAAGTGCTAAGATAACGGAATGGGTCAAGTCAATCACATTATTCTCCTAATGATGTGATCCCGTTAATCAAATGACAACTCATGTCTATGGCTAGGAAACTTAACCATCTTTGATTCAACGAGCTTGTCAAGTAGAGGCATACTAGTGACACTCTGTTTGTCTATGTATTCACACATGTATCAAGTTTTCGGTTAATACAATTCTAGCATGAATAATAAACATTTATCATGATATAAGGAAATAAATAATAACTTTATTATTGCCTCTAGGGCATATTTCCTTCAGTCTCCCACTTGCACTAGAGTCAATAATCTAGTTCACATCGCAATATGATTCAACACCAATAGTTCACATCACCATGTGATGAACACCCATAGTTCACATCGTCATGTAACCAACACCCAAAGGGTTTACTAGAGTCAATAATCTAGTTCACATCGCTATGTGATTAACACCTAAAGAGTACTAAGGTGTGATCATGTTTTTCTTGTGAGAGAAGTTTAGTCAATGGGTCTGCCAAATTCAGATCCGTATGTATCTTGAAAACTTCTATGTCTACAATGCTCTGGACGGAGCTACTTTAGCTAATTTCTCCCAATTTCAATATGTATCCAGATTGAGAATTAGAGTCATCTGGATCAGTGTCAAAACTTGCATCGACGTAACCCTTTACGACAAACCTTTTGTCACTTCCATAATCGAGAAACATATCCTTATTCCATTAAGGATAATTTTGACCGCTGTCCAGTGATCTACTCCTAGATCACTATTGTACCTCTTGCCAAACTCATGGTGAGGTACATAATAGGTCTGGTATACAGCATATCATACTTTATAGAACCTATGACTGTGGCATAGGGAATGACTTTTCGTTCTCTTTCTATTTTCTGTTGTGGTCGGGTTTTGAGTCTTTACTCAATTTCACACCTTGTAACACAGGCAAGAACTCTTTCTTTGACTATTCTATTTTGAACTACTTCAAAATCTTGTCAATGTATGTACTCACTGAAAAAACTTATCAAGCGTCTTGATCTATCTCTATAAATCTTGAAGCTCAATATGTAAGCAGCTTCACCGAGGTCTTTATTTGAAAAACTCCTTTCAAATAGTCCTTTATGCTTTCCAGAAAATTCTACATTATTTCCGATCAACAATATGTCATTCACATATACTTATCAGAAATGTTGTAGTGCTCCCACTCGCTTTCTTGTAAATACAGGCTTCACAGCAAGTCTGTATAAAACTATATGCTTTGATCAACTCATCAAAGCGTATATTCCAACTCCGAGATGCTTGCACCAGTCCATCAATGGATCGCTGGAGTTTGCACATTTTGTTAGCACTTTTAGGATTGATAAACCTTCAGGTTGCATCATATACAACTCTTTAATAAATCCATTAAGGATTGCAGTTTTGTTATCCATTTGCCAGATTTCATAAAATGTGGCATTTTGCTAACATGATTTGGACAGACTCAAGCATCGCTACGAGTGAGAAAATCTCATCATAGTCAACACCTTGAACTTTGTCAAAACCTTTTTTTGACAAGACTAGCTTTGTAGATAGTAACACTACTATCAGCGTCCGTCTTCCTCTTGAAGATCCATTTATTTTATATGGCTTGCCGATCATCGGGCAAGTCAATCGAAGTCCATACTTTGTTCTCATACATGGATCCCATCTCAGCTTTCATGGCCTCAAGCCATTTCGCGGAATCTGGGCTCATCATCACTTCCTCATAGTTCGTAGGTTCGTCATGGTCAAGTAACATGAACTCCAGAATAGGATTACACTACCACTCTAGTGCGGATCTCACTCTGATTGACCTATACGAGGTTCGGTAGTAACTTGATCTGAAGTTACATGATCATCATCATTAGCTTCCTCACTAATTGGTGTAGGAGTCACAGGAACAGATTTCTGTGATGAACTACTTTCCAATAAGGGAGCAGGTACAGTTACCTCATCAAGTTCTTCTTTCCTCCCACTCACTTCTTTCGAGAGAAACTCCTTCTCTAAAAAGAATCCATTCTTAGCAACGAATATCTTGCCTTCGGATCTGTGATAGAAGGTGTACCCAACTGTCTCCTTTGGATATCCTATGAAGACACATTTCTTCGATTTGGGTTTGAGCTTATCAGGATGAAACTTTTTCACATAAGCATCGCAACCCCAAACTTTAAGAAACGACAGCTTAGGTTTCTTGCCAAACCATAGTTCATACGGTGTCATCTCAACGGATTTTAGATGGTGCCCTATTTAACGTGAATGCAGTTGTCTCTAATGCATAACCCCAAAACGATAGTGGTAAATCAGTAAGAGACATCATAGATTGCACTATATCCAATAAAGTACGGTTATGACGTTCGGACACACCTTTATGCTGTGGTGTTCCAGGTGGCATGAGTTTGTGAAACTATTCCACATTGTTTTAAATGAAGACCAAACTCGTAACTCAAATATCCGCCTCTGCGATCAGATCATAGAAACTTAATTTTCTTGTTACGATGATTCTTCACTTCACTCTGAATTTCTTTGAACATTTCAAATGTTTCAGACTTGTGTTTCATTAAGTAAATATACCTATATCTGCTCAAATCATCTGTGAAGGTCAGAAAATAATGATACTTTCCGTGAGCTTCAACACTCATTAGACCCCATACATCAGTATGTATTATTTCCAATAAGTCAGTTGCTTGCACCATTGTTCCGGAGACCGGAGTCTTAGTCATCTTGCCCATGAGGTCTGGTTCGCAAGCATCAAGTGATTCATAATCAAGTGATTCCAAAAGCCCATCAGCATGGATTTTCTTCATGCGCTTTACACCAATATGACCTAAACGGCAGTGCCACAAACAAGTTGCACTATCATTATTAACTTTGTCGGCTTCAATATTATGAATATGTGTATCACTATGATCGAGATCCAACAAACCATTTTCATTGGGTGTATAACCATAGAAGGTTTTATTCATGTAAACAGAATAACAATTATTCTCTAACTTAAATGAATAATTGTATTGCAATAAACATGATCAAATCATATTCATGCTCAACGCAAACACCAAATAACATTTATTTTGGTTCAACACTAATCCCGAAAGTATAGGGAGTGTGCGATGATGATCATATCAATCTTGGAACTATTTCCAACACACATCGTCACCTCGCCCTTAACTAGTTTCTGTTTATTCTGCAACTCCCGTTTCGAGTTACTACTCTTAGCAACTGAACCAGTATCAAATACCGAGGGGTTGCTATAAACACTAGTAAAGTACACATCAATAACATGTATATCAAATATACTTTTGTTCACTTTTCCATCCTTCTTATCTGCCAAATACTTGGGGCAGTTCCGCTTCCAATGACCAGTTCCTTTGCAGTAGAAGCACTCAGTTTCAGGCTTAGGTCCAGACTTGGGCTTCTTCACTTGAGCCACAAGTTGCTTGCCGTTCTTCTTGAAGTTCCCCTTCTATCCCTTTGCCCTTTTCTTGAAACTAGTGATCTTGTCAACCATCAACACTTGATGCTTTTCTTAATTTCTACCTTCGTCGATTTCAGCATCATGAAGAGCTTGGGAATTACTTTCGTCATCCCTTGCATATTATAGTTCATCACTAAGTTCTAGTAACTTGGTGATAGTGTCTAGAGAACTTTGTCAATTACTATCTTATCTAGAAGATTAACTCCCACTTGATTCAAGCAATTGTAGTACTCAGACAATCTGAGCGCATGCTCACTGGTTGAGCAATTCTCCTCCATCTTATCGGCAAAGTACTGTCAGAGGTCTCATACCTCTAGACATGGGCATGAGTTTGAAATACCAATTTCAACTCTTGGAACATCTCATATGCTCTGTGTCGTTCAAAACATTTTTGAAGTCCCGGGTCCAAGCCGTAAAGTATGGTGCACTAAACTATCAAGTAGTCATCATACCGAGCTTTGCAAAACGTTCATAACGTCTGCATCTGCTCCTGCAATCGGTCTGTCACCTAGCGGTGCATCAAGGACATAATTCTTCTGTGCAGCAATGAGGATAATCCTCAGATCATGGATCCAATCCGCATCATTACTACTAACATCTTTCAACTTAGTTATAGGAACATATCAAAAATAAAACAGGGGAGCTAAACGCGAGCTATTGATCTACAACATAGATATGCTAATACTACCAGGACTAAGTTCATGATAAATTAAAGTTCAATTAATCATATTACTTAAGAACTCCCACTTAGATAGACATCCTTCTAATCATCTAAGTGATCACGTGATCCAAATCAACTAAACCATGTCCGATCATCACGTGAGATGGAGAATTTTTCAATGGTGAACATCACTATGTTGATCATATCTACTATATGATTGACGCTCGACCTTTCAGTCTCTAGTGTTTCGAGGCCATATCTGCATATGCTAGGCTCGTCAAGTTTAACCCGAGTATTCTGCGTGTGCAAAACTAGCTTGCACCCATTGTAGATGAACGTAGAGCTTATCACACCCGATCATCACGTGGTGTCTCGGCACGACGAACTTTGTCAACGGTGCATACTCAGGGAGAACACTTATACCTTGAAATTTTAGTAAGGGATCATCTTATAAAGCTACCGTCGAACTAAGCAAAATAAGATGTATAAAACATAAACATCACATGCAATCAAAATATGTGACATGATATGGCCATCATCATCTTGTGCTTTGATCTCCATCTCCAAAGTATTGTCATGATGTTCATTGTTACCGGCATGACACCATGATCTCCATCATCTTGATATTTTATCAATGTGTCGTCACATGGTCGTCTCACCAGCTATTGCTTTTGCAACTATTCCTATCGCATAGCGATAAAGTAAAACAATTACATGGCTCTTGCATCTTATGCAATAAAGAGACAACCATAAGGCTCCTGCCAGTTGCCGATAACTTTAACAAAACATGATCATCTCATACAACAAAATATAGCATCATGTCTTGACCATATCACATCACAACATGCCCTGCAAAAACAAGGTAGACGTCCTCTACTTTGTTGTTGCAAATTTTATGTGGCCGCTACGGGCTGAGCAAGAACCGTTCTTACCTATGCATCAAAACCACAATGATAGTTCGTCAAGTTAGTGTTGTTTTAACCTTCTCAAGGACCAGGCGTAGCCACACTCGGTTCAACTAAAGTTGGAGAAACTGACACCCGCCAGCCACCTGTGTGCAAAGCATGTCGGTAGAACCAGTCTCGCATAAGCGTACCCATAATTTCGGTCCAGGCCGCTTCATCCAACAATACCGCCGAACCAAAGTATGACATGCTGGTAAGCAGTATGACTTGTATTGCCCACAACTCACTTGTGTTCTACTCGTGCATATACCATCTACGCATAAAACCAGGCTCGGTTGGGGAACGTAGTGATTTCAAAAAAATTCCTACGCGCACACAGGATCATGGTGATGCATAGCAACGAGAGGGGAGAGCGTGTCCACGTACCCTCGTAGACCGAAAGCGGAAGCGTTAGCACAACGCGGTTGATGTAGTCGTATGTCTTCACGATCCGACCGATCAAGTACCAAACGCATGGCACCTCCGAGTTCAGCACACGTACAGCTCGATGATGTCCCTCGAACTCTAATCCAGCCGAGTGTTGAGGGAGAGTTTCGTCAGCACGACGGCGTGGTGACGATGATGATGTTCTACCTACGCATCTGTGGGGACCCCGACTCATAAGTCGAGATCACCGAATGCACGTGTACAGTGATCCCAGAGATCAATGCTCACTGAACACACAGAAGCTGAATAACAAGAGTCTTACATCCATACATACCGTTTTACACAAGTAGGACTATTATGGTCAAGTCTTGAGTGTATCATCGCAGCGGAAATCTTCAATAACAACTTGGACACATGCCATCTGCCTTAACCCTACAGGCATTCTGACTGGGAAGCGTCCTAGCTCGCAAGTTCGTCACCAAGGTACTCTTCACTATATCCTATTCTTTCATGCCTGGCCAATAAAATAACTAGTGGCAAGCCAATGAGTACTTTGAATGTACTCGCAAGCAACCCATGATTGGAACAAGGCACAATAATGCAATGATATAGCACTAAGTAGGTAGTTTGCAGAAAGCTAGTTTTGAGTGCAATGACATGATCTATCAACCTGTAAAGTATGCATCATGAGAGTACAGATGTCCGTATGAACAAGTTACAGATATCAACATAAGCGAAGTTGGACACCAATCCCACTTGATCATCATGTCAAGTCATCTGACTTAACCCAAATAGTTTTATCAACACACACACACACGATTTGTAAAACTCTGGACGTAGTTTAAGCAGCACCGCCCAACTGTCCTTGACCGTGGACACGACTATTCGAATAGTTTTACACTCTGCAGAGGTTGCACACTTTACCCACAAGATCTGGGGAACTTCCGTGTCATCCACGACCTGTGGTACCTCAAGTACCCGGGGTAAGCACCCGATCACTATCTTTCCCTAGATGACACTAACAAGGAGTCCACTCGTTGTTCCATATCCTCACGATGTACATCATACGAGACTCACTCGAGATCGTAACATCCGAGAGGGGACACGACGGTGTATCCGGTGCCCTGTGAAAACAGTCATGGCCGTCCTACCTGGCATGACCCCGTCCCGAGAGAGAGCACCAACTCTCCCCCGTCACTAGTAATGCGGGCTCCAAGCTAGTATCGGCCTAGGTAATCAATAATGCCCTTTCCCATGCAAGGGTAGAGTGGTTGCGCATGTAAGGTTGGGTCAGTCGACAAATCTTAAATCTAATCCGTTTTCGAAAACAACACACACACTTGCCTCGGTACACCACTTCGTCATCAAGTGGTTACCCATCTCATTATCTTCCTTGGGCATAAGTGGCACCCGACGGGGTTTTCAAAAAGTCTTTTGGAAATACTGTCTCCATCACCATGCACATTCCCATCCCTTTTTGCGTAGCAACTACTTTAGCATCCTATCTACTCCCACCGGCATAACCCTCATAGAAAGGTAGGGTCATGCATCATGCAAGTGTCAACGAGAAAAGCAACGGAGGCACCACCTCAAGTGGTCACCATTTTATCATGACTTCGATGCAAGCAATAAAAGTGCCATATGACATGCACAAAAAGGGTTTCTTAGACATGGTCAAAGGGCTGCTTGCCTGTTTTAACAAAGTCTTCGAGGTCTTCAAATATCTCTGGTCCAACTCTGAGCATTTCGTCTACTTCGTCAACTATCGTCGAAAGCAACCATAATAAGCAACACAACAAGGCAGAAAATAAAAGTGCTCTAAAAATATTAATTTGACTTTTCTAGGGCATCTCTGGTTATATGAAAAATAACCAGAGTGGTTTCATTGGAATTGGGTCAGTGGATGTTTCTAAACATTTTGATATGATGGAATCAAGGGGTTTATGGATTTGCAAGAAGTGTACAGAAATATTTTTTTTTAAATGAGCAAAGGCACCCATTTAACAAACCATGATTTTAGAAGCATCTGGGAGTTGGTTTCACTGGATTTGGAGTTCAAATGAATTCCCTATGAATTGGCAAAGTTGACAAATATGAAGAAATGGCTCATTATATTGTGTGGCACAGAAAGTATTAAGAAAAATGTTCATAAACTAAGTTATGAACTTAGAAGCATCTGGAAATTTGAATCATGGCATTTGGATCAAATTTGAGCCCTCTGTGATTTTCTAAAGTTTATGACAGAAATGGAAAATGGGATTTGATAAATGTTTGTGAAGAAAATCTTTATGGAAAAATGTGCAAATTGCACCATGTGATAGATCTGGAATTTATGAACTTATAGAAATTAGAATAATCAAATTTGGAGTCTATTTGAATTATTTAGGAATTTTACAATATTTATGAAAAGAAAAAGGAAGAAAGGGAGTCAACCTTATAAAGCGCATTGGGTGAAGCCCACTAACAAAGACCCACTGGGCTCGCCCAAAGGCTCACCATGCGAGGGAGGAGGTGACACCGAATGCGCACTGCGGGAGGGCGCCACCTAGTGGGGCAAGCGGATCGGCCCGAAGCCGTTTCCACTTAACCCGACTGGTGGGCAGCACCTACTGGGCTCGGCCCAGTGGCTCAGCTGCGCGAGGGAGGAGGTGACACCGAATGCGCACTGCGGGAGGGCGCCACCTAGTGGGGCAAGCGGATCGGCCCGAAGCCGTTTCCACTTAACCCGACTGGTGGGCCGGCTCGGTCGCCTCTGCCGCTGACGGACGGACCCCCATGCCAGCTGGCGGGGCGGTCGTCCTCTACCTCCCGCTCGAGGCAGAGCAGGGGAGGCAGAGCGCACGTCGGCGCTCGTCCGGCGATAGCCGGCGTCTCCGGCCGTCTCCTGCGGTGCTCCACCTATGGGCGAGCTCAGCGCGGAGCGGCGCATTCGCTGGTGCAGGTCACGGCCACCGGAGGGGGAAGAGGTGACCGCAGCTTTGACGGTGGCGAGGGAGGTCATCGGCCATCCGTGGCTCTCGGCGTTCGGGCATCCCAGCGACGGTTTGAGGAGGTGAGGAGGTTCGCCGGACCACGGGGAGTCTTTGTGTGGAGGAAAGGGAGGGAGGTGAGCTCGGCATTGCTCGAATTTGAGCGAGCCGAAGCGGCGGCCGTGCGGTGGTAGGAGGAGAAGGAAGGTGCAGGAGGAAGAGCAGGCTGCTCGAGGAGGTCGCTGCGGGGAAGAGGGAGTGAACCGAGGCCGGAGAGGGCTCAGGGGTGGCCTTTTATGGCGGGGCGATGGTGCACCATGAGCTAATGCACCGGCGAGGCTGTTGCCGTTGTTGCAAGCCACGGGGGCGCTCGTCGGCGTGTCTGGGGTGCTCGTGGGGTTGGTCTAGGGTGAGGGGAGAGAAGAGAGATAGCGGGGAAGGGCGAGAGCATCGCGCGTGTGAGGCTGCCCATTGGAGCGCGAGGGCGGCCGGTCCGCGTGCGAGAGGAGGCAGGAGGAGGGAGAAGGAGGAGGGGTACCAGGCCGTGGCATGTTCAGGACGCCGAGGAGCATCGTCGGGCTCGCCGGGGAGGCCCGAGGTGCTTGGCAGGGGGCGGCTACAGTGCGGGAGCGCACTGTAGCGCGCTCCAGAGCACCCATATGGCTGTCCAGGCCATTTTCTATGCTTGTGGGCGCGCCCTTGCATGTCCAGTAGTATTTGGGGGTGCTAAGGAAGGGATCTTGGCCTTGGATGCTTTGGGTGGCCAGTGGGAGAAGAGAGAGGAAGGAGAAGAGTGGAAATGGGGCTGTCCAGAATAGAAAATTGGTGGTTCCATCCCCTTGATCAATAAGCATTGACTTGTGCTAAATGCCAGAGGTAGAGAGAGGTTAGGAGGAGGTGTGGTAAAGAGGAGAACTCATTTGGATTAGTGGAAGAGGCCCAAACAGGGTTTTTAGTTAAAATGCAGAAGGTGTTTGATGCTAGTTTGGGCAAGTAGATGATCTCCATTTGCCATGAGACTCCACAGGGTGAAATGAGACATATAATTAGGGCCTTCCACCAATTTGGAGCTTATTTGGGCAAAGTTGCCAATGCAACTTCTGTAAACCCTAGAAATTAGCAGAAATGAACTTGTGTAGATCTAGTTGAGCAAATCACTTCCCCTTGATGCACCACTTGGTGTAGTAGCCTCATTTGGTCATGTGAAGATGCTCAAAAAAGTTGGGGTCAAGGAGAGAAAGTTGGTAGTACAAAGTTTTTCAAATTTGATTCTGGTCAGAGAGGGTTTTGGGGCATTTTGGTGAACCAAAATGATCTTAATTGAGATGAGGCTTGGCAAGGTGATCACAATATGCATTTGTGACTTGCTGGATTTTCCTTGGATTTTTATGCAAATATTTCCTGTAGAAATATTTCAAATACTTGAAATGGGCAGAAATGGTTTTGGGGGGGTTTTGTCAAATAATTTGAACATGACCATGTGTTGAAACTCATATACATATATATATATATATATAGACAATATATGTCCACTGAGTTTCCCTGATTTTTGTCAAATATTTTTGAAACAATAAAATAATTTTCCCTATTAAAGACCATTTCTGTCCTTAAGAAAAAGCTTTTAAATAAAATAGGAAAATAACTTTTAAAATTATATTTTTGTGGTTTATGGGAGTCCTATATCTAATAGGATTCAAATATACCTTTTGAAAGATTTTTCACACCCCAAATCAAGTACTTGCAGTGCAAACCTCAATTCGGGGGTTTTTGGAAAACTAATTTTTGAAAATACTATTTGGCCAAATTACTTTTGTAAGAAAATACTATATTGTACTATACGCATGGAATGATCATTGGGCAAGGTTTTGGATCAAGGAGAATGGGTATAAGAGTTGGAGGATTTATTTGATTTTTAGAGCACTTGCAACCGGCAAACCCAAAAATCCAATCAAGCAAAGTTTAAAACACTGAAAAGTTTTTGTCAAACCTCATTTTATCATGATTTATTAGCTTAAGTGTTGTGGCGTGAAAATCAGGGTGTGACAGCAGGGCTTCGCCTAAGCACCGCTATGATATTATCGAGGTGGATTATGGTGGAGGGGGCACCGTACACGGCTAAGAGATCAATTGTTGTGTCTCCAAGGGGTGCCCCCCTCCCCGTATATAAAGGAGGAAGGGAGAGGCCCGCCCTAGAGGGGGCGCGCCAAGTGTGGGGAGTCCTACTAGGACTCCCAAGTCCTAGTAGGATTCCCCTTTCCTTTCCGGAGTAGGAGAGAAGGAAAGAGGGGGAGAGGGAGAAGGAAAAGGGGGCTGCACCCCTTGTCTAATTCGGACCAGAGGGGGGCGTGTCTCCTTCCTTTTGGCCTCTCTCCTCTATTCCCGTATGGCCCAATAAGGCCCAATACTTTTCCCGGTGAATTCCAGTAACTCCCTGGTACTCCGAAAATACCCGAATCACTCGGAACCTTTCCAGTGTCCGAATATAGTCGTCCAATATATCGATCTTTATGTCTCGACCATTCGAGACTCCTCGTCATGTCCCCGATCTCATCCGGGACTCCGAACTACCTTCGGTACATCAAAACAAATAAACTCATAATACAAATCGTCACAGAATTTTAAGCGTGGGGACCCTACGGGTTCGAGAACTATGTAGACATGACCGAGACACGTCTCCGGTCAATAACCAATAGCGGAACCTGGATGCTCATATTGGTCCCAACATATCCTACGAAGATCTTTATCGATCAAACCGCATAACAACATGCGTTGTTCCCTTTGTCATCGGTATGTTACTTGCCCTAGATTCGATCGTTGGTATCTCAATACCTAGTTCAATCTCGTTACCGGCAAGTCTCTTTACTCGTTCCGTAATGCATCATCCCGCAACTAACTCGTTAGTCACATTGCTTGCAAGGCTTATAGTGATGTGCATTACCGAGAGGGCCCAGAGATACCTCTCCGACAATCGGAGTGACAAATCCTAATCTTGAAATACGCCAACTCAACAAGTACCTTCAGAGACACCGAGAGCACCTTTATAACCACCCAGCTACGCCAGTGGCTTTGGTAGCACACAAAGTGTTCCTCCGTAAACGGAGTTGCATAATCTCATAGTCATAGGAACATGTATAAGTCATGAAGAAAGTAATAGCAACATACTAAACGATCAAGTGCTAAGCTAACGGAATGGGTCAAGTCAATCACATTATTCTCCTAATGATGTGATCCCGTTAATCAAATGACGACTCGTGTCTATGGCTAGGAAACTTAACCATCTTTGATTCAATGAGCTAGTCAAGTAGAGGCATACTGGTAACACTCTGTTTGTCTATGTATTCACACATGTATCAAGTTTCCGGTTAATACAATTCTAGCATGAATAATAAACATTTATCATGATATAAGGAAATAAATAATAACTTCATTATTGCCTCTAGGGCATATTTCCTTCAGATCGACCTTTCGGTCTTAGTGTTTCGAGGCCATATGTGCATATGCTAGGCTCGTCAAGTTTAACCTGAGTATTCTACATGTGCAAAACTGGCTTGCACCCGTTGTATGTGAACGTAGAGCTTATCACACCCGATCATCACATGGTGTCTCGGCACGACAAACTGTAGCAACGGTGCATACTCAGGTAGAACACTTATACCTTGAAATTTAGTGAGAGATCATCTTATAATGTTACCGCCGTACTAAGCAAAATAAGATGCATAAAGGATAAACATCACATGCAATCAATACAAGTGATATGATATGGCCATCATCATCTTGTGCCTTTGATCTCCATCTCCAAAGCACCGTCATGATCACCATTGTGACCGGCTTGACACCTTGATCTCCATCGAAGCATCATTGTTGTCTCGCCAACTATTGCTACTACGACTATCGCTACCGCTTAGTGATAAAGTGAAGCAATTACATGGCGATTGCATTTCATACAATAAAGCGACAACCATATGGCTCCTGCCAGTTGCCGATAACTGTGTTACAAAACATGATCATCTCATACAACAATTTATATAACCACGTCTTGACCATATCACATCACAACATATCACAACATGCCCTGCAAAAACAAGTTAGACGTCCTCTACTTTGTTCTTGCAAGTTTTACGTGGCTGCTACGGGCTTAGCAAGAACCGTTCTTACCTACGCATCAAAAACCACAACGATTTTTCGTCAAGTTTGCTATTTTAACCTTCAACAAGGACCGGGCGTAGTCACACTCGATTCAACTAAAGTTGGAGAAAAAGACACCCACTAGCCACCTGTGTGTGAAGCACGTCGGTAGAACTAGTCTCGCGGAAGCGTACGCGTAATGTCGGTCTGAGCCGCTTCATCCAACAATACCGCCGAATCAAAGTATGACATGCTGGTAAGCAGTATGACTATTATCGCCCACAACTCTTTGTGTTCTACTCATGCATATAACATCTACGCATAGACCTGGCTCAGATGCCACTGTTTGGGAACGCAGTAATTTCAAAAAAGTTCCTACGATCACGCAAGATCTATCTAGGTGATGCATAGCAACGAAAGGAGAGAGTGTTGTCTACATACCCTTGTAGACCAAAAGCGGAAGCGTTATGACAACGCGGTTGATGTAGTCGTACGTCTTCACGATCCGACCGATCTCAGCACCGAACGTACGGCACCTCCGTGTTCAGCACAAGTTCAGCTCGATGACGCCCCTCGTACTCTTGATCCAGTTGAGACCGAGGGAGAGTTTAGTCAGCACGAAGGCGTGGCGACGGTGATGATGAAGTTACCGGCACAGGGCTTCGCCTAAGCAGTACGACGATATGACCGAGGTAGAATAGGGTGGAGGGGAGCACCGCACACGGCTAAGACAACTGTCAACTTGTGTGTTCTAGGGTGCCCCCTGCCCCCGTATATAAAGGAGCAAGGGGGAGGCCGGGCAGCCCTCATAGGCGCGCCAAGGGGGGAGGAATCCTCCTCCTAGTAGGAGTAGGACTCCCCCCTTTCCTAGTCCTACTAGGAGAAGAAGGAAGGGGGGAAAGAGAAGGAGGAGGGGCGCCTCCCCCCTAGTCCACCCGGACTAGGCCCACGGGGAGGCGCGGCCAGCCCTTGGCAACCCCTCTCTCTCTCTCTCCCCTAAGCCCAATAAGGCCCATTACTTCTCCGCTGGTTCCGATGACCTTTCCGGCAATCCGATATTTATCCGGTGACCCCCGGAACTCATCCGGTGTCAGAATAATATCATCCAATATATCAATCTTTATGTCTCGACCATTTCGAGACTCCTCGTCATGTTGTGATCACATCCGGGACTCCGAACTACCTTCGGTACATCAAAACACATAAACTCATAATACCAATCGTCATCGAACGTTAAGCGTGCGGACCCTACGGGTTCGAGAACTATGTAGACATGACCGAGACACTTCTCCTGTCAATAACCAATAGCGGAACCTGGATGCTCATATTGGCTCCTACATATTCTATGAAGATCTTTATCGGTCAAACCGCATAACAACATACATTGTTCCCTTTGTCATCAGTATGTTACTTGCCCGAGATTCGATCGTCGGTATCATCATACCTAGTTCAATCTCGTTACAGGCAAGTCTCTTTACTCGTTCTGTAATGCATCATGCCGCAACTAACTTATTAGTCACATTGCTTGCAAGGCTTATAGTGATGTGCATTACCAAGAGGGCCCAGAGATACCTCTCCGAAACACGGAGTGACAAATCTTAATCTCGATCTATGCCAACCCAACAAACACCATCGGAGACACCTTTAAAAAGAGCATCTTTATAATCACCCAGGTACGTTGTGATGTTTGATAGCACACTAAGTGTTCCTTCGGTATTCGGGAGTCGCATAAGCTCATAGTCAGAGGAACATGTATAAGTCATGAAGAAAGCAATAGCAATAAAACTAAACGATCATTATGCTAAGCTAACAGATGGGTCTTGTCCATCACATCATTATCTAATGATGTGATCCCGTTCATCAAATGACAACACATGTCTATGGTCAGGAAACATAACCATCTTTGATTAACGAGCTAGTCAAGTAGAGGCATACTAGGGAAACTCTTCTTGTCTATGTATTCACACATGTACTAAGTTTCCGGTTAATACAATTCTAGCATGAATGATAAACATTTATCATGATATAAGGAAATATAAATAACAACTGTATTATTGCCTCTAGGGCATATTTCCTTCATCCCTGGCCTTCAGCGTCCGGACAATCCACAATTTGGTTCTTTTTAATTAAGAACCTGGTTCAGAGCTTCCGGGCTGATTCTCCGGGTTGCTGGACTATGTGATTAAGGTCATCGGCGTCTGGAGGCCGAACATAGGTACCTTGGAAGTTGTCTCTAAAGGCATCTTCCAAATCTTCCCAACTACCAATAGAGTTTTCTGGGAGGCTGTTTAACCAGTGCCGAGCTGGTCCCTTTACTTTTAGGGGAGGTACTTGATGGCATGGAGATCATCGCCGCGGGCCATGTGGATGTGGAGAAGAAAGTCTTTGATCCATACTGTGGGATCCGTCGTGCCATCGTATGATTCAATGTTCACGGGTTTAAACCCTTCTAGGAACTGGTGCTCCATTACCTCATCGGTGAAGCATAAGGGGTGTGCGGCGCCTCTGTATCGGGCGATGTAGCGACGCAGTTCGGATGAAGTCCATATGCGGTTTTCAACCCAGGTGAGGTTATGCTCACCGCGCGGGGCCTGATGGCCGTCCTCCCACATTGGAGCATGTCCCCTTGATTCATAAATTGATCTGGTCTGACCGGCTCTATTATCCAAGTTCCTTGCGTAAGTCGTAGGTGTAGCCCGGAGCCGCTACCTCCTTGCCTCGATGGCGGGGTGGCGCGGGCTGGTGTTCAGCGTAAGTAGCCGCTTTGTCCCGTCCACGTGGTGGTCGGGCAGGTTCGTCAGCAGGTTTGTACTTTGGGGGTATTGGATTAAGGGCCTCATCGTCAAATTGTGGTAGTAGCTTGCGCTTCAGGTAGCTCTTCACCGGGCGCTCGACGCCGTATTCCTTGGCTGCTAGAACTTTAGTCCATCTGTCATTGAGCGTATCTTGTTCGGCTTGGAGCCGCTGCTGCTGCTTTTTTAGGCTTCTTGCTGTGGCGATTAGTTGGCGCTTGAAGCGATCCTACTCGAGGGGTTCCTCTGGCACGATGAAGTCTTCGTTACCGAGGCTCACATCATCCTCAGAGATTGGCAGATAGTTACTATCCTCCGATTCCTCGTTCCCGACTGGATCGTCAGGGTTAACTTGCCCCTCCTCCACATCATCTTGTTCGGATGTGGGTTCGACAGGGGCTTCGGGGTCTTCGGCTTTATCTGGAGTATTATCGTCTCCGGTGCCGGTATTACTGTCTTTGCCACGACTCGATTTTGATCAGCGTCGCTGACGTCGACGCTTTGAAGGTGCATCAGCAGGCTTGTCCTCAACCGGATCCTTCCTGCTGTCGTCGTCACCCTGTTTGGGTGTATCCACCATATACACGTCATATGTGGAGGTGGTCGTCCAACGTCCGGTAAACGACGGGTCTTGGCCTTGTTCGTCTCCGGCATCGTCGTCCATGTCGTCGATGTCTTCGGAGGCGTAGTCCAGTATGTCGATTAAATCTTCGACAGTGGCTATGAAGTGGGTGCTGGGTGGGACGTAAAATTCCACGCTCTCAGCCCATAGTCCAGGCTGGGCGTAGTTCGGAAGTGATTCCTCTGTAATGGCGAGGAATCGAATTAGGTCCAGAGCCTCGTTGATGAGGACATCAATACCATTGTTACACCCACAGCCCCTCTTGCTACATATAATGGACCAATTACTAGAGCTCGCATGACGCCAATTAAATTATCGTACTTTCGCTTCTTGGTAATGATTCTAATGTTCATGAGAATATGATGCTGCTTAAATTGGATACATTTGTTTTGCTTACAAATGAAGGGCCTAGCTTGGAGAAGGATGGACATTGAGCAAGAACAAGCATGGAGATGATGCCATGCAAGGGGAACAAGAACGGAGTTACAAGTGATGATTTCAGGACTTTGAAGCCACCATAATGGGTGCATGAAGCCTTGGACGAAATATACAAGATGCTACTTCATAAATTTCGTCCCGAGGCTATTCTAGGTGCTCACGTCACCTTATTATTGGGCCAGCCCTTGTAATTTCGAAATACACAAGTATAGGCTATTTTAGAGTCCGATGTGTGGGAAACAAGAGATAGGGTTGATTTCGGACCTCCACCAAGGGCCACGAAATTCCCCCTCTTCCTCCATATATACAGCCCTTAGGGCACCGCTTAGACTTTGGGTTTTGTTTAGATTAAAAGTTCGCCATAGCTGCAACTTCGGTACTTCGCTTGTGTTCAACGACTAGACAAAGGCGCCACAGTAACCCCACCTTGATCAATAAAGCTTTCATCTTATATTCGCAATATCCAGATTGCAATCTCAGTTTCTTGCTTGTTCTTCGCTTGCTCGCAGGAAATGACCGTGGTCGTTGATCGTGCTCGGCGTGGTCAATAACCTCTCGGAGTTGGTTTAGCGATTGCTAAGGCGCGACGTCCTCAAGACGTTCAGTAGTCGGATCGCCAAAGTCGATTTCCTCCAAAGCGAAAACCAACATCTCATCGAAAACGGGACACCTTTGCCTCTATCAAGTGGTATCAGATTTCCGTGTTGCTCGGTGAGATTTTACAGTTTTCAGTAGTTTAGATCGAGTCTGTTCTTCATACCTATAGTCCACGAAAAAGCCACAAAACAAATTAGGGTTAGTTCATCATATCCAACCAATCTGAGCCTTTGCATAATCTTTTTAGGGTTTTGCTTTGTTGAATTTATGTTGCATCGCCGTGTCTAGTTGCTGGTCTTAGCGTCTAGTCTTTTAGAGTTTCGAGTTCTGGTCATAAGTTGTCACGCCGCCACCGCACCATCATCATCGCCCCTGCCACCTACCATCACCGCTCCGAATCCGTATCCATATACCACCACCAATCCGTGTCCATATACCACCACCATAGATCCACCACCAATCCGAGTTCCTTGCATATTAGGTTTGTTTTCGAGATCCATCTAGTTTCCGATTCGTGTTTCCTTGCCGGAGTAGGTTTCGGAAAAAAAAATTCCGAAAACGCACTTGTCGAAAAAATTTCTGGCTATCCTATTTTTAGGTGTTTCTAAGCGTATTGAGACAGTCGCCGTTATAGAAAGTTTTTTTGACCCGCTTCAGCTTTTGGGTCCGGCAGTTGAAAAAAATTGGTCGAAAAATTCCGTGCCCATCCCGTCGGTTTGACCAGGAAGAGTTTTGAGACACTCGCCATTATAGTGATTTTTCGCAAAAAAAAAGCAGCGCAAAAAAAAGAGCAAAAAAAATTCCAGAGTGTGCTTTTCCCTTGTTTACGTGCAGCGCCGTGATTTTGTTAGTGTTCTAGGCTCGCGTCTCTAGCACGGTTCAGCCTAGGACCAGCACAAGACTGTCGTTGAGCGCTTATTCAACTTTGCATCTCTGAATTGATTATTGCTGACCCTTTTGCTACCATATTATAATCCTTCCCAGCTCCACATACATCTACATCGTATGCTTGACTCTCCCCGGCAATCGCTCTATCCAAGCTTTGAGAGTTTTGACTACAACGGTTGCCGATCACCGCCGCTGGGGTAAGAACTGTAAGAATTTGAGTTTTGCTTGAGGGATTTGTGACACCCCACCACCACCATATTCCAAAGAGGGTTGTAGGATCATATTCTTGTCTGCTTCTATTGCTGCTAACTATGGCAGGATCACAAGTCGACGAGACCGACCGGGAGAACATGACAAACAAAGAGTTACATGATAAGTTTCAAGAAATGATGAGTGGACAGGTGGAAGATGTGCTAAATAGATTTGATGAGGCCATGGAGAAGATAGATGGCATTGAGAAGGCGTCAAACAAAGCTCGATAACAAATTTAATGAATTGCTCGCTGCCTTCCACCACCACCACCGGCTGCACCTGACGCACCTCTACAACAACAACAACGACTACCTCCACGCTATGAACAGCCCTCCGCCGAGCGAGCCGTGTCCCTCTTCAGCCTGGCCAAGCTGCTGGTGCTGCTGTTGATACTTCTGTGGCTCCTACTACTGATGTGGAGGAGGATGATTATGTGGGAGATTACGAGGATGAGGTTGATCAACATCAGAACTACGTGCAACCACCAGCACCACAACCACCAGGTCGTCCACATGCAAATAATGGCAATGTTAGGGCTCCCCTCAGTACGAGATCATGACCATCTCCCTAAACTGAAATTGAATATTCCACCATTTGAGGGTAGATATGTTCCTGATATATATCTTACTTGGGAGTTAGAAACTGAACAACGATTTACATGTTTACAATATCCCGAGGAGAGACGTGTTCTGCTGCTGTTTGTGCTTTCACTAGCTTTGCATGTGTTTGGTGGTCTGAACATTGTCAATTATATCCTGTTCCAGCTACTTGGGCTGCTTTGAAAACTGCTATGCGTACTCGCTGGGTTCCACCATATTATCAACGTGAATTACTTCAAAATTGCAGCGCTTAAGACAAGGAACTAATTCGTAGAAGAATATTATCGAATTACAAACTGGCTTGATTAGATGTGGTATTGTTGAGGAGAATGAAGCTATGCTTGCACGCTTTACGGGTGGATTAAATAGAGAGATTCAGACCATTCTAGACTACAAGGATTATAATAATATCACCGATTATTCCATCTTGCTTGTAAAGCTGAACGTGAAGTGCAGGATCGATAGGCATTGGCGCGGACTAACTTTTCTGTAGGTCGATCTTCATCATGGACACCACGTGCATCATCTACTTCCACACGTTCTACTACATTGGCACCTCCGTCGGCTTCCACCTCCAACCGTGATACAAGAAAGCAGGCACAACCACCACTATCTGCCAAGAGCACACCGGCTGGGCCTACACAGAGCTCTTCTTCTTCCATGGCGTCAACAGGGCACACGAGTGATATTATTTGTCGTCGTTGTAAGGGAAGAGGACATTTTGCGAGAGAATGCCAATCTCAGCGTGTGATCATTGCTACTGAGGATGGTGGGTATGAGTCCGCTAGTGACTATGATGAAGAGACTTTGGCTCTTATTACACATGAAGAACACGGTGGAGATGATTCTGATCATGAGACGCAATACATGGCTGCTGAAGATGCTGATAGGTATGAATGTTTAGTTGCTCAACGTGTTTTGAGTGTGCAGGTTACACAAGCTGAGCAAAATCAGAGGCATAATTTGTTCCATACAAAGGGAGTTGTGAAGGAACGTTCTATTCACGTCATCATAGATGGAGGGAGCTGCAAAAACTTGGCTAGCATGGAGATGGTGGAGAAGCTATCTCTCACCACAAGACCATATCCACATCCTTACTACATCCAATGGTTCAACAACAGCGGCAAGGCTAAGGTAACACGTACTGTTCGTGTGCATTTTAGTATCTCTACATATGCTGATTATGTTGATTGTGATGTGGTACCTATGCAAGCATGTTCCTTATTACTTGGTCGACCATGGCAATTTGATAAAAATTCTGTACACCATGGTAGAAACAATCAGTATACTCTTGTTCATAAGGATAAAAATATTGCTTTGCTTCCTATGACTCCTGATTCAATTTTGAAAGATGATGTTAGTCGAGCTAATAAAGCAAAACAGGATAAAAATAAGAGTGAAAATCAGATTGTGGCAAAAGAATTTGAGCAACAAATGAAGCCTAATAGTAAACCATCTAGTGTTGTTTCTGAAATTAAATTGAAAAGTGCATGTTTACTTGCCACTAAATCTGATATTGATGAGCTAGATTTCAGCAATTCTGTTTGCTATTCTTTTGTGTGCAAAGAGGCATTATTTTCATTCGAGGACGTGCCTTCCTCTTTGCCTCCTGCTGTCACTAACATTTTGCAGGAGTTCGCTGACATCTTTCCACAAGACGTGCACCGGGATTACCTCCCATTCGAGGGATTGAGCATCGATTGACTTAATTCCCGTGCATCATTACCCAACCGTGCACCATACCGCACCAATCCAGAGGAGACGAAGGAGATTATGCGTCAAGCACAGGAGCTGCTCGACAAAGGTTATATACGCGAATCCCTTAGTCCTTGTGCTGTTCCTATTATTCTAGTGCCGAAAAGGATGGTACATCACGATGTGTGTTGATTGTAGAAGCATTAATAATATTACTATTCGTTATCGCCATCCTATTCCTAGGCTAGATGATATGCTTGATGAATTGAGTGGCTCTACAATATTCTCCAAAGTTGATTTATGAGTGGATACCATCAAATTCGTATGAAAATGGGAGATGAATGGAAAACAGCGTTTAAAACTAAGTTTGGATTATATGAGTGGTTAGTCATGCCTTTTGGGTTAACTAATGCACCTAGTACTTTCATGAGATTAATGAACGAAGTTTTACGTGCTTTCATTGGACGATTTGTGGTAGTTTACTTTGATGACATATTGATTTATAGCAGATCTTTGGAGGAACATTTGGAACATTTACGTGCTGTTTTTATTGCTCTACGTGATGCACGTTTGTTTGGTAACCTTGGGAAGTGCACCTTTGCACCGATCGAGTATCTTTTCTTGGCTATGTTGTTACTCCACAGGAATTGAAGTTAACAAAGCCAAGATTGAAGCTATTGAGAGTTGGCCGCAGCCCAAAACGGTCACACAAGTGAGGAGTTTTCTTGGCCTCGCTGGATTCTATAGGCGTTTTGTGAGAGATTTCAGCACCATTGCTGCACCTCTCAACGAGCTTACAAAGAAGGATGTGCCTTTGTTTGGGGTACCACACAGAAGAAGCCTTCACGGTATTGAAAGATAAGTTGACATCAGAGCGACCCGACCTCGGGACGGTCAAGCCTCGTGTTCTTTGTGCCATCCTCGGATCAAGATGTTTGCACACACAAGACATCAATGTATATATCAAAGTGCAATCACATGTATAATTAACGAAACTGATATATACCTCATAAGTCACAGCGAAACAAATAGTCGGTGTGGAGTCCCATCAACGCCATCGGCAGGTTGAGTGTAGATCGTAACCCTGATCGTGACTCTTACTGTCGAGGAAATATCTCGCAACATGATACGTTGCAGCCGTGTAGGTCAAGACATTGAATGTACCGCAAGATCACAATAAGAGAGAACAGATGATAAACTATACTATATGCAATATGGCTTTGTGGCTCGTGGTCGAGTTTTGTTTATGTAAAAGCTGATTTATTTTCCCTACATCAAAGGAATAAATGAAGTCTGTACTATAGAGTTTTCTATCATGACATGGTTCCGCCAACCGATGTCTCATAGCCCAAATTCATCATAAGTTGCCCACAATTGTTATCGGTCCGTGTTGAGAGTTCCGAGATAGATCCAAGTCCAGAGGCTCAAATTGTCCGTAATCGGGACACGACTAATCGATTAGGTTTTAACCCTCTGCAGAGGTTTGTACACTTTACCCGCAAGATTCGATCCTCTTTTACGTTCTCGCACTTCAGGGTGTTTGAGAACAAGATGACCAAACATGGTCTTCCAAGAGTTCCTCCGACCACCGTCCGGTGCTCATCTAATCCTACCGTAGTTCTACATCTGCTAGCACCGCCCCAGCCAGAGTCACAACTAAGGTCAACCAAGCCAGAGCCCATAGTGACTTGCGGTTGCACAGTAAGCTTCCGGCATGAAGTATTCTTCCGTCTCTTTGAGTCTGGGTGAAGCTTTCCGCAAGATGTCATGGCGCTTCTCCATGCATCCCGCCAACCACCGGATTCTCCAGGTGCCCGTCAACCATCCTTCACCCAAGAGTGTGTATTGAATTCTTGTCTCGAGTCTTGAAGTCTTGAGGCCTTGAAGATGCAGTCCTTGCAGATTCCATCATGGAGTTGTCGCCATTGACGAGATCCTCCATTCTCACACCACTCCCGAGCACTCATACCAAACCCCGCCTACTATAGCGTAGCATTAAAATAAATAACGCCCCGGCTTGGTAACAGGTGATGGGTTCCTACCTCATGCATACTACTCAACTACAAGGATTCAATATCACTACTGGAGGGATTGTTGCGAAGATGACACTAGATGCAATAAAACACATAGGTATGAAAACATGGTCAAAGTGAACTTGCTGGTAATACTTGATGAAGATAACAACGCTGTCGGAAAATGACTTGGTAGAACTAATCGTCACTCCGCTGAAAATCTATATAGTCAAACATAGCATTCACATAAGCAAACATCCTAGCAAACAATTTTAGCACTCAAATAACAATCAAAACAGCAAGGAAAATTGATAATAAAACTCAAACAAAATCAAAAGAAACTTCAAATAAAACTAGTAAGAAGATCTATGACTTTGCTACAAACATCTAATATAGTTTTGCCGTAAGTAAAAACTTAACAACAATTAAAATACTAAACTAATAAATTAACAGAAAATAAAATGTAAAATAACTAATTTAACAGAAAGTATTTTTTCCATAAAATTTTATTTGCAAAAGAAACAAATAAAAAGCTTTTATAAAACTCTAACTATGACCTATAGAAGGTTTCATACAAAACTAAGGAAAATAATTTTTAAAATAAAATAAATTTTCTCCTGTTGTCTAACAGAACACAACTAATTTTGTCAAAAGTGACAAAAAGAAATAATTTAAAACTAATAAAAACAATAAAGAAAAAGCTAAAACAAAACTAATAATAAAACAGTACTGTTTTGCTAAAACCTAATTTTAATTAACCTAGAAATAAAATACTAAATACTACTGGATAAACAAAGGTCCTAGAGACCAGGAGCAAAAAGAATTAATTAAAACCTATTTTTAAACTCAAGTTATGGCCAAAATACTAATCTGAACAAAATTTATCAAATTCAAATTTAAACTACTCAAATTTGAAATCCAGAGACACTAACAGAAACTTCAGCAAATTTGTGACACATAGCAATTGGAATCACTCAAAATACTAAAACTCTAAAAGATATGAATTTTCTAAGATTGCTATCTTTTGAAAAAATGAATTACGGGATTTCGTGGATCTCACCGAGTAGTCGTCGGAGTTGGGGAAGAAGATCGGATCCGATGTTGCGGTTGCTCCTAGAGGAAAGGAGATCACGGACGTTGGAGAGGAGATCATATAAACCTCAGGAGAGGTCGAGGATGGCAAGCGGCACTTGGCGGCGGTGGTGGTGTTGCACTTCTTCTGCTGCTGGAGAGGAGAGGAGAGGTGTTGGTTTGATGTGTTGGAGGGGGGTGCTTGGGTATTTATAGTGGGGAGGGAGGGCTTTGCTTGGGTAGGGACAAGAAATAGACTAGGATTAGGAAACAAAAGGAAAAGATCTAGAAACAAATCGGAATAAACGGAATAACGAACGGGATCAAATCCTACTAGGATTTGTAAAAGAATAGGAAACCTTGGCTCCTGGCTCCCTAGGTGCGTATGGTGGATGGCCTTGGCGTCCGGCACTGGCTTGGCCTTGGGCCTTGGCCCTTGAACCAAGGGCGCAGCAAATTTTTTTTTGACAGAGACAACAAAACAGAAATAAATAAAAATTTATATAGGCATATAATATATCAAAATTTTCATAAAAAGATTTTCTACAACATGAACACTATTTTAGCTTCAAATAAAATACACACAAATTTTAATAATTCACACAGTGCTACCGGTCCAATAAAATCCAATAAAATCATTTTTAAAATACCAAAATGACTTCAAATTAATTTCTCTCAATTTTCTCATGTAGGGAATCATGTTACCCAATTTTCTATATATTTTGTTTTGGAGAAAATAATTTGAATAAAACTCAAATAACTCCAATTGGAAATAAATTCAAAAGAACTTTGAATTTAATTCTTTTAAAACTCCCAACTCATATTTCATTTAATTTGAAGAAGTCATTTTATCTTCTCTCGTGAAAATCATTGAGTTGCATAAAGTTTCAGAATTGGAAATATTTTCCAAATGAAATTCAAATATTTTCAACACCCCTTGTCATTTAAATAAATGGAAGAAGTCATGTCATCTTCTCTCCAGGGTTTTGTGATGAAAATAATTTGAATTCATGGAGATCATAAATGCAAGGTGGAAGTTTGGGAAAGTCATTTCATTCCCTCTCATTCAACTTTCGAAAGTTTCAAATTTCACTCAATTTCACACAATAAATCACACAACAAACAATCAATCAATCAAAACTATTTATTTATTATAACATTCCAAAATTTAGAATTTTGGGATGTTACAAACCTACCACACTTAAAATGAATCTCGTCCTCGAGATTCGAAGAGGCAGCAAGAAAAGGTTAGGGTTTGGGGTCTTCCAAAAATCCACGATCGAATGGTCTAGTGTGCTACCGCACTTAAAAGCAGGGTTATGGTTCCAACGGAACTCAGGTACTCCATCCCTAGGGTGAACACCATCGGTCTTCTCACAACTTCAAGTAACTCCTACACCGGGCACTTCCGTAGGGTCAAACCTTTTCCTCAAATACGTGTCCTTTCATCCCGGTGAGGTTCTTCCGAGGCTGTGTCTCCTTAGTGATGTGTCATGCCGCCAATAAACAACTATCGAGATCTCATGGTGGTCGACCATTACAGGTTTCTCCCGCAGGAATAACGGGTTGGGTTTGGTCTCACCGTATGACCTACGCTTGGCAACGGTTGCCGTACATGGATCAATCGTCCTACCATTCTAAGGTTTTGGCTTGTCGACGACGCTCTTCTAAAGTTTTCAAGTCTCTCTGATTTCCAATCAACATATGATAGTTCATGATAGAAGTCTCCGTATGGGGCCAATCCATCCTGCATTTGAATCATTACCACATATGTAAACAGTGAATCACGATTCTAACACTTGGGCATACTCACAAGCATTGCAGAATTTCTCTTGTCCTCGAACTGGGTTCGAGTAAATCCTTTGGTTCACCAAGCCAAACAAAACATCTATCGTTACTTCACCACTCTTAGGTTTTTGCGTAACCTCCTACGAAACGTCTGCTGATCAAATCGCAGTCTTCCCAAAATTTCTTCTTCCAGTGGGTACTTGACCCTTATTAATTCCTGGGCCTGTGGGTTATGAGCCCACTTCAACACTTGTACCAATTTCACTCATCCTTGGAGTTACAATTGCTCCATTTTCCAACATTACACCACTTTAAATCCAATAACATTTCATTTCTTAATACCATCATATCAAAGATAAAACTTCAACTCATTTTTTTCCAAACTCCAACCTGTGGGACACATTTCCATTTCCATTGGTCTAGTGTTCTTCATAGGGTACTATCACCCTTAAAATGAAATTCACAAATCCATCCATAGACCATATTTCTCATATCCTCGAAAATGGTCAAAATCCGTGTTCATAGAGTAACAACTCATACAATTAAACATATGAAAACATGTCACCTTAACTTTATTGATTTCATGAATCCATTACAAACTCGAGCACCCATTACATAACTCAACTTATTGTACTCATGAAAAAAATTGGTTTCTACCACTCTTATTATCCATATCAAAATTCCAACTACTCAACTCCAGCTTCCTTCTTGTAGGAACATTTAGTAGCATAATGTCCTGCTTCCTTGCAATGAAAACACATAACTTTCGATAAGTCTTTGGGCTTCTTGGAGATGGTGCCTGCTCCTTGAGTTCCTTGCTTCCTTTCAAGACAATGATTGGCATAATGCCCGACGTCCTTACATTCAAAATAGGTAATATGACTCTTGTCCCTCTTTGCAGAAATTGGGTTGTTCGAGGGTGTGTTTGTTTTCTTTCCAGGTTTCTTCGTTCGATCAAACCTTCTATTCCCTATGGATCAAACTCTATTGCTTCCGCCGAAAGTATCCTGACACTCTTTTCTTTCCTTGGTGCAATCTCGTGAAAATGTCCTTCTTCTCCACATGAATAGCAGTGCATTGGAGTAAAATCTGTTGAGGCCTTCTCCATCGGGGTCTTCAACACATTCCTTCATCACAGTTCTTTCATAACTTCTCGGAGGGCTTCTTTCATTCCTTCTTCCTGCTCCTGAATAGTTTGTTGCACCATGGGGTAAATGTGACACTTGGGTTGGGTAGTGGGTGGTTCCTTCACACAAGAAACAAGTCACCCGACTAGTTGGGCATTCCTCACTGGGTGTTTCTCCTCACAATGAGGGCATCCATCCTTGTGTTCCTCCCGGTGTGTCCTATTTCTTCGCAAATCTTGCAGCACAAGGTTTATTTCTTGGTGTATCATGGTGCTTCCGGTAAGACGAGATCTTGTCGAGTCTTCTTGAATTCTTCCCAAGTCTTTGCTCCATTCCATCCTGATAGCTTGATGCATCTGCCACCATGTTGCAGCACTTCCTTCAAAGTATCAAGAGCGTCGATACTTCATTCTTCCTTGAAACCAAATTGCTCCCAAGTGATTCTCCATGTTCGAATCCATAGCTCTCGCCTCCGCTGGGTTTTCGGTCCAGAGAATACCGGTCCAACTTCATTCATCATCTATGGGTCCAAAAGTTTTGGGATGAGATATGAGAGAAGAATGGAGGGATATACACACATACAAACAATAGTTTTTGAAGAAACAAGTTTTACTTTGTGGCTGTCGGAAAACATCAAACAAATGACAGCTCACAAATCGTCAGATCTAAGTAGGTGTGTAACAGGGTTTGGTCTTCTAAAGGTCAAATAATTCTTCAGATTCTTCAAATTCTTCTAGTCTTCGAGTCTTCAATTGTTGCAGCTTCAACTCTTCTAATGCATGGTCAAATCCTCTTTACTCAAGAGGCCATCGCTTATCCGATATCTTGTCCTTCTTGGAGCGGCTTCATTGATCCTCCGTGTGGTCAAAAGGAAAGGGGTATATTCTAACTATTTGAGGTGAGAGTGTCTATTTGATAAAATCTGAAAAGATGAGAAGTAAGAGTCTTTTGAAAATAAAGTTTTAGAAATTTCCTGTCCTATGGCTTTCCGGTTTCTAGGGTCACGCCCTACACCAACATGTGCTCGATACCATATCAGAGCGACCCGACCTCGACGGTCAAGCCTCGTGTTCTGCCGTGCCATCCTCGGATCAGTATGTTTGCACACACAAGACATCAATGTATATATCAAAGTGCAATCACATGTATAATTAACGTAAAACTGATATATACCTCATAAGTCACAGCGGAAACAAATAGTCGGGTGTGGAGTCCCATCAACGCCATCGGCAGGTTGAGTGTAGACCGTAACCCTGTATCGTGACTCTTACTCGTCGAGGAAATATCTGCAACATGATACGTTGCAGCCGTGTAGGTCAGTACATTGAATGTACCGGCAAGATCACAATAAGAGAGAACAGATGGTAAACTATACTATATGCAATATGGCTTTGTGGCTCTGTGTCTGAGTTTTGTTTGCGTAAAAGCTGATTTATTTTCCCTACATCAAAGGAATAAATGAAGTCTTTACTATAGAGTTTTCTATCATGACATGGTTCCGCCAACCGATGTCTCATAGCCCAAATTCATCATAAGTTGCCCACAATTAAGTTATCGGTCCGGTGTTGAGAGTTCGAGATAGATCCAAGTCCAGAGGCTCAAATTGTCCGTAATCGGGACACGGCTAATCGATTAGGTTTTAACCCTCCGCAGAGGTTTGTACACTTTACCCGCAAGATTCGATCCTCTTTTACGTTCTCGCACTTCATGGTGTTTGAGAACAAGACGATCAAACATGGTCTTCCAAGAGTTCCTCGACCACCGTCCGTGCTCATCCAATCCTACCGTAGTTCTACATCTGCTAGCACCGCCCCAGCCAGAGTCACAACTAAGGTCAACCAAGCCAGAGCCCATAGTGACTTGCGGTTGCACAGTAAGCTTCCGGCATGAAGTATTCTTCCGTCTCTTTGAGTCTGGGTGAAGCTTTCCGCAAGATGTCATGGCGCTTCTCCATGCATCCCGCCAACCACCGGATTCTCCAGGTGCCCACAACCATCCTTCACCCAAGAGTGTGTATTGAATTCTTGTCTCGAGTCTTGAAGTCTTGAGGCCTTGAAGATGCAGTCCTTGCAGATTCCATCATGGAGTTGTCGCCATTGACGAGATCCTCCATTCTCACACCACTCCCGAGCACTCATACCAAACCCCGCCTACTATAGCGTAGCATTAAAATAAATAACGCCCCGGCTTGGTAACAGGGTGATGGGTTCCTACCTCATGCATACTACTCAACTACAAGGATTCAATATCACCACCGGAGGGATTGTTGCGAAGATGACACTAGATGCAATAAAACACATAGGTATGAAAAACATGGTCAAAGTGAACTTGCCTGGTAATACTTGATGAAGATAACAACGCTGTCGAAAAATGACTTGGTAGAACTAATCGTCACTCCGCTGAAAATCTATATAGTCAAACATAGCATTCACATAAGCAAACATCCTAGCAAACAATTTTAGCACTCAAATAACAATCAAAACAGCAAGGAAAATTGATAATAAAACTCAAACAAAATCAAAAGAAACTTCAAATAAAACTACAAAGAAAAACTACTAACGAAGATCTATGACTTTGCTACAAACATCTAATATAGTTTTGCCGTAAGTAAAAACTTAACAACAATTAAAATACTAAACTAATAAATTAACAGAAAATAAAATGTAAAATAACTAATTTAACAGAAAGTATTTTTTCCATAAAATTTTATTTGCAAAAGAAACAAATAAAAAGCTTTTATAAAACTCTAACTATGACCTATAGAAGGTTTCATACAAAACTAAGGAAAATAATTTTTTAAATAAAATAAATTTTCTCATGTTGTCTAACAGAACACAACTAATTTTGTCAAAAGTGACAAAAAGAAATAATTTAAAACTAATAAAAACAATAAAGAAAAAGCTAAAACAGAACTAATAATAAAACAGTACTGTTTTGCTAAAAACCTAATTTTAATTAACCTAGAAATAAAATACTAAATACTACTGGATAAACAAAGGTCCTAGAGACCAGGAGCAAAAAGAATTAATTAAAACCTATTTTTAAACTCAAGTTATGGCCAAAATACTAATCTGAAAAAAATTATCAAATTCAAATTTAAACTACTCAAATTTGAAATCCAGAGACACTAACAGAAACTTCAGCAAATTTGTGACACATAGCAATTGGAATCACTCAAAATACTAAAAACTCTAAAAGATATGAATTTTCTAATATTGCTATTTTTGAAAAAATGAATTACGGGATTTCGTGGATCTCACCGGAGTAGTCGTCGGAGTTGGGGAAGAAGATCGGATCCGATGTTGCGGTTGCTCCTAGAGGAAAGGAGATCACGGGACGGTGGAGAGGAGATCATATAAACCTCGGGAGAGGTCGAGGCGCCAAGGCGCACTTGGCGGCGGTGGTGGTGTTGCACTGCTGCTGCTGGAGAGGAGAGGAGAGGTGTTGGTTTGATGTGTTGGAGGGGGGTGCTTGGGTATTTATAGTGGGGAGGAGGGCTTTGCTTGGGTAGGGACAAGAAATAGACTAGGATTAGGAAACAAAAGGAAAAGATCTAGAAACAAATCGAATAAACGGAATAACGAACGGGATCAAATCCTACTAGGATTTGTAAAGAATAGGAAACCTTGGCTCCTGGCTCCCTAGGTGCGTGCGGTGGATGGCCTTGGCGGCCGGCTGGCTTGGCCTTGGGCCTTGGCCCTTGAATACAAGGGCGCAGCAAATTTTTTTTGACAGAGACAACAAAACAGAAATAAATAAAAATTTTATATAGGCATATAATATATCAAAATTTTCATAAAAAGATTTTCTACAACATGAACACTATTTTAGCTTCAAATAAAATACACACAAATTTTAATAATTCACACAGTGCTACCGGTCCAATAAAATCCAATAAAAATCATTTTAAAATACCAAAATGACTTCAAATTAATTTCTCTCCAATTTTCTGATGTAGGGAATCATGTTACCCTATTTTATATATATTTTGTTTTGGAGAAAATAATTTGAATAAAACTCAAATAACTCCAATTGGAAATAAATTCAAAAGAACTTTGAATTTAATTCTTTTAAAACTCCCAACTCATATTTCATTTAATTTGAAGAAGTCATTTTATCTTCTCTCGTGAAAATCATTGAGTTGCATAAAGTTTCAGAATTGGAAATATTTTCCAAATGAAATTCAAATATTTTCAACACCCTTGTCATTTAAATAAATGGAAGAAGTCATGTCATCTTCTCTCCAGGGTTTTGTGATGAAAATAATTTGAATTCATGGAGATCATAAATGCAAGGTGGAAGTTTGGGAAAGTCATTTCATTCCTCTCATTCAACTTTCAGAAAGTTTCAAATTTCACTCAATTTCACACAGTAAATCACACAACAAACAATCAATCAATCAAAACTATTTATTTATTATAACATTCCAAAATTTAGAATTTTGGGATGTTACAGACACATGCTCCTTTACTCCAACTTCCTGATTTTAATAAGACTTTTGAGCTTGAATGTGATGCTTGTGGAATTGTATTAGGAGGTGTGTTATTACAAGATGGCAAACCTGTTGCATACTTTTCTGAAAAATTGAGTGGGCCTAGTCTGAATTATTCTACTTATGATAAAGAATTATATGCTCTTGTTCGGACTTTAGAAACATGGCAACATTATTTATGGCCCAAAGAATTTGTTATACATTCTGATCATGAATGTTTGAAACATATTAAAAGTCAAGCTAAACTGAATCGTAGACATGCTAAATGGGTTGAATTCATTGAGACTTTCCCTTATGTCATTAAACACAAGAAGGGTAAAGAAAATGTTATTGCTGATGCATTGTCTCGTCGCTATACTATGCTTTCACAACTTGACTTCAAAATATTTGGTTTGGAGACCATCAAAGATCAATATGTGCATGATGCTGATTTTAAAGATGTATTGCAGAATTGTAAAGAAGGAAGAACGTGGAACAAGTTCGTCGTTAATGATGGATTTGTGTTCCGTGCTAACAAGCTATGCATTCCAGCTAGCTCCGTTCGTCTTTTGTTGTTGCAGGAGGCGCATGGAGGAGGACTAATGGGACACTTTGGCGTGAAGAAGATGGAGGATGTACTTGCTACACATTTCTTTTGGCCAAAGATGAGACGGGATGGTGAGCGTTTTATTGCTCGCTGCACTACATGTCAAAAAGCTAAGTCACGACTCAATCCTCATGGTTTATATATGCCTTTGCCTGTACCTAGTGTTCCTTGGGAGGATATATCTATGGACTTTGTTTTAGGTTTACCTAGAACAAAGAAGGGGAGGGATAGCATATTTGTTGTCGTGGATAGATTCTCGAAAATGGCACACTTTATACCATGTCATAAAAGCGATGATGTTGTTAATGTTGCTGATTTGTTCTTTCGTGAAATTATTCGCTTGCATGGTGTGCCAAATACTATTGTTTCAGATCGTGATACTAAATTTCTTAGCCACTTTTGGAGATGTTTATGGGCTAAGTTGGGGACTAAACTGCTTTTTAGTACTACTTGTCACCCCCAAACTGATGGACAAACTGAAGTAGTCAATAGAACATTGTCTACTATGCTTAGGGCTGTTTTGAAGAATAATAAGAAAATGTGGGAGGAATGCTTGCCTCATATTGAATTTGCTTATAATCGTTCATTGCATTCTACTACTAAGATGTGCCCTTTTGAAGTTGTGTATGGTTTCCTGAAGGAAATGTGCCCTAGAGGCAATAATAAAGTTATTATTTATTTCCTTATATCATGATAAATGTTTATTATTCATGCTAGAATTGTATTAACCGGAAACATAATACATGTGTGAATACATAGACAAACAGATAGTCACTAGTATGCCTCTACTAGACTAGCTCATTAATCGAAGATGGTTATGTTTCATAACCATAGACATGTGTTGTCATTTGATTAATGGGATCACATCATTAGGAGAATGATGTGATTGACATGACCCATTCCGTTAGCTTAGCACTTGATCGTTTAGTATATTGCTATTACTTTCTTCATGACCTATACATGTTCCTGTAACTATGAGATTATGCAACTCCGAAATTCAATTCACCCGACATCAAAGAGAAGCTCAAGCTCGGGATCAAAGATCAGCTACAGATCGGGCTGGCATTCATCATAGTCGGCAGCTTACTTTTGACTGAAACATTTACTTTGCACTACATCCGTAAGAATCTGATGGAAAATGACTGCAACGCAATCAATTTCTCCTTCCTCGTCTTGCTGTATCGTATATAGTTCAATGAGAAACAATGCTTTACGATATTCACGAATTGGATTCAACCAATGTCCCCGACTCCTGTTTACCGGAGGAACACTTTGGTACTACCAAACGTCACAACGAATCGGGTGATTATAAAGGAGTACTACAGTGTCTCCAAAGGTACATGTTGGGTTGGCGATTTGAGATTAGGTTTTGTCACTCCGATTGTCGGAGAGGTATCTCTGGCCTTCTCGGTAATACACATCACATAAGCCTTGCAAGCATTGCAACTAATGAGTTAGTTGTGAGATGATGTATTACGGAACGAGTAAAGAGACTTACCGTAACGAGATTGAACTAGGTATTGGATACCGACGATCGAATCTCGGGTAAGTAACATACCGATGACAAAGGGAACAACGATGTCGTTATGCGGTTTGACCGATAAAGATCTTCATTGAATATGTAGGAACCAATATGGGCATCCAGGTTCCGCTATTGGTTATTGACCGAGAATGGTTCTAGGTCATGTCTACATAGTTCTCGAACCCGTAGGGTCCGCACGCTAACGCTTCGATGACAGTTCATTATGAGTTTATAAGTTTTGATGTACCAAGGTTGTTCGGAGTCCCGGATGAGATCACGGACATGACGAGGAGTCTCGAAATGATCGAGACATAAAGATTGATATATTGGAAGCCTATGTTTGGACTTCGGAAAGGTTCCGGATGAAAACAGGACGTTACCGGAACACCGGGGGGTTACCGGAACCCCCCGGGGGGTCAATGGGCCTTGATGGGCCATAAGGGAGAAGAGGAAGGGCCGGCCAGGGCAGGCCGCGCGCCCCCCTCCCCCTCTAGTCCGAATAGGACAAGGAGAGGGGGGGCGGCGCCCCCTTCCCTCTTCCCCCTCCCCAAGTCCTAGTCCAACTAGGAGAAGGGGGAGTCCTACTCCCGGTGGGAGTAGGACTCCTCCAGGCGCGCCCCCCTAGGGCTGGCCGCACCCCCCCCCCTTGCTCCTTTATATACGGGGGCAAGGGGGCACCCCATGGCACACAAGTTGATCTACGGATCGTTCCTTAGCCGTGTGCGGTGCCCCCTCCACCATATTCCACTTCGTCATATCGTCATGGAGCTTAGGCGAAGCCCTGCGCCGGTGAAGTCATATCGTCGCGAGCTTAGGCGAAGCCCTGCGCCGGTGGAGCATCATCATCGCCACCACACCGTCGTCGACGGAACTCATCCCCGACGCTTTGCTGGATCGGAGCCCGGGATCGCCATCGAGCTGAACGTGTGCTGAACTCGGAGGTGCCGTGACGCTCGGTACTTGGATCGGTCGGATCGTGAAGACGTCGACTACATCAACAGCGTTGTTATAACGCTTCCGCTTTCGGTCTCACGAGGGCGTGACAGACATCTCTCCTCTCGTTGCTATGCCATCACCATGGTCTTGCGTGTGCGTAGGGAATTTTTTGAAATTACTACGTTCCCCAACAAAGGCATCCGAGCCTGGTTTTATGCGTTGATGTCATATGCACGAGTAGAACACAAGTGAGTTGTGGGCGATATAAGTCATACTGCTTACCAGCATGTCATACTTTGGTTCGGCGGTATTGTGAGATGAAGCGCCCGACCGACATTACGCGACGCTTACGCGAGACTGGTTTCACCGCTTGAGCACTAGTTGCTTAAAGGTGACCGGCGGGTGTCTGTTTCTCTCACTTTAGTTGAACTGAGTGGCTACGCCCGTCCTTGCGAAGGTTAAAACAGCACCAACTTGACAAACTATCGCTGTGGTTTTGATGCGTAGGTAAGAACGGTTCTTGCTCAGCCCGTAGCAGCCACGTAAAACTAGCAACAACAAATTAGAGGACGCCTAACTTGTTTTTGCAGGGCATGTTGTGATGTGATGTGGTCAAGACGTGATGCTATATTTTATTGTATGAGATGATCATGTTTTGTAACCGAGTTATCGGCAATCGGCAGGAGCCATATGGTTGTCGCTTATTGTATGAAATGCAAAGCCATGTAATTGCTTTACTTTATCACTAAGCAGAGCGATAGTCGAGAAGCAATAGTTGGCGAGACGACAACGATGCTACGATGGAGATCAAGGTGTCGCTACCGGTGACGATGGTGATCATGACGGTGCTTGGCGATGGAGATCACAAGCACAAGATGATGATGACCATATCATATCACTTATATTGATTGCATGTGATGTTTATCCTTTATGCATCTTATCTTGCTTTGATTGACGGTAGCATTATAAGATGATCTCTCACTAAAATTATCAAGAAGTGTTCTCCCGAGTATGCACCGCTATGAAAGTTCTTCGTCTTTGAGACACCACGTGATGATCGGGTGTGATAGGCTCTACGTTCAAATACAACGGTGCAAAACAGTTGCACACGCGAATACTCAGGTTAAACTTGACGAGCCTAGCATATAACAGATATGGCCTCGAACACGGAGACCGAAAAGTCGAACGTGAATCATATAGTAGATATGACCAACATAGTGATGTTCACCATTGAAACTACTCCATCTCACGTGATGATCGGACATGGTTTAGTTGATTTGGATCACGTAATCACTTAGATGACTAGAGAGATGTCTGTCTAAGTGGGAGTTTTTAATATGATTAATTAAACTTAAATTTATCATGAACTTAGTACCGATAGTATTTTTGCTTGTCTATGTTTCTTGTAGATAGATGGCTCGTCTTTGTTGTTCCGTTGAATTTTAATGCGTTCCTTGAGAAAGCAAAGTTGAAAGATGATGGTAGCAATTACACGGACTGGGTCCGTAATTTGAGGATTATCCTCATTGCTGCATGTAAGAATTACGCCCCGAAGCACCGCGGGTGCCAGAACTGCTGTAGAGCAACGCCGAAGTTGTGAACGTCTGGCGAGCAAAGTGATGACTACTCTATAGTTCAGTGTGCCATGCTTTACGGCTTAGAACCGGGTCTTCAACGACGTTTTGAACGTCATGGAGCATATGAGATGTTCCAGGAGTTGAAGTTAATATTTCAAGCAAATGCCCGGATTGAGAGATATGAAGTCTCCAATAAGTTCTATAGCTGCAAGATGGAGGAGAATAGTTCACGGTGAACATATACTCAAAATGTCCGGGTATAATAATCACTTGATTCAACTGGGAGTTACTCTTCCGGATGATAGTGTCATTGACAGAATTCTCCAATCACGCCACCAAGCTACAAGAGCTTCGTGATGAACTATAATATGCAAGGGATGACCAAAACAATTCCCGAGCTCTTCGCAATGCTAAAAGCATGGAGGTAGAAATCAAGAAAGAGCATCAAGTGTTGATGGTCAACAAGACCACTAGTTTCAAGAAAAGGGCAAAGGAAAGAAGAAGGAACTTCAAAAATAACAGCAAGAAAGTTGCTGCTCAAGAGAAGAAACCCAAGTCTGGACCTAAGCACTGAAACTCGAGTGTTTTTACTGCAAGCAAACCGGACATCGAAGCGGAACTGCCCCAAGTATTTGGCGGATAAGAAGGATGGCAAGGTGATCAAAGGTATATGTGATATACATGTTATTGATGTGTACCTTACTAATACTCGCAGAGTACCAGGTATTTGATCTGGTTCATTGCTAATATTTGCAACTCAAACAGGAACTACGGATTGCGAAGATTGGCTAAGGACGAGGTGACGATCTTGCGTGGGAAATGGTTCCAAAGTCGATGTGATCGCGGTCGGCACGCTACCTCTACATCTACCATCGGGATTAGTTTTAGACCTAAATAATTGTTATTTGGTGCCGTTAAGCATGAACATTATATCTGGATCTTGTTTGATGCGAGACGGTTATTCATTTAAGACAGAGAATAATGGCTGTTCTATTTATATGAATAATATCTTTTATGGTCATGCACCCTTGAAGAATGGTCTATTTTATTGAATCTCGATAGTAGTAATACACATATTCATAGTGTTGAAACCAAAAGATGCAGAGTTGATAATGATAATGCAACTTATTTGTGGCAATCGCCGCTTGGGTCATATCGGTGTAAAACGCATGAAGAAACTCCATACCGATGGGCTTCGAATCACTTGATTATGAATCACTTGGTACTTAAGAACCATGCCTCATGGGCAAGATGACTAAAACGCCGTTCTCCGAACTATGGAGCGAGCAACTGATTTGTTGGAAATCATACATACCGATGTTTGTGGTCCAATGAATGTTGAGGCACGCCAAGGTATCGTTATTTTCTCACCTTCACAGATGATTTGAGCAGATATGGGTATATCTACTTAATGAAACACAAATCTGAAACATTTGAAAAGTTCAAAGAATTTCAGAGTGAAGTGGAAAATCATCGTAACAAGAAAATAAAGTTTCTACGATCTGATCGTGGAGGAGAATATTTGAGTTACGAGTTTGGTTTACATTTGAAACAATGTGGAATAGTTTCAACTCACGCCACCCGAACACCACGGAGAAATGGTGTGTCCGAACGTCAGAATCGTACTTTACTTGATATGGTGCGATCTATGATGTCTCTTACTGATTTACCGCTATCGTTTTGGGGATATGCTTTAGAGACGGCCGCATTCACGTTAAATAGGGCACCATCTAAGTCCGTTGAGACGACACCGTATGAACTGTGGTTTGGCAAGAAACCAAAGTTGTCGTTTCTTAAAGTTTGGGGCTGTGATGCTTATGTGAAGAAACTTCAACCAGATAAGCTCGAACACAAATCGGAGAAATGTGTCTTCATAGGATACCCAAAGGAGACTGTTGGGTACACCTTCTATCACAGATCTGAAGGCAAGATTTTCATTGCTAAATTCGGATCCTTTCTAGAGAAGGAGTTTCTCTCGAAAGAAGTGAGTGGGAGGAAAGTAGAACTTGATGAGATAATCAGATCTGCTCCCTTATTGGAAGGTAGTTCACCACAAGAAATGGTTCGTGACAACTACACCAATTAGTGAGGAAACTAATGATGTTGATCATGAAACTTGAGATCAAGTTGCTCTTGAACTTCGTGGGTCAACCAGAGTAAAATACGCACTGAGTGGTACGGTAATCCTATTCGAAGTCATGTTACTTGACCATGGCGAACCTACAAACTATGAAGAAGCGATGGTGAGCCCAGATTCATGAAATGGCTGGAAGCCATGAAATCTGAGATGGGATCCATGTATGAGAACAAAGTATGGACTTTGGTTGACTTGCCCGATGATCGGCAAGCCATTGAGAATAAATGGATCTTTAAGAAGAAGACCGACGCGATGGTAATGTAACTGTCTACAAAGCTCGACTTGTTGCGAAAGGTTTTCGACAAGTTCAAGGGGTTGACTACGATGAGACTTTCTCACCAGTGGCGATGCTTAAGTCTGTCCGAATCATGTTAGCAATTGCCGCATTTTATGATTATGAAATTTGGCAAATGGATGTAAAACTGCATTCTTGAATGGATTTCTAGAAGAAGAGTTGTATATGATGCAACCAGAAGGTTTTGTTGATCCAAAGGGTGCTAACAAAGTGTGCAAGCTCCAACGATCAATTTATGGTCAGTGCAAGCCTCTCGGAGTTGGAATAAACGCTTTGATAGTGTGATCAAAGCATATGGTTTTATCTGCACTTTTGGAGAAGCCTGTATTTACAAGAAAGTGAGTGGGAGCTCAGAGCATTTCGATATTATATGTGGACGACATATTATTGATTGGAAATGATATAGAATTTCTGGATAGCATAAAAGGATACTTGAATAAAAGTTTTTCAATGAAAGACCTCGGTGAAGCTGCTTACATATTGGGCATCAAGATCTATAGAGATAGATCAAGACGCTTAATTGGACTTTCACAAAGCACATACCTTGATAAAGTTTTGAAAAAGTTCAAAATGGATCAGAGCAAAGAAAGGGTTTTTACCAGACACAAGGTGTAAGATTGAGTCGACTCAATGCCCGACCACAGCAGAAGATAGAGAGAAATGAAAGATGTTCCTATGCTTCAGCCATAGGCTCTATCATGTATGCAATGCTGTGTACCAGACCGACGATGCTTAGCAATAAGCTTGGCAGGAAGGTACCAAAGTAATCCAGAGTGGATCACTTGACAGCGGTCAAGAACATCCCGAAATACCGAAAAGGACTAAGGATATGTTTCTCGATATGGAGGTGACAAAGAGCTAGTCTTAAATGGTTACGCCGATGTAAGCTTTGACACCGATCCGGACGATTCTAAATCGCAAACCGGATACGTGTTTTTATTAAACGGTGGAGCTGTCGGTTGGTGCAGTTCTAAACAAAGCGTCGTGGCGGGATCTACATGTGAAGCGGAGTACATAGCTGCTTGAAGCAGCAAATGAAGGAGTCTGGATGAAAGAGTTCATTTCCGATCTAGGTGTCATACCTAGTGCATCGGGACCAATGAAGATCTTCTGTGACAATATCGGTGCAATTGCCTTGGCAAAGGAATCCAGATTTCACAAGAGGACCAAGCATATCAAGAGACGCTTCAATTCCATTCGGGACCAAGTCCAAGTGGGAGACATAGAGATTTGCAAAATACATACGGATCTGAATGTTGCAGACCCGTTGACTAAGCCTCTTCCACGAGCAAAACATGATCAGCACCAAGACTCCATGGGTGTTAGAATCATTACTGTGTAATCTAGATTATTGACTCTAGTGCAAGTGGGAGACTGAAGGAAATGTGCCCTAGAGGCAATAATAAAGTTATTATTTATTTCCTTATATCATGATAAATGTTTATTATTCATGCTAGAATTGTATTTACCGGAAACATAATACATGTGTGAATACATAGACAAACAGATAGTCACTAGTATGCCTCTACTAGACTAGCTCATTAATCGAAGATGGTTATGTTTCCCAACCATAGACATGTGTTGTCATTTGATTAATGGGATCACATCATTAGGAGAATGATGTGATTGACATGACCCAAGCACTTGATCGTTTAGTATATTGCTATTGCTTTCTTCATGACCTATACATGTTCCTGTAACTATGAGATTATGCAACTCCCGTTTACCGGAGCAACACTTTGGGTACTACCAAACGTCACAACGTAACTGGGTGATTATAAAGGAGTACTACAGGTGTCTCCAAAGGTACATGTTGGGTTGGCGTATTTCGAGATTAGGTTTTGTCACTCAGATTGTCGGAGAGGTATCTCTGGGCCTTCTCGGTAATACACATCACATAAGCCTTGCAAGCATTGCAACTAATGAGTTAGTTGTGAGATGATGTATTACGGAACGAGTAAAGAGACTTACCGGTAACGAGATTGAACTAGGTATTGGATACCGACGATCGAATCTCGGGTAAGTAACATACCGATGACAAAGGGAACAACTATGTCGTTATGCGGTTTGACCGATAAAGATCTTCGTAGAATATGTAGCAACCAATATGGGCATCCAGGTTCCGCTATTGGTTATTGACCGAGAATGGTTCTAGGTCATGTCTACATAGTTCTCGAACCCGTAGGGTCCGCACGCTTAACGTTTCGATGACAGCTTCATTATGAGTTTATAAGTTTTGATGTACGAAGGTTGTTCGAGTCCGGATGAGATCACGGACATGACGAGGAGTCTCGAAATGATCGAGACATAAAGATTGATATATTGGATGCCTATGTTTGGACTTGGAAGGTTCGGATGAAAACAGGGCGTTCTCGAACACCGGGGTTACCGGAACCCCCCGGGGGGTCAATGGGCCTTGATGGGCCATAAGGGAGAAGAGGAAGGGCCGGCCAGGGCAGGCCGCGCGCCCCCCTCCCCCTCTAGTCCGAATAGGACAAGGAGAGGGGGCCCTTCCCTCTTCCCCCTCCCCAAGTCCTAGTCCAACTAGGAGAGGGGGGAGTCCTACTCCCGGTGGGAGTAGGACTCCTCAAGGCGCCCCCTAGGGCTGGCCGCACCCCTTGCTCCTTTATATACGGGGCAAGGGGGGCACCCCATGACACACAAGTTGATCTACGGATCGTTCCTTAGCCGTGTGCGGTGCCCCCCTCCACCATATTCCACTTCGTCATATCGTCGCGGAGCTTAGGCGAAGCCCTGCGCCGTGAAGTCATATCATCGCGGAGCTTAAGCGAAGCCCTGCATCGGTGGAGCATCATCATCGTCACCACGCCGTCATCTTGACGGAACTCATCCCCGACGCTTTCTGGATCGGGCCCGGGATCGTCATCGAGCTGAACGTGTGCTGAACTCGGAGGTGCCGTCGTTCGGTACTTGGATCGGTCGGATCGTGAAGGCGTCGACTACATCAACAGCGTTGTTATAACGCTTCCGCTTTCGGTCTCACAGTGCGTGGACAGACACTCTCCCTCTCGTTGCTATGCCATCACCATGGTCTTGCGTGTGCGTAGGAAATTTTTTGAAATTACTACGTTCCCCAACATTTCCTACCTCGTGCACCTAATGATTTGTTGCCTCTTCCATCTTCGGAGAAGGTTAATTTTGATGCTAAACAACGTGTTGAATTGATTTTAAAAATGCATGAGTTAACTAAGGAAAACATTGAGCGTATGAATGCTAAATATAAACTTCTTTGGAGATAAGGGTAGAAAACATGTTGTGTTTGCACTGGAGATCTTGTTTGCTTACATTTGCGTAAGGATAGATTTCTGATTTGCAAATCAAAGCTGATGCCACGTGCTGATGGTCCCTTTAAGGTGTTGGAGAAAATAAATGATAATGCATATAAACTTGAGTTGCCTGCAGATTTTGGGGTTAGTCCCACTTTTAACATTGCAGATTTGAAGCCTTATTTGGGTGAGGAAGATGAGCTTCCGTCGAGGGCGACTTCATTTCAAGAAGGGAGGATGATGAGGACATCAATACCATTTTACACCCACAGCCCCTCTTGCTACATATCTTTGGACCAATTACTAGAGCTCGCGCACGCCAATTAAATTATCAGGTACTTCCGTTTCTTGGTAATGATTCTAATGTTCATGAGAATATGATGCTGCCTAAATTGGATACATTTGTTTTGCTTACAAATGAAGGGCCTAGCTTGGAGAAGGATGGACATTGGAGCAAGAACAAGCATGGAGATGATGCCATGCTCAAGGGGAACAAGAACGGAGTTACAAGTGATGATTTCAGGACTTTGAAGCCACCATAATGGGTGCATGAAGCCTTGGACGAAATATACAAGATGCTACTTCATAAATTTCGTCCCGAGGCTATTCTAGGTGCTGCGTCACCTTATTATTGGGCCAGGCCCTTGTAATTTCGAAATACACAAGTATAGGCTATTTTTAGAGTCCGTGTGTGGGGAAACAAGAGATAGGGTTGATTTGGACCCTCCACCAAGGGCCACGAAATTCCCCTCTTCCTCCATATATACAGCCCTTAGGGCACCGTTTATACTTAGGGTTTTTTAGATTAAAAGTTCGCCATAGCTGCAACTTCGCTGCATTTCGTTTGTGTTCAACGACTGCACAAAGCGTCACAGAACCCCACCTTGATCAATAAAGCTTTCATCTTATATTCGCAATATCCAGATTGCAATCTCAGTTTCTTGCTTGTTCTTCGTTTGCTCGCAGAAACTGACCCTCGTGGTCGTTGATCGTGCTCGGCGTGGTCAATAACCTCTCGGAGTTGGTTTAGCGATTGCTAAGGCGCGACGTCCTCACACGTTCGTAGTCGGATCGTCAAAGTCGACTTCCTCCAAAGCGAAAACCAACATCTCATCGAAAGACGGGACACCTTTGCCTCTATCACTCGTTTAGGAGCGAGGGTTGGACGGGGAAACGAGGGTCCGCAGTGTCGGCCAGGGCGAATGCCTCCTGGCCATGCTTGCTTGGCGCGGACTTCGAGAGTACGGATCTGGAGTCCGGGGGCGAGTCCGGCCCTCCGGCGATAGGAGGAACCTGGTCTGAATCTGAGTTCGCCATGAACTCAATTACCCCCGGGTCTTCGATAGTGCAGCTTGCAGCGGAGAGTCCGGTGGGCTCCAAGCTGCCATCTTTGGACCTGGCGGTTTGCTCTGGATCTAAGGCCAGAGCGGTGTTCGGAGCCGCAAACCCTTCAAAGATCAAATCTCCTCGGCTATCAGCGACATAATTTAGGTTCTCGAAACTGATCTGATGACTAGGGGCGTAGCTGTCGATTTGTTCAAGGTGGCCAATCGAGTTGGCACGAAGAACGAAGCCACCGAATACGAAAATCTGGCCAGGGAGGTAAGCTTCCCCGGAGACGGCATCGTTGTAGATGATCTAACTGTTGGGGAACGTAGCAGAAATTCAAAATTTTCCTACGTGTCACCAAGATCTATCTATGGAGAAACTAGCAACGAGGGGAAGGAGAGTGCATTTACATACCCTTGTAGATCGCTAAGCGGAAGCGTTCAAGAGAACGGGGTTGAAGGAGTCGTGCTGTCGTGATCCAAATCACCGGAGATCCTAGTGCGAATGGGCGGCACCTCCGCGTTCAACACACGTACAGCCGGTGGCGTCTCCCATGCCTTGATCCAGCAAGGAGAGAGGGAGAGGTTGGGAAGACTCCATCCAGCAGCAACACGACGGTGTGGTGGTGATGGAGGAGCGTGGCAATCCTGCAGGCTTCGCCAAGCACCGCAGGAGAGGAGGAGGACTTGAGAGAGGGAAGGGCTGCGCCAGGGCAAGGGTGAAGCTCCCATGTGCCTCCCCACTATATATAGGGGTGGAGGGGCTGGTTTCTTGCCCTCCAAGTCCATTGGGGCGTTAGCAAGGTGGGAGGAAAGAAATCACATCATTTCCTTCCCCACCGATTGTTATCCCCCTTTTTTAGGGATCTTGATCTTATCCCTTCGGGATATGATCTTATTCCTTCTAAGGGGGGGGGATCTTGGTGCGCCTTGACCAGGGGTGTGGGGCCTTGGCCCCACTACCCACGTTCATGTGGGTCCCCCCATGCAGGTGGGCCCCACTTCGGGACCTTCTAGAACCTTCCCGGTACAATACCGAAAAATCCCGAACATTTTCCGGTGGCCAAAATAGGACTTCCCATATATAAATATTTACCTCCGGACCATTCCGGAACTCCTCGTGACGTCTGGGATCTCATCCGGGACTCCGAACAACATTCGGTAACCACATACAAACTTCCTTTATAACCCTAGCGTCATCGAACCTTATGTGTAGACCCTACGGGTTCGGAGACACGTAGACATGACCGAGACAACTCTCCGGCCAATAACCAGCAGCGGATCTGGATACCCATGTTGGCTCCCACATGTTCCACGATGATCTCATCGGATGAACCACGATGTCAAGGACTCAATCGATCCCGTTATACAATTCCCTTTGTCTAACGGTATTGTACTTGCCCGAGATTTGATCGTCGGTATACCGATACCTTGTTCAATCTCGTTACCGGCAAGTCTCTTTACTCGTTCCGTAACACATCATCCCGTGATCAACCTCATGGTCACATTGTGCACATTATGATGATGTCCTACCGAGTGGGCCCAAAGATACCTCTCCGTTTACGGAGTGACAAATCGATCTCAATTAAATGCGAACCCAACAGACACTTTCGGAGATACCTGTAGTGCACCTTTATAGCCACCCGATTCGTTGTGGACGTTTGGTACACCCAAAGCATTCCTACGGTATCCGGAGTTGCACAATCTCATGGTCTAAGGAAAGATACTTGACATTTGAAAAGCTTTAGCATACGAACTACGATCTTTGTGCTAGGCTTAGGATTGGGTCTTGTCCATCACATCATTCTCCTAATGATGTGATCCCGTTATCAACGACATCCAATGTCCATGATCAGGAAACCGTAACCATCTGTTGATCAACTAGCTAGTCAACTAGAGGCTTACTAGGGACATGGTGTTGTCTATGTACCCACACATGTATCTGAGTTTCCTACCAATACAATTATAGCAAGGGTAATAAACGATTATCATGAATAAGGAAATATAATAATAATAACTAATTTATTATTGCCTCTAGGGCATATTTCCAACAGTCTCCCACTTGCACTAGAGTCAATAATCTAGTTCACATCGCCATGTGATTAACACTCACAGTTCACATCGCCATGCGACCAACATCCAAAGAGTTTACTAGTGTCACTAAACTAGTTCACATCATCATGTGATTAAGACTCAATGAGTTCTGGGGTTTGATCATGTTTTGCTTGTGAGAGAGGTTCTTAGTCAATGGGTCTGAACCTTTCAGATCCGTGTGTGCTTTACAAATATCTATGTCATCTCCTAGATGCAGCTACCACGCTCTACTTGGAGCTATTCCAAATGGTTGCTCCACTATAAGTATCCGGTTTGCTACTCAGAGTCATTCGGATAGGTGTTAAAGCTTGCATCGACGTAACCCTTTATGCCGAACTCTTTATCACCTCCATAATCGAGAAACATGTCCTTTATTTACTCCAAGGACAATTTTGACCATTGTCCAATGATCCATTCTGGATCATTCTTGTACCCTTGTGACTCATGGCAAGGCACACTTCCGTGCAAAGACACATCACAACATACTATAGAGCCTACGTCTGAAGCATAGGGGCGACCTTTGTCCTTTCTCTCTACTCTGCCGTGGTCGAGCTTTAAGTCTTAACCCGTACCTTACATCTCGGCAAGAACTCCTTCTTTGGTGATCCATCTTGAACACCTTCAAGATCATGTCAAGGTATGTGCTCATTTGAAAGTACCATTTAGCGTTTTGATCTATCCTCATAGATCTTGATGCTCAATGTTCAAGTAGCTTAATCCAGGTTTTCTATTGAAAACACCTTTCAAATAACCCTATATGCTTTCCAGAAATTCTACATCATTTCTGATCAACAATATGTCAACAACATATACTCATCAAAAATTCTACAGTGCTCCCACTCACTTCTTTGGAAATACAAGTTTCTCATAAACTTTGTATAAACCCAAAATCTTTGATCATCTTATCAAAGTGAATATTCCAACTCCGAGATGCTTACTCCAGTCCATGGAAGGATCGCTGGAGCTAGCATACCTTTTAGCATCCTTAGGATCGACAAAACCTTTCTGATTGTATCACATACAACCTTTCCTGACGAAAATTGGTAAGGAAACTCATTTTGACATCTATCTGCCAGATTTCATAAATGCAGCTAATGCTAAATTGATTCCGATGGACTTAAGCATCGCTATGGATGAGAAAATCTCATCGTAGTCAACTCCTTGAACTTGTGAAAAACTCTTCGCCACAAGTCGAGCTTCATAGTCCGCGTCCGTCTTCTTCTTAAAGATCCATTTATCTCAATGGCTTGCCGATCATCGGGCAAGTCCACCAAAGTCCATGCTTTGTTCTGATACATGGATCCTATCTCGGATTTCATGGCTTCTAACCATTTGTGGAATATGAGCCCACCATCGCTTCCCCATAGCTCGTAGGTTCATTGTTGTCTAGCAACATGACCTTCAAGACAGGATTACTGTACCACTCAAGTAGTACGCATCCTTGTCACCCTCACGAGGTGCGGTAGTGACTTGATCCAAAACTTCATGATCACTATCATAGCTTCTACTTCAATTGGTGTAGGCGCCACAGAACAACTTCACGTGCCTGGTACACACTTGTTGAAGTGACGATTCAATAACCTTATCAAGTCTCCACCATCCTCCCACTCAATTCTTTCGAGAGAAACTTTTCCTCGGGAAAGGACCTAATTCTAGAAACAATCCTTTTTGCTTCCATAACTAAGACTGGAGGTATACCCAACTATTTTGGGTGTCCTATGAAGATGCATTTTATCCGCTTTGGGTTCGAGCTTATCAACCTGAAACTTTTTCGCATAAGCGTCGTAGCCCCAAACTTTTAAGAAACGACAATTTAGGTTTCTCCAAACCATAGTTCAAACGGTGTCGTCTCAACGGAATTACGTGGTGCCCTATTAAAGTGAGTGCGATTGTCTCTTATGCCTAACCCTTGAACGATAGTGGTAATTCGATAAGAGACATCATGGTACGCACCATATCCAATAGGGTGCAAGTATGATGTTCGGACACACCATCACATTATGGTGTTCCAGGCAGTATTAATTGTGAAACAATTTCCACAATGTCTTAATTGCGTGCCAAAGCTCGTAACTCAGATGCTCATCTCTATGATCATATCATAAACATTTTATCCTCTTGTCACGATGATCTTTAACTTCACTATGAAATTACTTGAACCATTCAATAATTCAGACTTGTGTTTCATCAAGTAAATATACTCAACATCTACTCGAATCATCTGTGAAGTAAGAACATAACGATATTCCTCAGCATGCCTCGGCACTCATTGGATTGCACACATCAAAAGTGTTACTTCCAACAAGTTGCTATCTTGTTCCATCTTCTCAAACCGAGGCTTTTCACCATTTTGCCCATGTGGTATGATTTGCATATCTCAAGTGATTCAAAATCAAGTGAGTCCAAACGATCCATCTGCATGGAGTTTCTTCATGCGTATACACCAATAGACATGGTTCGCATGTCTCAAACTTTTCAAAAACGAGTGAGTCCAAAGATCCATCAACATGGAGCTTCTTCATGCGTTTTACACCAATATGACTTACATGGTAGTGCCACAAGTAAGTGGTACTGTCATTACTATCTTATATCTTTTGGCATGAAAATGTGTATCACTACGATCGAGATTCAACAAACCATTCATTTTAGGTGTAAGACCATTGAAGGTATTATTCAAATAAACAGAGTAACCATTATTCTCCTTAAATGAATGACCGTATTGCGATAGACATAATCCAATCATGTCTATGCTCAACGCAAACACCAAATAACAATTATTTAGGTTTAACACCGATCCCGATGGTAGAGGGAGCGTGCGATGTTTGATCACATCAACCTTGGAAATACTTCCAACACCTATCGTCACCTCGCTTTTAGCTAGTCTCCGTTTATTCCGTAGCCTTTTATTTGAGTTACTAACACTTAGCAACCGAACGGTATCTAATACCACGGTGCTACTAGGAGTACTAGTAAAGTACACATTAACATAATGTATATCAATATACTTCTATCGACCTTGTCGACCTTCTCATCTACCAAGTATCTAGGGTGATTCTGCTCCAGTGGTTGTTCCCCTTATTACAGAAGCACTTAGTCTCGGGTTTGGGTTCAACCTTGGGTTTCTTCATTAGAGCAGCAGTTGATTTGTTGTTTCATGAAGTATCCCTTCTTGCCCTTGCCCTTCTTGAAACTAGTGGTTTCACCAACCATCAACAATTGATGCTCCTTCTTGATTCCTACTTTCGCGGTGTCAAATATCGCGAATATCTCAAGGATCATCATATCTATCCCTGATTTGTTATAGTTCATCACGAAGCTCTAGCAGGTTGGTGGCACTGACTTTGGAGAAAGATCACTATCTCTGGAAGATCAACTCCCACTCGATTCAAGTGATTGTTGCACTCAGACAATCTGAGCACAAGCTCAACAATTGAGCTTTTCTCCCTTAGTTTGCAGGCTAAGAAAATCGTCGGAGGTCTTATACCTCTTGGCGTGGGCACGAGCCTGAAATCCCAATTTCAGCCCTCAAAACATCTCATATGTTCATGACGTTTTGAAAAACGTCTTTGGTGCCTCAACTCTAAACCGTTTAACGAGAACTATCACGTAGTTATCAAAGCGTGTATGTCCGATGTTCGCAACATCCACAGGCGGCGTTTGGGGTTCAACACACTGGCGGTGCATTAAGGACATAAGCTTTCTTCTGTCCGCATAATCGCCATCTTGTCAACTTTCAACTATATTTTCTCTAGGAACATATCTAAGCAGTGGAACTAAAAGCGAGCTTACGACATAATTTGCAAAGATCTTTTGACTATGTTCAGGATAATTAAGTTCATCTCATGAACTCCCACTCGATAGACATCCTCTAGTCATCTAAGTGATTACATGATCCGAATCAACTAGGCCGTGTCCGATCATCACGTGAGACGGACTAGTCATCATCGGTGAACATCTTCATGTTGATCGTATCTACCATACGACTCATGCTCGACCTTTCGGTCTCTTGTGTTCGAGGCCATGTCTGTACATGCTAGGCTCGTCAAGTCAACCTAAGTGTTTCGCGTGTGTAAATCTGGCTTACACCCGTTGTATGTGAGCGTAAGAATCTATCACACCCGATCATCACGTGGTGCTTGAAACGACGAACTTTACATAGCGGTGCACAGTTAGGGGAACACTTTCTTGAAATTTTAATGAGGGATCATCTTATTTACTACCATCGTTCTAAGCAAATAAGATGCATAAACATGATAAACATCACATGCAATCAAATAGTGACATGATATGGCCAATATCATTTTGCTCCTTTTGATCTCCATCTTCGGGGCTCCATGATCATCATCGTCACCGGCAAGACACCATGATCTCCATCATCATGATCTCCATCATCGTGTCTTCATGAAGTTGTCTCGCCAACTATTACTTCTACTACTATGGCTAACGGTTAGCAATAAAGTAAAGTAATTACATGGCGTTGTTCAATGACACGCAGGTCATACAATAAATAAAGACAACTCCTATGGCTCCTGCCGGTTGTCATACTCATCGACATGCAAGTCATGATTCCTATTACAAGAACATGATCAATCTCATACATCACATATCATTCATCACATTCCTTTTTGGCCATACCACATCACATAGCATACCCTGCAAAAACAAGTTAGACGTCCTCTAATTGTTGTTTGCATGTTTTACGTGGCTACTATGGGTTTCTAGCAAGAACGTTTCTTACCTACGCAAAAGCCACAATGTGATATGTCAATTGCTATTTACCCTTCATAAGGACCCTTTTCATCAAATCCGATCCGACTAAAGTGGGAGAGATCGGCACCGCTAGCCACCTTATGCACCAAGTGCATGTCGGTCGGTGGAACTTGTCTCACGTAAGTGTGCGTGTAAGGTCGGTCCGGGCGATTCATCCCACAATACCGTCGAAACAAGATTGGACTAGTAACGGTAAGCATATTGAACAAAATCAACGCCCACAACTACTTTGTGTTCTACTCGTGCAAAGAATCTACGCAATAGACCTAGCTCATGATGCCCTTTGTTGGGGAGCGTGGCAGAAATTCAAAATTTTCCTCGTGTCACCAAGATCTATCTATGGAGAAACTAGCAACGAGGGAAGGAGAGTGCATCTACATACCCTTGTAGATCGCTAAGCGGAAGCGTTCAAGAGAACGGGGTTGAAGGAGTCGTGCTTGTCGTGATCCAAATCACCGGAGATCCTAGTGCCGAGCAGGACGGCACCTCCGCGTTCAACACACGTACAGCCCGGTGGCGTCTCCCATGCCTTGATCCAGCAAGGAGAGAGGGAGAGGTTGGGAAGACTCCATCCAGCAGCAGCACGACGGTGTGGTGGTGATGGAGGCGCGTGGCAATCTGCAGGGCTTCGCCAAGCACCGCATGAGAGGAGGAGGACTTGAGAGAGGGAAGGGCTGCGCCGAGGGCAAGGGTGAAGCTCCCATGTGCCTCCCCACTATATATAGGGGTGGAGGGGGCTGGTTTCTTGCCCTCCAAGTCCATTGGGGCGTTGGCAAAGGTGGGAGGAAAGAAATCACATCATTTCCTTCCCCACCGATTGTTATCCCCCTTTTTAGGGATCTTGATCTTATCCCTTCGGGATATGATCTTATTCCTTCTAAGGGGGGATCTTGGTGCGCCTTGACCAGGGGTGTGGGGCCTTGCCCCACTACCCACGTTCATGTGGGTCCCCCATGCAGGTGGGCCCCACTCCGAACCTTCTAGAACCTTCCCGGTACAATACGAAAAATCCCGAACATTTTCCGGTGGCCAAAATAGGACTTCCCATATATAAATCTTTACCTACGGACCATTCCGGAACTCCTCGTGACGTCTGGGATCTCATCCGGGACTCCGAACAACATTCGGTAACCACATACAAACTTCCTTTATAACCCTAGCGTCATCGAACCTTAAGTGTGTAGACCCTACGGGTTCGGGAGACACGTAGACATGACCGAGACAACTCTCCGGCCAATAACCAACAGCGGGATCTGGATACCCATGTTGGCTCCCACATGTTCCACGATGATCTCATCGGATGAACCACGATGTCAAGGACTCAATCGATCCCGTATACAATTCCCTTTGTCTAACGGTATTGTACTTGCCCGAGATTTGATCGTCGGTATACCGATACCTTGTTCAATCTCGTTAACGGCAAGTCTCTTTACTCGTTCCGTGACACATCATCTCGTGATCAACCTCTTGGTCACATTGTGCACATTATGATGATGTCCTACCGAGTGGGCCCAGAGATACCTCTCCGTTTACGGAGTGACAAATCCATCTCGATTCGTGCCAACCAATGACACTTTCGGACATACACATAGTGCACCTTTATAGCCACCCGATTCGTTGTGACGTTTGGTACACCAAAGCATTTCTACGGTATCCGGGAGTTGCACAATCTCATGGTCTAAGAAAAAGATACTTGACATTTGAAAAGCTTTAGCATACGAACTACACGATCTTTGTGCTAGGCTTAGGATTGGGTCTTGTCCATCACATCATTCTCCTAATGATGTGATCCCGTTATCAACGACATCCAATGACCATGGTCAGGAAACCGGAACCATCTGTTGATCAACGAGCTAGTCAACTAGAGGCTTACTTGGGACATGGTGTTGTCTATGTACCCATACATGTATCTGAGTTTCCTACCAATACAATTATAGCATGGGTAATAAAGATTATCATGAACAAGGAAATATAATAATAATAACTAATTTATTATTGCCTCTAGGGCATATTTCCAACACTAACGAGCCATCGAGCCTTCTGTTGACGACATAGTGGAACTCTCAATGAAAGCACCAATGTCGGTGTCAAAACCGGCAGATCTCGGGTAGGGGGTTCCGAACTGTGCGTCTGAGGATCGAAGGTAACAGAAGACAAGGGACACAATGTTTACCCAGGTTCGGGCCCTCTTAATGGAGGTAATACCCTACTTCCTGCTTGATTGACTTTGATGAGTACAGAGGTTACAAGAGTTGATCTACCTCGAGATCGTAATGGCTAAACCCTAGATGTCTAGCCTGTATGTTTTGTGATTGTGATCGCCTCTACAGACTAAACCCTTTGGTTTATATAGACACCGGAGGGACCTAGGGTTGTACATAGTCGGTTTACAGAGAAAGGAGCCATCCACGCAAAGGAGAGTCCCATCCGGACACGGGGAAAGGCCTTCTATCTTGTATCTTCATGGCCCATCAGTCCGGCCCATGTCACATAGCCCGGACGCCCGGGGACCCCCTAATCCAGGACTCTCCCAAAGTCCTCGTCGCTGACGCTGGGTCACGCAGAAGATCTGGCACGGTACGACATCCTCGTGTCGCCTGCCTGCCGTCGGGCTAGCATCAACGTCGGCGGCCACGCGGTCGAGGGCCCCACCGCACCCGCAGCGGCGGCGGTAGCGTCCGGCGACGATTACAGCAACGTATGGCGGCGCGAGTGCAGGTGGGGAAGAACTTCGACGAGGTCATCGTGGAGGCTCGTCGACGGAAACTTGCGTGCTGCAAGGCTGGCGCGACGCGACATGTCCATTCTCCTCCGCCCTGCCTCATGTTGCGCCTGTGGTGGTCGCTCCAGCCTCCGGCTGCGCCTGCGGTTGCCGCAAACCCGCGCCGGAGATCCCACCCATGCTGGCGGCGCTCAGAGAGGCCAGCGACCCCGATGACATGTCCAACCTCTTCTAGGCCATTCGCGAGTCTACAGCGGCTCAGGGGTGGGTTCCACCTCGCATGCCTGGCGACCCAAATGACATGTCGGGGTGGAACAAGGCCCTCCGGCTGTCCATGAAGGCGGCGACAGCGGCGAGGAAGACAACAACCTCGACTCCTTGGCGCAGGCGGCAGCGACAATGACGATGGCTGCGAGCTCGACTTCGTCATGCTGGACGACGCAAGGGACGACGAGTAGATTAGTTGTTTAAAAAAATTCTAGTTCAAAATTCGTTCCAATCTTTGTAAAAGATCCTAAAATATGAATTATGTTCAAATTTGTTCGTTTGAAATATGTTGGATCTCTTAGAAAATGGTGCGTTTGAAATGTATATATGAAATTCTTTTAAATAAAAATGCCCGCCAAGCCGGCAATGGATATAATTTGTGTAAAAAAAGCCCGCTCGATCTGCCAGGCCTAAACCTATTAAGCATGTCCTGAATCAAACCTAAACGGGCGGCCTAAATCTATTAAGCATGTCCTGAATCAAACCCAAACGGGGGCGATAAGGGCGACCTTTCTGACTGGGCAACGGCGGAGACAGGCCCACAGAGGGCGTCGACAGGACATCACATTTTTTTAGAGGAGCTCGATGTTTCGAAGCTCGCCCGCCTATTTAAGCCGGTCGACGGACCCCTCGTGCAGCGAGGTGGTACTAAAGTATCGAGTTTTCGCGCGGGTTGGAGGATGGGAGACGTGGACGACGCATGCTCGGCATGCTAGGCCATCCCATTAAGCGCGTCAGGCGCTGACTTTGGGCCGTCACACTGTCTTAGCCGAGCTGGTCTAAGGAAGCCATAGACACTGCATCAGTGCGGTTTGAAACCCCACAGAGAATACACATTTAAATTTTTGCTTACTTAGTGGACCCGTTGCGCCAAACGAGAAAAGTGCTCAGCCCCAACTCCCACAGAACAGCTCGAGGTCCACCTCAGTTCCCCATTCGGTCTCTGGATCTACCTACAAGTCAACACCCCAGTCTTCGGGTCAAGGTCCGGCTCCGGCAAAACCGCATACTCCAGCAGAGCGCCGCTTCTGCTCGCCGCTCCGACCTCTGCATGGGCGCCGCGGCAGGGAAGGCCGTCGAAGACTTGGCATCTGCTGCTGCTGGGACAACAACGCGAGCAGAGTATCGGCTCGCCGTCGCTGAGCGCGTCATCCTCGAGTTCGAGCGCCGCCGCTCATCCTGCGACGGCTCCGACGTCGGCATATGGGACGCGCAGGCGACCTGCACCAACTCGGGCCTCCTCGCCGCGGTCGACGAGATACTCTTCCTCAAGGAGATGCACGCGTTCCCCATGGCCTCCGCCGCCGGCCGCCGCATGGACGGCGCCCTCCGTGCCGCCATGTCGTGCCTCATGGAGGAGTTCCTCAGCCTCAGGGTGTGGGACGGTTCCCAGCTTGAAGGCAGGAGCGGCCTCCGCTTCGCCATCGACAAGCTCTCCGTTTCAGTGGCAGCGGCCCGTGGCGCGTCGTCGTCGTTCGCCTTCCTAACCGGCGGCAGCACGGCCAGCACGGTGAGAACCAGCACGGCCGAGTTGAGCTCCGGCACCGTCGATGAGCTGTACGCGTCCAGGAGCCAGCCGGCCGGGCCTGATGTCTTCTCGGACGGGGAATTTCCGGATGAGCTCGACCTGATCCGCCCGGCGAGCTTGTCCGTCCTCCATGAGATCTCACTGCGTGTCAGCCGTGCCGGCTACACGAAGACGAAGGAGCTTCTCCACACGTTCGCCGACGCTCCCTGCGAAGTTTTAGACAGGTGTGCTAGCTGGCTTCTTTGATTCTGCAAATGCTCTGTAATCCCCCATATTAGATCTGAATTTGGCATTTGGCCCCTTTCTCTCGGAGTTGATGAACTGGAAGATTGTGACCATGGATTGGAACAGGTTCTTGTCGATTCTCCAAATCCAAGTGGGATGCTCTCCGGAGACCGAGACCGATGAGTCGATCAGCTATGAGAACGCCGAGTGGTGGACAGCGGAGGACATGATCCGGCGGTGGATCCTGGCGGCCAAGCTGGTGGGGAAGGCCCTTGTCGCTATGCAAACGCAGCTCCTCGCGCAGAGCAGCGGCGCGTTCGATAGGTTCAAGAGCGACTACCTCATGGCCATGGCGAAGCGGAGATCCTACATCCTGCTCAGATTCGCGGACGGGTTCACCAGCACGCGCTCGCCGGAGAAGCTCATGTACGTCCTGGAAATGTACGAGGTCCTTGGCAGCGCTGCCCCGGGGCTCGTGCTGGTGCTCACCGGGCAGCACAAGGAGCTCTTCTCCCGGCAGGTCGAGGTGGTTCTCGCCAAGCTGGCGCGCGCGCTGAGGGTCATGATCGGCGGTGCCGTCACCAAGGTCCGAGCCGGCGTCAGCTCTGGGACGCAGGGCGAGACGCGCGGGGTCGGCGCCGGCGTCCATCCGCTGACGCGGTACGCCGTGTCCTGCATCGAGTCGCTGGCACCGCACCGCGGCGCGCTGGATGTGATCCTCGCGAGCACGGGCGGCATCCTCGAGGGCGTGAACTCGTTCGGCGATCTCTTCTCGGAGCTAGTCGCGTCCCTGGAGCCCAAGCTGGAGGAGATATCCGCCCTCCGCGGCGCGGAAGGAGGCGGCCTGCGGCACCTCTTCCTGGCCAACACCACCAGCTTCGTGCTGAAACGCGCCGGCGCGATCGGGGGAGACGACGAGTGGGCCGCGTGCCGCCGGAGCCGAGTCGAGCAGCACGTGGCGGGCTACGTCGAGGCTTCCTGGGCGCCGGTCGTGGCGTTCCTCGTGGCCGGCAAGCCCGCCACCAAGGCGCTGGCCAAGTTCAACGCCGCTCTCGAGAAAGCTTACAGCGGCCATGTACGCTGCGAGGTCTCGGATCCCGAGCTCAGGGCGGCGCTGCGGAAGGCCGTGTCGGAGAAGGTCGTCGGTGCTTATGGCGCGTATCTGCTGGAGCACTCCAAGCTTGGCAAGTCTGCCAGGTAGCCAGGTACACGCCCGATAGCCTAGCCGGTTTGGTGTCAGAATTGTTTGAAGGAGAGGACGCAGAGGCCAGATAGTCCTAGCACTGCTCGGAATACGCGTCCGGCTCGGATTCTGCGGAGGTATGTGTTCCCCGGCCTCTCGTGTGTTCGATTGCAATCAGAGGCGGTTTCTTTCTTGGGTCTACAAATAGATCATGAATTTGCAGGTCAGGTCACAGGGCCTCAATGACGAACCATCACATAATCAACTCGGAGGAGCAGATCTTGGGAGGAGGAGGGATGTCCAACCCCAAGCGGCGGCAGGGGCCGGTGAACCACGGCGACCGCGCCGGCAAAAGATCGCGGCCTATGCACAAGCAGCAGAAGCACCTCTATCTTGTTCTAGACGACTGGGCCAGGGGCTTCACCATCCGCAAGATCGACGTTGACGCCATGGACAGCGGCCCCGACCTGGACCTGGACCTGGAGCCCCCGGCCGTCCGGCTAGTGTCACCCGCACCTGTTTATCCCGTGAACTTCACTGCCGTGGGCAGCAACATCTTCATCGCGAGCAACAGGCACCCCGGCACCATGGTGTACGACACGGAGACGGGCGGGCTGGCCATCGGCCCTCTCCTCCCGGACCCGCTGCTCGGCGGCACCCGCATCTTCGCGGCCACCGCCGACACACAGCAGCTGTACGCGCTGAAGTACAGGATCTGTGACAGGCAGCAGGCCTTCGAGGTGATGTCCACGGCCTGCGTCGAGGATTGGTATCCCAACTCTTTCCCAAATCCAAGCCAGGACTGGTCCTGGGCAAGCGTTCCGTCGCCACCGCCATTCCCCAAGGATTGCGTGGTCGCCGCCTACGCCATGCACCCGGACGGGCGCACTCTCTTCGTGTCTTGTGCAAACAGCCGCGACACACACCACCACACCTACTCCTTCGACACCAAGAACCATAAATGGAGGTCTCATGGCGATTGGGTGTTGCCTTTCCAAAATCAGGGCTACTTCGACGGCGAGCTGGACGCGTGGGTTGGCCTTCGTAAGGACGGCTACGTCTGCTCCTGCCAGGTCCCTTCCCGCAGCAGAACGCTCGCCGTGCAGCCGGACTGGAAGATGGCCAAGGACGAGCTCTTCCTCGAGCACCCGGGGAGCCTAGGTGCCACCCTCGCGTACATGGGGAACGCCAGGTTTTGCCTTGTGGAGACGGAAGAGCTGGAGTTTGATGGCTTCATGCTCTATATCACCATTTTTGGTCTCAAGTACAGCCATGAGGGAGAGCTGCAACCCACCACCCGTCGCACCACCAAGTCATGTCGAGTGCCTAGGAATCTCCTGCAGTTTTCTCCCGTGGCGTTCTGGTTATAGCTTGGAATTAGCTGTTTGGCTTGGTTGTATGTAATGCATCTATGTCCTTCTCATGGGTGTAAATATTGATTTGTCCCCCTCAAAAAAAAAATTGATTTGTCGCAATAAAAAAAATCTTCTCTTGCCCATTTTTGTGGAACCTACTAAGTCTTTGCTACTAACTGAATGTCCATGCGCGCCATAGAAAAATAAATATAACTTAAAAATGGTATATATAAAGGGCGTCTAGTGGTGGCGGCATATCAGGATCGCTAGCCAGCGCCACCAAAAAAAAAACCACCTGGTCCCCTCGGCGAAAAGAGGCGGCGGCCGCCACAGGATCGCTAGCCAGCAGCCACCACAAAAAACCACCGGTCCCCCTCGGCGAAAAAGAGGAGAAGCAGGAGAAAGCAATCCCAGCGGGATCACGTGCACCCTCCTCGCCAAAGCATGCCCCGCAGATCACATGCACCCTCCTCGCCAAACTGCGCCTGCTATCTTCTTCCTCACGAAGAAGGAGGATCTGCCCGATCTGAGAATCCACGCCATCGCTCGCCCCCACGCCTCATTGCGAGGCTGCCTTCTTCTTCTTCTCGCACGCCAAACAGATCCAAGCATAATGCCCCAGCCCTTCTTCCTCCTCCTACACAGCCGCCATGGGAGCCCCAAAGTAGAAGGAGCTGCTTCAAGATCTAAAGGGCAGGGTGGTGAGCCATACCAGGCGATGAATCGAGCAGGTAAGCCCCTCTCCACTTCACTTCCCCTTCTTCATGGATCCATGGAGAATCTGCTTCAAAAAGAGGTGAATCGGCACATCACACCCATCACACCAGATGTTAAACATGCTGGATGTGTTAAACATGCCAAAACTACCACTGGATGTGTTAAAACAAGCCAACTAAAAACGAGTTCTCTGGCCAATTAAAACATGATTAAAGCCAACTTCTAGTTATTGTTTTGCAGAATGAACAAAAAATTGACTGCCCAATGCTTTGTTGAACATGTGCAACGAAAAATTCATAAATGTGCAACTTAACATGCATCCCAGCCAACCAACATGTATCTGGCCAACTAAACATGTATCCTGCCAACTAAACATATAGTTGGCAATACATGTTTCTGAGTGAACACTTTGGAAAAAATGTAGATATGTGGAAATAAAAAACACGTTTTCTGGCCAACTAAACATGCATGTTGGCCAAAAACTGATGACCAACTAAGACATATATTCTAGGCAACTAAGACATCGATTCTGGCCAACTGAATGCATTAACTGTCCAACTGAACATGCATGTTGGCCACAAACTGAAAAAAATGCAAACCTGGCCAGCTGAGACATCTATTCTAGCCAACTAAAAGCATTGAATGTCCAACTGAATATGTATGCTGGCCAAGTGGAAATCCTGGAAAATTGAGACGTCTATTCTAGCGAAAACCACAAATCTGTAGTGCAACAGGAAAAAGAGGTGAATCTGACACATCACACCAGATGTTAAACATGCTGGATGTGTTAAACATGCCAAATACTACCACCTGGATGTGTTAAAACAAGCCAACTAAAAACAAGTTCTCTGGCCAATTAAAACAGGATTAAAGCCAACTTCTAGTTATTGTTTTGCAGAATGAACAAAAAATTGACTGCCCAATGCTTTGTTGAACATGTGCAACGAAAAATTCATAAATGTGCAACTGAACATGCATCCCAGCCAACTGAACATGTATCCTGGCCAACTAAACATGTATCCTGCCAACTAAACATATAGTTGGCAATACATGTTTCTGAGTGAACACTTTGGAAAAAATGTATTATATGTGGAAATAAAAAACACGTTTCCTGGCCAACTAAACATGCATGTTGGCCAAAAACTGATGACCAACTAAGACATATATTCTAGGCAACTAAGACATCGATTCTAGCCAACTGAATGCATTAACTGTCCAACTGAACATGCATGTTGGCCACAAACTGAAAAAAATGCAAACCTGGCCAGCTGAGACATCTATTCTAGCCAACTAAAAGCATTGAATGTCCAACTGAATATGTATGCTGGCCAAGTGGAAATCCTGGAAATTGAGACGTCTATTCTAGCGAAAACCACAAATCTGTACTGCAAGAGGAAAAACATAGGAACTTTTGTCCATGGCTGATGAAGCCACAAACCATATTAACATATTCACACACATAATCTTGTCCCACGCATATATTCTGGTCCCACACCTATTCCAAACCATATTAATATGTTCAAATATACCAGATCTAGAACCATATTAACTATAATATGTCCTCCACTTCTTCTTTCTTCTTTCACCTGGATTTTCCTTCTCAAATGTAGCATCCAATTATGTGCAGAAAAATCTGAAAAGAGCTCCTTGAAACAAAACCTACAAATCATTGCAACAAAACAAAAGCGGAAAAGGTAAGAAAAACTCTGTAGCAAAAAGAAGTCATGCTCTTGCCGCTTATTTACTGCAAACTGTGCAACTAACATAACAACTCTGTGCAAACAAAAAATTCATAACTGTTATAATAAAAGATTATACTACGGTCATGTTGCTTTTACGTTGTTTGAAACACAGTTTTTCTGTGGTTACCAACTGATGACATCAATTTCTTTTTTTTATATATGCAGGGAGTGTGTGGCAGCATCCAAAAACAAAGGGAAAAATGCTTGATCTCAATGAGTTGCCTCGAGATCTGAATGAGCTTCCTCATGATATGGATCAGCAGCAACCCAGACATACAACAAGGAAACTGGACAGAAAATGGTCGATCTGTTTACTACACGCAGCAAGTCATGATGGTAACCCTACGGGCCATGACAATGTGGCAGGCCGATCATCAGCCGATGGTGCCCTGTAGTGGTGTCTTTGCGATCGAGAGCCATACTCTTGATGACACAGAACCGAGGCAAATGTTTACGGTCCAACCAGGACTGAGCTAGGATCTCGGGCTATTGACGGAGCTGTGCAAGTAGAAGAAGGAGAGGATGAGGCTGGTTCTCAACCTATGGAACCCTATGTTGGCATGAGGTTTGACAGCCTTCAAATTGCTAAGGATCACTACAACGATTCGCGCACTACGGATGGGTTTCTCTATCAAGATGAACACCTCTAGACGGTCACACCGCACCAATGAATTGATAAAACAACAGTTTTGCTGCAACAAATTCAAGAAGCCCAAAGGCGATGATGGAGGAGCCGAGGCTCCTCCTTACTGACCCTATTCCAGATCCAACATCATTATGATGATGAGGAGATGGAAGAAGAACCTCAATATTTGCTGAAGAGGAGGCTGGTACTAGTAAGAAGAAGAAGAAGCATAAGCGAGACAATAAAGCGGTGAATGCAAAGCGAAAATGTTGGTGAAGGCGATAGATGGGCGATGGGAGGTGGCGCACTTTGTTCGTGACCACAATCATCCGCCGTGAACAAACCTTCATTGTCCAAATACTTGAGATCCCACCAAGGCATCTCACGATGAAAAGGAGTTTCTGCGCATCTTGTATAAGCGCAACTTGACTACAGGTGTGGTGTTTTCTATATCCCTTGAAGAATTAAGTTTCCCTCTAGGCAGTCCGATTGTGCAACTGTTATGGTACTCTTGTGCAACTGAAATGGCTTAACTATGCAACTGCTGTCCAACTTCCCATGCTTTTTATATTTCACTTTTGGTGCTTCTTGTGCAACTAGATTGTCTTTCTTGTACAAAGTGTTTTTAAAAGGTGCAGCTAGGTGTCCATTTCCTGTGATTATCTTCTATGCCAACACGTGTCCTATTACTGTGCAGCTGGATGTGCGCATTTGTGCAACTAAAAAAAGGATATACTGTTTGTTTTTGTATTATGCAGGACGAATGATGCATGTAAATGCATGTAATGGCAGAGTTCTATGGATCTGAGATGATGGTGCCGTTCGGACCAAAGGCAATAACAAATCTTTGTACAAGTTTCCGTAGAGATGACACAAAGGAGGTGATCTGATTGAGACAATTGCGCACTTCAAGGATATACAAAAAACCGATCCAGACTTCTTCTATAAGGTGAAATATGATGAAGAGGACAGAGTTGTCAACATATTTTGGGTAGACGGCTTAGCTCGAAAAGCTTATACGGAGGCGTACCACGATTGCATATCGTTTGACACCACCTACATGACCAACTTGTACAATATGCCTTTCGCGCCCTTCATAGGAATAAACCGACATGGCCAATCTTTCATCTTTGGGTTGCGCGTTTGTGAGGCGGGAGTTGGCATCGAGCTTTGATTGGGTCTTTGGAGCATTCCTAGAGGCTATGGATGGCAAACCTCGACAACTTCATCACCGATCGGGATGGTGCGATGAGGCGATCAATACAAAGCATCTTTCCAACCACCGTGCACCGTTGTTGTCGATGGCACATCATGAAAAAGGCTCGGGAAAAGGTTGGTTGGTTCTTCGTGCCGAATCCAGGACTCTCGATGATTTCAACAAGTGTGTTGACTTCAGCTTCACTATAGACGAGTTTGAGCAGAATTGGGCTAGGTTAATGATGAAGTATGAGTCTATGACACACACGCACTTTGAGAAGTTGTGCGAATACTGGTCAACTTGGGTGCCGTGCTACTTCAAACACAGGTTCTTTCCTTCCTCCGGTCTACACAGCGTAGTGAGGGTTCAACGCCGTCCTCAAAAGATATGTGAACCCACACAACTCAATGCTGAACCGTCAAGCAATATGAAAAATACTGAACCACATCCTTGCCAAGGAAGGCTGCAATGATTACAGGACACAACACCTTGAGATTGAGTTGTGGTCCAACTTCCCAATATAAAGCAAGCTTACAAAACCTATACTAGAGACCTTTACATAAGTTTAGAGAAGAGTTTGAGCTGATTGGGCGTTATAATGCATTCCAAGTTCTTGCTGATGCGTTTGAGCTCGAGACCGAACCAGGAATTTGTTGCGAAATATGGTTCTCGAAACTACTTAGTGCGAGCAAGGGTGGAGGAGGTTCCTATTTGTGTGAGTGTTGTAAAATGGATAAGGACGGCATCCTCTGTTGCCACATCCTCAAGGTGTTCACCCATGTTGGCGTTGATGTCATCTGGGAAAGGTACACTGCTAAGACCGTGGACACCTCTTTGCTGTACCTAGTCGCCAGGGACTGGTTATGAGCAACGGATGAAATGCCTCCTCAATCAAAGAAGCGAGATAAGGGAGAGGAACACGATATCGATTTTGAAACTAGCAAAGTTTGCGAGTGGTTACGATCCAGCACAAGCTATTGTATACAAGCATATCGTGCAGCACGCATCGAGATCGGCCACTGAACAAGTCCAAGAAAAAGAAAAAACCATTTGTTGCAGCGGGCCATCGGATGATGGCAACCCTCGAGGACCTCCTCCACCTCCGGGCAGCAATCGGGGCTCATCATCGGTAATTACCTGCCCCAACTCCTGATCTAACTAGGTGTGTAACCCAGTTGCACACATCATTGTCTTGATTGCACACACCATGGTAGCCACTTGGACAGAACATACTGCCTAGTTGCGCACGCTGTGTTAGTTCAAGCATCAAGATAACACAGCTAACTTATTTTTCCAGTTATGCATATATGTGATGTCAACCCTCAAGGACCTCCTCCCCCTCCTGGCTGTACACGGCATCCTCCGCCACCTCCTCAACCGCATGCTCCTCCCAATGACCCTACAGGCAGAACTCAGGGGGCTCGTCGTCTAGGTAATTACCTGCCCCCAACTCCCTATCAAACTAGGTCTCTAACTCCAATTGCACACATCATGGTGCTCAGTTGCACCGAACAGGCTACCTAGTTGCGCATGCTGTGTTAGTTCGAGCATCAAAAAGATAAACACAACTGACTTGTTTGTCTGTTACGCCTATAGGTGATGCCAACCCTCAAAGACCTCCTCCCCTTGAGCCCAACTAGCAGTGCCCTTTGTGCTACTCCCAATGGACCTACAGGCAAGACTCAGGGGGCTCATAACCCAGGTTAGTACCTTCACCGACTCCAAAACAAAAACTAGGGTGAGTGACTTTAGTTGCACATATCATAGTGCCAGTTGAGCAGAGACATGCTGCCTAGTTGCGTGCGCTGTGTTAGTTTGAGATCAAGCTAAAAATCTAACTTGTTTTTCATGTTACGCCCATAGGCGACTACAATCCAAGTACCATGACAGGCCGTGCTCTGCAGGTGTTTTTTCAACTTAACTTGCACACAAGCAACGAGTTAGTTGCACAAAATGTCTTGTGTGGTTGCCTGAGAACATCGATGCTGGTTGCACAATAACAAAAATACTAAACTTTTTATATGATTATTACACGGTGATCGTGGCGGTCCCTCTGCCCGTTGGAGGCTGCATCCCTTGCACAAGCTTGATGATTTTGTGCCCAGGGATCCTCAAGGTCTACTACAAAGGGTAGGGCAAAGAGTCGACGGTACAAATCGGCTACTGAGCTACACCCAAAGAAGAAAAACAAATGCAGCCGGTGCCAATCTGAGAGCACACTGCTGGTGTGTGTCCACAGAGGCTCTGTGATTCTGTTTCCTCATTTGTAACTTTGGAACAAAAAGGAAAATAATGATGTCTTTTTAGCAATGTTGGGACCAAGTGGACACATTCAGCATCTATGATTCCTCTTTATCTAATTTATGCTGCTTGAATTAGTTCATGCCTTTGTGTAAAAAAGTTGCTATTTGTGCCTTTGTTGGCAACTGGTTAAATATTTAGTTGTTGAACAATTGTATATCCATTGCTCTAATGTATTAACAAAAGTGATGATATTGAGTTGCAAGCGCAATTACTAGCAGTGTGCAACTACAAAATCTACTTAATAAAATTGTACAAACCAGCAACTTCCTCCATGGAGCAGAAAAAAAATAATCTTGACCTACTCCTTGTCGTATCTCAGCAACTTCCTCCATGGGGCGGTGTTGTGCACGCTGGTGACCCAATCATCGCCCGACTTCTTTCGATGTTGAGTACTTCCTTGGGGTCGTAGTTGGGCAGTTGGCTACCATTCCACTCGGTGGCGTTAAGCGGTCTGAACAACCCACACTCATTCTGCAAAAATGGGCAAAAAAATGACACATAAAATTAAAACCAAAATAATTGGGTCAACTACTTATGTCCCTCTTGTGCAACTGCTTGTGTTCTCTGCAACTCATTATGTGCCACTGTGCAACTACTTATCGCCACTCTGCAACTAGCTAGATAATCCATTAGAAACTCATAAAAATGATAAAACAGATTGAAGACTAATCTTGTGTCTAAAAATACTAAAGATTGCACATCTAGAAAAATTTAAAAACTACAAAATGATTGTATTTGATTGAGAAGGAATGAAATGCTTATTGTCTTACTTGCCAAGCTGCTTTGGTACGTCAATGTCAATAATCTGGAAGTGCTCGATGCTGAACTTTGGGTAATGCTTCCTCCATAGCTGGCGTCTGCCCCGCAATGGTAGGCGTTGTTCATCAGCTCAATGTTGTCCAGCGTCTGCTTGAATCAAGAACTTGAGCGTCCGTCCCTCAAGTTGACACTAAAGACCCAATAATGCCTCCCTCCGTCCTTATCGGTTATATCTGCGCTTTCGAGCACTTTGGCAGCATGACCTACAAGCGTGAACGATTTGAGACACAAATACAAGATGTAGCTAAGAAAAACAGTAAAAGACTTGGTCAAGTTAAAAGCGGGTTGCAACAAGTATCGCCAACTAACGGATGTGTCATGTGCAACTGGACATCTTGTGGGTGCCAACTAAAAAAGATTGATGATGTGGGCACAATACTCACCAAGTCTTTCTTGTCGAGACGGTTCTTGTAATCAAACATCTTGTTCATCTCATTCACATTGTGGATCCCTTGCTGTAAATTTATCTGCAGAGATTATAAAACATGGCTCAAAACTCCTTAGTAGGTGAAAGGCCTCCCTCAAATGGTCAACGAAAAAGTGCTACAGAACAAAGATGAGGGTAAAAAGAAGGTTTTGGAAAAACTTACAGAAAACCTCAGTGGCATAACAACCTTCTTTGACCCTTCTGGTAAGTTATCCATTATGTGTAAGATTCCAGTCTCGATAACAATTTTTGACAACCATTGAACCGGCTTCATCGAATCAACTAACTCCTTTAAAGAAATGTAGAAAGCACCATACATGATTATCTCAGGGCTGATTTTTTTTGAAAGCAATAAAAAGACAAGTTAGCTTTGTTCTGTGTGCATGAAAATGAAAAAAGAACAGTGTGCAACTAAAAGCCCTGTTCTGTGCAACATACTATGCTTCTCTGTGCAACTAAGTGGCTGGTACTATGCAACTGAAAAAGATATGTATGTAGGCTGTGGGGAGTTAGTTTACCTGGTAGCTCCATCATCTGCTCCTTTGTGATGCCTGACCCAATACAAGAGGGCAGCGTAAAGCTTGTTCACTACCTCATGTTGGGGAACGTAGTAATTTCAAAAAAATACCTACGCACACGCAAGATCATGGTGATGGCATAGCAACGAGAGGGGAGAGTGTATGTCCACGTACCCTCGTAGACCGAAAGCGGAAGCGTTATAACAACGCGGTTGATGTAGTCGTGCGTCTTCACGATCCGACCGATCCAAGTACCGAGCGTCACGGCACCTCCGAGTTCTGCACACGTTCAGCTCGATGGCGATCCCGGACTCGATCCAGCAAAGTGTCGGGGATGAGTTTCAATCGACCGACGGCGTGGTGGCGATGATGATGCTCCACCGGCGCAGGGCTTCGTCTAAGCTCATGCGACGATATGACTTCTCCGGCGCGGGGCTTCGCCTAAGCTCATGACGATATGACTTCTCCGGCGCGGGCTTCGCCTAAGCTCATGACGATATGACGAAGTGGAATATGGTGGAGGGGGCACCGCACACGCGCTAAGGAACGATCCGTAGATCAACTTGTGTATCCATGGGGTGCCCCTGCCCCGTATATAAAGGAGGGAGGGAGGAGGAGGCCGGCCCTAGTGAGGCGCGCCATGGGAGTCCTACTCCCACCGGGAGTAGGATTCCCCTTTCCTAGTCAACTAGGAGTCCTTCCATGTATTGGGAGTAGGAGACAAGTAAGGGGAAGAGAGAAGGAGGGAAGGAAGGGTGCGGCCTCCCTAGTCCAATTCGGACTAGGCCATGGGGCGCGTGGCCTGCCCTAGGCAGCCCTCTCTCTCTTTCCCGCAGGCCCAATAAGGCCCAATACTTCTCCCGGCGAATTCCCGTAACTCTCCGGTACTCCGAAAATACCCGAATCATTGAACCTTTCCGAACTCGAATATAGTCGTCCAATATATCGATCTTTACGTCTCGACCATTTGAGACTCCTGGTCATGTCCCCGATCTCATCCGGGACTCCGAACTCCTTCGGTACATCAAAACTCATAAACTCATAATATAAGCATCATCGAAACCTTAAGCGTGCGGACCCTACGGGTTCGAGAACTATGTAGACATGACCTAGAACTATTCTTGGTCAATAACCAATAGCGGAACCTGGATGCCCATATTGGCTCCTACATATTCTCTGAAGATCTTTATCGGTCAAACCGCATAACAACATACTTTGTTCCCTTTGTCATCGGTATGTTACTTGTCCGAGATTCGATCGTCGGTATCCAATACCTAGTTCAATCTCGTTACCGGCAAGTCTCTTTACTCGTTCCGTAATACATCATCTACTTAACTAACTTACTAGTTGCAATGCTTGCAAGGCTTATATGATGTGTATTACCGAGAAGGCCCAGAGATACCTCTCCGACAATCGGAGTGACAAAACCTAATCTCAAAATCGCCAACCCAACATGTACCTTTGGAGACACCTGTAGTACTCCTTTATAATCACCCGATTCGTTGTGACGTTTGGTAGTACCAAAGTGTTCCTCCGTAAACAGGAGTTGCATAATCTCATAGTTACGGGAACATGTATAAGTCATGAAGAAAGCAATAGCAACAAACTAAGCGATCAAGTGCTAGGCTAACGGAATGGGTCATGTCAATCAGATCATTCTCCTAATGATGTGATCCCGTTAATCAAATGACAACTCATGTCTATGGTTAGGAAACATAACCATCTTGATTAACGAGCTAGTCAAGTAGAGGCATACTAGTGACACTCTGTTTGTCTATGTATTCACACATGTATTATGTTTCCGGTTAATACAATTCTAGCATGAATAATAAACATTTATCATGAAATAAGGAAATAAATAATAACTTTATTATTGCCTCTAGGGCATATTTCCTTGATCTCTCACTTGCACTAGAGTCAATAATCTAGTTCACATCGCCATGTGATTTAACATCAATAGTTCACATCTATATGTGGTTAACACCCATAGTTCACATCGACATGTGACCAACACCCAAAGGGTTTACTAGAGTCGATAATCTAGTTCACATCGCCATGTGATTAACACCCAAAGAGTACTAAGGTGTGATCATGTTGTGCTTGTGAGATAATTTTAGTCAGCAGATCTGTCACATTCGAGCCGTAAGTATTTTGCAAATTTCTATATCTACAATGCTCTGCAGAGCTACTCTAGCTAATTGCTCCCACTTTCAATATGTATCCATATTGAGACTCGAGTCATCTAGATTAGTGTTAAAACTTGCATCGGCGTAACCCTTTACGACTAACCTTTTTCACTTCCATAATCGAAACATATCCTTATTCTACTAAGGATAATTTTGACCGCTGTCCATTGATCTACTCCTAGATCACTATCGCACTCCTTGCCAAGCTTAGTGGTAGGGCATGCAATAGATCTGGTACACAGACATGACATACTTTATAGAACCTATGGCTGATGCATAGGGAATGACTTTCATTCTCTTTCTATCTTACTGTCGTGGTCGGGTTTTGAGTCTTACTCAATCTCACACCTTGTAACACAGGCAAGAACTCTTTCTTTGACTGTTCCATTTTGAACTACTTCAAAATCTTGTCAAGGTATGTATTCATTGAAAAACTTATCAAGCGTCTTGATCTATCTCTATAGATCTTGATGCTCAATATGTAAGCAGCTTCACCGAGGTCTTTCTTTGAAAAAACTCCTTTCAAACACTCCTTTTATGCTTTTCGAATAATTCTACATTATTTCCGATCAACAATATGTCATTCACATATACTTATCGGAAAGGCTGTAGTGCTCCCACTCACTTTCTTGTAAATCTGAGGCTTCACCGTAAGTCTCAGATAACACTATATGCTTTGATCAACTTATCAAAGCGTGTATTCCAACTCGAGATGCTTGCACCAGTCCATAGATGGATCATTGGAGCTTGCACATTTTGTTAGTACCTTTAGGATTGACAAAACCTTCTGGTTGCATCATATACAACTCTTCTTTAATAAATCCATTAAAGAATGTAGTTTTGACATCCATTTGCCAGATTTCATAAAATGTGGCAATTGCTAACATGATTCGGACAGACTTTAAGCATCGCTTCTGATTGAGAAAATCTCATTGTAGTCAACACCTTGAACTTGTCAAAACCTTTTGCGACAAGTCGAGCTTTGTAGATAGTAACACTACTATCAGTGTCCGTCTTCCTCTTGAAGATCCATTTATTCTCAATGGCTTGCCGATCATCGGGCAAGTCAACCAAAGTCCATACTTTGTTCTCATACATGGATGCCATCTCAGATTTCATGGCTTCCAGCCATTTCGCGGAATCTGGGCTCATCATCGCTTCCTCATAGTTCGCAGGTTCATCATGGTCTAGTAACATGACTTCTAGAATAGGATTACCGTACCACTTTGGTGCGGATCATACTCTGGAAGACCTACGAGGTTTGGTAGGAACTTGATCTGAAGTTTTATGATCATCATCATTAACTTCCTCACTAATTGGTGTAGCAATCACTTGAACTGATTTCTGTGATGAACTACTCTCCAATAAGGGAGAAGGTACAATTACCTCATCAAGTTCTACTTTCCTCCCACTCACTTCTTTCGAGAGAAACTTCTTCTCTAGAAAGGATCCATCTTAACAACAAATATCTTGCTTTCGGATCTGTGTTAGAAGGTGTACCCAATAGTTACCTTTGGGTATTCTATGAAGACGCACTTCTCCGATTTGGGTTCAAGCTTATCGGTGAAAACTTTTTCACATAAGCATCACAACTCAAACTTTAAGAAACGACGACTTAGGTTTCTTGCTAAACCATAGTTCATACGGTGTCGTCTCAGCGGTTTAGATGGTGCCCTATTAAGCGTGAATGCAGTTGTCTCTAATGCATAACCCCAAAATGATAGTGGTAAATCGGTAAGATACATCATAGATCGCACCATATCCAATAAAGTCTTGATTCTGACGTTCGGACACACCATTATCTTTGTGGTGTTCGGTGGCGTGAGTAGTGAAACTATCTCACATTGTTTTAATCGAAGGCCAAACTTCGTAACTCAAATATTTTTCCTCTGCGATCATATCGTAGAAACTTTTATTTTCTTGTTACGATGATTCTTCACTTCACTCTGAAATTCTTTGAACTTTTCAAATGTTTCAGACTTGTGTTTCATCAAGTAGATATACCCATATCTGCTCAAATCATCTGTGAAGGTCGAAAAATAACAATACTTGCCACGAGCATCAACATTCATTGGATCGCATACATCGGTATGTATTATTTCCAATAAGTCGGTAGCTTGTTCCATTGTTCCGAGAACGGAGTTTTAGTCATCTTGCCCAAAAGGCACGGTTCATAAGCATCAAATGATTCATAATCAAGTGATTCCAAAAGTCCATCGGCATGGAGTTTTCTTCATGCGCTTTACACCAATATGACCTAAGCGGCAGTGCTACAAATAAGTTGCACTATCATTATTAACTTTGCATCTTTTGGTTTCAATATTATGAATATGTGTATCACTATGATCGAGATCCAATGAACCATTTTCATTGGGTGTGTAACCATATAAGGTTTTATTCATGTAAGCAGAACAACAATTTATTCTCTTACTTAAATGAATAACCGTATTGCAATAAACATGATCAAATCATATTTATGCTCAACACCAAATAACACTTATTTAGGTTCCACACTAATCCCGAAAGTATAGGGAGTGTGCGATGATGATCATATCAATCTTGGAACTACTTCCAACACTCATCGTCACTTCCCTTCAACTAGTCTCTGTTTATTCGTAACTCCTGTTTGAGTTACTAATCTTAGCAACCGAACAAGTATCAAATACTCAGGGGCTACTATAAACACTAGTAAGGCACACATCAATAACCTGTATATCAAATATAACCTTGTTCACTTTTCCATCCTTCTTATCCACCAAATATTCAGGGGTAGTTCTGCTTCCAGTGACCAGTTCCATTGCAGCAAAAGTACTCAGTCTCAGGCTTAGGTCTAGACTTGGGCTTCTTCACTCGAGCAGCAACTTGCTTGCCGTTCCTTTTGAAGTTCCCCTTCTTCCCTTTGCCATTTTCTTGAAACTAGTGGTCTTGTCAATCATCAACACTTGATGCTCTTTCTTGATTTCTACCTTCGTCGATTTCAACATCACGAAGAGCTCGGGAATCGTTTTCGTCATCCCTTGCATACTATAGTTCATCACGAAGTTCTAGTAACTTAGTGATGGTGACTAGAGAATTCTGTCAATCACTATCTTATCTGGAAGATTAACTCCCACTTGATTCAAGCGATTGAAGTACCTAGACAATCTGAGCACATGCTCACTAGTTGAGCGATTCTCCTCCATCTTTTAGCTATAGAACTTGTTGGAGACTTCATATCTCTCAACTCGGGTATTTGCTTGAAATATTAACTTCAACTCCTGGAACATCTCCTATGGTCCATGACGTTCAAAACGTCTTTGAAGTCCCGATTCTAAGCCGTTTAAGTATGGTGCACTAAACTACCAAGTAGTCATCATATTGAGCTATCCAAACGTTCATAACGTCTGCATTTGCTCCTGCAATAGGTCTGTCACCTAGCGGTGCATTAAAGACATAATTCTTCCGTGCAGCAATGAGGATAAACCTCAGATCACGGATCCAATCCGCATCATTGCTACTAACATCTTTCAACACAATTTTCTCTAGGAACATATCACAATAAACATTTGAAAGCAACAACGCGAGCTATTGATCTACAACATAATTTGCAAAAATACTACCAGGACTAAATTCATGATAAATTTAAGTTCAATTAATCATATTACTTAAGAACTCTCACTTAGACAGACATCTCTCTAGTCATCTAAGTGATCACGTGATCCAAATCAACTAAACCATAACCGATCATCACGTGAGATGGAGTAGTTTTCAATGGTTAACATCACTATGTTGATCATATCTACTATATGATTCACGCTCGACCTTTCGGTCTCCGTGTTCGAGGCCATATCTGCATATGCTAGGCTCGTCAAGTTTAACCTGAGTATTCGCATGTGCAAAACTGGCTTGCACCCGTTGTAGATGGACGTGAGCTTATCACACCGATCATCACGTGGTGTGCAGGCACGACGAACTTTGGCAGCGGTGCATACTCGGGAGAACACGTCTTGATAATTTTAGTGAGAGATCATCTTAAAATGCTACCGTCAATCAAAGCAAGATAAGATGCATAAAGTATAAACATCACATGCAATCAATATAAGTGATATGATATGGCCATCATCATCTTGTGCTTGTGATCTCCATCTCAAAGCACCGTCGTGATCACCATCGTCACCGGTAGCGACACCTTGATCTCCATCGTAGCATCGTTGTCGTTTCGCCATCTATTGCTTCTCGACTATCGCTACCGCTTAGTGATAAAGTAAAGCAATTACAGGCATTGCATTTCATACAATAAGCGACAACCATATGGCTCCAGCCGTTGCCGATAACCGGTTACAAAACATGATCATCTCATACAATAAAATATAGCATCACGTCTTGACCATATCACATCACAACATGCCCTGCAAAAACAAGTTAGGCGTCCTCTACTTTGTTGTTGCAAATTTTACGTGGCTGCTACGGGCTGAGCAAGAACCGTTCTTACCTCGCATCAAAACCACAGCGATAGTTTGTCAAGTTGGTGCTGTTTTAACCTTCGCAAGGACCGGGCGTAGCCACACTCGGTTCAACTAAAGTGAGAGAGCAGACACCCGCGGTCACCTTTAAGCAACGAGTGCTCGAAGCGGTGAAACCAGTCTCGCGTAAGCGTACGCGTAATGTCGGTCCGGGCCGCTTCATCTCACAATACCGCTGAACCAAAGTATGACATGCTGGTAAGCAGTATGACTTATATCGTCCACAACTCACTTGTGTTCTACTCGTGCATATGACATCAACGCATAAAACCTGGCTCTGATGCCACTGTTGGGGAACGTAGTAATTTCAAAAAATTTCCTACGCACACGCAAGATCATGGTGATGGCATAGCAACGAGAGGGAGAGTGTATGTCCACGCACCCTCGTGAGACCGAAAGCGAGCGTTATAACAACGCTGTTGATGTAGTCGTGCGTCTTCACGATCCGACCGATCCAAGTACCGAGCGTCACGGCACCTCCGAGTTCTGCACACGTTCAGCTCGATGGCGATCCCGGACTCGATCCAGCAAAGTGTCGGGGATGAGTTCCGTCGGCCGACGGCGTGGGTGGCGATGATGATGCTCCACCGGCGCGGGGCTTCGCCTAAGCTCCGCGACGATATGACTTCTCCGGCGCGGGGCTTCACCTAAGCTCATGACGATATGACTTCTCGGCGCGGGGCTTCGCCTAAGCTCATGACGATATGACCGAAGCGGAATATGGTGGAGGGGGCACCGCACGGCTAAGGAACGATCCGTAGATCAACTTGTGTCTCCATGGGGTGCCCCTGCCCCGTATATAAAGGAGGGAGGGAGGAGGAGGCCGGCCCTAGTAGGCGCGCCATGGGGAGTCCTACTCCCACCGGGAGTAGGATTCCCCTTTCCTAGTCAACTAGGAGTCCTTCCATGTATTGGGAGTAGGAGACAAGTAAGGGAAGAGAGAAGGGAGGGAAGGAAGGGTGCGGCCCCTCCCTAGTCCAATTCGGACTAGGCCATGGGAAGCGCGGCCTGCCCTAGGCAGCCCTCTCTCTTTCCCGTAGGGCCCAATAAGGCCCAATACTTCTCCCGGCGAATTCCCGTAACTCTCCGGTACTCGAAAAATACCGAATCATTCGAACCTTTCCGAACTCGAATATAGTCGTCCAATATATCGATCTTTACGTCTCGACCATTTGAGACTCCTCGTCATGTCCCCGATCTCATCCGGGACTCGAACTCCTTCGGTACATCAAAACTCATAAACTCATAATATAACTGTCATCGAAACCTTAAGCGTGCGGACCCTACGGGTTCGAGAACTATGTAGACATGACCTAGAACTATTCTTGGTCAATAACCAATAGCGGAACCTGGATGCCCATATTGGCTCCTACATATTCTACGAAGATCTTTATCGGTCAAACCGCATAACAACATACTTTGTTCCCTTTGTCATCGGTATGTTACTTGTCCGAGATTCGATCGTCGGTATCCAATACCTAGTTCAATCTCGTTACTGGCAAGTCTCTTTACTCGTTCCGTAATACATCATCTCGCAACTAACTTATTAGTTGCAATGCTTGCAAGGCTTATATGATGTGTATTACCGAGAAGGCCAGAGATACCTCTCCGGCAATCGGAGTGACAAAACCTAATCTCAAATCGCCAACCCAACATGTACCTTTGGAGACACCTGTAGTACTCCTTTATAATCACCCATTTACGTTGTGACGTTTGGTAGTACCAAAGTGTTCCTCCGTAAACGGAGTTGCATAATCTCATAGTTACGAGGAACATGTATAAGTCATGAAGAAAGCAATAGCAACAAACTAAACGATCAAGTGCTAGGCTAACGGAATGGGTCATGTCAATCAGATCATTCTCCTAATGATGTGATCTCGTTAATAAAATGACAACTCATGTCTATGGTTAGGAAACATAACCATCTTCGATTAACGAGCTAGTCAAGTAGAGGCATACTAGTGACACTCTGTTTGTCTATGTATTCACACATGTATTATGTTTCCGGTTAATACAATTCTAGCATGAATAATAAACATTTATCATGAAATAAGGAAATAAATAATAACTTTATTATTGCCTCTAGGGCATATTTCCTTCACCTCATTGGTGCTGAAAGTCTTGTTCTTGTTGTAGTCGATGAATGGAGACCTTTGAGATGCTGCGGGCCTTCTTACCCTCCTCTGTCTTCGTGCAAGAGGTGGCCCCGAAGAACTGCTCGTGCCAAGTTCTGGTTCTGCGCATATCGGGGTGTGGCAATTCTCTGGTGAACCAACATCTAGTTCTTGAGCTATTGCCTTGCCAGCATCAGCAGCATCACATCCTTCATTCACAGCTGCTGGATCTAACTCACACTCATCGATGCTGATCACACGGCTTCCGCTTCGCTTCTTTGGGCAGTCTTTGGAGCATCACCATCTATGCCGAGGTCAAAAGATGGTGCATCACAGAACCCGTCACCATGATAAGAGTTTGATCTTCGTAAGGGTTCAAGGACCAGGGCATCTCCTTGCGGCACAAACACGGGTGCATCATTCACTGACTTGGTTCGCAATAGTGTTGTAGTTGGCGGCCTTGGAGGCTTGCACCTACTTATAATGTCGAACACCTCCTCTTGTGTTAATGGTTCTGAAAGACAGCTCTTGGGGATGGCACTTTGATAGTTGGATGACCTCCTTTTGTGTTTGGCATTGAAGCATCTCTATCGGTAGGCACCTTGGTGGTTTTGGTGACACATCGGTTAGCTGCACCGTATCTGTAGTTGGCATCTTTCCGGTCTGAGTTGGCAGCAACTTTGGCGAACTTGGCACCCTGCATCAATGGCTGCAGCTCGCAGCTCTCTCTAAATATCTGAACCCCAAATCTTTTGTGGCGTGTTCCCCCTTTGCCCCGCAAACTTGACAATCTTACGCTTAGGTGGTTTTGGTGGGACTGTTGAAAGGAGTCTTCCCTTGATATGTTGAACTTCTCGACATTGGTTGGCTCTCTGCTTACTCTTGTTGGCATATCGGTTTGAAGCCTGATTCCTTGACCATGTTTACTTCAACATCTCCACTCACCATCTTCTCCTTGGTTTGAGGCAATCTGTAGATTCTTCTTAATTGAAACTGCCGTGGATGCTGCCTTGCTCTTCTTTGGAGCTTAGGTCAGGAGCTTCTTTAAATATTCCTTGTATTTTTCCTTTGAATGAACCCAGTCAAGACCCTTTCTGCTTCCTCCATGTCAATTTGATTCTTTTCACTTGAGTTGATAAGAACAGGCTCTTGTCAATGGCAAAGTTGATCTTCTCACACATATCTTTGTCGCTAAATCGCACAGAAAGCTGGTTGGCAAAGCTGGCTTCAAGTTGCGAGCTTGAACATATCAATGCTGCCACGAGACTCTCCTTCATCATTTTCTTTGACTTTGGACAATCCTTGTCTTTCCAAAGAAGTCTTGTCAATCAACATCTGTAGTGTGCTCCTGCTACTCAATGAATTGCTGCTGCTCGCAGGGTTGGCATGAGTGCTAGTCCTCTGGATGTGTTGCCACCGCACCACCGAACCGGGGCGTTGTCATCATCATCGTCATCGTTGTTGTCGCTGCCTCCATTGGATCCCCTTTATCATCACCATAATCATCCTCGTCTTCTTCATCCTCGTCTTCTTCCCTCTCACTTTGCCATCAGCTCTTTGCGCTTTGTCTTCTCCCCTCTCACTTGCCATCAATCGCTACCGCTTTGTCCCGTCCCCTCTCTGGCCTCAACTTCTTCTTCCTCCTCCTCTGCATCACTATCTTCTTCCTTGTCCTCCTCCTCCTGCTCCTCTTCCTCCTCATCCTCCTCCTCCTCTGCATCTTCTTCATTGTCATCCTCATCCTTGTCCTCCTCCTCTGATTCATCCGCATCTGTCTCCTCATCGTCATCAGCATCTATCGCTGCTTCCATTTCCTCATCTTCTTCTGAATCATCCTCAACAAATTCTTCTTCTTCTTGTATAGTTGACCGCCATCTCTTTCTTTTTGGAGCACGGCGTGATGCCCCAGTTTGCATTGATGGCTGCTGTATGTAAGGATCAATATCTGGTTCCTCGTCATCAGTCTTGGCAACTTCTTCAATGAAGGTGCCAACCTGTTCGATTCTGACCTTGCACAGCTCATTGACCACTTTCGCAATTTTGCCTTTTACGCATGAACACAAAAAGATTCAAGATCTGATTCAGTTAGAAAAAATAAATAAAAAGTAAAATGTCTCAGTAATCGACCATGATGTGATAAGCAAAACGACTAATACACACTTTCGGCCAACTAAAAACATGATACTAGCCAACTACAAAATGCCTTTGTGGCGAAAGTAAAACCATGCATTTCGCCAAAAGTTGATGACAATGGTTGTAAATGAACACTCGACTATCCAAAAGAACATGTGCAACTACAAAAGCTTATATGTGCAACTGAACATACATCACAGCCAACTAAATTCTGTATTTTCGCAACTACAAAAGTTATACATGTCCAACTGAACATACATCCCGCCAATAGAAAAATATTAGTAAGTGATACAAGTTTACGTATGCGAACACTAACACATGGATTGTATGTTATTGGTAACTTGGATGCCACAAATGCTTCAGCTTGCAAAATTCCACCAAACAGTGGTGTATGCGCTCCGTGCCTCTATACTCCTCTTTAAGCTGATGTGAAAAAAAAAAGTGAAACAGAAAATAACAAGGTTATCAAAATAGATTTGTGTGTTTAATGAAACCACACATTACAACCTGTGCAACTACAACAAGATCTTGGAGTAGACAAAATCAACTATACATATATGCAATCGAACAAAGACACAAAACTGTGCAACACACATGGCACCTAAAAAAGTTCCTACCAACTGATGCAACACATCTGTGCAACAAGATTAGTAAAACTGTGCAACTTAAAAAGCGATGGTGTGCCAATTTAAAATGAACATGTGTGCAGATTGCCAAACTTAAAGCTATAATCTGTGCAACTACATGCATTGTTGTGCCAACTGATGACAGTTTTCATGCAATTTCAAAAATAGTGACCAGACATCAAAAGAATATAGAAGGAAGACACTGTTGAAAAAAACAAAAAGAACTCACTTGTAATTTGCGAACACACCAGAGAGATAGTATCCTTCTTGATCACCTTGGCAATTAGAGTACTATCCCATGCATTCGATCGTATCGCTGCTTGCTTCTTGGGATGTCATGTACGAAGCGCATCAAGGTATAGTATCGCACAGACTCAAACAAAAGAAAAAGCCAAGTTTAGTTATTGTTATGAGAATTTCAGCAAACTATAACTGCACAGAAAGAACAGGAACAGATGGAAAAAAGTGGTCGTTTTCACTAACCATCAAGTGATACAAGCAGCAGCAAACAGTTTGCTTCTCCTGGTCCATGTTCCGGAAAGCTTCGTTAATGTGTTCTGCTACAAACAGGCAGATGTTTGTATTCTTTAGCATTTGATGATCTAGCACAAGTCCATAACACTTTGGGCTGAGCTTCAAGGCTGTGGTTGGTGCTAGAAAAGTGCTGAAGGCAACCGCAAGCCAGGCCATAAAGAATGTGTCATCCGTTCTTCCAGCCATATGCTCAATCATGTTGAGCCATGTGGTGATCTGGGGATGAGAATTTCCAGTTATGTTGAAAGTCCATGCGAATCTCCTAGTGGCATCCTTGTCAACTAAATATCTGACTTTTGGACCCTTGTTTGGGAGATCAAATACCCTCTGAACACTGTCGAAGATCGACACGGATCCTTCCTTCTGGGAAAACCATTTCAGAGGTCTGTGGCTGGTAGGACTGCACCAGGAACTTAGTGAGGTCCATTGGAAGTGTGTCTCGATAAGTTCAATAGCCCCCGACCGACCTCGAAACTAGCTCTGATTTACTGTAGTGGGGTTAGAGGCGTTGAAATTTGCAAAGCGCTACTGGTGATGCCCTTATCCTGCTGCTTGTGATGGTCGCTCCACATCTTCCCTGGAGCCACCTCAACTCCTTCACCACCGCCTGTTGATTAGAAAATGAAAGCATTACACAAACATTAAACACAAGAGAAAAACAAGAATGAAAAAAAACTAGCAATCATCATTTGAATCGGTATTAGAATGAGCTATATATTCATAAAATGGATCATGCCAACTAATATGATGTATTTGTGCAACTAATAAAGCTCATGAGGACAACGCAAAAGACTGCCAGTGTGCAACTGAATGTGCGACAATAAAACAGTAAATAAAAAAGAAAAAACAAGAATATATAGCAATCATCATTTGAATCGGTATTAGAATGAGCTATATATTCATAAAATGGATCATGCCAACTAATATGATGTATTTGTGCAACTAATAAAGCTCATGAGGACAACTGCAAAGACTGCCAGTGTGCAACTGAATGTGCGACAATAAAACAGTAAATAAAAAAAGAAAAAACAAGAATATATAGCAATCATCATTTGAATCAGTATTAGAATGAGCTATATATTCATAAAATGGATCATGCCAACTAATATGATGTATTTGTGCAACTAATAAAGCTCATGAGGACAACTGCAAAGACTGCCAGTGTGCAACTGAATGTGCGACAATAAAACAGTAAATAAAAAAAGAACGAAACCTGGCAGCTACAAAAAGTTCTAGTGTATGTGCAACAATAAGAAATGATATTGCAACACAAGAAAAACAGTAACTAAAAAACCTAAAGGTTTGCAAAGAACTATTCAAATAGCTCATAAACACACACAAAAAACCCACATACCTCAAAGCATCTGCTGCGGAAGATCGACAGCTTCTCCAAAGAAAGCTGCTGCTGCACAAAAAATGACCACTGATGTCAATTATGAAAAGTTGCCAACTAGTGAACTACAAGATGCCAACTAATGCCAACTAATGTCAACTGTATTTAAATCAAAATGACTAGAGATGTCAACTACAAAAGGTTGTTATTGACAGACTAAAAACAAAAATACTGTTCGGAACTGCTGCATAATTTCATCACTATCTAAAAAAGCGAGAAAACACTTATATTTGAGATTTTACTTACCCTAGAAGATGACTCAGCTCCTTGCCAAGTGCTGCACGTCTAGTCCGCTTTACAACACGGAACTGATCAGCATCCTAAGAAAAAAATAAAAAACATGAGCATGGGAAAAATAAAAAAATGTTATATGACCCAAACAAAACCAAAAATGGACTTGTGTCATCAACATGCCACTTACCTCAACATCCTCTCCTGCTCAACACTCTGTGCAGGTCGTGGTGGCGATTAGCGGGGCGCTTGAGTTCAGCGAAAAGGCTGACTTCGAGCGCTGGTTAAGCAACCAAAAGAAAACATGAAAAAAAAGACATTAGCATACATGCTTAAGTTGAAAAACAACTCAAAAACAAAAGAAAAAGTGAATAAAATACATCTCCTTGATTGCCACCGCATCTCCTCCTATTATAACCAGCGGCAGGAAATACAACAAAAAAACATAGTTAGAAGATGTGGACAACCAACTACTACAATGATGCAGCCAACTGGGCAGTAAACCTTGTGCAAACTGGACATCAAATAAGCCAACTAACTATTTTCTGCCTAATTATTACTTGCCAACTGTGACAAGTAATACCTAGACAGAAATAAGTTAAGTAAAGGCAACAAGCTTAGTGAGATAACTTATTCTGAAAAAGCGTCCCTAGTTGAACACGAAGGGAGACACATGAAAACAACCACATCCACAACAAAAGACTTGCACATTGAGAAAAATTAAAATGGAAAATTGGCAAGCATTGGTACTAATTTGCACAAATCAAGGGGTCCTAGTTGCACAAAGCAGGAGAATACCACCTAGTACAAGTAAAACCAACTAAGTAGAGCAACTGGCACAAGTGTATAACATATGAATAGCCAACTTAGTAAAAGTGATGCAGCCAACCGAGCAGGCAACTTGTGCAACTGAACACAGTATAAACAACCACCTAGTACAAAAACAGTGAGCCAATGACCAAAACAACTGCTGCAACTGCAGAGCATATGGACAGCCAAGTACTATATGAACGCAGCCAATCGAGGAGAATTTTGTGCAACTAACCACTTAAATCTCTGAACACCAACTACGAAATCAGCCAATGAATTGCACACAACAATGCGCACATCTAATACAAACTTACAGAATAACTAAGAATCATGAACAGATCTCAAATCTCTGCAAATTTGAATGGAACATGAAGTAAACAGCCAACCGAAAGGCAACTTGTGCAACTGAACACAGTATAAACAACCACCTAGTACAAAAACAGTGAGCCAATGACCAAAACAATCTGCTGCAAGCGCAAAGCATATGGACAGCCAAGTACTATATGGACGCAGCCAACCGAGGAGAATTTTGTGCAACTAACCACTTAAATCTCTGAACACCAACTACTGAAATCAGCCAATGCATTGCACACAACATTATGCACATCTAAGAATCATGAACAGATCTCAAATCTCGCAAAATTGAATGGAACATGAAGTAAACAGCCAAATCGCCCTAAAATCGCATAAGCGGGGACTACACGTTGACCTGTCCAGCCACCCCGTGCCGTGAACTCGCCTCAACGATTCCCCAGCGAGGAGAACCACCCGCAACCCGTCGCCCGAACTGAGCACTCCGCGCGACGCCCGTTCGATGGAGAGGATAGCGAGGAGGAAGACGAAGACGGAATGGGAGAGAACTTCGGCGTGGCGAGGATTTCGAGCCACCTTGTAGATCCCGACCACCGTTGGTAGCGTCTGCGAGATGGGACAACGGAACTCAACGTGACCTCGCATTCCCTCGCCTAAAATCGCCCTAAAATCGCAGGAAATCGAAGATAAGCGGGGTAGTTGGCGCCGTTCCCGAACCCTAGAGAGCATTCCCTCGCATTTCGGCACCATCTGCGCTCCGCGAGATAGAAAGGAGGAGAAGCATGTAGAAGTGGAGGAGAGCATACCTCCGTGGCGAGGAGCACCAGCGATTCCCCGCGAGAGAACCACCATAACCGCCGCCGACTGAACACTCCACCGCGACGCCCGTTCGGTGGAGAGGATGGCGAGGAGGAAGACGAAGATGGAATGGGGAGAGCACGCAGCTGCGGCGAGGATTTCGAGCACGGATTTGAAAACCGCCGCCCACAACCCCCACTACTCCCTCCTCTACCGCTTCAGGTGGGCCTGCCCACGTCCGGATATGGACAACCGCCCACGATCATGGCGCTGAGCGAATCCAGACCAGTGTGCACTGGCGGATCCGGGCGCAATCGCTGGCGCGATCGTGCGGCCAGGAATCAGCCGCCCGTTTTGGTTAGTTAGTGGCCGGCCGCTTTTTAGATTTTAGGTATATGAAAATAAGTTATGTACTACAACCCTACCCGTCGGTTTGTAATGACGGTTACCCTCAAGTGTTTGCTCGCTTCTTTCTTGTTCCCTCCCCATCTCGTCCCATGTCTCCATGGAAAACATGTGCTATTGGGCCTCTAGGCGAGGTCTCTCTAGCACTTTTCTTTTTCTTGTTGGACTTAGAACATCCCTAGCAGATCCTGTAAAGGTCCATACCGCAAAAGAGGTTTCCGATATACCCTAAAATGTCGGCGCGACTATGTCTCGCTGCAAGCGAGATAGAGCTCTCGCTGAAGGCACTGACTTAAATAGGCCGGCACAACTCACGCGAGGCCACTGCATCTTGTTTATTCTGACCTTTGTTTTCTTTATTTATTTCTGTTTTTAAGTTTATTTACACTTCCAAAAATTGTAAACATATATGTTACAAAATATCTTTTTCTCAATGTTTTGAAAATTGTTAAATATGTATAGGGAAAAACCATGTACACAAAAATATACAATGAGTGTGAAAAAATTGATCATGTATTTAAAATACGTTACACAGGTATTTGAAAAATGTTGAATGTGTATAGAAACAATGTTGACCAAGTATTAAAAATATATAATCTTTTGATCATGTATATGAAAAAATAATCAAGAATTATGAAAAATTTGAACAAGTATTGAAAAATATTAATAAAGCATTTGGAAAATATTAAATGTGTAATAGAAAAAATGTTGGCCATGCATTAAAAAATGTAATCTTGCATTTGAAAAATGTTGATAAAGCATTTAAAAATGTTAAATGTTCATACAAAAAATGTTGACCACGTATTAGAAAAATGTCAATCTTGTACTCCCTCCTTCCATCTATATAGGGCCTAATGCGTTTTTTGAGGCTAACTTTGACCAAATGTTAGAGCAATAATATATGACATGCGACTACACAAAGCATACGGTCAAATTCGTATATGAAAGGAGCTCCCAATGATATAATTTTCATATTATACATCTAATGTACTATTAATCTTGTCAATAGTCAAAGGCGGTCTTAAAAAACACATTAAGCCCTATATAGATGGAAGGAGAGGGTATGTGGAAAAAGTTTAAAGTATGTATTGAAATAATGTTAACCATGTAAACAAAAATGTTCATCTTATATTTGAAATATTAATCAAGCATTTAAAAACTATTTAAGATATGTATAGAAAAAGTGTTAATTATATATAAAAAACAGTTTGTATTGGAAAAAATTAATGTGTATTAGAAAAATATTGTTTACATATAAAAATGTAGAATGAAAACCAAAAGAAACTAAGAAAACCAAAAATGAAACCCAAAAAGAAACAAAAGAAACCAAAAGAAAATGAAAGTGAAAAATAAAATCAAAGAAACAAATGAATAATGAATAAAAACAAAAAGCATAGAAGAATAAAAGAAGGAAAGTGAGAAAGAAAAGAAAAATGATTAAACCATGAAAAAAATGAAGAGAAACCAAAACAAAATAAAAAGAAAAAAATGAAGTATAATGAAGAAAGAAACTGGAGAAGAAATAAGAAAACCAAATAAAGAACCAGAGAAACCAAAAAAGAAGAAGAAAATGAAGAGATAAAAACTCCGGTCTTTTCCTCAAGTAATGTGTGCCTCCTATGCAAACGCGAAGTCAACAATGACGCAGTGGCTTGCGGCTCCATGCACAATCGAAACGACCTGGGAGCGAATCACCACGAGCCTTCATTTGCCCGATTAGTCGAGACGCTTCAGCGCGAGGACCTTTGGTCTCGCTGAATGCAAGATATAGGGCTCGTGCTAAAATGCGAAATCTTTAATTGAGGAGCAAACGGACAAAAAACCACACCAAAATCGTTTCCTAAAGACAAATCCGTGCCTCTCGCGAAATCAAAACCGTGCCTCTTGCGGAAGGAAAAAAATAAAATAAACATGTTTTTTGTTTCCGACGAACACGATCGTTCTCGTGAAAACAAAATTGTGTCGATCGCGAAAGCAAAATCGTGCCTCTCGTGAAAGCAAAGAAAAAGTGTTTTATTCGTTTTCAAGAGGCACGGCCTCTCAAAAAAGCAAAACCGTAATTTCTTTTCTCGCTCTGCATACAGGCTGGTTTGAGGGTCGTCGCATTTTCAAGGGCCATCTGGCGACATGGGCTCCGTTAAGATTTGTAAGTTGTTTGTCGACTTGCGGTTAGAAAGGGATTTGGATCCGCAAAATACAGGGGCCGTCTTGTGGGGGGGGGTGTGGATTTGGACTGCTGATCGACTCGCCAAACGTGGTATCTCCCATATTGACAATTGTGTTCTTGGCTCCAGTGACTCAGAAGATGCAGATCATCTTCTAGTTGTTGGTTGTTCCATCTATAATATCATTTGGAGCAGGGTGTTCACCTAGGCGCGAAATCAAAACCGTGCCTCTTGCGGAAGGAAAAAAATAAAATAAACATGTTTTTTTTGTTTCCGACAGGCACGATCGTTCCTCTCGTGAAAACAAAATTGTGTCAGTCGCGAAAGCAAAATCGTGCCTCTCGTGAAAGCAAAGAAAAAGTGTTTTATTCGTTTTCAAGAGGCACGGCCTCTCACAAAAGCAAAACCGTAATTTCTTTTCTCGCTCTGCATACACAGGCTGGTTTGAGGGGTCGTCGCATTTTCAAGGGCCATCTGGACGACATGGGCTCCGTTAAGATTTGTAAGTTGTTTGTCTGACTTGCGGTTAGAAAGGGGATTTGGATCCGCAAAAATACAGGGGCCGTCTTGTGGGGGGGGGTGTGGATTTGGACTGCTGATCGACTCGCCAAACGTGGTATCTCCCATATTGACAATTGTGTTCTTGGCTCCAGTGACTCGGAAGATGCAGATCATCTTCTAGTTGTTGGTTGTTCCATCTATAATATCATTTGGAGCAGGGTGTTCACCTAGGCGCGAAATCAAAACCGTGCCTCTTGCGGAAGGAAAAAATAAAATAAACATGTTTTTTGTTTCCGACGAGCACGATCGTTCCTCGTGAAAACAAAATTGTGTCGGTCGCGAAAGCAAAATCGTGCCTCTCGTGAAAGCAAAGAAAAAGTGTTTTATTCGTTTTCAAGAGGCACGGCCTCTCACAAAAGCAAAACCGTAATTTCTTTTCTCGCTCTGCATACACAGGCTGGTTTGAGGGGTCGTCGCATTTTCAAGGGCCATCTGGGCGACATGGGCTCCGTTAAGATTTGTAAGTTGTTTGTCTGACTTGCGATTGGAAAGGGGATTTGGATCCGCAAAATACAGGGGCCGTCTTGGGGGGTGGATTTGGACTGCTGATCGACTCGCCAAACGTGGTATCTCCCATATTGACAATTGTGTTCTTGGCTCCAGTGACTCAGAAGATGCAGATCATCTTCTAGTTGTTGGTTGTTCCATCTATAATATCATTTGGAGCAGGGTGTTCACCTAGGCTGGATTTACCGCGATCACTCCTATCATCAACACCTTCCTTTCTGAGTGGAGGTGATTCGCCAGAAGCGGAAGTGACCTGAGGACAGGAAGAAGCTCAACTGTTGCATATGTCTTGCTTGGTCTATTTGGAAGGAGAGAAATAACCCAGTGTTTGTAACAAATGTAGATCAATTGACACATTCTTGTGATGTCGACCAACGGTTCGCAGCGGGAGCCAAGTGCCTGGAGTCCTTGTTCCTCTAGGTCGCTAGGTTTTGTTTTTAGTAGTCTTTTCTGGTCGTCTTTGAAGTCGCTGTAGGGGTCGCTTCTTGTGGTTGTGTTGGTTGAGTCACACTTCCTGTGCTGTTAAAAGATTACGTTTTTCTGCTCCTTTTCTTCTATAATGATCACATGCAGTTCTTATGCATTGTTAAGGACAGAGTGTTGTTCGCCCCTACAATGTTCCAAATTTTGTAAAAACTAGACCCACCGAGGCAAGTTGGTAACCGTAAACCTTTGATCTACGAATTCAAGTGAATAACAGTGTAGATAAACGTTTGGTGTAATAGACTATAATTTGATAAGAACATCACCCCCAAACTTATTTTGGCCGGGGGCTGATGTTCTTATCAAATTTTCATACATTTTTTTATTTTTCCAATTCGTAATTTCTTTTCAAATTCCTGGATTTATTCAAATTGTCGAACTTTCTCTAATTCACAAAAGTTTTACAAATTCATTAAAAAAATTGTGTAGTTTTACAAATTCATGAAAAACATCTTCTGAACTTTATAATAATTGGAAAAGTTTTTCAAAATTTTGAACTTTCTAAAATCATAAACTCTTTGTAAATTTATGAACTTTTTAAAATTCATGAAATTTTCCAATTCTTTGAGAAGTCAACGATCAATGTGTCAAACGGTTAACTGTCGACGGCTCAAACGGTCAGTGGTTAAAAAATTCAAACTCTCATCCTATGCAAGCCAGTTTGAGCGAGGCACCGAGCCGGTGGAGAACCGATCGATAAAGAGTTGCTTTTAATGGGCCGGTCCAACCGCGCATTACGCATTAGCGCGGCTTCACCTTACTAGCGCAAATCCCCTAAAAAAACTAGCGCAAATGGCGATGTTTAGGAGGTCTCCGAAAACATAGCATGGCAAGCTCATATGTGAGGCGGGGTCCGGACGCGTCCGGATGTGGCGGCCAAGTCAGATTTGCCAGCGTTGGTCCACCCTGAGTCCACAAAATTATTTGTGCCTGGTGCCACATACGGTATGCATGATAGAACTTCGCAAATCGCAAGTACACACGAACATGTACGTACGTCTTGTCAGGTGCCGTGCTGCGCTTGAGCAATGCTACACTTACCTACGTCATTGTGCGGGATTTACGTAGGGTTTTAAGAAGGAAGTTTCCTAATGATTACGTAAACGGACGACCGTAAGTCTAGCATTTTTGTGCGCGTTCTGTTATGATCCTAGATAATCTTAGGCCCTGTTTGGTTTATAAGTCTTAGGACTTTTTTTAGTCCCAACTTATAAGTCACAAATTTTTAAAAAGTCCCTATCTGTTTGATTCCTGAGACTTATAAATTCCTATAAGACCATATTACAATTATAAGTCTCAATAAGTCCCTCCTTAAGAGTCTTATTTCATAAGTCACAAATGCCCACTTTAAGTCTCTGTAAGTCCCTCCTGTTTGGTTTAGACGGGACTTACAGGGACTTTTTTAAGTCCCTAAGCCAAATAAGTCCCTAGAAATAAACACCCTCTTATTCGCAAGAAAATGATCCTAGCTAATCAAGTATAATACTCCCGTGCCGAAGACACAACCAACACGCCCTCTTTTGAGAGCAAGTTTGACCAGAAGAAACACAATCCCGCTTAAGGGAGTCGATCGAGATCCGTGCATGGCGGGCGCCGAAGGGCTCCCCTTGGACCTCCTCGCGGCGATCTACCGCCGGTGCGCCTCGGCGTACGACCGCGCCCGCTTCGCCGCCGTCTGCACGTCGTGGCGTGCCGTCGCGTCGTGGCACCCGAAGCTACCGGCTATCCCGCTGTTGCTTCCGTCGACCGCCAATGGCCGGCGCGACCGGATGACGCGGGCGTACAGCCCGGAGGACGGCAGGGTCCTGCGTTCCCCGCTGCCCGGGTTCCCCAAGTGCAGGCAGATCGTGGGGTCCCACGACGGTGGCTGGGTCGCCGCCGCCACCGGCTCCCGGATCGTGGTCGTGAACCTCTTCGTCCGCGGCCGGGTGCTGCTCTCTCGGGACTTTACATGTACATGCCCCTTTGCTAGACAAGCCCCTCACAAGATCTCCGTCCAAAAAATCATCTTCTCGGAGGATCCTGTCTCAAAAGGCTGCATCCTTACCGCGATAACCACCACAGGGTGCAAGATAGGTCTTTATAGGCGTGGCAGCCTGGAGGACGGTGGTGCGGATGGTGGGTGGATCACACGAGGGTGCCGGGGGGTGGGGCTCAAAGACATCGCCTTCTGCAACGGCGAGCTGTACGGTCTTTCGTGGACTAAAATGTTATACAGGTTCATCATCAGGCAGAACAAATCCGGCGCAACGGTGATCCACCTCAGTCGACCAGGTATCCATGGTATCCATCGGCTACGGGGATGCCAACTATATCATCGAGCTATGCGGCAAGCTTGCAATAGCATTGGAGATCTCAAACCACTCCAAGGGTAAAAAAGTTACGGTGTTCGAACTCGCCGTCAACCCTAACAAAACAACAGGATCGCCCTCATACGTGTACTCACACGTATGGGTAAAGGGGGTGAAGCTGGGAGATCATGCCCTGTTCCTGGGGGAAGGATGCTGCAAGGCGGTGCACGTGTCGACCGCGGACAAGCGCGGCATAGTGGAAGCAAACTGTATCTACTACTCCTCTAACAACGACTATCCAAGCAACTTGGTGAGGTTGGACCTCGGCAGTTGTTTTGTGTATTGCTGTGAAAGCAACTTGCACCACTCACAAAGGATCGTGTCACGGGGATACTATTGTTGCTACCCGAAGGATGACCGTAGTGGTAACTATAGTTGTACGTGGGTTTTGCCTCCACAATTTTAGCTCCTCTGACAATGCTTGCATGTACTGCATCAGTATTATCTTATGTAGGAGTAAACTTCATATTTCATATCTATATGAAGAACTTATATATTCTACCTACAAAAAAGGAATTGCAATATTATCGTTGAAAGTATATGCCAGTGATATTTTTATGTCGCATAGCTAAGGTGAGAATAAGCTCCTTTGTTTTTGAGTTATCTAGTACTCCCTCCGTCCAAAAAAGCTTGTCCTTCAAATAGATGTATCTAGCACAAGTTAGTTTAATAATCTACCAGCTGGTCGTAATGAGAGTATCATAAGTGGTATCATGCATGCTTATAGACTTTTTGAATGATGTGGCACAGAATTAAATGACGAAAGAGAGGATGTGGTATCATATCATGATACCGTTTCATATTAAATGTTGCACTAATTTGTATCATGCATGGCAATTAATAAGGCAACCTAAAATACTAACTTATGATACTATGAGGGTGCTTGGATCCAAGAGACTTTTTTTAGTCTGACTAAAAATAGTCTCTTTAAAGGCTAAAGTTCCAAGCACCCCTGACTAAAGAGGGGTTAAAACTAGTCTTGAGACTGAAAATTTTTAGTCAGGGGTACCCCTACTAAAATGTGGATTAGTTCTCTCTCTCCTCATTTAACTCCTCTTCTTTAACACAGGCGAGTTCTGGATTGGAGGGTTTGGAGGATAATAAATGCTCATTAACTTGATTTTAGTCTCTTTAGTATTTGAATCCAAGCATGGATGAGGCTAATAAGTTTTAGTCCCACTACTTTTAGTCATGAGACTAAAACGTATCCAAGCACCCTCTATGCATTATGGAGGTACTATCATATACTAGTATCATATGCATGATACTAGTATATAATACTCCCCATTACAACCAGCCTTATGTTGATATTGAAGAGGAAATTGATCGTGTCTAAACCCTAGTATGTGTTAATTATGTGATTAACATAGATGTTCATATTTGGTATATGATATTAATTGCACATTAAACATGCTGAGCACCCGCCATTGAAATAATGTAGGTCGTTGTTGCCATAGTTTGATGACCGAGATTTTGGGTCTGCCTCTTTGAATCTTTTTATACCGGTGCTAGCACACATACCTATGTGCTGCAAAGGGAAAGAAAATTAGCGTTTCCACCAAAACGTTCATCAGCGTGTTATGACAATATCTAACAGTGGCACTCGACGACGACATGTAGGCACTACATGTAGGCAGACTCCAGAATCTAGACTTTTTTTCTCGTAAAAAACAAAAATTAAATTAATAATCCAGCACTTATACTCCAAAAGAATTATTTTTAAACACAAATTCGGCAGCCGGCAGGTAGTCAGACACCGAGATCTAGACTTGTTTTTCTCATAAAGAATAAAAAAAGATTAATAGTTGACTAAGGAAGAATTGATTTTGAAGATAAATTTGGCAGCCTGTTTGGACCCCCGAAGGATTTATTGAGTCGCACCTCTTTGCTTTATCCAAAAATAAAAAAGAGTCGCACCTCTTTGAAGCGGCAGTTGACCGGATCATGTATGTACTCCTAGCTTGCTTCCATCGAGGACACGCACCTCTTTGATTGTTATGCATGCGGCATGCACGCTTTTTCTTGCTTCTAGCTTTTCCCACTTTGAAGTTATTTATATGCATCTCTGTGGTTAGATTCCCATGAAATGTTTCATTGGCACATACTCTCTTTGTCCGAAAAAGTTTGTCCCAAACTTGTTTCTCAAATGGATGTATCTACCTCTAATTTGATGCTATATACATCCATATAGAAAACAAATTTTTTTGGACGGAGGGAGTATGTGTTAGTCACCAACGAACTTAATTTCTTTGTTAATCTAGCCACAGATGAATTTAATTTCTACGATTCTCTCAAGTAAACACATCCCACACCATATCATTTGTGTGTTGGTTGGTCAACTAGTTGATTCTTGTTACTCATAGGCGGATATAAATCAGGAAATTTGTGTAAAAAAGCAAGATAGATCAGTTTTCTGAGAATCAAATAGGATTATTAATTAATAAACAAATTCTGTCTTTTGGCATCCGAGTGATGAGCTCGTTAGGTGGAGGCCCAGCCAATCGGCTTACTTGGCCCAGGTGAAGGCCCAGCCGAGTGACAACATATGAAGTATTTTTCCTGTATATAAAACGAAACGAGTTTTACTGCTACCGTGTGGACGAACCAAAATGTTAGAGAAACACACCATCCTTTATACTGATTTGTCTCAAGTTAAATACACTACAGGTGTCCTAACTTGTCCGGCGCGATCAGTTTGGTGCCTAAACTTGAAAAATACGTAAAAGCGCTGTCGTAACTTGTTTGGGCGTTCAAATACGGTGTGTCTGAACTTATGCCGCTGTATTGAGTGCCCGTGTGGCATACCAGCGTTTCGCTGGGCCACATGTCAGTGGTTGCAGGCATTGCACGCGTGCTGTGAGCTATGCGTGTTGGTTTTTTACAGGAATGCCCCTGAATTTTATTTAATTCTCGCAAAAATACCCCTTGATTTTAATTAACACTCACAAAAAATACCAGGAAGCGAGCGTGCAGGGAATTCGAACATGAAACATCCTCGTCGCCTCACAATCGAGCGGACCAGGCTGCCACGGTCTGGTTTGCGCTTAATTATCAGCATGCAGTTTATATAAATGTTTTCATATGAAAAAATAAAATAATTATTTATATGACATTATTGTTTATTTATCTCTATTCTATAGCCATTATTTGGTACTTTGAAGAGATAAACATGAACATTTTCTAAAATTGATGTGGAATTAAAAGTTGAACGTATATTAAAAACACGGTGAGCATTTTTTGAATACACGTTCACGTTCATGTTCATTTTTCATTTTCATATTATTTTAGAAAATGCTCATCGTGTTTTTTGCAAATGTTGAATGCATATTAAAAAATATTGTATATTATTATTCTTAAATTTCTACAAACATTCTTAACATATTAGTACATTTCTTGAATTTATTATCGTCAAACAATAATATTAAATACACGTTGAACAGTTTTAAAATACAATATTGTAAATTTTAAATAATTGTGCATTTAAAAAATAGAATGAAGATACACAATAATTGTTCGTGCTTATGGTCATCAATGAAGATGCATAAATTTACACAATAATTTTTAATATACGTTCACGTTTTATATCCACATAAATTTTAGAAAAATTTCATATTTATCTCTTCAAGGTACACAATAATGAAAATAGAATAAAGATAAAAAATAAAAAATAATTACATATTGATAATTATTTTATTTTTTTCATATGAGAAAATTTATGTATCATGAAAATTAAACAGAAACTTCACTCGAAAAAAATAAGAAGTGGTACTTCAAAAATACTGTAGAAAACCTGTGCAAAGCAATACGTGGAATCGTGCATATAAGTTGCTAGCTAGCAGTTAAATGTAAACCAAACTGTGGCCTCTTGGTCCGCTTGTTTGTTAAGCAACCAAGAGGTCTGTGGTTCAAATTCCCTTCATGCCAACTTGTGTTTATATTTTTGTGAGAATTAATTAAAGTAGAGGCGCGTTTCGTAAGAAAAAACAGCGTGCGTCTAACGCCCGTAACGAATTTTTCAAGAATTAACTGAAGTTCAGGGGCATTTCTGTAAAAAAAAATACACACACAGCTCACGACGTGCCCGCAGCCATTGACATGTGGCCCGGCGACACGCTGGCATGCCACACGGGCACTTGATACGACGGCATACGTCTAGATGCACCATATTTTAACGCACAGACAAGTTACGACATCACTTTTGTGTATTTTTTAAGTTTAGGCATCAAACTGACCGTGCCGGACAAGTTAAGGCACCTGTAGTGTATTTAACTCATTTGTCTCAAAAAAATATAGATATATTGATTCTGTCAAATCAAGAAAAGTTGACATAATTAACCACCCGTACATATCATGTGATGATATCTTTCCTCTCATGCTGCTGGACCCTCACTCGTCGGATGCTTATCTAGTCGGATTACGGTCCCCATCATTTTGTCGTAAAAAAAATGAAAATATTAATGTACATTAACACATCATTTTAAGAAGAGAAATTAAGATCTCTCAGCTAATGGGCAACTACATGAAGAGATCAAAGGGTTGCTTCGGTCTTTTGATGATTTTAAGGTTGCTTGGGTGCGGGTCAGCGAATAAGGTCGCACATATCTTAGCTAGGAATGGTTGCTGTAATGCCTTATGTAAATCTTGGCTCCATGTTCCTCCCGAGTGTATTCGCTCAGAGGTAACATATGAGGGCGCTGCGAACAATGAATGAATTAGCAACATTTCCCTAAAAAAAGAGAAACTAAGAATAGCGTTGATCGCCTCGCACACCCTTGCCTTAGAGCATCTCCAACCGCGCCCTCAATAAGGCCCCCCAGGCGACTTTTCGGCTGCCGGCGCCGAAAAATCGGCCCAGTCGCGCCCCCAAGTGCTCATTTTTCGCCGGCTCGGGCCGAAATTGGCGCCGGCGGACCCAAACCGAACCCGGCACGCTGGGGGGCGCTCAGGGGCGCCGGGCGAATCGTTTTTGGCGCAAAAGAGCCGCGGGCCCTCCTTGCCAGCGACTCGTCTCTCTTCTCGCCGCTTCGTCGTCCTCATCGCCTCGTTTCCCGCGACGAATCAATGCCAAAGCTACCGCGCGCTGCCGCGCCGGTCAGCCTCCTCCATTGATGCCTCACGGGCGGCGCAGTGAAGACCGGACGACGCGCGTCCCCTCGCCTGCCACGCGTACATGCGGCGGCCACGCGTACACGCGGCGCCTCCGCCTATATAAGCCGACCCCAGCGCGCCGGTGACATGCACAGTCTCCACCGCCAACGCGCCATTTCTCCCCTTTCCTCCCTCTCCTCTTGCCGTCTCCAGTTCAAAGCATGGCCGAGCGCTTCCCAGGCGACGACGCGGCGGCGAACGGCCGCCGCCGCCACCTTCACGAGGACGGCTCGGCTCCTCTTGAGGCCGAGTACCCGGTCCCGCCGGACATGCGGTGCCCGGGCGTGGAGAATCGGCCACGGGTCCCGGTGCCACCACCGCCACCGGGCGGCGTGGCGTCGCGGAGATCGCGAGTATCCGCGCCTCCCTGCCGCGGGCGGCGAGGGAAGGGCCACGGTACGTCCCCGACAGCCCGCTCTGGGAGCCATACTTCCGCCGCCGCCACGCCGAGCAGCTCGAGGCCACCAACGGCATCGTGCCCTCCGGAAGTCTCAACTCCGAGGAGCGGCGCCGATGGTGGGGCGTGTCCGGCCGCACGCTGGAGGCCGTCCTCGAGTACATCGAGGGCGGCAACACGCCGAGGCTGGAGTACCCCGCTCCCCCGTCCTTCTCTCGCCGATGTGGGAGCTCGTGGACGCCGATGCGCATGGAGCCCGGGGCGTCCTCCTCCTCGTCCGGCCGCTCGTCCGGCTCTCCTCGCTTACGCCGTCAGCCGGAGCCCAGGACACACTGTCGGTGGGCGCGCCCAGCAGCTCCGGCGTTCGCATCGGCGACTCCACCCCCGCCTCTGGCCGCCTCGTCCTCGTCGCGCCCAAGCCGGAGCCCGGCCTCCCCACGGAGTACGAGGAGATAGCCCGACGCGGCTTCTCCGACAAGGACGCCCTACGGTGGGCGCGGGATGACTACCTCCGCGATGAGATGGTCCGGCAGCCTGCCCTAGAGGAGATAGCCGCCCAAAGCGTGGCGCGAGGACGAGCACGGCGTCGTGATCCTCGACAGCGACGACGACGAGGACGCCCCCGGACCGTCCAACCCGCCACGCCAATCGAGGAGGGTTGCAGCAGGGACGGCGGCCGCGGCGGAGGCGACGACGACGACGGCGATTACACGCGGTCCTACAGCCTCCTCGGCATGTAGAACTGCAAGGGCGGCGGGCAGCGAGGGATACGGCAAGGAGCAGCCTAGTAGCGTTTTTTTTTCCTTTTTTGTAAAATATTTTAAATATGAACAAACTCGCCCCGAAGTTTGGTTGAATATGCGCCGTGTTTGTACCGGAATTTAAATTTTCAGAAAAAACGTGGGCGCTGCGACTGGGGGGCATCACGCCCCAGCACACGGTTAGCGCCGGTGCGCCCCGGGGGCGATTTTTAGCGCCTCCTGGGGGGCCAACGGCTATGCTCTTAACTTTTGCTGCTTCGTTTTGCCCTCTTTTTGCTCATGATCGGCGTTACAAAAGAGGGGACGGCATCCACCATTACCGCACCAACATGGGTGCTCACTGACACCGCGCAGGTACGGGATGTGGCCATCGGCACCACCCCTACGCGTCAGATCATCATCATTGTCAACGTATACAACACATGCTCAATGCAACACCCTGGTCCGGGCGCTCCAGTACCAAGCACCCCCGCCGTCACCAGCACTAGGAGGAGGTGAATGCTTTGGCTGCCACGTCCTTCCCCGTTCGGCTGCTCGTCGGACCAAACATGGCATGGCTCGCCGGCAACACTAGCGCTCACGCCACCATGCTGCTTTGTGCTTGCGAGACACTTCATCGATGAAGTACCTACCCCACCACAACCATATTTCTTCCATGTGATCGGTTTGAGACTGTGCCCAACTCCATCACCACCAGGAACACCATACATAACCTGATCAAGCAAGGAGGGTCATTTCGTCCCGTCAGGTTTCAGCCTTTCCTCCGCCTATTCATCCAGACTAGCCACTACATCATCCTGATTTCCAGCTAGATTTTCCTTGACTTCCGATTGGTTTGAGGAGCCTTTAAATGAAATTGTAATGATCCTCACAAACGATGTATTACTTATTACAAATGAATAAAGTCTTGAGTTTTTTCAAAAAAAAAAAAAGCCACCACATCACCCTGTAGAGGCTCGCCATCAACCTTAACAACCCCCGCAGAGTGGCGAGCGAGATTGCGGCTCCTACAATCCATCTGGATCTAGCTAGGCCCTCGGCACCTACACCGAAAGTGTACCATCTCTTATGCTGATTCACAGCTGCAGTGGCAAATCGCCAACTTAGCCTCCGCCTGAGAACATGGATTCCACGACGTCTCAACCTCCCCATCAGCACCGCGAAGACACCTCCCCATCAACGCCACAAAGACTGCTGCCTGCTAATCTCCACCACCTCAGCATGGCAGTGGATGATGGTGCAGCGGCATATGGAAACAGAGGAACGGAAGAAGAACTTTGTTTAGTGAATAAATGTACCGCTAACACAATACCAGGGGAAACAAAATTTATTCCATAACCTTACGAAAGAGAAAAGAAAATGTCAACATGACTTCACATGATGCATCAATTGTACGTTCTGGTAGGCACATAATTGTTATTCCCGTGGATACAACCATTGCAACTTAGATGCACTCTTGTATCCTTAATCCACTAGTACTCTTTTTAGTATAGAGATATCCGATTAAAGTTTTACATCTGGAAACAAGTTCTGAAAATAACATTGAATATTTACTTTTAGTCGAAAACAACGGATATGATAAACTAATACTTGAAAATTACACCTCATTACCATTTGGATCACATTGTATATATTAAATCTCTACCAAACGTTGCACATAAATGATTTTTAAATAAGAAAATTATAAATCCAACTTACCTCAAAATTAAGAATACGTTCCCAATCTCCTTGAACATATTTAAGAAGACATAAGTGGCCCAATTCAACTATTTATTGGATCATTTAGGCATTTCCTGGTGACCATAGATGCATGTAGTAGTTGGTCAATTGTGTGTTTATTATCCTCACGGAAATTATAAATTACGAGCAAATCAAAAACATGATAAAAATAAAACAATACAAATGAATAACTTTCCTGAATTCACTTCAAGTACATTTAATGATTATATTACACATACAAATTTGATACAAATCAGACCAACAATCAGCCAAGTATGTCCCATCCGCGAAAATATGGCAGTGCATTATATGTATGATATCATCACCACAACGTGCATGCATGCCATCCCACTTAAAGTTAGGTTTCTATGCGGGCTGTAACTTATTATCGGTTATAAAATACCTTGAGACCCCTAAGGGGGACTTGCTCATAACCCGATATGTTGATTCTATTTTGATGAGGAAACTCCAGCGTCAGTGAGAAAATCAAACCACAAAGAATGCAAAGAAATATATTCAAATGTTACATGTATCTAGTAGTACCTAGATCCACTTAATAAAAATCTGGGTTTAGGAGAATCATAGATTTGCGTCACATTGTGAATAAGCTACCAGGGGTGTTTAGTGGCCATAAAGGTGCGCCACTAAATCTCACATCCCTCGCTACCAAATAAAATCACTAATCTTCCAAATGCAAACAACCATGGTCATTTTGTGTTCGCCTTGTTTACAAAACGGGAAGGTCTAGCTAGAATGGCGAAAAATTTGATACGGGTAGGAATTGGTAGTTTAATGTTATAGTACTTGTGTTTTATGACAGCTTCAATAGTTTCTTTTTGGCAGATGTCTTCTGAATGATTAAGCATAAATGCAAATGTAGTACACTATATGTTATAATGTTACAAATAAAGCTATGTTGCTTTTCCCATAAAAAAAAGAAAAAGAAAAAAAACTATGCAGTTGCCGGCACGGCTGCGGGGCCAGTTGAACTAGACATGAGTTTTTTTAATATTTAACATCTATTAAAAATTTGGTCACACTATTAAAAATTTGGTCACATATGACATGAAGGGCAAAAGTGTCTGCAATTTAACGGCGTTAGATGGGAAAATGGACTGAAGTGTCATAAAGGGCACAAAATTAGACTTGGTGTCGAGATAGGGAAAAAAAATCAGTGTCAAATAAGAAACAAAATTTAGGGGTGCTAAATAAGGAATTCTCTCGCCTTTATATTTGACGATAAGCCAAATGAAAGAGAATGGTTAGTGGCAAAAAAATGGCTCACATTTTTGTGGCTAACCATGTGCTATGCTAAGTTGCTTTACCAAAATTTGGATTCGGTAGGCTACAAATCAAATCCAACTTGTTTTGCCACATTATTTGCATTACGCTATCTTGATGTAACACCTTGGCGTTAAATCAAACAAGCCGTAACTGGGGACAAAATTATATGGACAATGCCAAAATTTGGTAAAAACAAATTGTATCAAACCAAAGGGTGGTTAGCAAACTGTGGGAGTAGAAGGACAGAACCAAAACACGTTGCTTGCTTTAGTACGTTATATACAGCTAAGAGTGGTTAACAAACTGTGGCAGTAAAAGACCAGAACTAAAGAGTTAAACATGATGCTGTACTTACAAGAGTGAATAGTTTAGAGTCGAATGTTTCCTCAAACTTATTTATATGATCATTCGTTCGCTAAAACTGGAGTAGGTTTAACCAAAAACATAATAGGGAGGGTTAAAAAGGGACCTCTGCCATCAAACATTATGTTCATGTTGTTACCTAGTTATTAATGCATCTGAAAATTGATTTATTGGTCAAGAGAGAGAACCTGACTAAATTTCCTATTTCACATTGCGGTCTGGCAAACGGAGTCAGCAAGCTTGAGACAGCAACTGCACAACTTGCAAGAAAGTCACGATTATGATGACCCATAGATTCTGCAAAGAGTCAAATGGCATATTAGTGTAAAGCAAATGGTTTTCGAAGTTGCCTATTTATTTAGATATCACAACAAAATCACATAAGCACTATCTCAAACAAAACTGAAATATTGCAACCAGGCCACGGACAAAACCTTTTCATTTCAAATGACAAGTGCATTCAGCATCGGAAAGCAAAGCAGTTTTCCTTACAGAATTAATCAGTGGTTTCTAGAAGGGATGGTACAATGGTTTTTTTAACTAGCTTGAATGTTCCGTCAAATCAATTTATCCCAAGGAATAACTCTATTCTATGCATACAGTACAGGCAACTGATGGTAGAAAAAAATCTGGCCTAACTGAAAGTGATCTCCAAACTTTGGTGAACCAACTTGAAATGGGCCTCCATGGTGTCAGAATGAAGGTGGTAGCTCATAGGTTCCTGCAACTTTATTTTCAAGAGTGGGTTTTCTATCCTAGGGGGTAGCTTCCCCCGATGATCCAACGCCTATTCGTACATACGGATCTTCGTGAACCGCCACCACATGGTACCATTATACGTGCTGATTAGTATCATTGATTCACCATTAGCATCGTATGTGGATAGGGACCTTTCTCAAGATACATTGTGCTGCAAATAGTCAATTGTATATTGGCTACAGATGTTTACAGGCATGCCGTATCTTCCAGTACAAACCAAAACAAAACTACCAAAGGCTATGATATCTTAGCTACGGATGCTTATGTTATGAAAGCAACTTGTATTATTGGGAGGCCAAAGCCAGCATATATACACATACATGAGGATGCCAAAAGGCTACAAAAGGATGCCAAGAGACTAGAATGCAAAAGGCCAAAAGACATCACTAATATAAACCACACTCATGGTGGATCCAAAACACTGAGTTTGGAGAGGTAAAATCTATGTTGTGCTCTAGTTTGGGCCTTCGTGAAGAAGTCTGCTAGTTGTAACTCAGAAGGCACATACTGAAAAGCAATAACATGTCCTGCATAGCAGCGCGCACATAAGAAGCATCAACACCAATATGCTTGGTAAGTTCATGCTTCACGGGATCCCGCGCAATACTGATAGCACATGTACTGTCTGACAAGAGGGTGGTAGATGTAGTAACAAAAACGCCTAAATCCTTGAGTAACCATCGTAACCAAGTCATCTCTGCAGTCAAAAGAGCCATAGCTCGTAACTCCGTCTTTGCACTCGAACGGGAAACTGCAGTCTGTTTCCTCGTCTTCTAGGCAATGAGAGAACCACCAAAAAAACACAGTAAGCAGAAAGTGAACGGCGATCAGTAGGATCACTAGCCCACGTAGCATCCGAATAGGCCTAGAGCTGTAATGAGCTGAAATGGGGGAAAATAGACGATGAGAGATCGTGCCACGATGATATCGTAGAACACGTAGAAGGTGACTAGAGTGAACTGAAGTGGGAGCAGAAACAAACTGACTTAGAATATGGACAGGATAGGAGATATCCGGGCTGAGTGACAGCAAGATAGACAAGACTCCCAACAAGATGACGATAACGCGTCGGATCAGACAAGGGCTCACCATCAGAAGCGCCAAGGTGAACACTGAGCTCCATAGGAGTCACAATGATGCGCTCATTACCAAGAGCCACACAAGCAAGAAGGTCTTGGATATACTTCTCTTGGGAAATAAAAAAGCCATCAGAGGTGGAGGAAACCTCAATCCCAAGAAAGTAAAGAGGACCAAGATCAGACATTAGGAACTGCTCACTTGGACGGGCCTTAACAAAGGCAATGTACTCAAAATCATCGTCAGTGATGATCATGTCATCAACATATAGAAGAAGAGTCCTACCACGAGCAGAAGGGTGGACAAACAATGCTGGATCATGAGCACTGAGGAAAAACCTGCTGCAGTCACCATACAGACGAAGCGCTCAAACCAGGCACGGGGGGCTTGCTTAAGGCCATAGAGAGAGCAACGAAGACGACAAACCATGCCATCAGGAACAGAATACCCAGGTGGTGGCTGCATATAAACCTCCTCACACAACTCACCATTTAGAAAGGCATTCTTCACATCAAGCTGAGACACAGACCAATGGCGAACAGAGGCCACGGCAAGAAGTGGCCATAACGATGGTGAATCCATGATCACTCACGAGGAGACGATGCTGCTAGCCCTCCCCGCCTCCGCCCACTAGCCCCGCTGCCGTCGAATCCCCGCCGGCGGCCCTCCTCCCCTTCCTCCAACCCCTTCCCCCGCCATGGCTTCCGCCAGCGCCGACCCTTTCGAGCACCGGGAGACCCTCTCCGGCGACCGCGTGTCCTCCGGCGACCGCTGGTTCGACTCGGAGAGCGAGTCCTCGACGCGCTCGTACAGCGAGGTCGCCCGCACACCGCCTCCTGCGGCGCCGCCCGCCGCCCCAAAGAGCGGCACTGCTGGCTTCCGCCTCTGCCGCCTCGGCCCCGCTCGGAGGTCCACCGCATCTCGGCGGCGCCAGTCGACGCCGAGGCTACCGGCAGCAGCGCCGCCCGGCATCGCCTGCGCCGTCCGCGCCAGCCGGTCGAGCCAAGCCCGCCAACGATGCGCCGGCGCAGCCCGTCTCCTGAGGAAGTCGCGGGGCTCTGCTTCCGGTGCCTCGACCCCCGCCACCGGGTCCGGGACTGCACCAATGACATCAGATGCCGCAGGTGCCTCGAGTCTGGCCACGACTCGCGCTCCTGCGATTCAAGGCACCCCGTCGCCGCCGAGCACGCCCAGGCCGACCGCACCGGCCCTGCTGCACGAGAGCACCACCCGCGCCGAGCCAGCTCCCGCCGCCTCCCCCACCATCACCCCGTGGTGGCAGCGCCCCACCAGCGAGCCCGAGCCCGTCGCGGGTGATCATGGCGCCTTTCGGTAGACATGGAGGAGGCGGAGGCTGTCCTGAGCCGCGCGATGGTCGCCTCCGTCACCGGCAACAGGCCTCGCGTATCTGCCGCCGAGATCGCCGATGTGCTGATGAACACCTTCGAGCTCTGCGACGGCGACTTCACGTGCATGCGCATCACCCCGAGGATTTTCGATCCTATTCAGCTCCCATTCCACAAAGCGCGCCTCGATGGAACCACTTCATCAACTCGTCGCGTTCTCGCTCTCCATCCGCCCCGAGCAAGCTTCGCCCGCGCGGCTCGGCGACTTCGAGTTCTGCGTCGGTGGAGCTTCGCGGCGTCCCCGCCAAGCTCGCACCTCTCCACGGCGAAGCACATCCACGGGAACCACCGTTGGATTGAGCGCCCACCCCAACACGCGCGTTCCGTGAAGACACAGCCACGCGTCCGGGCGGGCGCGCGACGCACCACCCGGACACCATTCGCCGTGCCGCCGTCCCCGAAATCGTCGGCGATATCTGCACGCCGCTGAGCTCGTCGCCCGCCCATCCAGATCCTCACGTTCCGATCGCCGCCGCTGCGTAAGCGCTGGCGTGGCGTGGAACCCACCCACCCGCCCGAAACAGCGGAGAAGCGCGACGGAGACGATCAAGCGCAGTAACAAAGAACAACCGCCGGCCGGACTGGCAGGGACGGGCTTCGCCGCCGAGGCATAGCGCGGCGCCGACGGATGTGCCGCCTCTGGCCGGGCGGACGGCATGGCCATGGACGATTCGCTTTGGCGGGCCAACGACCACGCTGTCCGCTCCGATGGGGTGGCCGTGGCATCCGCGTGGCCTACTCCGGCCGGCGAGAAATCCACGTCGCCCGTACAACGCGATGGGCGCGGCATGGTGCCATGGCCTCGTCAGCAAAGATCCCACCCTCCTCGTCACCATGCCAGAAAAGGAAAAGGCGGGGGCGACAGAGACAGGCTTTGCAAGGGGGCCCTACCGCCAAAGCTGTGGATAAGGGGACCGCCACCAGACGGTGGCAGCGGCGCCCTGGCAACGCCACTTTGGTCCTGAACGATCCGCCGGGCCATCGACTTCGCTCAAGCGCCAGCGGCCCTCACTCATGGCGAACTCCCACGAGCCGCTCGGATTCAATCGATGGTGCGTGCTACGCCGAGGACGACCGTGAAGGGCCACTGCTCGTCTGCGCGCTGCGCAATCCGAGGTCGATCACGTTGGGGCCGCCGGCTCGCTGATCCCATGCATTGTCGGGATATGGATGCGGTGGCGAAGGCACGGACTCGCGACTGCGCAGCTGGCTAATCTGCCGCCTTGTCGCAAAGAAAGCCGAGCCCCCGCCACGCCAAAGACCTCTGGCGACGAGGTCACCGACCAGTCCTCCAGCCCCACGCGCGTGCGTGGAGGGCGGGAGAAACCCGCTTCGCGGCTTAACGCACCAACCAACCCGCTGCTTCTCTGCTGGGCGGCACAACATGCATGTGGCGCTCTTCGCGCAGCCACAAGCTCGGCCCGAGACGCCAAGGCAAACTGCCCGGCCACGCCGGATAGAGCCCGGCATGGTCCGGTCATGCTACGCCAGGCGATTCGCCTCGCCCGATCACACTACGCAGAAGCGCGTAGCAGCCGCCGCCGCCGCGCGACGACACTGACCTGGCGAATTCCTCGCAGCCGCCACCAAGCACATCCATGCTGCCCTGCCAACACCCGGGAAGAGGCCGCGCCGTCCGCTCAACTTCGCCCCAAGGCGTGGCCGCTCTGCCTTGCGCATCTCCGCCGGCCCGCTACAGCGGAGAGAGGCCTGTGTGCAGCTCTGCGCACCCTGGGATAGTTGGAACTAATCGGCGGATCACCGCCGCGAGATGAAGGCTTCTGACGATCCGCTTCGCGGCCCCAATCCGTTTCGGTGCTCTCGGCCATTGCGGCCTGGTTGACCGCGACATCCCAAAGCAGACATGGCCGCTTCGACAGCCCTACAAGACGCACGGTGGCGGCCGGCTCGCCCTAAACCGCCTGAGCCGCGTTCGCCGTCGACCATGTGCACCCATGGATCACAACCTCAGGATCGCAGTCTAGAATGTCCGCGGCCTTAACGCACGAGCTCGACGCTCCGCTATCCGATCGCTGCTTGATACTACCACGGCCTCCATTGTATGCCTACAAGAAACTAAAATGGCTTTGGTCCGCTTTCGTCCGTTGTCCTCGACACCCTTGGTTCGAATTCGATGACTACGCGTGCCTCTCACCGCCCGTGGCACGCGGGGTGGCATCTTTGCTTCGTGGAAGAGCGGGTCGTGACCATCACGGATCCTATGCTCACCACGAACGCCATAACGGCCAAGGTGACCACGGCCACGGCCGCCGCCGTGGTGGCTAACGATGGTCTATGGCCCCAAGAAGACGCCGACAAGATCTCCTTCATGCAAGAACTTCGTGAGATACGCACGATCGCCCGGGCCTTGGATGTTATGCGGTGACTTCAACTTAATTACGCGCGACGAAGACAAGAACAATGGCAACCTATGCCGCCGCATGATGGGCAGATTTAAATCGCCTCGTCAACGACCTCATACCGGAAGAGATGTACCTCAATGGACGTCGATTCACTTGGTCCAACGAGCGATCCCGCCCCACCCTCGTGCACCGGATCGTGTGTTTTGCACATCGGATCGGAAGACGACACGGCGATTGCCACTGCGCAGCCTTGCCTCTCGTCGTGTCGCACCGCTACCCTCCTCCTCGACCGCCGCCCACGCACGCGGGCGCACCGACGCTTCCGCTTCGAGGACTTACGGCTGCGGCCGGATGGGATCCATGAAGCGGTGGCGCAGCACGGGATCGGTGCAAGACCCGGATCCTTTCCGGCGCTGGTTCTCGCCTCGAGCCCTCGCCCGCAAGTGACCACCGAGGCGAGGTCAAAAGGAACATTCGCGACAAGATGGCCATATCCGTGAGCTGATCTCGCGATTTGACAAGGCCCAGAGGATAGGGTGCTCGCCCGAGGACCGGTTGCGGAGGCGGTGAAAATATCCTATCTTGGGCTTGCGTCGTTGGAACGCACGATTGCGAGGCAGCGGGCACGCATCACCACGCTCAAGGATGGAGACGCCAACACGACATTCTTCCATCGACAGTGCTCTTTCCGCCGGCAGAAGAACCACATCCATAGCCTCACCGTTGATGGACACGTGATCGCGGACCAGGATGGGATGGCGCAGCGACTTTCTCTCATTTCGACGAGTCATTGGGCTCGGCCCCACCCGTCAGCCACTCATTTGGATCTATCGCAGCTCATTGAGCCTCGCGACCGACTTGCCTCGGCGCCCATTCAGCCCCGAGGAGGTATGGGGCGCCGTCAAAGCCTCCCAAAGACGCATAGGCGCTGGGCCCGACGGATTTACTGACCGAGTTCTTGCGGGCATCTTTGGAGTACGGTCGAACAAGACTTCTGGACATCTTCCATCGCCTCTTTACATTGCGCGGTCGCGGCTTCAAAGAACTTAACCAGCCCCGCTGACCTGCTCCGGTTGCCGATGATGCTGTCGACTCGCGACTACCGACCGATATGCTCGATACACCTCGTGGCCAAGATCTTCGCAAAAGTACTCTCGCTCGCCTTGCGCCAAGGTTGGACGACACAGTCACCGCAACCGAATGCATTCATCCTGGATCGAGCCTCCACGACAATTTTGTCCCGATCGGACAATCCATGAAGTTGTTGCATCAACTCGGGGCCCAAGAGTCATGCTCAAACTTGACCTCACGCGAGCCTTGACTTCCTATCTTGGCCCTTCCTCTTGAGTCTTTGGACCGTGCACGGTTCGGTCTCGATTAAAGGAGTGGCTTGCGACATCGCTTCGACCTCGAGCACCGGGATCATCTTTGAGCAGCGAGCAGGGGCGCCGATTTAGCACCGTCGCGATCGCAATGCAAGCGACCCGTGTCGCCATTACTCTTCGTGCTCGTCGTGGACACCTCGGACGCCTCATCCGCCACAAGACGAAGTCCGGCATCCTGCAATACAGTGCAGCCTTCGACGAGCCATCCCACCATCTCCTTATATGCCGACGATGTGATGCTCTTACGCCACGCCACACCGGAGACATGGAGGCCATCAAGGCATACTCACACTCTTCGGTGAAGCCGCCGGCCTCGGTGAACTTCGCCAAGAGCTCGGCCACCATCCTCCATGGCGACCCGACACGGCCGCAGCGATCGCCCATGTCGGATGCGGGGCGGCCGACCGCCCATCACCTACCTCGGCATTCCGCTCACATTGCGCCGTCCCACGCCGCCCACTCAACCCCTCGTGGATGCGATGGCGTAAGCTTCCAACTTGGAAAGCATGGCTCATGAATAAAATTTGGGACGGCTCGCATTGGTCAAAGCGACGCATAGGCGCTGGGCCCGACGGAGTTCTGGTAGAGTTCTTGCGGGCATCTTTGGAGTATGGTCAAACAAGACTTCTGGACATCTTCCATCGCCTCTTTACATTGCGCGGTCGCGCTTCAAAGAAACTTAACCAGCCCCGCTGACCTGCTCCCGGCGCCGATGCTGTCGGCTCGCGACTACCGACCGATATGCTCGATACACCTCGTGGCCAAGATCTTCGCAAAAGTACTCTCGCCGCCTTGCGCCAAGGTTGGACGACACGTCACCGCAACTGTAATGCATTCATCCCGGATCGGAGCCTCCACGACAATTTTGTCTGGTCGACAATCCATGAAGTTGTTGCATCAACTCGGGGCCCAAGAGTCATGCTCAAACTTGACCTCACGCGAGCCTTCGACTCCTATCTTGGCCCTTCCTCTTGAGTCTTTGGACGGTGCACGGTTCGGTCTCGGTTAAAGAGTGGCTTGCGATCGCTTCGACCTCGAGCACCAGGATCATCTTTGAGCAGCGAGCCGTGGCCCGATTTAGCACCGATGCGGATCGCAACAGGCGACCCGATGTCGCCACAGCTCTTCGTGCTTCGCCGTGGACACCTCGGACGCCTCATCCGCCAGCAAGACGAAGTCCGCATCCTGCAATAATGCACTCGACGAGCCATCCCACCATCTCCTTATATGCCGATGATGTGATGCTCTTACGCCACGCCACACCGGGAGACATGGAGGCCATCAAGGGCATACTCACACTCTTGGTGAAGCCGCCGCCTCGGTGAACTTCGCCAAGAGCTCGCCACCATCCTCCATGGCGACCCCGACACGGCCGCAGCGATCGCCCATGTCGGATGCAGGACGGCCGACCTGCCCATCACCTACCTCGGCATTCCGCTCACATTGCGCCGTCCCACGGCCGCCCGGCTCAACCCTCGTGGATGTAAATGGCGCCAAGCTTCCAACTTGGAAAGCATGGCTCATGAATAAGGCCGGGCGGCTCGCATTGGTCAAAGCGGTGCTCGAGGCCATCCCGCTGTCACTGCGCCTTCCGCCGCCCCTAAGAAGACCACGAGGCGGTGGAGAAGATACAACGGGCTTCCTATGGGCGGACGTAATCGCCAATGGTGAGCATTTGCCACGTCAATCTGGCGCCCGCGTTGCCGCCCATCGGAATATGGCGGCACGGGATACGGACCGAGGCTACGGCGGCGGCACTACGGTTGCGATGGCTGTGGTACACTCGCCTGAACGACAACCGCGCATGGCAAGGGCTTGACTTGCGCTTCACCACGAGAAGTGTGCGCCGTTTTTGCCTCCACCACCATGACCCTCGGAGACGGATTAACGGCCCTATTCTCGGGGCGACCACCGCTCGAGGGCAATCCATCCGCGAGATCGCCCTGCGCTTTACGGTGCATACCCAAGCGGGCGCAAGGTGAAACGGTGGCGGAGGCCCTAACGAGCAACGCTTGGGCACGAGACATCCAGGAGTGCTTGAGATACATGAAATTGGGCAATACCGAGGCTTTGGCGGTGCGTGCAACAGATCACCCTCACAAATGCTCCCCGACCAAATGCTCGAGGTGGGCGAAAGCGGCACTTACATCGGCGCATCACCTTTCTGCTGCGACCTTTCATGGATCCACGAGATGCCCTCATGGAAGCCGACATGGAAGAGTGGCGCCACCCAGTCCGATTCTTCCATTGGTGGCCAGCCTAGACCGGTCTTTACCAACGGTGAGCAGTGGCAGCGTCGCAACACCACCCCCCCAGATGCCTCCTCTGCGATCAAGAGCAGAGACCATCCAAAGCCTACTCTGACCGCCTTTTCGCGCGCAAGCAAGCCCGCACACCACCTCGGATCGACGCGCATTCCAAAGACAAACCACCACACAACGACCCTCACTCCACGGTGGTGGCGTGAACGAAGGGAGGGACACCGCCTTGCTACAGCAAGAAAGGATTGCAATCCATCGCCATGCTTGTCCCTTGGATGATCTGGAAGCGGCGCAATGAATGTGTTTTCGAAAACACACGGCCATCGATAGAAGCATTAGTGGATAGGATTAAAACGGAAGCCAAATGTTGGGCACAAGCCGGGCGAAGGGGCTCGGGGTAGTCCTACCCACGTCCTAGGGCGCCCACCGACCGAGTACACTTTGTCTTTTGTAGCCCCAGCCTCCTAGGAGGATTGTAAAATCTCTTCTCTTCAATGCAATGAAACGCAAAGCTCTTTGCGTTTTCTCGAAAAAAGAGAAGTGTGTGGACAGTGGTCGTATAGGCCACATGAGCAAAAGTTTCATCGTAATCACGACATGCTCCTGTTGAAAGCCACGAGCCACAAGACGAGCTTTATAACGCTCAAGAGAACCATCAGAGCGAGTCTTTATCTTGTAGACCCACTTACATGTGATGGAACAAACAACGGGAGGAAGAGAAACTAGATCCCACGCGTCGGTGCGCTCAAGGGCAGCAACCTCCTCAGCCATCGCAAACTGCCATTCAGGATGAACAACAGCATCTCGATAAGAAGTTGGCTCAAGAATGGTCGAAAGACCATAGCGAGAAGGAGAATATCTGTCAGGGGGTGGACAATGCCTAGAATGAAGACCATAAGTCGGTTGAGAGGAGGAAGACGACACACTAGAAGTAGAGGGGACATCAGTAGACTCATCCACAATACGTAGACGACGAGTATAATGGAAAGGAACGGAGGGAAGAGGTGGAACCACTAGAGGTGGTGACGAAGAATGTATCGGTGATGAAGGTGGAGAAGGGGAAGGTGTCGGTGATGAAGGTGGAGAGTCATGCAATGTGGGAGGAGAAGAAACTGTAGGAGAGGAGGGGCTCGGATCTGCAACAGCGGGACAAGGAGTAGGAATACTGGGCACAAGAGGGAGGTGTATCTGGAAACATAAGAAAAGAGATGTCCTTTGTGGAGAAGGCCGAGGAGGATGGACGCGGGTAGAAAGGGCGGGACTCATCAAAGGTCACATCCCGGGAAATACGCATCCGACGACCGATAGGATCCCAACACCGATAGACCTTATGCTCATATCACTGTATCCAAGAAAGACACACTCAACAGACTAAGCGGTCAGTTTGGTGCGTTCAGTTCACGAGGGACAAGCAAAACATAGCAACGCAACCAAACAAACGAAGCGCCGAATAATCAGGAGAACGACCAGAAAGACGCTCGAGGGGAATACCACCCTGTGGAGCAGCAAATGGCCGAATGTTGATGAGATAGGTGGAAGTGGTAACAGCCTCAGCCTAGAAGTGAGGCGGAAGAGAGGCGAAGATCCTTATGGCACGCGTCGTCTCAAGAAGGTGATGATGCTTGCGCTCAGCCACACCATTCTAAGTATGAGCACCAGCAAGGAATCCTCGCAGCGCATGGGAGATATACTCACCAGCTGAATCTGCACGAAAAATCCGAATAGTGGTGGACTGGGTATGAACCATGGCAGCAAAAAAAATTGTATAACGGCAAGACCCTATGGTTTTTAAGGCGCCGCGCGACTTAAAGCGAAGCGTCGCCTTAAAAACATAAGCAAGACCTCACTACGAGAAGACATGAAATATATCCAAGTGTACCGAGAAAAATCGTCTATAAAGATAATATAATAGTGATGACCCCCTTTCGAAGCGAAGGGAGCCGGACCCCAAACATCATAGTGAACGAGATAAAAAGAGCGCTAGGACACTGACTCACTGACAATCCAACGAAGCGTTACCGAAGACAAACCCTAGAACACCACGATGAACCAAAGACGAGAGACAAGAACCACATAGATGGCCAAGACGATGATGCCACTACTGAAAAGAGCGCCGCCATGGTTCATACCCGCCATCCTACTACCTTCTACTACAAACTAAAAAGACAAAACAAACAATCCACGGCTTCTTAGATACAGATGCACACCCAACATAGGTATCTTGTTTGCTGGACATTATGTGAGCTTTCGATGTTTGACTATACTTAAGAGCAACTCCAACCAGGCGACCCATTTTGTCCGCCCATGTCCGTTTGGCTCAAAACGGTCACAAAAGTCGGCCCAACGCGCCGACCCAAACGGACGCGCATCCGCTTTTCGTCCGCCTGTCGACCCATTCCCGGCCCAAATTTGAGCCTCATTTGCTTGGTAGCGGACACGAACGGGCGAAAAGTCGACGCCGCTTATTGCTCCCCTGGCCCGCTTTGTCGGTGGCTTCATTCTCTTCCTCCCACCAAGCAAGCCTCGCCCGTCCCCGCCGCCGCCCGATTCGGTGCCCTCGCCAGTGAGCCTCACACATACATCCCCATGAAGACGCCACCTTCCCACGCCGCCACCACCAACACACGTCGGTATGAAAGCACCTCTGACGGACCCCCACTTCTCTTCGACAACGCAGTATCGCCACGGACGCCGCCAAGGCAGCCACTGGTACAGGGCAAGCGCGCCTCTTTGGGACTGCTTCTTCTACAACGCCCGCAAGTTGTTCGACGGTTTGCCCGCAAGGTACAAATGGACTCCGCCGACAAGTTCTTTTTCCACAAATTTCTTTGCGGCTCGGTTGATTCTTCATCCGACAATGAGGAGAAGGTGGTTGCTGTGTTGGTCGTCCATGACCACCTTAGTAGTAGTCAGCGGCCGTTGTTCCGGGGCTCGATCCATGGGCACTCTGGCGTTGAATCGCAACTGAGAGAGCAGCCATTTCCTTCTTTGGAAGGACTACTTCGAGACACCTAACCCTCTCTTCAAACACCACCAATTCCGGTGGCGTTTCCGCATGGCTAGGCACCTTTTCAACCGTATTCTCGACGGGGTGGTCAGGTACGATAAGTATTTCGAGTGTAAGGAGGATGCCCTTGGAAAGATTGGATTCTCCTCTTATCAGAAATGCACCGCAGCTATTCGGATGCTTGCATACGGAGTTCCAGGTGACCTCATTGATGAGTACGTCCATATGAGCGAGTCCACGTGCCAAGAGTCCATGTACAGGTTCTACAAGGCTGTGATTGCAATGTTTGGCCCTGAGTACTTGAGAGAGCCAAATGTTGCAGATACAGCCCGCTTGTTGGCGATGAATGCCAGCAGGGGCTTCCCGAGGATGCTTGGTAGCATAGACTGTATGCACTGGGAGTGGAAGAACTACCCTCCTACTTGGCAAGGGCCATGTCAAGGTGGCATGGCCGAATCGCACAATGATATCAATGTGCTTCAACGCTCTCAGGTGTTTGCAAGGCTTGCCGAAGGCAACTGGCCGCCGGTCAATGTTAACATCAACGGCCACAACTACAACAAAGGATACTACCAGTTGACGGTATCTATCCTCAGTGGACTACTATTTTGAAGACAATCTCCAACCCTGTAGGAGAGTGGAGCATGCCTTTGGTGTTCTCCAATCTCGGTGGGGCATCGTTCAGTATCCTGCTAGAACTTGGAGCACGATGAACCCCCCCCTCCCCCCCGGCCGTCGCTCCCAGGGGGCAACACGGGTGGCGAAACCCTAGCCGCCACCTCAAACTCCCCTCCTCCCCTCCCTCCCCTCACCGTCGCCGGAGGATACCGGAGGGCAAAGCCCTCGCCGGTGGACGGCGGCAGCAGGGCCCTTGTCCGTGAGCTCACCTTTTTGTTGTTTGTCTTGTTGGCCAAGGCGGCGATGATGATGGCGATAAAGCGATCGTCTGCGCTTCGAGGAAGGCCGTGATGGTGTGGAACGATGCTGTGTGAGCGGCTAGCTTGTGCGGCAATGCCGACACGCTCACGCGTCTTCGCGAAGATGAGGGCGCCAGATCTGGCTGCGCGTTTACCCCAACCCACCTGTCCCCTCCTTCCACCCTCCCGGCCGCCGTCGGTGGTAGCCGTTGGCGGGTGAGCATCTGCGAAGCGATCCTTGCGATTCCAGCGGCTCTTGTGCCCAGCCAGTTCTGGCGGCGGAGGTGCGGACCAGCCTTGGTGTGGTGGTTGTTATCGCTTTGCTTTCGTCGCGCCCGTGATGGCCGGCCTACTTGCTTGCGCGGTCGGTGGTCCTCCTCCTGCGACTACAACGTTCCTAGGCATCCTCCATGTGTCTTGGCCTTCTCCGACGCTCTTCTCCAAGTCCGATCATCATTGCATCCGAGGTCCTTGTTAATGGGTGAGGCAAAATCCTCACATGGCGGCGGCTTTCTTATTGTCAGCAACGACGCTCGAGGGTGCCGCCACCTCCTTGGAGGCGCTAGCATGACCTCGACAAGATCTCCTCGAGCACCGGAGAAATCCAGTCCGCCTCTGGACGGGCAAGGGGGCGGCGTCTCGGCGCCGTTCCTCTTGTAGGCGCCGCTTTGGCTACAAGTGGAGTTTGATGCGCGGCGGATGGAGGTGGTGATGCATCGCTCTGCGAGATCGCTACACAAGGAGCGGATCGCAATGTATGCTAGCGCCGCGCTTCTCCAACAGTTGCTACACCAGTTCTGTTGAGCCACGCCTTCACCCGCCACTCTCTAGGCACATGGGTGAGAGGTACGCTAACTGGGCGATCCCTGAGCCGCAATCGCCCCTCGAGCTGTCTGCAATGGTAGTGACGCTGCTCGCCGGGCGAGGCCTAATGTCGCTTGCGTGTCTCAGTAGTTGAGGGCACCTCCTCACCTAGTTGTAGTCGCTTGGTGAGGACGGTGGGTGTGTGTGTGTGTGTGTGTGTGTGTGTGTGTGTCCTCCTTTCGGAGGTTGTACCCTGATGTCTTCTGTTGATGAAATGAAACGCAAAGTCTCTTGCGTTTTCTCGAAAATAGAAGTTGGAGCACCAAGTTGTGGGAGGTGATGACTGCTTGTGTGATGATGCACAATATGATCGTAGAAGATGAGCACCCAGAACGTATCTACGACCAAGGGTTTCAGTTTTAGGGTGACAATGATGTGCCTGAGCATGGAGGAGCGGCAACGTTTGCACAGTTCACCCAATTTCAACATCAAATGCGTGATTGGGAAGCTCACATTCACCATATGTGGGTTCACGCTGGCAACCAATAGATGTATCTTTATTTAAGTATTTGAGACAATTTAATTTTTATTTGACTTGTAAACTTTGACATATTTATTTGGCTTGTGAACTCTTGCTATATTTATTTGGCTTGTGAACTATGCTATGTTTGTTTGCTTGTGTAACCATGTGAAATGTTTGTATTTTGTTTGAATTTATGTTTGCAAAACGACGGCAAGCCAGCCGCACGGGCGAAAATGGGTTCGTGTGTTGGGCGCACTGCCGACCAAACAAAAAACAGGGTGGACGACGAGCGGACAGCCGACCCAAACGGACAAAAGGCGGACAAAGCGCGCGTCCGTTTGGGTCGGCACGTTGGAGTTGCTCTAAGAGACTTTATTAAATCTATAGTTTCCTATACACCTGCATGATGGCAGATGGTAAACAATGCTGGCACATATCCCCAAGCAATCAATCCTACAGTGGATTAGAGGGATAGCTATCCCCAGGGTCAGTTCAATATGCCATGGAGGACTAGCAGAGCCTAAGTAGAAGGGTCAACCTTGCTGTTGATGCACTTCGATACATGGTATCATACATAAAAATGCTGCTATCTTTATATGTCAATTCCTTACCAAGAAACCTTATTCACAAGGAAAATATGGAAGTCGGAGGGAAAATAAACATCACACCGAAGAAAACATATGACTACACAACAAGGTATTATGTTGTGACTGACTCCCAAACTTCCAGAAGAATTCGCATGATATCAGAAAAATAGTTAATTGACATTCTTTTAAAAGCTACAGATCTGTGGATCAAGAGGTGCCGGTGATATTAATGTGATAGCGCCCTACAATTTCGTGCCAAATATCTGCATTAATCTTTAACTTAGCCCACTATATCAAAAGGATGGAATGCAGAGCAGCGCAAGAGGTCCAGAACTACTCCAAATATAAACACAGCCAAATGATTCGCTCTCTAAAGACAATTTGAACCTTAAAATGATGTACAGAGAAAAGGAAAATGCAAATGGGAAGGCAATATATATGTAAAGTGAGACCCAACTCAACAAGAGATTTAAACACCCTTTCTCTCGAACTCTTAGTGCTTCAGCTGTTCAGAGGAACTAAATATGCAAGAATACAAGGATGTATGATGAATTGATTATTCCACCATGTTAAGGAAAGTGACACATATCTTATCATATTAGGTGCCATGTTTATAAGGGCTTTTGTAGAATCTTGATTGCCAATATCTCTTCAGAGGAGGTCAAGAGGACCATACAGCAATTATAATTGTTCGCTTATAACAAGGAAACCACAAGGCGTCAGGATCTCACCCAAAGTAAAAGGTGTAAGCAATTGGAGTGTTCGACAGGATTAGACACTAGGGTACTGTTCAGACCTAGATTCTTGTATAGGGCAAGGATCTAAGAGTTCTTCAGGTTCCGGAGTTCTTAGTGATCCCTTAGTGTATTCTGGTTGTACGTAAGGAATTTATGGTCAGGTTTCACCACTTCGTTCTTGATTCAGTTTCGCAATATTTGACACAGAACTATGATATCCAACCTACATAGTCTCCAGCAAGATTCTCAGCTTATATAACATTTGGGAATACAGTAGCTAATAATCAGTTGTCCAGAAATTTTTAGTAAACCACAAATATGAACTAGAATAAAGAACAATCTCATCATGTACAATATAACAGTATGTATTTCTTACTTGTAACTTCCTTGCAAGTAATGCAGTTGTCGCCTCATGCTTGGTGCCACCACATGCAATAACTGCGCAAAAATATTACAACGGTCAAAATATTTCACAATGATCAAAAGATGCAAAGTAAGTGTATATATAAGGCATCTAGATAACTTAACACCCTGTTTTTGCTGGCCAAGAAATATCTTTTCTCGACACAAATTAGCAAATAAAATAATAAGCATTACACAAATCGACGGCAGCTTCTGACCTTTGTTTGTAGTCCCTCCATACCAAAATATAAAATGTCATATATTTTGGTACAGAGGTAGTATATAAGAAGCTATTGACACAAACTAGGCTCTATTTAGAACAAATAATTCCCACCAGAAAAAGGCACCATCACCTTCTTCTGATTGGCAGAACTTGCATCTAGAAAAGCATACCACAACAATGTACACAATGTATAAACCAAATGCTCCCTAGGCGCCTCTGCGCTATCCAGGGGCGCCTTAGGGCTCCCTCTGAAGGAGCCCCCACCACATCCTCTCACCCCGCAACCATTGGCGTGGCCTACGATCTGCTCCCGACGTCGACGAGAGGCTTCTCCTCTCTCGCCTTGGTCTAGTTCAATGTCTTCCCCTTGCGTCACAACTCGTTAAGAGGAAATCCTGGTGGTTTTGGTTGAGGCGTGTAGGTGGCACAGCTCACGGAACACAATCTGGTATTAATCAATTGGATACGATGTTGTGTTTTTGCCTTTTTGGTGCTTCAAATACCGATCCATGATTTTTCCAGGTTGAAACCCATGATCAGACCCTTCACTGGTCGGATCCAACAACGACGGACACACGCCATCTCTTTTGCTTAAGGCATCTTCTTCAAGGTTGACAGTCTGGTCTTCACTGGTTGGACTCGAGAAGAATGGTATGTGCACTCAGGTTGACGTGTTCAGCTTCCACTTTAGGTGTGTCCTCTAGATGTGGCGTCACTTCCTCATTCGTGCGGCCTAAGGTATGACAACGAGTTCATCCAACATGGCAGAACAGGGTGTGCCTGCACACGAGATTAGTTTTTGCATTGTACCTTTGAGGATGAAAATCCTTCATTGGCTGGATCAGGCAACATCGTCGCATGACATGTGTCATTTCATTGTTGAAGGCATCGCTTTGGAAGATGAAGGTGTTGACTTGCTTCCGAGGTGTTTTTGCTGTTTCTGTTCTGGCCTTACTGGTTTGGTTTGACTAATTATCGTTCTTAGGCGTTTGCTGACACTTTGTTCTCATAGTCATGGTTGCTTCCGCCGATGGTTGCCACATCCAGTACTCCAAATGTAACTCTTTTTTTTTGAGGTAACACATGTAATGAATTATGGTTGCGTGAATCATCTAGATGCAAAATAAAACCCTTCCTTTTCCAAAAAAATAGCAATATACAGTGTATATATAGTGTTGACGAACTCATATCAACCTACCCATGAAATGTCGGCCGATGTCTCTACTTTCTATCCCACGAAAACACAGATCCATGTCGAACGATTAACGGATGTGCAAACACGAGCGAGATCTGGTAGATACAGGAAATTCCCCACGAAAAAATAAGCGGTAAATTCCAGGATCTTCCACTCACCTCAAACCCTCGGCGCAGGCGGCCAGACGCGCCCAAGACAAGGAAAGCACTCCCGGCTGCGGGAGGTGAGGGATCTACAGGCGGCCACGGATTCCATGGAGGCGGCTGGAACCCTAGCGGGAGCAATACTATAATGGAAAATTGGAGGTTGCGTGCTGCTGGAGCATGGAATTGGTTTTCCGGCGAGGGAAAAGTCGGAGGGAAGGCGGAGGCGGAGGCGACAGGGGAGGGAAAGAGTAGTCGTGGGTACAGAATGGCAGATTTGTTTACTCTGGGTTAATTGGGGATTTGGGGAGGGTTTGTGGCTGCCAAGGCGGCACGTCACAGGGCAGGTCAGTTAGGAAACAGCTGTCGGCAAGAGCAAAGACAGTGGGATCCATTTTATAAATAAAATAAATAAACAAGGATAGTCTATTTCAACTTGCCTGGTTTATCTTTTTGGGAGAGTTGGAAAATAATATCGATGTATATTAAAAACTTTCGAGACACAAGACATCTTAAGAAAAAGTATAACCAAGTTCACGGAGAGAGAAACAAAACTCAATTGCCAGCATGAGCCGAAGGCGTCGCAGACATCGTCCGTCACCAAAACCAGCGGGACATTTTATCATGTGGTCGTAAGTTGACGTGCTAAGATCCAGCTAGACCAACGCCCCAAAGAAGAAGTCGTCATTGTAAAAGCCTTATGAAGATTGGAAATCCTAAAGCGAAACATTCTTTCAAACAAAACTTTCGTCAGCCTCTCAACAATGACGGAAAGGGAGCATGAATCATCAAAGTGCAATATTGTCGCATCAGAGACACCCCCCTCCTCCCAAGGGAAGAAACGAAGGGCAAAGCCTATCCGCTACTCCAAAAATGTTTGGAGGAACATCACCCGATCCCCAAGCTCGGCCCCGCTGCTGCCCATACCACCACCAAAAGAGCGGGGCGAAGGAGACCATTACCTTAATATCAATAGGAATACACACAAAAGACTTGTCTAAATCCAAAGGACCTGAGATGACATAGGCACCTCCTCCTAGATCAACGATAGCCGAGAGAACGACTGCCCTAGTGAGAGATCTCGGAGAAATTTATTCGACAATGTCATCATCATCGTCAAAGGCAAAAACATGGACAAGCAAAGACCTAACTAAGACATTGGACTATTGAACACACCCGAAAACAAAGTCCAAAGATCCCTTCCCTCCCGCCGTCGCCAGAGTAGTGGTGGAAGTAAAGAAATCCCGATGACACATAACCAGGATGCTTGTTCCTTGCTATGGCGAATATTTCACACCTTTTGGGGGGAAATGATTCGCGTTACACAAGTACCAGATCATAGATCGATGTATAATCATCTTCGTCCCTGTTGAGCGTACGTTGTACACTGCATATGTATAGGACTTGGGTCTGTATTTATACCGTTGTATCTCTTTCTCTCTCCCCTCGTATAATTGTACATCTTGGGAGACAAGTAGAGGCCGGTCCACCCTGTACCTATATATGTGCACCATGCACACGATCAATGATTATCCATTCATGCAATCTCATTCTTCCTAACTAACATGGTATCAGTTTAGCACGCCGATCCTCTTCCCACCTTCCGCACCAACCCGCCGTCAGGTTCTACAACCGCCGCCGCCCTTGCCTTAAGGCGTCCTTGCCATCATGTACACCGCCGCCATGCCTTCCCTCGCTCGCGCCCGCTCTCCCTCACCGCCGCCGCTCCCCCTAGTCGCCGCCGCCTAAAACCCTAACCCTACCCCAAGCCGCCACTAGCTCTCCACCCACCCGAGCCGCACCTCTCCTTTCTTTGCCGCTCCCATGGCGTCTCCCCACCCCAGCAGCTCCAACCCGTTCGTCGGACTTGTGCCTGACGCCACCGCCGTCCGTGATCTCAACATCCACACCCGCGTTCCCATCAAGCTCAACCAATCCACCTCCTCGTACTATGCGTGGAAGACCTACTTCAACCTCGTCTTCCGCGAGTACCACCTCCTCGAGCACGTCGACAGGACCGTGGATGGCGACCTCATGGCAGATGATCCGGACTGGGCGGCCATTGAGGCCTCCCTCATCCGGTGGCTCTACCTCACCGTCTCCCCGGACATCTTCCACACGGTCATCTCGGAGGATGACGACGCGTGTGCCGTGTGGACCAAGATCAACAACCTCTTCACCCACAATAAGCTTCAACATCTTGTGTTTTTGCAGCAGGAATTTTTCGGGTGCCACCAAGATGATTCCTCCATCGATGACTACTGCATGCACCTCAAGCGCCTCGCCGACGAGCTCTGCGACATCGGCGCCAAGGTGTCGGACGAGCTCATGCTTAGCACCCTCACCGCCGGCCTTAATGAGGATTTCGACAACATGGCCTCGAACCTCTCCCTGCTGCCGAACCCGACCTTCCAAATTGTCGCCACAGATTTACGCTTGAGGAACGCCGATGAAAAGGTCAACGCCGTGTCCATCACACCGCCGCCGCCGGGACATCTCGCTGGCCGCAGCCTCGCCCGCCCAACCACGCCTCGACGGCGCCACCGGGTATTTCTCCCGCCGCACCTCCGCTCCTCAAGAATAAAGAAGCAGGGCGGCGCCATGGCCGCCCATAACCGGCGTCGTGGCGGGGTCGCTTCAACAAAGCAGCAGCAGCAGCAGCAATGCACGGGGCTCCACGCCAACATCGCCCTCCCGCCCTAGCCGCGGCCCTAACCCGTGGACCGGCGTGGTTCACGCTACCACATGCCGGTCCCACGGGCTCCAGGCATTCTAGGGCCGCACCCGGCCGGTCCTCGGCGCACTCGCGCCAAGACTCACCAGCGGGGTGGAAGATTCAAGATCGGCGGCTACGCCCCGGGTGGCTACGCGCCCCTTTCGGTGCCCGCCTCCTTCGGCTCTGCGACGCCGCACAGACTTCGGCCCGCGGCTACCCGCTCCCTCCGGCCCCATGGGATCCCGCCGTCGCAAGCGTGATGACCCACAAGTATAGGGGATCTATCGTAGTCCTTTCGATAAGTAAGAGTGTCGAACCCAACGAGGAGCGTATGAAATGATAAGCGGTTTTCATGAAGGTTTTCTCTCAAGCAAGCTAAATAGGTGATAGATAGTTTTGTGATAAGATAAATAGTAACGAGCAAAAAGTAAATAAAGTAAATAAAGTGCAGCAAGGTGGCCCAATCCTTTATGTAGCAAAGGATAAGCCCGACAAATTCTAATAATGAAGAAGGAGCTCCCGAGGACACATTGGGAATTATCGTCAAGCTAGTTTTCATCACGCTCATAAGATTCGCGTTCGGTACTTTGATAATTTGATATGTGGGTGGACCGGTACTTGGGTACTGTCCTAACTTGGACAAGCATCCCACTTATGATTAACCCCTATTGCAAGCATCCGCAAATACAAAAGGAGTATTAAGGTAAACCTAACCACAACATTAAACATATGGGTCCATATCAACCCCTAACGAAGCAACGCATAAACTAGGGTTTAAGCTTTTGTCACTCTAGCAACCCATCATCTACTTATTACTTCCCTATGCCTTCCTTTAGGCCCAAATAATGGTGAAGTGTCATGTAGTCGACGTTCACATAACACCACTAGAAGAAAGACAACATACATCTCATCAAAATATCGAACGAATACCAAATTCACATGACTACTAATAGCAAGACTTCACCCATGTCCTCAGGAACAAACGTAACTACTCACAAAGCATATTCATGTTCATAATCAGAGGAGTAATAATATGCTTTAAGGATCTGAACATATGATCTTCCACCAAGTAAACCAACTAGCATCAACTACAAGGAGTAATCAACACTACTAGCAACCCACAGGTACCAATTTATGGTTTTGATACAAGATTGGATACAAGAGATGAACTAGGGTTTTGAGAAGAGATGGTGCTGGTGAAGATGTTGATGGAGATTGACCCCCTCTCTATGAGAGTATCATTGGTGATGATGTTGGTGATGATTTCCCCCTCCTGGAGGGAAGTGTCCCCGGCAGAACAGCTCTGCCAGAGCCCTAGATTGATTCCGCCAAGGTTCCGCCTCGTGGCGGCGGAGTTTCGTCCCGTAAGCTTTCCCATGATTTTTTCCAGGGTAAAAGTGATGATATAGCAGAAGATGGATGCTGGAGGCCCACCAGGGGGCCCAGGAGATAGGGGGCCGCGCCCTACAGGTGGGGGCGCCCTCCTGTCTCCTGGACAGGGTGTGGGGCCCCTGGCCTATTTCTTTTGCTCATAAATTCTTATAAAATACAAAAAGTTGTTTCGTGGAGTTTCAGGACTTTTGGAGTTGTGCAGAATAGTTTTCCAACATTTGCTCCTTTTCCAGCTAGAATTCCAGCTTTCGGCATTCCCCCTCTTCATGGTAAACCTTGTAAAATAAGAGAGAATAGCCATAAGTATTGAGATATAGTGTGTAATAACAACCCATAATGCAATAAATATTGATATAAAAGCATGATGCAAAATGGACGATCAAATCCCCAAGCTTAGACCTCGCTTGTCCTCAAGCGAAGTCAAATCGAAAAATATGTCCACATGTTTAGAGATAGAGGTGTCGATAAAAATAAAATACTGGACATGAGGGCATCATGATCATTCTAATAACAACAACATATATGGATTTTTCATATGATTTACATTGGGGAACGAGCGAAATTCAAAATTTTCCTACGTGTCACCAAGATCTATCTATGGAGAAACAAGCAACGAGGGAAGGAGAGTGCATCTACATACCCTTGTAGATCTCTAAGCGGAAGCGCTCAAGAGAACGGGGTTGAAGGAGTCGTACTGTCGTGATCCAAATCACCGGAGATCCTAGTGCCGAACGGACGGCACCTCCGCTGTTCAACACACGTACAGCCGGTGGCGCCTCCCACGCCTTGATCCAGCAAGGAGAGAGGAGAGGTTGAGGAAGACTCCGTCCAGCAGCAGCAGCAACGGCGTGGTGGTGGTGGAGGAGCGTGGCAATCCGCGAGGCTTCGCCAAGCACCGCGGAGAGGAGGAGGAGGAGGCAGGGGCTGCGCCATGGAGAGGTGAAAACTCATGTGTTGGCAGCCCTCAAGACCGCATGTATTTATAGGGGAGAGGGAGGGGGTGCGCCCCCTCTAGGGTTTCCACCCCAAGGGGTGCGGCAGCCCCCAATCCCATCTATGGGTGGCGGCTAAGGGGGGGAGAGGGGGAAACTTGCCCCCAAGCTGGGTGGGCGCCTCCCCAAACCCTAGGCGCCTTGGGCCCTTGTGGGGGGGCGCACCAGCCCACCTGGGGCTGGTCCCCTCCCACACTTGGCCCATGCAGCCCTCCGGGGCCAGTGGCCCCACTTGGTGGACCCGTGGGACCCTCCCGGTGGTCCCGGTACGTTACCGATAAAACCCGAAACTTTTCTGGTGACCAAAACAGGACTTCCCATATATAAATCTTTACCTCCGGACCATTCTGGAACTCCTCGTGACGTCCGGGATCTCATCCGGGACTCCAAGCAACATTCGGTAACCACATACAAACTTCCTTTATAACCCTAGCATCATCGAACCTTAAGTGTGTAGACCCTACGGGTTCGGGAACCATGCGACATGACCGAGACGTTCTCCGGTAAATAAGCAATAGCGGGATCTGGATACCCATGTTGGCTCCCACATGTTCCACGATGATCTCATCGGATGAACCACGATGTCAAGGACTCAATCGATCCCGTATACAATTCCCTTTGTCTAGCGGCATTGTACTTGCCCGAGATTCGATCGTCGGTATCCCGATACCTTGTTCAATCTCGTTACGGCAAGTCTCTTTACTCGCTCCGTAACACATCATCCCGTGATCAACTCCTTGATCACATTGTGCACATTATGATGATGTCCTACCGAGTGGGCCCAGAGATACCTCTCCGCTCTACGGAGTGACAAATCCTAGTCTCGATTCGTGCCAACCCAATGACACTTTCGGAGATACCGTAATGCACCTTTATAGTCACCCGATTCGCCAGACGCTTTGGTACACCCAAAGCATTCCTACGGTATCCGGAGTTGCACAATCTCATGGTCTAAGGAAAAGATACTTGACATTTGAAAAGCTTTAGCATACTAACTACGATCTTTGTGCTAGGCTTAGGATTGGGTCTTGTCCATCACATCATTCTCCTAATGATGTGATCCCGTTATCAATGACATCCAATGTCCATGGTCGTGAAACCGTAACCATCTATTGATTAACGAGCTAGTCAACTAGAGGCTTACTAGGGACATGGTGTTGTCTATATACCCACACATGTATCTGAGTTTCCTATCAATACAATTATAGCATGGATAATAAACGATTATCATGAACAAGGAAATATAATAATAACTAATTTATTATTGCCTCTAGGGCATATTTCCAACAGTCTCCCACTTGCACTAGAGTCAATAATCTAGTTCACATCGCCATGTGATTAACACTCACAGGTCACATCGCCATGTGACCAACATCCCAAGAGTTTACTAGTTCACATCATCATGTGATTAAGACTCAATGAGTCTGGGGTTTGATCATGTTTTGCTTGTGAGAGAGGTTTTAGTCAACGGATTTGCAACATTCAGATCCGTATGTACTTCGCAAATCTCTAGGTCATATTGTAAATGCTGCTTCCACGCTCCACTTGGAGCTATTCCAAATGGTTGCTCCACTATACGTATCCGGTTTGCTACTCATAGTCATTCGGATAGGTGTTAAAGCTTGCATCGACGTAACCCTTTACGCCGAACTCTTTATCACCTCCATAATTGAGAAACATGTCCTTTATTTACTCCAAGGACAATTTTGACCGTTGTCCAATGATCCATTCCTGGATCATTCTTGTACCCCTTGACTGACTCATGGCAAGGCACACTTTCGGTGCGGTACACAAAGACATCATACTATAGAGCCTACGTCTCGAAGCATAGGGGCGACCTTCGTCCTTTCTCTCTCTTCTGCCGTGGTCGAGCTTTAACTCTTAACTTCATACCTTACAACTCGTGCAAGAACTCCTTCTTTGATCGATCCATCTTGAACACCTTCAAGATTATGTCAAGGTATGTGCTCATTTTAAAGTACCATTAAGCATTTTGATCTATCCTTATAGATCTTGATGCTCAATGTTCAAGTAGCTTAATCCAGGTTTCTATTGAAAACACCTTTCAAATAACCTCAGATGCTTTCCGAAATTCTACATCATTTCGATCAACAACATATACTCATCGAGATTCTATAGTGCTCCCACTCACTTCTTTGGAAATACAAGTTTCTCATAAACTTTGTATAAACCCAAAATCTTTGATCATCTCATCAAAGCGCACATTCCAACTCCGAGATGCTTACTCCAGTCCTTAGAAGGATCATTGAGCCAGATACCTTTTAGCATCCTTAGGATCGACAAAAACTTTCTGATTGTATCACATACAACCTTTCCTTACGAAGACTGGTAAGGAAACTCGTTTTGACATCCATCTGCCAGATTTCATAAATGTAGCTAATGCTAACATGATTCCGACGGACTTAAGCATCGCTACGGATGAGAAAATCTCATCGTAGTCAACTCCTTGAACTTGTGAAAAACTCTTCGCCACAAGTCGAGCTTCATAGACGGTGATATTACCGTCCACATCCGTCTTCTTCTTAAAGATCCATTCATCTCAATGGCTTGCCGAACATCGGGCAAGTCCACCAAAGTCCATGCTTTGTTCTGATACATGGGTCCTATCTCGGATTTCATGGCTTCTAACCATTTGTCGGAATTTGGGCCCACCATTGCTTCTCCATAGCTCGTAGGTTCATTGTTGTCTAGCAACATGACCTTCAAGACAGGATTGCGGTACCACTCTGAAGTAGTACGCATCCTTGTCACCCTACGAGGTACGTTAGTGACTTGATCCAAAACTTCATGATCCCTATCATAAGCTTCTACTTCAATTGGTGTAGGCGCCACAGGAACAACTTCCTGTGCCCTGCTACACACTAGTTGAAGTGACGGTTCAATAACCTCATCAAGTTTCCACCATCCTCCCACTCAATCCTTTCGAGAGAAACTTTTTCCTCGGGAAAGGACCTAATTCTAGAAACAATCCTTTTCGCTCCGGAATCGAGATCGAGGTATACCCAACTGTTTTGGGTGTCCTATGAAGATGCATTTTATCCGCTTTGGGTTCGAGCTTATCAACCTGAAACTGTTTCACATAATCGTCGCAGCCCCAAACTTTTAAGAAACGACAATTTAGGTTTCTCCAAACCATAGTTCAAATGGTGTCGTCTCAACGGAATTACGTGGTGCCCTATTAAAGTGAGTGTGGTTGTCTCTAATGCCTAACCCATGAACGATAGTGGTAATTCGATAAGAGACATCATGGTATGCCCCATATCTAATAGGGTGCATCTATGATGTTCGGACACACCATCACACTATGGTGTTCCAGGCGGTGTTAGTTGTGAAACAATTTCCACAATGTCTCAATTGTGTACCAAACTCGCAACTCAGATATCCATCTCTATGATCACATCACAGACATTTTATCCTCTTGTCACGAAGATCTTCAACTTCACTCTGAAATTACTTGAACCTTTCAATAATTCAGTCTTGTGTTTCATCAAGTAAATCTACTCAAATCATCTGTGAAGTAAGAACATAACGATATTCACTGCATTCCTCAGCACTCATTGGACTGCACACATCAAAATGTGTTACTTCCAACAAGTTCCTATCTTGTTCCATCTTACCAAAACGAGGCTTTTCACCATCTTGCCCATGTGGTATGATTTGCATATCTCAAGTGATTCAAAATCAAGTGAGTCCAAACGATCCATCTGCATGGAGTTTCTTCATGCGTATACACCAATAGACATGGTTCGCATGTCTCAAACTTTTCAAAACGAGTGAGTCCAAAGATCCATCAACATGGAGCTTCTTCATGCTTTTGCACCAATTTGACTTACATGGCAATTGCCACAAGTAAGTGGTACTATCATTACTATCTTATATCTTTGGCATGAAAATGTGTATCACTACGATCGAGATTCAATAAACCATTCTTTTAGGTGCAAGACCATTGAAGGTATTATTCAAATAAACAGAGTAACCATTATTCTCCTTAAATGAATAACAGATTGCGATAGACATAATCCAATCATGTCTATGCTCAACGCAAACACCAATCTCGGTCGTAGAGGGAGCGTGCGATGCTTGATCACATCAACCTTGGAAACACTTCCAACACATATCGTCAGCTCTCCTTTAGCTAGTCTCCACTTATTCCGTAGCTTTTATTTTGAGTTACCAACACTTAGCAACCGAACCGGTATCTAATACCCAGGTGCTACTAGGAGTACTAGTAAAGTACACATTAACATAATGTATATCCAATATACTTCTATCGACCTTGCCACCTTCTTATCTACCAAGTATCTAGGGTAATTCTGCTCCAAAGGCTGTTCCCTTATTACGTAAGCACTTAGTCTCGGGTTTGGGTTCAACCTTGGGTTTCTTCACCGAGCAACAATCGATTTGTCGCTTCATGAAGTGTCCTTCTTGCCCTTGCCCTTCTTGAAACTAGTGGTTTCACCAACCATCAACAATTGATGCTCCTTCTTGATTTCTACTTTCGCGGTGCCAAACATCGCGATACCTCAAGGATCATCATATCTATCCCTAATATGTTATAGTTCATCACGAAGCTCTAACAGCTTGGTGGAAATGACTTTGGAGAAACATCACTATCTCATCCGAAGATCAACTCCCACTCGGTTCAAGTGATTGTTGCACTTGCACAATCTGAGCACAAGCTCAACGATTGAGCTTTTCTCCCTTAGTTTGCGAGGCTAAGACAATCGTCGGAGGTCTTATACCTCTTGACGTGGGCACGAGCCTGAAATCCCAATTTCAGCCCTCGAAACATCTCATATGTTCCGCGACGCTTCTAAAACGCCTTTGGTGCCTCATTTCTAAGCCGCTTAACATTACCGAACTATCACGTAGTCATCAAAACGTGTGTCGATGTTCGCAACATCCACAGCCACGCTCGAGGTCCCGCACACCGAGCGGTGCATTAAGGACATAAGCCTTCTCGACCGCATAATCGCTCACAACTTTCAACTATATATTTTCTCTAGGAACATATCTAAACAGTAGAACTAAAGCGCGAGCTATGACATAATTTGCAAAGGGCTTTTGACTATGTTCAGGATAATTAAGTTCATCTCATGAACTCCCACTCAGATAGACATCCCTCTAGTCATCTAAGTGATTACATGATCCGAGTCAACTAGGCCGTGTCCGATCATCACGTGAGACGGACTAGTCATCATCGGTGAACATCTTCATGCTGATCGTATCTACCATACGACTCATGCTCGACCTTTCGGTCTCTGTGTTCCGAGGCCATGTCTGTACATGCTAGGCTCGTCAAGTTAACCCTAAGTGTTTCGCGTGTGTAAATCTGTCTTACACCCGTTGTATGTGAACGTAAGAATCCATCACACCCGATCATCACGTGGTGCTTAGAAGCGACGAACTTTAGCAACGGTGCACGCTTAGGGAGAACACTTCTTGAAATTGTTGTAAGGTATCATCTTATTTACTACCGTCGTTCTAAGTAAACAAGATGCATAAACATAATAAACATCACATGCAATTATATAGTAGTGACATGATATGGCCAATATCATATAGCTCCATTGATCTCCATCTTCGGGCTCCATGATCATCATCGTCACCGCATGACACCATGATCTCCATCATCGTGTCTTCATGAAGTTGTCTCGCCAACTATTACTTCTACTACTATGGCTACCGTTAGCAATAAAGTAAAGTAATTACATGGCGTTGTTTAATGACACGCAAGTCATACAATAAATTAAGACAACTCCTATGGCTCCTGCCGGTTGTCATACTCATCGACATGCAAGTCGTGATTCCTATTACAAGAACATGATCAATCTCATACATCACATATCATTCATCACATTCTTCTTGGCCATATCACATCACATATCATTCCCTGCAAAAACAAGTTAGACGTCCTCTAATTGTTGTTTGCATGTTTTACGTGGCTGCTATGGGTTTCTAACAAGAACGTTTCTTACCTACGCAAAACCACAACGTGATATGCCAATTTGCTATTTACCCTTCATAAGGACCCTTTTCATCGAATCCGTTTCGACTAAAGTGGGAGAGACTGGCACCCGCTAGCCACCTTATGCACCAAGTGCATGTCAATCGGTGGAACTTGTCTCACGTAGAGTGCGTAAGGTCGGTCCGGCCGCTTCATCCCACAATACCGTCAAACAAGATTGGACTAGTAACGGTAAGCATATTGAACAAAATCAACGCCCACAACTACTTTGTGTTCTACTCGTGCAAAGAATCTACGCAATAGACCTAGCTCATGATGCCATCGTTGGGGAATGTAGCGAAATTCAAAATTTTCCACGTGTCACCAAGATCTATCTATGGATAAACAAGCAACGAGGGAAGGAGAGTGCATCTACATACCCTTGTAGATCGCTAAGCGGAAGCGCTCAAGAGAACGGGTTGAAGGAGTCGACTGTCGTGATCCAAATCACCGGAGATCCTAGTGCCGAACGGACGGCACCTCCGCGCTCAACACACGTACAGCCGGTGACGCCTCCCACGCCTTGATCCAGCAAGGAGAGAGGGAGAGGTTGAGGAAGACTCCGTCCAGCAGCAGCACAACGGCGTGGTGGTGGAGGAGGAGCGTGGCAATCCTGCAGGGCTTCGCCAAGCACCGCGGGAGAGGAGGAGGAGGAGAGGCAGGGCTGCGCCATGGAGAGGTGAAAACTCATGTGTTGGCAGCCCTCAAGACCTCATGTATTTATAGGGGAGAGGGAGGGGGTGCGCCCCCTCTAGGGTTTCCACTCCAAGGGGTGCGGCAGCCCCCAATCCCATCTATGGGTGGCGGCCAAGGGGAGAGGGAAACTTGCCCCCAAGCTGGGTGGGCGCCTCCCAAACCCTAGGCGCTTTGGGCCTTGTGGGGGCGCACCAGCCCACCCGGGCTGGTCCCTCCCACACTTGGCACATGCAGCCCTCCGGGCCGGTGGCCCCACTTGGTGGACCCAGGACCTCCCGGTGGTCCCAGACGCGTTCGATAAAACCCAAACTTTTCCGGTGACCAAAACAGACTTCCCATATATAAATCTTTACCTCCGGACCATTCCGAACTCCTCGTGACGTCCGAGATCTCATCCGGACTCCAAGCAACATTCGGTAACCACATACAAACTTCCTTTATAACCCTAGCGCCATCGAACCTTATGTGTAGACCCTACGGGTTCGGGAACCATGCGCACATGACCGAGACGTTCTCCGGTCAATAACCAACAGCGGGATCTGGATACCCATGTTGGCTCCCACATGTTCCACGATGATCTCATCGGATGAACCACGATGTCAAGGACTCAATCGATCACGTATTCAATTCCCTTTGTCTAGCGGCATTGTACTTGCCCGAGATTCGATCGTCGGTATCCCGATACCTTGTTCAATCTCGTTACCGGCAAGTCTCTTTACTCATTCCGTAACACATCATCCCGTGATCAACTCCTTGATCACATTGTGAACATTATGATGATGTCCTACCGAGTGGGCCCATAGATACCTCTCCGTCTACACGGAGTGACAAATCCTAGTCTCGATTCGTGCCAACCCAATGACACTTTCGGAGATACCGTAATGCACCTTTATAGCCACCCGATTCGTTGTGACGTTTGGTACACCCAAAGCATTCCTACGGTATCCGGAGTTGCACAATCTCATGGTCTAAGGAAAAGATACTTGACATTTGAAAAGCTTTAGCATACTGAACTACGATCTTTGTGCTAGGCTTAGGATTGGGTCTTGTCCATCACATCATTCTCCTAATGATGTGATCCCGTTATCAATGACATCCAATGTCCATGGTCGTGAAACCGTAACCATCTATTGATTAACGAGCTAGTCAACTAGAGGCTTACTAGGGACATGGTGTTGTCTATATACCGACACATGTATCTGAGTTTCCTATCAATACAATTATAGCATGGATAATAAACGATTATCATGAACAAGGAAATATAATAATAAATAATTTATTATTGCCTCTAGGGCATATTTCCAACAATTTCCTATGCTCAAGTAATAAGCAATTCACAATGTCAAGTATGGTTCAAAAACTTCATTGGGAACTAAACAACTACAATCTCAGTCATTGAAGCAATTGCAATTTATCGTAACATCGAAAGAGTCAATAATAGAGCTTTTCAAAGAAGCTCACATACTCAACTATCTCAGAGTGCCCTATAATTATTAACACTCACGCAATACTTGTGGTTATAGAGTTTCAAATGACAATCGAGAAAGATAGGGGCTTATTGTGTTGCCTCCCAACGTATTCACCTTTAGGTGATGTCAACAATAATATCCTATGCCAACTTACATCCAATTGGATATATGTATCACGATCTTTCAAACACGAGGAGCTTGCCAAAGGATAAAAATAAATAGGAAAGGTGAGCATCACCTTGACTCAAGCATAAGGTAAAACATAAAGTAAAAGATAGGCCCTTCAGAGAGGGAAGCAGAGGTTGTCATGCGCGTTTAGGGTTGATGCATAAAGTATTAGTGCAAAAGAACGCCACTTTATATTGCCCTTGTATGTGGACCTTTATTATGCAATCATCGCTTTTATTACTTCCACAACAAGTTCGCATAAAGTTTATTTTCTCTGCACTAATAAGTCATACATATTTAGAGAGCAATTTTTATTGCTTGCACCGATGATAACTTACTTGAAGGATCTTATTCAATCCATAGGTAGGTATGGTGGACTCTCATGGCAAAACTGGGTTTAAGGATATTTGGAAGCACAAGTAGTATCTCTACTTGGTGCAAGGAATTTGGCTAGCATGAGGAGGAAAGGCAAGCTCAACATGTTTGGAAGTTCAATGACAATATACTTTAACTGAGATGTCAGAAAACATAAACCATTACGTTATCTTCCTTGTCCAACATCAACTCTTTTAGCATGTCATACTTAATGAGTGCTTCACAATCATAAAAGATGTCCAAGATAATATATTTATATGTGAACCCCTCTTTCCTTATCACTTCCTATTAATTGCAACGATGACCAAGGCTACGTTCATCAACTCTCAACAATTTTTATGCCTCATAATTTCTATATGTGAAGTTATCACTATCCATAAGATCAATATGAACTCTTTTGTTCTTTCTACCTTCTCAAGATCATAGCAACATAGCAAAGCCCTTGACTCAACACTAATCTTTATTATAGATAGCACACGGACTCGCTTACATAAAGAGCTCATAATGCAAAACTCAAAACTACTTGATATCAAAACTTCAATCTACTAGATCAAGATACTAATAAAAGGATCGAACTAAATAAAGCGGTAAAAATAGGAGTGTGATGGTGATACGATACTGGGGCACCTCCCCCAAGCTTGGCAGTTGCCAAGGGGAGTGCCCATACCCATGTGATTATTTCTTCGGAGGTGGTGGAGTAGGAGTTGTTGATGATGTAGGCTTGTCGTACGTCTTCCAGGGCATCGGCTCTCCATCATAAAAGGATGATCGAGTCTCCGGATCCTTAAATCTGCAGCCAAACTCATTCGCTTGAATCTATATTCATACTCACAGCTTTGGTTTTGCAGTCATAGATCCGGGCTTGGAGGTGCTCGATTTTCTTGAAGTTTGAAGATGGTTTCCCCAATGACTTTGGCATCCAGCTTGTGGTTTTTGGTGAACTCCGTGATCATCATCTGGTTAGCGTTGAGTCCATGCTCCACCATCCCTTAACACTTGAAAACTTCTTGCTCCATGGCTTCAAGCTTTGTCTCCACGCTCCCGGTACGCCTTGGTCCCTCCACATCGCGGATGTGCAGCACCCCCTCACGCACCTCAATGGTTGAAGGATGATGCAGCACCTCCGCGAGATAGGGGTTGATAACTCTCTCAAAAAACTTGTCCTTGGGAGCGCTTGGAGACGACATGATGCTCTAGATCTGAAACAGAAACAGCTCGAAATGAAAACAGAGGATATTTGCATGATACGGTGGTCAAAACCTTCGGGAGTATATATAATGAATTTTTACCGACCAAAATACGTAACATACAAGAAAACGGATTCCGGGACACGAGGTGCCCACGAGACAGGGGCGCGCCCTGTGGGGCGCCCTCCTCTCGTGGGAGCCTCGTGTCCCTTTCGACTACTTCTTTCTTCCTAAAATTTTAAATAATCCAAAACTGATAAAAATTGCCATTAGAGTTGTTTTGGAGTCGGTTTACTTACCGTACCACGTACATATACCTTTTCGGAGTCTGAACGTTTTGGAAAGCGTCTCTTATGTATTCCTCAAGGGTTATGGTTTCAATAATATTAGTTTCAACATTGATAGGATTACCTGAAATATAATGTTTAATTCTTTGACCGTTTACCACCCTCGGATTTGTGCCTTCGACGTTGTTGATTTTTATAGCACCAGAACGATAGACCTCCTCGATAACGTAGGGACCTTCCCATTTTGAGAGAAGTTTTCCTGCAAAAAATCTTAAACGAGAGTTGAACAATAACACATAATCTCCTACGTTTAACTCATGCTTTTGTATCCTCTTATCATGCCAGCGTTTGACTTTTTCTTTGAAAAGCTTGGCATTCTCATATTCTTGGGTTCTCCATTCATCAAGTGAGCTAATATCAAACAACCTCTTCTCACCGGCAAGTTTGAAGTCATAATTGAGCTCTTTAATAGCCCAATATGCTTTATGTTCAAGTTCAAGAGGTAAATGACATGCTTTTCCATAAACCATCTTATATGGAGACATACCCATAGGATTTTTGTATGCAGTTCTATAGGCCCATAATGCATCATCAAGTTTTTGGACCAATTCTTTCTAGATCTATTCACGCCTTTTGCAAAATTAATTTGAGCTCTCTATTGCTCAACTCTACTTGACCACTAGATCATGGGTGATAAGGAGATGCGATTCTATGATTGACATCATACTTAGCAAGCATCTTACTGAAAGCACCATGAATAAAGTGTGAACCACCATCACCATAAGATATCTAGGACTCCAAACCTCGAAAAATAACTTCTTTAAGCATTTTAATAGAAGTGTTATGATCAGCACTACTAGTTGGAATAGCTTCTACCCACTTAGTAATGTAATCAACAAGAACTAAAATATGTGTATAACCATTGGAGGCAGGAAAAGGTCCCATATAATCAAAGCCCCAAACATCAAACGGTTCAATAACAAGAGAATAATTCATAGGCATTTCTTGACGCCTACTAATGTTGCCTATTCTTTGACATTCATCACAAGATAAGACAAACTTACGAGCATCTTTGAAAAGAGTAGGCCAATAAAACCAGATTGTAGTACCTTGTGTGCAGTTCTATCTCCAAATAGTGGTGTCCTCCATAGGGTTCAGAGTGACACTTAAGTAGGATTTGTTCCTGTTCATGCTCAGCACACAACGCCTAATAATACCATCTACTCCTTCTTTATAAAGGTGTGGATCATCCCGAAGTAATGTCTTAAATCATAAAAGAACTTTTTCTTTTGCTGGTATGTGAAACTAGGCGGTATATATTTAGCAACAATGTAATTAGCATAATCAACATACCAAGGAGCAAGACAAGAAGCATTGACAACCGCTAATTGTTCATCGTGAAACTATCATTAATAGGCAAGGGTCATCAAGAACATTCTCTAACCTAGACAAGTTGTCTGCAACAGGGTTCTCAGCTCCCTTTCTATCAATAATATGCAAATAAAATTCTTGGAGCAAGAGGACCCATCTAATGATTCTAGGATTAGCATCTTTCTTTTCCATAAGATATTTAATAGCAGCATGATCAGTGTGAATACTAACTTTGGAATCAACAATATAAGGTCTAAACTTATCACATGCAAACACAACTGCTAAGAACTCTTTTTCAGAGTAGCATAATTTCTCCGGGCAAGATCAAGAGTCTTACTAGCATACCGGATAACATTCAATTTCTTATCGACTCTTTGCCCTAAAACAACACCTACAACATAATCACTAGCATCACACATAATTTCAAAAGGTAAATTCCAATCGGTGGCTGAACAATAGGTGCAAAGATCAAGGCTTTCTTAAGTGTTTCAAATGCTTCCAAACAATCATCATCAAAGACAAAAGGAATATCTTTTGCAATAAATTAGTCGAGGCCTAGAGATTTTAGAAAAGTCCTTAATGAACCTCCTATAAAAGCCGGCATGACCAAGGAAACTTCTTATACCTTCTATGTCCTTGGGACATGGCATCTTTCAATAGCATCAACTTTGGCTTTATTAACTTCAATACCTCTCTCGAGATCTTGTGCCCCAAGACAATGCCTTCATTAACCATAAAGTGACACTTTTCCCAATTCAGACGAGACTAGTGTCTTCAGATCTCTGCAAAACTCGATCAAGGTTGCTCAAACAATCATCAAAAGAGGATCCATAGACGAGAAGTCATCCATGAATACCTCACAAATCTTTTCACAAAAATCAAAGAATATAGCCATCATGCATCTTTGAAAGGTAGCAGGTGCATTACATAAACCAAAAGGCATACATCTATAAGCAAAAGTACCAAAAGGGCAAGTAAAAGTAGTTTTAGATTGATCCTTTGTTTGACACACAGTATTTGAGAGAAGCGAATAACCATCTAGAAAGCAAAAGTGTGTGTTTGGATAGCCTTTCTAGCATTTGATCAATAAAAGGTAAAGGGTAATGATCTTTCTTAGTAGCTTTATTTAACTTACAAAAATCAATTACCATCCTATAACCTATAATAATTCTTTGCGGGATCAATTCATCTTTATCATTAGGAACAACGGTAATACCTCCCTTTTTAGGGACACAATGGACAGGGCTTACCCATTCACTATCAGCAACGGGATAAATAATATCTTCCTCAAGGAGTTTTAGAATCTCCTTTCTTACCACCTCCTTCATTTTGGGATTTAATCGTCTTTGAGGATCTCTAACTGGTTTGGCATCTTTCTCCACTAAAATTTTGTGTTGACATAATGTGGGACTAATGCCCTTAAGATCATCCAGAGTATATCCAATAGCAACTCGGTGCTTCTTTAGAGTTTTCAATAATCTTTCTTCTTCTTTCTCTGAAAGGTTAGCACTAATAATAACAGGATATTTTTTTTTTCATCAAGATAAGCATACTTAAGATTATCAGGTAAGTGTTTGAGTTCAAACACGGATCACCCTTGGGTGGAGGAGGATCCCAAGAATTTCAACAGAAGGTTATGTTTCAAAGATAGGTTCTTGTTTAAGGAACACTTCATCTATTTCTTCCTTTCCTTCATAAACATATCGTTTTCATGGTCTAGCAAATATTATTCTAACGGATCAGTTGGAGGAACAGTAATGAAAGCAAGACCAATAATCTCATCCTTACTAGGTGGTTCCCTTTCACGAGGTTGTCTACTAAACTTAGCAAAATTAAACTCATGAGACATACCATCTATGCCAACAGTGACAATATTCTTTTCACAGTTAATCTTAGCACTAGCAGTATTCAGGAAGGGTCTACCAAAAATAACGGGACAAAAATCATCTTGTGGGGAACCAATAACAAGAAAATCAGCAGGGTATTTAATCTTCCCACACAAGACTTCAACATCTCTAACAATCCCAATAGGTTTAATGGTGTCCCTATTAGCAAGCTTAATAGTAACATCAATGTCCTCTAATTCAACGGGTGCAATGTCGTGCATAATTTCTTTATATAGATCATAAGGTATCACACTAGCACTAGCACCCATATCACATAAGCCATGATAACGATGATCTCCTATTTTAACAGAAATAACAGGCATGCCTACGACCGGTCTACGTGTCTTAGTATCGGGTCTAGCAATATTAGCAATCTCACCCAAGAAAGAAATAACATGCCCATCTAAGTCCTCATCCAATAGATCTTTAACCATAGCAATACTAGGTTCAACATTAATTTGCTCAGAGGTGTATAAGTCCTAGTATTACTCTTACTTAACAACGGTCAAGCTTTAGCATGATCTTTTATCCTAACAGAAAAGGAGGTTTTTCAACATAAGCAGAGGAACAATAGGATCACTATAGGTAATAGTCTTTTCTTCGATCGTAATAGGAGCAACTACTTTCACTTCAACAGAGGATTATATTTAAACCACTTCTCTTTAGGGAGATCAACGTGAGTAGCAAAAGATTCACAAAAGTAGCTACTATCTCGAGTCAAGTCCATACTTAGCGCTAAATCCACTAAAAGCATTGGTATCCATAAAAGATTTAACACAATCGAACTTAGGTGTCATACCGACTCCTTACCATCGCCGGAACCCCAATCTTCAGAGTTGCGTTTAATTCTTTCCAATAAGTCCCATTTGAAATCAATAGTCTTCAAATATAAGAACCAAAGACAGAAGTATCGAGCAGGTTGCGATTATCAAGAGAAAGCCGAGCATAAAATTTCTGAATAATCATTTCCCGAGAGAGCTCATGATTGGGGCATGAATATAACATTGACTTAAGCCTCCCCCAAGCTTGAGCGATGCTTTCTCCTTCGTGAGGCCAGAAATTATATATGTAATTACGATCACGATGAACAAGATGCATATGATAGAACTTATGGTGAAATTCCAACTTCAATCGCTTATAATTCCAAGATCACGTATCATCACATAGCCTATACCATGTCAATGCATCTCCCTTCAAAGATAAAGGGAAGACCTTCCTTTTGACAACATCACCGGGAATACCTGCAAGCTTAAATAATCCACAAACTTCATCCACAAAGATAAGGTGTAAGTCGGGATGCAATGTTCCCTCTCCTGCAAAAGGATTAGCTAGCAGTTTCTCTATCATACCCGACGAAATCTCAAAGTGAATATTTTCATAAAGTTCAGTAGGTTGAGGAGCATCTCTTTGCTCTTATGGTTGGGGCGCAAGAAAAGAGTCTTGATAACCCACAGGTATAGGGGATCTATCGTAGTCCTTTTGATAAGTAAGAGTGTCGAACCCAACGAGGAGCGTATGAAATGATAAGCGTTTTCAAGAAGGTTTTCTCTGCAAGCACCGGAATAGTAGGTGATAGTTAGTTTTGTGATAAGATAAATATTAACGAGCAAAAAGTAAATAAAGTAAATAAAGTGCAGAAGGTGGCCCAACTTTATGTAGCAAAGGATAAGCCTGGACAAATTCTAATAATGAAGAAGGAGCTCCCGAGGACACATTGGGAATTATCGCAAGCTAGTTTTCATCACGCTCATAAGATTCGCGCTCGTACTTTGATAATTTGATATGTGGGTGGACCGGCACTTGGGTACTGTCCTAACTTGGACAAGCATCCCACTTATGATTAACCCCTATTGCAAGCATCCGCAACTACAAAAAGGAGTATTAAGGTAAACCTAACCACATCATTAAACATATGGGTCCATATCAACCCCTAACGAAGCAACGCATAAACTAGGGTTTAAGCTTCTGTCACTCTAGCAACCCATCATCTACTTATTAATTCCCTATGCCTTCCTCTAGGCCCAAATAATGGTGAAGTGTCATATAGTCGACGTTCACATAACACCACCAGAGGAAATACAACATACATCTCATCAAAATATCGAACGAATACCAAATTCACATGACTACTAATAGCAAGACTTCACCCATGTCCTCAGGAACAAACGTAACTACTCACAAAGCATATTCATGTTCATAATCAGAGGAGTAATAATATGCATAAAGGATGTGAACATATGATCTTCCACCAAGTAAACCAACTAGCATCAACTACAAGGAGTAATCAACACTACTAGCAACCCACATGTACCAATTTGTGGTTTTGATACAAGATTGGATACAAGAGATGAACTAGGGTTTTGAGAAGAGACGGTGCTGGTGAAGATGTTGATGGAGATTGACCCCCTCTCGATGAGAGGATCGTTGGTGATGACGTTGGTGATGATTTCCCCCTCCTGGAGGGAAGTGTCCCCGGAAGAACAGCTCCGCCAGAGCCCTAGATTGATTCCACCAAGGTTCCGCCTCGTGGCGGCGGAGTTTTGTCCCGTAAGCTTTCCCATGATTTTTTCTAGGGTAAAAGTGATGATATAGCAGATGATGGATGCCGGAGGCCCACCAGGGGGCCCAGGAGATAGGGGGCCGCGCCCTAAGGGGGCGCCTGCCTCCTCGGACAGGTGTGGGCCCCTGCCTATTTGTTTTGCTCATAAATTTTATAAAATCCAAAAAGTTGTTTTGTGGAGTTTCAGACTTTTGGAGTTGTGCGTAATAGGTTTCAACGTTGCTCCTTTTCCACCTGAATTCCACCGCCGCATTCCCCCTCTTCATGGTAAACCTTGTAAAATAAGAGAGAATAGCCATAAGTATTGAGATATAGTGTGTAATAACAACCCATAATGCAATAAATATTGATATAAAAGCATGATGCAAAATGGACGTATCACTGCGCTACACTCGGCGCCGTCTCCCTCCAACTACGGAGGTGGCGGTGATTGGTACATGGACACGGGGCTACCGCCCACATGATGTCGCACCCCGGTAACCTTGCCTCTTCCTTCCCGGTCACCACCTCGAACCGCATCATCTTCGGTGATGGTTCCTTCGTACCCATTACTCATGTTGGTCATAGTGCCTTTCCATCTAATTCTATGCCTATTAACATGACTATTGTGCTTGTCTCACCTAACCTAGTTAAAAACCTTGTCTCCGTCCGTCGTCTTGCACGTGACAATCCTCTCACCGTTGAATTTGATGACCTTGGTTAGGACGCCCGTACACGGATGGTGCTCCACCGATGTGACAGCCCCGACGACTTGTACCCGGTGCACTCCGCCTCCACCGCCACCACCTCTCCAGTCGCCCTCTCCGCCGGTGTCGACCTTTGGCATGCATGCTTGGGTCACCCCAACTCCACCGTCCTTCGCCAGATTCTAAGGAGTTTTTCATTTTCATGTAATAAATTCGATGAACACACTTGTCATGCTTGCCGTCTCGGTAAACATTTTCGTCGACCGTTTAGTGAGTCAAACACTATTTCTTCTTTTCCGTTTCCTTTAATCCATAGTGATGTTTGGACATCTCCTGTTGTGAGCAACACGAGTTTCTTATATTATCTTGTTTTACTTGATGATTTCTCTCATTTTGTGTGGACGCTTCCGCCCGCCGCAAACCGGCGTTCTCGCCACTCACGGCCTTTTACTCCTACATCACCACCCGGCCAAGGCCCTATTCTCGCCTCCGCATCGACAACGGAAAAGAGTTTGACAACGCCACCATCGCCACCTTCTCGCATTTCACGGCACCACCTTTCGCCTCACATGCCCCTACACATCCCAAAGCAGAACGGCCGCCGAGCGGATCCTCCGCACTTTAACGATCAAGGTCCAAGACGTTGTTGTTCCACTCAACGTGCCCCTCGGTTCGGCTCGATGCTCGCCACGCCACTCTCCTAGTTAACATTAGGCCTTGTCGTCCTCGCTGGAACTACACCCTACACCAACTTCTCTTCGGTTCTCCTCCATCCTATGATGGTCTTCGCATCTTCGGTTGTTTGTGTTATCCTAGCACCGCCTCCACTACACCACACAAACTCGCTCCTTGCTCCGTAGCATGTATCTTCCTAGGCTACCGCCCTAATACCAAAGGTTACCGGTGCTACGACCCCGTCTCCCACTGCGTGTACACCTCCCGACACGTTGTCGGGGGTTGGGTGCGACATATGCCAAGGGATGGCTTATCATGGTGGGCAAGACTGCTGCCGGAATATCCAGGGACGGGTATGCGAGTAGCACGCGCTAGTTTACCTGTGTTCGGCTCTCGGAGAGATAATACCCTACCCCGCATGTCTGAGTATATATGGGGTGTACATCAGCAAGTACAAGGTGCTCCTCGAGCTATATCTCAGATCCGTAGCAATGAGAGCTAGCTAGCTATCGTGGCACATGTGCTCACCATGTGTGCCGAATGAGTATGTGTACTACACGTGTGTGTGGATGAATCAATGGATGGATGGATGGCTAGCTTATATAGTGGTAGGCATGGGTGGTGGTAGCGTTGGTTGTAAGCTACCTTGGGTAGCTTACAAACCAAGCTATGTAGTGGCATGGGCTAGGCATGTTGCATGTCATGCTTGTCCCCTGGGGCATTTTATAAATCAATGCCCAGGGGACACGGTACACTGTAGATGATGTCGCGGTATGGCCGTCTCGTCAGTGTCTTGTCGGTGTCGGGTCGGGCTGCAGTCGGCAACCGGCTGGTTGGCGCGGTCGGCAGCCGGTTGGTAGGCGCAGTCGGCAACCGGCAACCGGCCGGGCGGAGCAGTCGGACGGGGAGCCGACAGGAGCAGCCGGGCAGTCGGACTAAGGGGCTTTCCTAGCCCCGATGTCTTGAATTATTGTCTCGCCGTCTTCGGGGTATCCGTGGCCAATTACTCCGACAGTAGCCCCCAAGCCTCCGGGCAACTTGGCAAAGTTGGGTGGAGGTTTTTTGGTGGGTGTTCATGGAAATGATCATGCAAAAGACAAAGTTAGTCCACGCAGATATATCAAATGATTGCTTTTAGCATTGCAAGTTTTATGCGGAGGGTGCCGACTCGGTTTCGTCCGAGCCCCCTTCGATCTTTTTCGTGTTCCCTCCGCTTTTTGGCTTGTGCTCGTCACGGACAGCCGCTGGCGGTCTGTGGTGAGAGTGTGCCAAGTGGAGGTACAAGACTCGACTGGGAGCGGATTTAACCAAGCAGATACTCATAAAGGAAACGGTCGGGTCATCCAAAGCGTTTTCTTCCGGACGTTGCGGGGTGGCCTCCAGCGTGCTCACTTGTTATCCGGACAGCCGCTCTGCGGTCTGTGACTAAGAGGGGCCTTTGGTACCGCGGCACGCCACTAAGCCGCTCAAGGAACTAACGCCTCAGTTGCGCCACCTCCGGCTAACTCGGTCAAGCGCCGGGCTAACAGTGATGCAACTGTAATAAAATGCGGAGATAGCTCCCGAGCATCGCTCGAGGTTATCCGTGCTTTCGCGGTGCAAAAAAGATGCGGGTGAGGAGCTCACATTGATTTTCGTGTAGGCGAGGCGGAGTTTACCGAAGACAGCCGGCACGGCTCGACGCTCGCGGAGCGCGCCGGCGCACCCGCCGGGTGTAGCCCTCGAGCCTCCAGGTGCTCGAGGAGGGTCCAGCCGGTCGGGCTTGACAGGCCAGGGGTGAGCGGACGCGCCGAATCGCCTCGCATACCGCCCAGCGGCGAGGCGCCCGCATCGCCTTTTTTTTTTTCTTCGCCGCTGCCGCAGCTGGACAAAACTCTTCTTTTTTCTCTTGTTTTTGTTTCTTGCAATCTTCCGTGGGGGCGCGCCAGCGCACCCACTAGGTGTAGCCCCAAGATTCGGGCCGACTGCTGACCAGTTGGGCCGGATCTCCTGGCAACTACTTTGTCTTCTTCCTCGCTGGCCAACAGACTCATTGGTGTAGCCCCGAGATTCGGGCGGATCACGAGCAATGGACAGATCTCTCGGCAACTACTTTGTCTTCTTCTTTTTCTTCTTCAACCGGCTGGGCAGGCGGGCCCCAACACAACATTCGGATTCTTTGCAGCCGGCCAGGCAGCTAGCGGTCGGACGCACATCTGGCAGTCGGACGCACATTTCTTTCTTTTTCTCTGTCAGTTGTGGGCAGTCGGATGGCTTTCCACTCGTGGCCGTGTTGATGGAGCAGTCTGTCCGCATCTCTCTCTCTTTTTCTTCTCTTTTTTCTGTGTCCAACTACATGCGAGCAGCCGTCACCTGCTTTTTTCTTTTTCTTTCTTTCTCAGGCAGCCGACTTCTCTCTCCATTTTTTTTGTGAGCATACGGGCCTGATTTTTTCTAGCAGTCAACTCTATTTTTCTTCTTTTCTCAACCGGGTGGCCAGCCGGCCCCGTCTCCTCGGGCACCCGGCCACCACGGGCGGTTGGAGAAGCGGGCACCCGATGCGCGAGGAGGCTGGCCGAGCGGGCGAAAGCAGCCAGCAGACGCAGGCAGGTCGAGGGAGGCGCCAGCCCGCGGCGGCCGGTAGGCGGAGCACGGCGAGAGGCGCCATGGGCGCAGGCCAGCCGCCGTCAAGGGCGGAGGGGCGGCCAGTCGTGAGCCGAGCGCCAGCAGAGGAGGCGCTACGCCGCCGCGGATGGCGCGGAAGTCGGAGGAGGCGAGGGCGGAGCAAAGACTGGAGCCGGAGGCCGGTCGACGCAGTCCGGCACGGAGATGGCCGAGGCGGGAGCGGCTTGATGGAGCGGGCCGGACCAAGGGGAGCCGACAATGGCTGCGGGAGGCGCAAGCACACGCCAAGACAGACGACGGAGGATCTGCAGTTCGGCGAGGGAGGCCAGCATGGGCGGCATGGCGTTGTGCTGCGACGAGCCGCTGGAGCTCGGGTCGATGGAGGGACGCAGAAGGAGCAGCGAGCGGGATCTGCAGGGAGCCTGTCGAGCGAGCTTGAGGCGGCGCTGGGGCAAGCGGGCGCAGAGGACGGCCGCAGCTTCGGATGCGGGCGGGGCCACGGACGCGAAGGCGATAAACGCAGCGCGCAGCAAGCGGCCGGGCCACGAGCAGAGATGCACGCGGGAGGCCAGAGCTGGCGTGGTGCAAGGAGGCGGCTTGGAGCCCGCCGGCTGACGGCGAGGGGCTGCAAGCGCAGCAGGAGCTCCTCAGCAGGAGGAGCAGAGGGAGGCGCTGGAGTTGCTGAGCAGCGGGGCTGCGGCGGGTGCAGAACTGCGGCCGGCGCAGTGGATGTACAAGAGGCGAGCTGTGCACAGCCAGTATCTGGCTAGTGTACGGGATGTGTCCAAGCATTATCTGGCCTGTGTATGGCTAATGGTTTGGCTAATGGCTTGACCATGGGTTCACTTGCATCTAGCTAGCTTGCATAGATGGTATATGGAACGACGCGTTTCAGCCGGAGCAAGGCACAACGCAGAGGGAAGCAGACGCGAGCGGCGCGTGGGTGGCCACGGCTGACCGAAATGAGGCCCCGCGAGCGGCGCGCGCGGACGGCCGACCGGTGTTGCGGTGGTGGTGAAGATGGCGCGGCCGACGGCGAGGACGCGCCGCCCCTCACGGCCATTCCGGGGGCATGTCGATGTCAAACCCCCGACCGCTATTGGAGAGACGGCGTGACGCCGCGAGGATGAAGACGAAGAGGCCGGCGGCGAGGACGTGCCGCCCCTCGCGGCCGCTCTGAGGGTGTGTCGACGTCGGGCCCCCAAGCGCTACCGGAGAGACGACGGTGATGCCTCGGTGATGACGAAAATGGTCCCGCCCGGACTGCGAAACCAGCAGCAGCGTGGTAGCATAGTACCGCCCCAAGGTGGGCGCCAAATGTCGAGGGTTGGGTGCGACATATGCCAAGGGATGGCTTATCATGGTGGGCAAGACTGCTGCCGGAAGATCCAGGGACGGGTATGCGAGTAGTACGCTCTAGTTTACCCAGGTTTGGGGCTCTCTGGAGAGATAATACCCCTACTCCTGCATGTCTGAGTATATATATTGGGTGTACATCGGGCAGTACAAGGTGCTCCTGGAGCTGTATCTGAGATCCATAACAATGAGAGTTAGCTAGCTAGTGTGGCACATGTGCCTGGCCATGTGTGGCCGAATGAGTATGTGTACTCATACGAGTGTGTAGATGAATCAATGGATGGATGGATGGCTAGCTTATATAGTGGTAGGCATGGGTGGTGGTAGCGTTGGTTGTAAGCTACCTTGGGTAGCGTACAAACCAAGCTATGTAGTGGCATGGGCTAGGCATGGTGCATAAATATGTTTGTCCCCGGGGCATTTTATAAATCAATGCCTGTGGGACACGGTACAATCGAGATGACGTCATGGTATGGCCGCCTCGTCTTGTCTTGTCGGGTCGGTCAGTCCGCAATGCGTACCGGTGGTTACGCAATGCAGAGCCGGTAGCCGATCGAGCAGAGCAAGCGCTGGACGGGGAGCCGCAGAGCAGCCGGCAATGGACCGAGGGTTTATAGCCCCGATGTCCTGAATTATTGTCTCGCCGTCTTCGGGGTATCCATGGCCAATTACTCCAACGCACATGTACTTTGATGAGCGGGTTTTCCCTTTTCACCAGGTACCGCCTTCTGAAGAGGACTCAACGCTCCATGATGGTACCTCGGATGCGACCCGGCGCAGCCCGGCGCTGCCCTCCTGCCCCGACAGCTCTCGCTGCTCCTCCCGGCGGCCTTGGCGCGCCTTTCCACGGAGGGCCCCTCCACAGGCCCCTACCGCAGCCCCTCGGCTCGGGTCCCGCGCTGCCCTCATGGCCCCGGTGGCCCTTCGCTCCCACCTCACGGGTGGCGAGAAAGCGCCGCCTCGACTGCTCCACCACCCCGACTAGTCCCGCCGCTCCTGCCGGCCCCGGTCCCGCTGCGACGCCGGGAGCGACGGACTCTTCACCACCCCCGTCCGTTGCTCCTACCGCAGCCGACCCGCCTCCCGCCGGCATGATGACGCGGTCTCGCGTCGGCATCTACCGCCCCAGCACGCGCTACGATGCTGATGAGTACGCATGCGTGGTGTCGACATCATCCTCTCCACCGTCGCCCATCCCCTCGTCCGGACGCGCCGCCCTCCGTGATCCACATTCGCTCATCGCAATGCGCGAGGAGTTTGATGTGTTGCAGCGCAACCGCACGTGGCATCTTGTGCCGCGACCCCCTCACGCCAACGTCATCAGTTGCAATTGGGTGTTTCGTCACAAGACCAACCCTGACGGTTCTCTCGAGCGCTACAAGGCTCACTGGGTAGTCTGTGGCTTCCGCCAGCGCACCAGAGTGGACTTCACCGACACCTTCGCACCGGTCGTTAAACCGGGCATGATTCGTACGGTGCTTCAGCTCACGGTCTCCCGTGCTTGGCCTGTGCATCAGTTGGATGTCTCCAATGCTTTTCTGCACGGCCATCTCACGGAAAGGGTCTTCTGTGAGCAGCCGACTGGCTTTGTCGACGCCGAGCATCCCGACCATGTCTACCGCTTCTCGGTCCTCTATGGATCAAGCAGGCCTCTGTATGCGGGTACCAACAAGATGGTCGGGTTCTTGCAGCAGCTTGGTTTCACATAATCCGCCCGACGCTGCTCTCGTTCGTTTACCATCGTGGCGCTGCTACAGCACCACTGCTGCTCTATGTGGACGACATTATCTCGGCGGCATCCTCGCCGGGCTTCTTCAAAGAGCTCACGGCTCGCCTTCGTGATGAGTTTGCCTCAAGGATCCGGGAGCGCTGCACTACTTCCTTGGCATTAAGGTCGCTCAGGCCGACGGGTTCTTTCGCACGTTAGAGCACGCCACGAGCTTCTCGAGCACGTGGTATGCGACTGCAAAGCAGCGCCCACGCCTGCGACACCAAGGCAAAGGTTTCGCTGAGGGTTCCTTGCGCCGGATGCGGCGTTTCACCGCCCATCGCCGGCGCCCGCAAGATCTCACCTCACTCGGCCGACTTGCAAGATGCAGTCCAAAGAGTGTGCTCCACATGCACTCCCCGCGTGATTCTCATTGGACGCTGGTGAAGCGTATTCTTCGGTATATACACGTCACTATGACCATGGGACTCACCCTGACAGCCTCCTCCTCCATCGACATGGTCGCCTACTCCAACGCTGATTGGGCTGGCTGCCCAGACACGCGTTGCTCTACGTTAGGCTATTGTGTCTACCTCGGGCCCTCACTGATATCGTGGTCGTCCAAGCGGCTGCCCACGGTCTCTCACTCGAGTTTCGAGGCGGAGTATCGGGCAGTGGCTAACGCTGTTGCTGAGTGTTCTTGGCTTCGTCAGCTTCTCCAGGAGTTGCTTTGTGTGGTCCCCAAGGCCACGACCGTCTACTGTGACAACGTCTCCGCCGTCTACCTCTCCGCCAACCCCGTCCACCTGTTGGGGAACGTAGTAATTTCAAAAAAGTTCCTACGCACACGCAAGATCATGGTGATGCATAGCAACGAGAGGGAGAGGCGTCCATGTACCTCATAGACCGAAGCGAAGCGTTAGCACAACGCGTTGATGTAGTCGACGCCTTCACGATCCGACCGATCAAGTACCGAACGCACGCACCTCCGAAGTTCAGCACACGCTCAGCCCGATGACGCCCTTTTGAACTCTGATTCAGCCGAGTGTTGAGGGAGAGTTTCATCAGCACGACGGCATGGTGACGATGATGATGTTCTACCGACGCAAGGCTTCGCCTAAGCACCGCTACGATATTATCAAGGTGGACTATGGTGGAGGGGGCACCGACACGCTAAAAGATCAATGATCAATTGTTGTGTCTTTGGGGTGCCCCCTGCCCCAAAGATATAAAGGAGCAAGGGGAGAGGCGGCCGCCGGGTGAGGGCGCGCCAGAGGAGTCCTACTCCCACCGAGTAGGACTCCTCCTTCCTTGTTGGATTATGAGAAGGGGAAAGAGGAGAGAGAGAGAGGAAGGAAAGGGGCGCCGCCTCCTTGTCCAATTCGACTAGAGGGAGGGGCATGCGGCCTGCCCTAGCCTCCTCTTTCTCCACTAAGGCCCATGTAGGCCCATTAAACCCCGGGGTTCCGTTAACCTCCCTGTATTGCATATATCCGATAACCCCTAACCATTCCTGTCCGAATATATTCGTCAATATATCAATCTTCATGTCTCGACCATTTCGAGACTCCTCATCATGTCTGTGATCACATCCGGACTCGGAACTACCTTCGTACATCAAAACATATAAACTCATATTATAACCGCCATCGAAACTTTGTTGCAAGGACCCTACGGGTTCGAGAACTATGTAGACATGACCGAGACACGCCTCCGGTTAATAACCAATAGCGTAACCTGGATGCTCATATTGGCTCCCACATATTCTATGAAGATCTTTATCGGTCAAACCGCATAACAACATACATTGTTCCTTTGTCATCGGTATGTTACTTGCCCGAGATTCTATCGTCGATCTCAATACCTAGTTCAATCTCATTACCGCAAGTCTCTTTACTCGCTCCGTAATACATCATCCCGCGACTAACTCATTAGTTGCAATGCTTGCAAGGCTTAAGTGATGTGTATTACCGAGGGGCCCAGAGATACCTCTCCGACAATCGGAGTGACAAATCCTAATCTCAAATACGCCAACCCAACAAGTACCTTTGGAGACACCTCAGAGAGCACCTTTATAATCACCCAGCTTCGCCAGACGCTTTGGTAGCATACAAAGTGTTCCTCCGTAAACGGAGTTGTATAATCTCATAGTCATAGGAACATGTATAAGTCATGAAGAAAGCAATAGCGAATACTAAACAATCGTGTGCTAAGCTAACGGAATGGGTCAAGTCAATCACATCATTCTCCTAATGATGTGATCCTGTTAATCAAATGACAACTCATGTCTATGGCTAGGAAACATAACCATCTTTGATCAACAGTTAGTCAAGTAGAGGCATACTAGTGACACTCTGTTTGTCTATGTATTCACACAAGTATTATGTTTCCGGTTAATACAATTCTAGCATGAATAATAAACATTTATCATGATATAAGGAAATAAATAATAACTTTATTATTGCATCTAGGGCATATTTTCTTCAGTCTCTCACTTGCACTAGAGTCAGTAATCTAGATTACACAATAATGATTCTAACACCCATGGAGCCTTGGTGCTGATCATGTTTTGCTCGTGGAAGAGGCTTAGTCACCGGTCTGCAACATTCAGATCCGTATGTATCTTGCAAATTTCTGTGTCTCCCACCTGGACTAGATCCCGGATGGAATTGAAGCGTCTCTTGATGTGCTTGGAGGGATGGCAATGGGTCGGGTTTGGGGCGGGTGGAGCTGGTCCAAATCCAGCCCATGACCCATCTTCCTACCCTCTGCCCATCCACCAAATTATCCATGGGCACAAATTGTGCCCATGCCCAAACCCGCTGGATACCCACATACCCATGGAGCTCCATGGGATAGAAAAGTCAGCATGAAGCCTTCCCAAAGATCAAATTAACTCATCATCATTCACTCACAAATGACAACATAAACTACATGCATAAGTAGGCAACAAGTAATATGACGAGTCCTTAAGTGTGACATACCAGAGGTTGATTCTGCAACATATAGCTTATGGCACCAGTTGCATATTGCCCGCCATTTCCCATTGATTCGCTTCTTTCATCACACATGCATACCGCCCACATGTCATACGGGTATCCATTGGATATCCATGGAGCACAAACTATAACCGTGCCCAACCCGACTGTTCGTGGGTGTCCACATCCACGGAACCATGGGCAGAAATGCGCTCCATACCCTGGCCCAACCGGGTCAGGTATCCATGGGTATCCAGATCCATGGATAAAATTGCCATCCCAGCTTGGTTCTCTTGTGAAATCTGGATTCCTTCACCAAGGAAATTGCACCAGTATTGTCACAAAAGATTTTCATTGGACCCGATGCACTAGGTATGACACCTAGATCGGAATGAACTCCTTCATCCAGACTCCTTCATTTGCTGCTTCCGAAGCAGCTATGTACTCCGCTTCACATGTAGATCCCGCCACAACGCTTTGTTTAGAACTGCACCAACTGACAACTCCATCGTTCAATGTAATTACGTATCCGGTTTGCGATTTAGAATCGTCCGGATCAGTGTCAAAGCTTGCATCAACGTAACCATTTACAACTAGCTCTTTGTCACATCCATAAACGAGAAACATATCCTTAGTCCTTTTCGTATTTCAGATGTTCTTGATCGCTGTCCAAAGGATCCACTCGGATTACTTTGGTACCTCCTCGCTAAACTTATAGCAAGGCACACATCAGATCTGGTACATAGCATTGCATACATGATAGAGCCTATGGCTGAAGCATAGGGAACATCTTTCATCTTTTCTCTATCTTCTGCAGTGGTCGGGCATTGAGTCTTACTCAACTTCACACCTTGTAACACGTGCAAGAACCCTTTCTTTGCTTGATCCATTTTGAACTTCTTCAAAACTTTGTCAAGGTATGTGCTTTGTGAAAGTCCAATTAAGCGCCTTGATCTATCTCTATAGATCTTGATGCCCAATATATAAGCAGCTTCACCGAGGTCTTTCATTGAAAAACTCTTATTCAAGTATCCCTTTATTCTATCCAGAAATTCTATATCATTTCCAATCAAGAATATGTCATCCACATATAATATCGTAAATGCTACAGAGCTCCCACTCACTTTCTTGTAAATACATGCTTCTCCAAAAGTCTCAGATAAAACCAAATGCTTTGATCACACTATCAAAACATTTATTCCAACTCCGAGAGGCTTGCACCAGTCCATAAATGGATCGCTGGAGCTTGCACACTTTGTTAGCTCCTTTGGATCGACAAAACCTTCCGTTGCATCATATACAACTCTTCTTCCGTAAATCCATTCAGAATGCAGTTTTGACATCCATTTGCCAAATTTCATAATCATAAAATGCGGCAATTGCTAACATGATTCGGACAGACTTAAGCATCACTATGGGTGAGAAAGTCTCATCGTAGTCAATCCCTTGAACTTGTCGAAAACCTTTTGCAACAAGTCGAGCTTTATAGACGAGAATATTACCGCGGCGTCGGTCTTCTTCTTGAAGATCCATTTATTCTCAATGGCTTGCCGATCATCGGGCAAGTCAACCAAAGTCCACACTTTGTTCTCATACATGGATCCCATCTCAGATTTCATGGCCTCAAGCCATTCTCATGGAATCTAGGCTCACCATCGCTTCTTCATAGTTCGAGGGTTCGCCATGGTCCAAGAACATAACCTCCGTAACAGGATTACCGTACCACTCAGTGCGGATCTCACTGTTGACTCCACGAGGTTCAAGAATAACTTGATCTGAAGTTTCATGATCATCATCATTAACTTCCTCACTAATTGGTGTAGGTGTCACAGAACCGGTTTCGTGATGAACTACTTTCCAATAAGGGAGCAGGTACGCTTACCTCATCAAGTTCTACTTTCCTCCCACTCACTTCTTTCGAGAGAAACTCCTTCTCTAGAAAGATTCCAAATTTAGCAACAAAAGTCTTGCCTTCGGATATGTGATAGAAGGTGTACCCAAAAGTCTCTTTTGGGTATCCTATGAAGACGCATTCGATTTGGGTTCGAGCTTATCGTTTGAAGCTTTTCACATAAGCATCGCAGCCCCAAACTTTAAGAAATGACAACTTTGGTTTCTTGCCAAACCACAGTTCATAAGGCGTCGTCTCAACGGATTTCGATGGTGTCCTATTTAACGTGAATGCAGCCGTCTCTAAAGCATAACCCCAAAACAATAGCGGTAAATCAGTAAGAGACATCATAGATCGCACCATATCTAGTAAAGTACGATTACGATGTTCGGACACACCATTACATTGTGGTGTTCCGGGTGGCGTGAGTTGCGAAACTATTCCGCATTGTTTCAAATGAAGACCAAACTCGTAACTCAAATATTCTCCTCCACGATCCGATCGTAGAAACTTTATTTTCTTGTTACGATGATTTTCAACTTCACTCTGAAATTATTTGAACTTTTCAAATGTTTCAGACTTATGTTTCATTAAGTAGATATACCCATATTTGCTCAAATCATTTGTGAAGGTGAGAAAATAACGATATCCGCCGCGAGCCTCAACATTCATCGGACCACATACATCTGTATGTATGATTTCCAACAAATCTGTTGCTCGCTCCATAGTTCCGGAGAACGGCGTTTTAGTCATCTTGCCCATGAGGCACGGTTCGCAAGTACCAAGTGATTCATAATCAAGTGGTTCCAAAAGTCCATCAGTATGGAGTTTCTTCATGCGCTTTACACCGATATGACCTAAACGGCAGTGCCACAAATAAGTTGCACTATCATTATCAACTCTGCATCTTTTGGCTTCAATATTATGAATATGTGTATTACTAATATCGAGATTCAACAGAAATAGACCACTCTTCAAGGGTGCATGGCCATAAAAGATATTACTCATATAAATAGAACAACCATTATTCTTTGATTTAAATGAATAACCGTATCGCATCAAACAAGATCCACATATAATGTTCATGCTCAACGCTGGCAGCAAATAACAATTATTTAGGTCTAAAACTAATCCCGAAGGTAGATGTAGAGGTAGTGTGCCGATCGCGATCACATCGACTTTGGAACCATTTCCCACGCGCATCATCACCTCGTCCTTAGCCAATCTTCGCTTAATCCGTAGTCCCTGTTTCGAGTTGCAAATATTAGCAACAAAACCAAGATCAAATACCCAGTGCTATCATGAGCATTAGTAAGGTACACATCAATAACATGTATATCACATATACCTTTGTTTACCTTGCCATCCTTCTTATCCGCCAAATACTTGGGGCAGTTCCGCTTCAAAGGACTACTGCTTGCAAGAGAAGCACTCGGCCTCGTGCTTAGGTCCAGACTTGGGTTTCTTCTCCCGAGCAAGAACTTGTTTGCTATTCTTCTTGAAGTTCCCTTCTTCTTCCCTTTGCCCTTTTCTTGAAACTGGTGGTCTTGTTGACCATCAACACTTGATGCTCCTTCTTGATTTCTACCTCCGCAGCCTTTAGCATCATGTAAGAGCTCGGGAATCGTCTTATCCATCCCTTGCATGTTATAGTTCATCACGAAGCTCTTGTAGCTTGGTGGCGTGATTGAAGAATTCATCAATGACGCTATCATCCGGAAGATTAACTCCCAGCTTGAATCAAGTGATTGTTATACCCGCACATTTTGAGTATATGCTCACCGATGTAACTATTCTCCTCCATCTTGCAACTGTAGAACGATTGAGACTTCATATCTCTCAATCCGGGCATTTGCTTGAAATATTAACTTCAACTCCTGGAACATCTCATATGCTCCATGACGCTCAAAACGTCGTTGAAGTCCCGGTTCTAAGCCGTAAAGCATGGCACACCGAACTATTGAGTAGTCATCGCTTTTGCTCGCCAGACGCTCATAACATCCGTGTTGCTCCTGCAGAAGAGGTCCGGCACCTAGCGGTGCTTCCAGGAGTAATTCTTCTGTGCAGCAATGAGGATAATCCTCAAGTTATGGACCCAATCCGTGTAATTGCTACCATCATCTTTCAACTTTGCTTTCTCAAGGAACGCATTAAAATTCAATGGAACAACAACACGGGCCATCTATCTGCAATCAACATAGACAAGCAAAATACTATCAGGTACTAAGTTCATGATAAATTTAAGTTCAATTAATCATATTACTTAAGAACTCCCACTTAGATAGACATCCCTCTAATCCTCTAAGTGATCACGTGATCCAAATCAACTAAACCATGTCTGATCATCACGTGAGATGGAGTAGTTTCAATGGTGAACACCACTATGTTGATCATATCTACTATATGATTCACGCTCGACCTTTTGGTCTCCGTGTTCCAAGGCCATATCTTTATATGCTAGGCTCGCAAGTTTAACTCGAGTATTCGCGTGTGCAACTGTTTTGCACCCGTTGTATTTGAACGTAGAGCCTATCACACCCGATCATCACGTGGTGTCTCAAAGACGAAGAACTTCGCAACGGTGCATACTCGTGGAGAACACTTATACCTTGATAATTTAGCGAGAGATCATCTTATAATGCTACCGTCAATCAAAGCAAGATAAGATGCATAAAATATAAGCATCACATGCAATCAATATAAGTGATATGATATGGCCATCATCATCTTGTGCTTGTGATTCCATCTTCAAGCACCGCCATGATCACCATCGCCACCGGGCGCGACACCTTGATCTCCATCGAGCATCATTGTCGCCTCGCCAATCTTATGCTTCTACGACTATCGCTACCGCTTAGTGATAAAGTAAAGCATTACAGGGCGATCGCATTGCATACAATAAAGCGACAACCATATGGCTCATGCCAGTTGCCGATAACTCGGTTACAAGACATGATCATCTCATACAATAAAATTTAGCATCATGCCTTGACCATATCACATCACAACATGCCCTGCAAAAACAAGTTAGACGTCCTCTACTTTGTTGTTGCAAGTTTTACGTGGCTGCTACGGGCTGAGCAAGAACCGTTCTTACCTACGCATCAAAACCACAACGATAGTTCGCAAGTTAGTGCTGTTTTAACCTTCTCAAGGACCGGCGAGCCACACTCGTTCAACTAAAGTTGAGAAACCGACACCGCCAGCCACATGTGCAAAGCACGCCGGTAGAACCAGTCTCGCGTAAGCGCACGCGTAATGTCGGTCCGGCCGCTTCATCCAACAATACCGCCAACCAAAGTATGACATGTTGGTAAGCAAGATGACTTGTATCGCCCACAACTCACTTGTGTTCTACTCGTGCATATGACATCTACGCATAAAACCAGGCTCGAATGCCACCGCTGGGGAACGAGTAATTTCAAAAAGTTCCTACGCACACGCAAGATCATGGTGATGCATAGCAACGAGAGGGAGAGTATGTCCACGCATCTCCTAGAACAAAAGCGAAGCGCTAGCACAACGCGGTTGATGTAGTCGACGCCTTCACGATCCGACCGATCAAGTACCAACGCACGGCACCTCCGAAGTTCAAAGACACGCTCAGCCCAATGACGCCCCTCGAACTCCGATCCAGCCGAGTGTTGAGGGAGAGTTTCGCCAGACGACGGCGTGGTGACGATGATGATGTTCTACCGACGCAGGGCTTCGCCTAAGCACCGCTACGATATTATCGAGGTGGACTATGGTGGAGGGGGGCACCGCACACGGCTAAAAGATCAATGATCAATTGTCGTGTCTTTGGGGTGCCTGTCGGTGTCAAACCGCGGATCTCGGGTAGGGGTCCCGAATCAGCGCCTAGGCGGATGGTAACAGGAGACGAGGGACACGATGTTTTTACCTGTGTTCGGGCCTCTCGATGGAGGTAAAACCCTACTCCCGCTTGATTAATATTGATGATATGGGTAGTACAAGAGTAGATCTACCACGAGATCGTAGAGGCTAAACCCTAGAAGCTAGCCTATGGTATGATTGTTGTTCGCCCCACGGACTAAAACCCTCCGGTTTATATAGGCACCAAGAGGGTTAGGGTTACACGTAGTCGGTTACAATGGTAGGAAATCTACATATCCAGACGCCAAGCTTGCCTTCCACGCCAAGGAAAGTCCCATCCGACACGGGACGAAGTATTCAATCTTGTATCTTCATAGTCCAGAGTCCGCCAAAGGCTATAGTCCGCTATCCGGACACCCCTAATCCAGACTCCTCAAGAGCCCCCGAACCAGGCTTCAATGACAACGAGTCCGTGCACATATTGTCTTCGCATTGCAAGGCGGGTTCCTCCTCCGAATACTTCATAGAAGATTTTGAACACAAGGATAGTGTCCGGCTCTGCAAGATAAGTTCCACATACCACCGTAGAGAGAATAATATTTACACAAGTTCAATCTGCTGACGTATTCCGCAGCGTGACATCACACCACGGCCAAGCCTTTATTTGAATCGTTCTTACTGTCCCACCTCAACGCGTTTAGCGAGGCTGTTTCCTTGGCACGTCTTGTCAAAGCAGAGATCGTGTCCCCTTATTCCGGGATTCTCATCAACACGGGCGTGGGTAACCCAACCGCGCCATTGATTACGGTGCTTGGGAGATAAGCGAGTTTTATCAGGCCGATGGGGACGCATAGCTTTGTCCGTCCATATAAGGGGATAAGGATCCACTTTTTCACACACGCCTTCTTCCTCCTTTGCTTATCCATTTCACAAGACTCGAGCTCCAAATACCAAGTCTGCACATCCCACCTCAACCTTCTCCAACTATGTCCGGAGCGGGAGGCAAGTGGATGGCCTCCTCCGTCATGGAGGGGCACATCAAAAAGCTGCGGAAGGCCGGATACTTGTCCGACGACATCGCACATCGGCTCCCCGACAAGGGGCAGCTCATCCCCACCCCCAGGCCCCATGAGAGGGTGGTGTTCCTCCCCCACTTCCTCCGCGGACTAGGGTTTCCACTTCACCCATTTGTCCGGGGCTCATGTTCTACTACGGCCTAGATTTCCATGATCCGCCCCAATTTCATCCTCAACATCTCGGCGTTCATCGTCAGGTATGCGAGGCCTTCCTTCAGCATCCAGCCCCACTTCGCTTATGGTCAAGACCTTCAATGTCAAGCCGAAGGTAGTGGGCGGCCGCCAAGCGGAGTGCGGAGGTGCCATAGTGGGCAAGATGGCCAACGTCCTATGGCTCGAGGGCTCCTTCGTGGAGACCATAAAGGGGTGGCAATCGAGGTGGTTCTACATCACCGAGCCGCGCGACTCCAAATGGGCGGCGACCCCCGAATTCCGATCTGGCTTCCCTACACGGCTCACCTCATGGAAAGAGACGGGCCTAACATGGGGTAATTCGAAGAGCCGACCGACTCCAAACCTGTGTCCAAACCCGTGGACAAGAAGCTCAAGCTTGTCAACGTAGTCCGTGTTATGCTCATCCGCCGGATCCTCCCATGCCAGCAATGGGCCTTCAACTTGTGGGAGTTTGATCCGCACAACACCGAACCTTGAGCCGCTCTTCGACACTACGTGCATTTAAGATGCCCGAAGGTGCTGCTCAAGGGCGCCAAGCTCCCGAATCCGCCATCAAGATCGCGGGTTCAGCTCATGCATCAAGCCAGCGAGGTAAGCTATTATACCCTTTACGGACTCTTTTTCATAGTTTGACTCTATGCGGATCTAAAACTCCCTCACTTTTGACAGATCGGCAGAAGATGTCCGGACAGGTTGATCGTCCGCCCCTTGTTGAAGACCCAGCAGACGCCTTTGATTGGGAGGGCTGCTGGTTCCGCACCTTACGTGGTGCCGGAGAAGAAGGCCAAGAAGAAGGCCACGGGCCTCAAGGAGTTCCTGCGCCAGGTGTTGTCGGACTCATCGTCCGATGACTCCGAGGCGGACTCCTCCCGCGAAGACGAGGAGGAGGAAAAAGAGGCCTCTCCCCCAGCGGGGGGAGAGAAGGAAAGGAAGGCCTCCCCAACTGGGGAGGCCGGAGGGTCCAAGAAGGGAAGTACCCTCCCTCCGGACTACACCGCCAATACCGACGATGGCGGAGAGGAGTGGCCACCAAGGACCATGCCCCTGGCGAAATCGTAAGTGTCCGGACACCAGAATAACTCATGGCGTTCCATTTGTTGCACAACATCTTCTAACGCCAATATAACCATGCAGCCCGCCCAAGGATGGGCTCGACGATTCGCCGAGCGGCTCCACTGATTCGCTTGGATGTGAATAGCACCTCACTTCGACCGCCTCGCCTCCTCCCGCCGCGGATGACGCCGGGTGGAGTCCCAAAGGGCCCAACCAGAGGAGGTGGCTCTCGAGGCGCCAAGAAGGCGACCTCCCGGACTCGGCTCAAAGGGATAAAACCCCAAAGGGCTTTAAGTCGACCTGTGTTGGGACTCGCATCGAACCTTCAAGGTTCCGAGTCCGGCAGCGACCCCTTCATAAGAAGGGCAAGATCGCGACGCCGGTGACCTCCGGCCCAACCGGAGGCACCGGATGATTTGATGGAGGCGCTTAACGGCGCTTCCATTGACGAGGAGCACCGCACCGCATGAGTGTGGTGATCCGAAGTTCAGTCCGCCAAGAGCGGGCTGACTGAAGCTCGTGCCACCTTCTAACAAGCTTTGAGGTATGTATTTAAGATATATAAAAATATTACCGATAGATAGTAGCCCCGATGCTCGGTTTGGTGTTCGGAAAGAAGAAGCCGAACCGAGGATCTAAAAGATATACGCAGGAGTCTAACATAAGTATGTCAATATGGGAATGTAGGCTGCTCACCGACCTCCGCCACACCGATCATGGAGGTTGATGCATTGAAGCGAGCCTCGAGCGGTCGATAACGAGCTCGGACTTGCCAAAAAGCAGCTCGAGGACAAGGAAGGTAAGTAATACCTTATGGGAGTATTTAAAGATGTGGTTGCAAAAGATGACAGAATAACGTGAATACTGCAGGGCCACGAACGAGGTGGCGACCACAAGGAAGCGGTGTCCAAGGCCGAAAGCAATGCGGCGCGGAGCGCACCGAGCGAGAGAAGCAGGAGGCGCGGTGGCGGAGGTGCGGCAAGAGCTCCGTGCTCGTGGAAAAACATGAGAGTTTGGAGCGTGACTCAAAGACTCGAGAGTCCGGCTTGCCTCGCCCTTGAGAGCTCCAAAGCCGCTAAGGCCAAGCCCAAAAAGCCCTCCAGAAATTGAGGCGATGAAGAAGATAGCGGCGGTAAGGCATTATATATGCAAAGCAAGCATGTGAAAGTGAATTATCTGTTACTTACCCGAATCCGAGCTCTCCATGAGCATTGGCAGATCTGCCTCAAGAAGGTGTCTCGATGTTTGCCGCATTCTACCGAGCCGAGGAGGGAAGCTCGATGGAGAAGGTGTTCGTCTCAAGATATCGAGGCCGGACACCCGCGTGCTTGCTTACCAGTTGAAGCAGCTGGTCGAGCTCCATAAGGTGGCCGAACAGGCCATGAAAGGCCTCATAGTTTGGCTGTGGCCTAAGGAAGCCATGCCCGGGAGCTACTTCGGCCGGTGAGGCGGCCGGTGGATGCCTGTCCATGGGTTGAAGTCGCCAAGTGCTCCATCCGCATCGAAGGTGCTCAGGGATCCTTGCCTCGTGCTAAGGTGCACTGGGCAAGATGGACGCCGAGAAGCTTGTGACGGACGGACCACCACCGCGCAAGGAGCATCGCAAGCCTAAAATGTATTATGAGGGCGCCCCAAGGGTGCCCGCTTTATAGCGGATGAATGCTCCAAAGATGTAATTTTTAGTAGACTCGCATTTGTTATCCTCAGACGCTGAAAACTTGTTCATATGCGCTTAAGCAACACTTATGAATTTAAAATATTACCTTCAGGCGGCCGTATTAAATTTGAGAGATGGCGAGTCGTCGGCTTTAGCCCCCATGCCACGAGTGCTGGGGTGTTCGGGATAAACTTGAGCACTCTTGTTCACATTCTTGGGTCCTTCGAGGGAGGCGCTCAACGCAACGAACAAGGCAACCAGACTATAATGCTTGAACACTCTCACTTAGCCATAGAATTCTATAATTTTAAATTTCGGCGGCCTGTGGTATTCGAAGACCGAGTTCGGGCGCTATCCACGCCTAGGCCGGACAATGCCGACTCGCGCTAAGCTTACATAAGTCTTTAGGGACTCGAAAACCTCTCGAACAAATGACCAGCTCTCGCCTCTATCATGACAATCAGTTTTAGCTTTCTCCATCGAGGTGCTTAACCCAGCTCAACCGGGGCACAATCGCAGTGGTTCTCCCAGCGCTACCTTAGCCGATATAACGGAACATAAGGTACCAAAACATGGAAGCCGCAAACCCAACTATTGACCCAAGACATGATTCGAGCCGATGCATATAATGCTATAAGTTCGGGTGCCGCACTTGTGAAAGTGTTCGGACTTATCACACCATATTGTGGGGTACTTAAGCCCTCGGTGTATTGCCTGCACCAAAGTGTACGGTTGCACAATGTCATAAATGAACATATATATAGAAGAAAGGGAATTCAATAATAGGCAGAAGCTATGTATTGTTTATTCAAAAGGGCTGCAGTAAGTGCAGAAAGATACAAATAGTGCGATAAGCAAGGGACGAGACTTTTTAACATGTCCTTCTCCGGGGTAAGCCGGATGGTGTGTAAAACAGTATACCGCTCGTAATAGAGACCACCGACACTCGACGAGTCATTTCGCTTCCCGGCTGTTGCATCGTGTGTTCGCGATTCTATCACGGACAGGCTTCACGAGGATGGAGTCCCGAAGTAAAAAAGAAGAAGAAAAGAAAAGAATGACACAATCGGAGCCCTCGTGCGGTTGAGCCGCATTCAGGCATGCCGTGGTCGTGCCCCTTCCCTATGCCCATGGTATTTCCAGAGCGTAATTATGTACACGAGTAATCGGTTTCGCACTTTCGCGAGGGTGGGGCTTCGCCGCATTGTTATGCGTGCTCGGGCGTGCAAAGCGGTCTTGTTGTAGGTTACTCGGGCGCGCTTTGACGGTGTCCGGACGCTTAATAGCCGGACTCGAGAGTTGTCTTAAGAGGCTGCTTTGTATTTCCGCCATGAGGGTCGCCGCATGCTCCTCCGTCCGAGAGAGCGCTTGGTGTTTCCATTGACCGTAATGACTCGAGGACCTGCATCTTGAGCTTGAGATATGCGAGTGCGGCACCGCATTGAACTTTGCAATGCGGTTCGTCCGAAAGCAAGGCGTGATAGCCGCGAACGGGACTATGTCAAGATTAACTCTCGCTTCGAAGTTATCCGGGATCCAAGACCACTTCGAGTGTAATCGAGCATGTGCAGCTTGGCCTCTACACTCGGTATGACGCCTTTAAAGGTCGCCTTCGTGGGTTTAATCCTTGATGGGTCTATGCCCATTTTGCGACCGTGTCCCGATAAAGCAGGTTCAGGCCGCCGCCGCCCATTAGGACTCTAGTGAGGTGAAATCCAAATGATTGGGTCTAGGACCATCGCGCGAATCCGCCATGGCGGATGCTAGTGGGTGGTCCTTCGATCAAAAGTGATCGGGCAGAAGACCACTCGTTGAAATTTGGGGTGACTGGCTCCATCACATATACGCCCCTTAGTGCATGCTTCCGCCCCTTTTGGGTATGTGGGTTATGATATCATGTTCACCGTCCGCACTTATGGGGAAAGCCCTTCGTCCTCTATTGTTCGCGGCGGGCTCCTCCTCGCCATCGCTATGCAGCCCTTGTCATTGTTTTCGCATTTAACTTGCTGCTCGCTTGAACACCCAACAATCCTCTGTTGGTGTGATTGGCTGGTTTTTCGGGTGTCGATATCCGCACGAGCGATCGAGTATTCGGTCCAAATTGACGGGCCCGAGTATTTCTTTTAAATGGCTTTTTCCACGACCGGTTTAGAGCTCAAATCCGCATTGACTGCCATATCCTCAAAGATTATCGCCGCACGCGCCCTTGTGCTTGTTGCGACGCCGACCGCCATTGCTGTCCTTGGTATCCGAATTGCTGTGGCTCTTGGTCATATTGTTACTACGAGCTAGCCACCTGTCCTCTCCCGCAAAAGCGGGTCATGAGTGTTGTGAGGGCTGCCATGGATTTCGCTTTTCCTGTCCTAGGTGCTGCAAGGCACTCATCGCGATGTTGTGTTTGAAGGCTGCAAGGGCCTCTGCATCCCGGACAATCGATTTATTTGATTTTTCTTGGTTAGGAACCGTGTCCGTAATTGTCCGCCGATTCATCCGGCTGCTGAATTATGTGGCTTAGGTCATCGGCGCCCGGTGGTCGCATATGTGCCCTGGAAATTGTCGAGGAATGTGGCTTCCGTGTCTTCCCAACAACCAATTGACTCGCCGCAAGCTGTTAAGCCAATGCCGAGCTGGTCCTTTAAGCTTGAGTGGAGGTATTTGATGGCATGTAGATCATCGCCATGGGCCATGTGGATGTGAAGGAGATAGTCCTCGATCCAAACCGCAGGATCTGCTGTGCCATCGTATGATTCAATGTTTACGGGTTTGAAACCCTCGAGGATTTGATGATCCATCACTTCATCCGTGAAGCATAGTGGGTGTCGGGCGCCTCAGATTGGGCTATATCATGACGCAGCTTTAATGAGCTTTGTTCATCGTGTTCGCCCGACCGAGTTGTTATATCCGGCGTGACGGTTATCGCCACGTGTCGTGGGCGCCACGCGATCCATAGATCGATCTTGTTTGCCTTGCCTTGTCCTCCAATATATCTCGCAGGTCCGGCGATTTCCCGGCCTTGGTATTTTTCGAGCGGCGCCGGTGCGGCTTGAGTTGAGGGCCGAGAGGCCTTTCTCATCGCGCCACGAGGTGGCCGGTCACCGTGGTCATGCGCCGGTGATGTAGGTTTGGGTGCTTCCTCCTCTAATCGGGTAGCAGCCTGCGTTTTGGTAGTTTTTGAGGGGCGCCGAGTTCATACTCTTGCCGCAAGGACTTCATCCATCCGCTACCTAGCAAGTCTTGGTCAGCTCTAAGTTGTTGTTTGCTTTTCTTGAGGCTGCTTGCCGTGGCTATGAGCCTGCGTTTGAAACGCTCTTGTTCGACAGATCCTCGGCACGAATTAATTGCCGTCGCGAGGCTTGCCTCATCTTCTGAGGGAGGCATGTAATTATCGCCCTCTACCTCTCTTTCTGCCGCTCTCTCATGAGGGCTGGCATCTCCATCCTCCCGCGCTGAATCCTGCTGGAGGGGTTGCCTTCGCACTTTCTGGGTGTTATTGTCTCCGTGCGGAATCACCATTTTTGCCGTGGCGGGATTTAGAGCGGCGCCACCGACGCCGGGCGCTTAGGCTGTTTCTTGGAGGGTCATCCTCCGCTGCTCCATCGCCATTCCCATCTTTTGGGATGTCCACCATGTATATGTCGATGACGAGGTGGCCTTCCAAAGCCTCGTGGGTGCCGGTTCTTGGTTGTCTCCTCATCGCCGTCCATACCGTCGATGTCTTCGAGTCAAGTCGAGCATGTCGGTTAAATCATCGATAGTGGCTACTAAGTGGGTGGTGGGTGGGCTTTGAATTTCTTCATCGTCTGATCCCAACCTTCCCGACCATAATCCGCCAGGCTCTCCGATAAAGAGAGAGACTTTAGTGAATTCAGGATGTCGCCAAAGGGCGAAAATTGAAAGATGTCCGTGGCGGTGAATTTATGATCGGCGCCCAATCGGATTCGATTATGGGGCGCGAAGGCTCGGAGTCCGAGAGGAGTCCGCACCTTGAGTTACAAGCTTCGCAGGGATCGGTAGGTGTACGGCTCAATCGCCAGAGATTGCAGCCCCGAGGCGGTGTCCAGCCACCCGCCCTCGATCGGCGCAGATGGCTCCGAGCTAAAGGTCGGGCGACATCGTGCGCCTCCAGACAATCGCTTACGGCAGAGGTAAATCATGCCCTCGTGATAAAGGCGGGCGCGCTTGGGCTGTGGCTCAACCCGTCAAGATCAAGTCTCTGCGACGTCACCGTAGTTCAAACTCCCAACCGACTGGTGGCGGGCGAGCTTAATCTGCTCCAGATGGCTGCTTAATTGGCCCGCATGCAAAAGCCGCCGAATCGTAAGATCTGTCCGGGAGAAAAGTCTCACTGGAGCGCATCATCGTTGATGATCGGAGGAGCCATCGGGCCTAAGGATGACGACACGAGGAACTCTCAATGAAAGCACCAATGTTGGTGTCAAACCGTGGATCTCGGTAGGGGTCCCGAATGCGCCTAGGCGGATGGTAACAGGAGACGAGGGACACGATGTTTTTACCTGTGTTCGGCCCTCTCAATGGAGGTAAAACCCTACTCCCGCTTGATTAATATTGATGATATGGGTAGTACAAGAGTAGATCTACCACGAGATCGAGAGGCTAAACCCTAGAAGCTAGCCTATGGTATGATTGTTGTTCGCCCCACGGACTAAAACCCTCCGGTTTATATAGGCACCAAGAGGGTTAGGGTTACACAGTAGTCGGTTACAATGGTAGGAAATCTACATATCCGACGCCAAGCTTGCCTTCCACGCCAAGGAAAGTCCCATCCGGACACGGGACGAAGTCTTCAATCTTGTATCTTCATAGTCCAGAGTCCGCCAAAGGCTATAGTCCGGCTATCCGGACACCCCCTAATCTAGGACTCCCTCAGTGCCCCCTGCCCCCGTATATCAAGGAGCAACGGGGGGAGAGGCGGCTGGCCAGGAGAGGGGCGCGCCAGGAGGAGTCCTACTCCCACCGGGAGTAGGATTCCCTCCCTTCGTTATTGGATTAGGAGAAGGGGGAAAGAGGAGAGAGAGAGAGAGGAAGGAAAGGGGGGGGGGGGGCGCCCCCCTCCTTGTCCAATTCGGACTAGAGGGGGAGGGGGCGCACGGCCTGCCCTAGCCGCCTCTCCTATTCTCCACTAAGGCCCATGTAGGCCCATTAAACCCCCGGGGGGTTCCGATAACCTCCCTGTACTCCGGTATATATCCGATAACCCCCGGAACCATTCCGGTGTTCGAATATAGTCGTCCAATATATCAATCTTCATGTATCAACCATTTCGAGACTCCTCGTCATGTGCGTGATCACATCCGGGACTCCGACATATAAACTCATAATATAAATGTCATTGAAACTTTAAGCGTGCGGACCCTACGGGTTCGAGAACTATGTAGACATGACCGAGACACGTCTCCGGTCAATAACCAATAGCGGAACCTGGATGCTCATATTGGCTCCCACATATTCCACGAAGGTCTTTATCGGTCAAACCACATAACAACATACGCTGTTCCCTTTGTCATCGGTATGTTACTTGCCCGAGATTCGATTGTCGGTATCTCAATACCTAGTTCAATCTCGTTACCGGCAAGTCTCTTTACTCGTTCTGTAATACATCATCCCGTGGCTAACTCATTAGTTGCAATCCTTAAGTGATGTGTATTACCGAGTGGGCCCAGAGATACCTCTCCGACAATCGGAGTGACAAATCCTAATCTCGAAATACGCCAACCCAACAAGTACCTTTGGAGACACCTGTAGAGCACCTTTATAATCACCCAGTTACATTGTGATGTTTGGTAGCATACAAAGTGTTCCTTCGATAAACGGGAGTCGCATAATCTCATAGTCATAGGAACATGTATAAGTCATGAAGAAAGCAATAGCAGAATACTAAACGATCGTGTGCTAAGCTAACGGAATGGGTCAAGTCAATCACATCATTCTCCTAATGATGTGATCCTGTTAATCAAATGACAACTCATGTCTATGGCTAGGAAACATAACCATCTTTGATCAACGAGCTAGTCAAGTAGAGGCATACTAGTGACACTCTGTTTGTCTATGTATTCACACAAGTATTATGTTTCCAGTTAATACAATTCTAGCATGAATAATAAACATTTATCATGATATAAGGAAATAAATAATAACTTTATTATTGCCTCTAGGGCATATTTCCTTCACCACCATCATCGTACGAAGCATATTGAGCTCGAACATTCACTTCGTTCGCGAGCAGGTGGCTCTCGGGAAGGTTCGTGTTTTGCACGTCCCTACCACTGAGCAGTTTGCCAATGTCATGACTAAGGACTATCGACCCAGTCTTGAGGAGTTTCGGTCCAGTCTGTGTTCTCCGCGATGCTTCATCTGGGAAGTGTTGAGTGTCGTTGTACACTACATATGTATAGGACTTGGGTCTGTATTTATACCGTTGTATCTCTCTCTCCCCTCGTATATTTGTACATCTTGGGAGACAAGTAGAGGCCAGTCCACCCTGTACCTATATATGTGCACCATGCACACGATCAATGATTATCGATTCGTGCAATCTCATCCTTCCTAACTAACAGTCCCCATTTTCACACCACACAAAACCTATGGAATGAAAATGCAGTACTAAGATTTTTCTAAACTACACAATTTCAAGTGATTGAGGCCCCAACAAAAATTTATTTCAAATAAAAAAAGATGTGAGATCTAGTTAAATAGAATAATCTATTTGCAAATTGTGTCGTTAATTTTTTCACATCTATAAGCATTCAGGTCGATATCTTTAATCATCTCCATCCCCATTTACATAGAATAAAAATAATCACATTTGTACACCACACCAGGCCTATTAATAGAAGATTGCATGATGACATTGCACGATTTCTAGAATGCGGTTTTAATATTAGTAGCGGCAATTTCAAGTCACTAAGATCACAGAGTTTCAAAGTTTAAGCAAACAACACGTGAATAAAGTATTGCATGCTTTTGTTGTTTTCCCCCTATGACTATAAACAATGGTGACAAATAGGAAGTAGATTGGCGATGGTCCCAAATGATGTATATGGCAGATATCAGTAATACCACCCTTCACATACTCCCATGGTCTAAATCTAAAAATTTCACATTTAGATGTTTCAAAAGATTTTGAAAATATTTGGCGGATGTTCACAAGACATATGTTTATAACTCCTAAAAATCTCATATCAAAATTTGAAATACACATTGATCCAATATCTACTACTATGGCATGCGATCCAACACACTACCCTCTTGGGCGAGCCAGATCAACTCGTCTGGAAAATGGAGGGCGAGCGGGAAGTACACTGCCCAATGATGCTATCTTGCTACTTTCCAGGGATCCACTAGCTGCAGCACCTCGACACTGATCTGGAAGACCCGCCAAAAGCGAAGTTCTTCCATTGGCACGCCAACCTAGACAGATGCTAGATTGCCTAAAGGCTACACACCGTGGCCTACAACACCACCCCCGCTGCATCCTTTGCAATCAGGGACCAGAGACGGTGCAACACTTACTTGTCACATGCCCCTTCTAGAGGCAGGTATGGCACGATACCTTTTTCTGGTGAAGGATGACGTGCAGACGACCTGACCAGGATGCTTCCATCTTTGAATGGTGGCTTGCTGCCAAGGCACTAACCCCCAAGCCACTTCGCAAGGGACTGGCATCCGCAACACTCTTGACGAGAAGGATGTTCTGAAAACAATGAAACACATGTGTCTTTGAAGGGGATCAACCATCAGTGCATCAACTAACAGAGAGAATTAAAGCAGAGGTCGCCTTATGGGTTCGGGCCGGTGCTTCAAGCCTCTGATTGGTGATCCCTAGCACCTGGGATGTCCACTAAGATCATTGTAATATAAAGTGCAAACCACCTCCTAGGAGGCATGTACTCTGCCCCCCCCCCCCCACACACACTTTTCAATGAAAAGAAACGCAAAGTCTTTGCGTTTCCTCAAAAAAGGAAAAAAAGACAAATCCATATGTGAATAGTGTCATTTATGACACTATTTATGTTTTGTCATCTTCTGGCACTATTCATTCTAGATTTTTCTTTTTTGCTACTTAATGCGCGTTTCAATTATTTTAGGGGTTATAGATATGTCTTGTGAACATCCAAACATTTTCATAATTTCTTGAAACATACAAATGTGACTTTTGAAAAGTTGTAGCATGATAGCATGTGAAGGATGGTATTATCTGATATTTTCCCGTGACGTATAGAACCTACGCCTTTGCGTATTGTTGCTTTTCAAATAAAAATAAAAGATGGTTCATTTGCACCTTTCGTCTGGTGCTCCCAATATTCATAAATATAGTGCCTAATACATATTTCCATATTTATGTTCTTCTTGATATATTTTTAGCGATTGACTTCGTGACTTGGCAAGATATTATGCATGGCCTTGATTTACTTAAGAAGGGTGTCATTTGGATGGTCTAAGATGACTTTATTATAAATATTTGGAGAGATAACTGGCTCTCCATGAACTCTGGCCTTAATATTTTTGCTAAGAAGAATAGAAATATACTAAATGGATGGTGGTATATTCTTGAATGGGACGAGAATTTGGTCAGACATTGATAACTCACAAGTATAGGGGATCGCAACAGTTTTCGAGGGTAGAGTATTCAACCCAAATTTATTGATTCGACACAAGGGGGGCCAAAGAATATTCTCCAGTATTAGCAGCTGAGTTGTCAATTCAATCACACCTGGAAGACTTAATATCTGCAGAAAAGTAGTATGGAAGTAGCGGTAATGGTGGCAAAAGTAACAGTAGTTGTTTTACAATAATCGTAATAGTGGCAACGGAAAAGTAACGAAGCAAAGATCAATATGAAACGAGCTCGTAGGCAATGGATCAATGATGGATAATTATGTCGGATGGCATTAATCATGCAACATTTATAACATAGGGTGACACAGAACTAGCTCCAATTCATCAATATAATGTAGGCATGTATTTCGAATATAGTCATACATGCTTATGGAATAGAAATTGCATGACATCTTTTGTCCTACCCTCCCGTGGCAGCGGGGTCCTATTGGAAACTAAGGGATATTAAGGCCTCCTTTTAATAGAGAACTAGACCAAAATATTAGCACCCGATGAATACATGAACTCCTCAAACTACGGTCATCACCGGGAAGTGTCCCGACTATTGTCACTTCGGGGTTGTCGGATCCTAACATGTAGTAGGCGACTATAACTTGCAAGATAGGATCAAGAACACAAATATATTCATGAAAACGTAATAGGTTCATATATGAAATCATGGCACTCAGGCCTAGTGATAAGCATTAGGCATAGCAAAGTCATAGCAACATCAATCCTAGAACATAGTGGATACTAGGGATCAAACCCTAACAAAACTAACTCGATTACATGGTAAATCTCATCCAACCCATCACCGTCCAGCAAGCCTACGATGGGATTACTCACACATGGCGGCGAGCATCATGAAATTGGTGATGGAGGATGGTTGATGATGAAGATGGCGACGGATTCCCCTCTCCGGAGCCCCGAACGGACTCCAGATCTGCCCTCCCGAGGAAGAACAGGGCTTGGCGGCGACTCCATATCGTAAAATGCGATGAATCCTTCTCTCTGATTTTTTCTCCCCGAACATGAATATATGGAGTTGGAGTTGAGGTCGGTGGAGGTCCAGGGGCCCCACAAGGACAGAGGGTGTGCCCCGGGGGGTGGACGCGCCCCCACCCTTGAGGCCAGGGTGTGGGGCCCCTTCAGTTGATTCTTTCGCCAATATTTTTATTAATTCCAAAAATCATCTCCGTGAAGTTTCAGTTCATTCTGAGAACTTTTATTTCTGCACAAAATTAACACCATGGCAATTTTGGTGAAAACAACGTCAGTCCGGGTTAGTTCCATTCAAATCATGCAAGTTAGAGTCCAAAACAAGGGCAAAAGAGTTTGAAAAGGTAGATACGATGGAGACGTATCAGACATATCTACTGATACGATGCTGAAGAGATCTCGAAGTTGCGTATATAGTCCTCAGATCATGATGATTTTGTGGCTTGGCATTATGAGAAGAATTGTCAGTTTTCTATTAAAAACACGCACAAACTGGCGCTAAATCTTAAGGAGCATAAGGATGTGGTGGAGGACTCTAGTACTATTGTCAAAGGCGTGGCAGGACACTTTGCAATATTATTTGGAAGGCCAATGTACCTCAGAAGATTAGAATTTTTGCATGGCATGCCGCTTCTTATAGCTTGGCGGTTAGAGTTACGCATCATCACACTACTTCAGGTATGTGCTCGATTTGTGGCATGGAAGAGAAAAGTACATTTCATACTCTTGTGATTTGTCCAAAGGCTTGTGCACTACGGATGGCTACGAGGGATGTTTGGAATATTCTTTGGGAAAAGTTTTTTACATTTTTGGGTCAGATTGGTTGCTTATTCTGCTGGATCAGCTGAATTTACGTGATCAAATGTTATTTATCTTTTGGAGAGCTTGACATTTAATAAATGATTTAGTTTTTTGCAAGGGTTTGAAAATCATATCCGGCTCTATTTAATTTTCTGGATTGCTATTGATCATACTTCGTCCTGCCACTTCACCACTCAGTTGGATTCTAATAACAAGGGTACGGGGTTGGATTAAGGGCTAACACTAATTCTGAAAGGAAGCATGAGGTGTGGCAGTCTTTAGATACTGAGTGTATAAAGATCAATGATGCTAACTCTATGGAGTGCATGAATGTTGTAGGCGTGGGGGTCATTGCCATGAACTCCTTAGACGATGTCGTTCTTTCTTCTTGAGATTTTATTGGGCTTTGTTCAAGTGTGGATGAAGTGGAGCTTTGAGCGTGCCTTGCCGGCTTCTATATCGGCATTATTCTTCAGATGTACGTTATTTTGGAAACTGATTGTTGTTTTATGGCATCTTTACTTGCAAATATATGCTTGACAGGTCCAACCTCATTGACCTGAAAAGGGAAGGGAAGGCCTTGGTTGGATTTCTCGAAGATTTTAAGTTGTCTAAAAACGACCGTCGGGAAAATTTGGTGGCATATGAGATTATGAAATTTAGTTTCGGTAATAGATCAAACGGTGTAGTTCTTAATTATGTTCCGCCCTGCGCGCCGTATGATGTAATGAAATATTGTAATAACTTATTTAAGTTAAGTAATTTATGGGATCATGTTTTCAAAAAGAGAAAGGGTGAGATTGAGGTCATGAGATACAAGATTGGTGGATTAATCAATGCAAATGAGATGGCATCTCAAGCAATGCAGGCAAAGTTGGCGTTGGCGAATAAGAAACAACAAGAGAAGATGGTGATGTGGCAAGATATGAAAGAGAATGAGAAGCGCAAGGTTGACATGGAGGAGCGTAGGCATCTTCTCGAGGAGAAGCGATTGTGATGATGGACAAGGAGAGCTCACGATGATGAATCCAAATGGGATGGGTGAAAAACCTAGAGCCTTTTTGGAGATAAGGTGGGAGAAGATCTTGCAATCTAGGATGCAATCCAGTGCACACACTTGGGAGAAGGGAGTGGTACTAGCGGCATGCGATGATCTTTGTGTTTGAGAAATGTGCATGATATTGCTTGGGATGCGTTTGGTTCATATCTCTCTTTTAGGGAATTTTGCATACTTGTCCCACTTGGGCCTGTGATGTCTACAAACAATTTATTCTTGCAGACCCTTGTTGGGCGTTCAAGCGTAGAATTTTGTAGGACAGTACCAATTTTCCCTCAAGTGAATGACCTAAGGTTTATCAATCTGTGGGAGGCGTAGGATGAAGATAGTCTCTCTCAAACAACCCTGCAATCAAATACAAGAAATCCCTTGTGTCCTCAACACACCCAATACAATGGAAAATTGTATAGGTGCACTAGTTTGGCGAAGAGACGGTGATATAAGTGTAGTATGGATAGTAGATATAGGTTTTTGTAATTTGAAAGTATAAAAACAGCAAGGTAGCAAGTAACAAAACAGAGCACAAATAGTATTGCAATGCTTAGAAACAAGGCTTAGGGTTCATACTTTCACTAGTGCAATCTCTCAACAGTGTTAACATGATAGAATCATATAACAATCCCTCAACGTGCTACAAAGAGTCACTTGATGTCTACTACGCAACCTTCTTCTTGTAGACTCGTGTTGGGCCTCCAAGCGCGGAGTTTTGTAGGACAGTGGCGAATTTCTCTCAAGTGGATGACCTAAGGTTTATCGATCCGTGGGAGGCATAGGATGAAGATGGTCTCTCTCAAACAACCCTGCAACCAAATAAAAAAGAGTCTCTTGTGTCCTCAACACACCTAATACAATGGTAAATTGTATAGGTGCACTAGTTCGGCGAAGAGATGGTGATACAAGTGTAATATGGATAGTAGATATAGGTTTTTGTAATCTAAAAAATATAAAAACAACAAGGTAGCAAGTGGTAAAAGTGAGAGAAAACGGTATTGCAATGCTTGGAAACAAGGCCTAGGGTTCATACTTTCACTAGTGCAAGTTCTCTCAACAAAGATAACATAATTAAATCATATGGTAATCCCTCAACGTGCGACAAAAATCACTCCAAAGTTCCTATCGTGGAGAACATAAGATGAAATTGCTTGTAGGGTACGAAACAACTTCAAAGCTATTCTTTCCGATCAATCCATTGGACTATTCCTTTAAGTGTCACAAACAGCCCTAGAATTCGTAGTAAAATAACAACATATGACACACATCAATCAACCCTAATGTCACCTAGATACTCCAATGTCACCACAAGTATCCATGGGTCAATTATACCATATGCATCAAATAACTTCAGATTCATAATATTCAATCCAACACAAAGAACCTCAAAGAGTGCCCCAATATTCCTACCGGAGAAACAAGGCCAAAAATGTGCATCAACCCCTATGCATAGATTACCCCAATGTCACCTCGGGAATCCGCGAGTTGAGCGCCAAAACATACATCAAGTGAATCAATAGAACACCCCATTGTCACCACGGGTATCCCACGCAAGACATACATCAAGTGTTCTCAAATCCATAATAGTATTCAATTTGATAGTAGTGAAACCTCAAAGGTATAATTCATCACAAGAAGGTAGAGGGGGAGAAACACCATATGATCCAACTATAGTAACAAAGCTCGCGGTACATCAAGATCGTGCCATATTAAGAACACAACAGAGAGAGAGAGAGAGAGAGAGAGAGAGAGAGAGAGAGAGATCAAACACATAGCTACTGGTACATACCCTCAGCCCCGAGGGTGAACTACTCCCTCCTCATCATGGAGACCGCCAGGATGATGAAGATGGCCTCCAATGATGGTTTCCTCCTCCGGCAGGGCGCCAAAACGGGATCCCGATTGGTTTTTCGTGGCTACAGAGGCTTGCGGCGGCGGAACTTCCGATCTAGGTTTCTTTCTGGGGGTTTCGGGATTTATAAGAATTTTTGGCGTCGGTTTCACGTTAGGGGTCCACGAGGCAGCGGAAAGACAGTGGGCACGCCCTCCACCCTTGCCGTCACCTCGGGACTCTTTTGGCCCAACTCCAATGCTCAGTGGGCTTCTTCTAGTCCATAAAAAATCACCATAAATTTTCAGCTCGGTTGGACTCCGTTTGATATTCCTTTTTTCTGTAAAACTCAAAAACAAGGAAAAAACAGAAACTGGCACTGGGCTCTAGGTTAATAGGTTAGTCCTAAAAATAATATAAAATAGCATATAAATGCATATAAAACATCCAACATGGATAATATAATAGCATGGAACAATAAAAAATTATAGATACGTTGGAGACGTATCATCACTCCAACGTTCTTATCTAGCGCACAACATAAGATGAAATTGTTGTAGGGTACGAAACCACCTCAAAGTTATGGTTTTCGATCAATCTATTGAGCTATTCCTATAAGTGTCACAAACAACCCTAGAGTTCGTACTAAAATAACACCATATGATACACATCAACCAACACTAATGTTACTTAGATACTCCAATTTCACCACAATTATTCATGAGTTGATTATTCAATATGCATCAAACAACTTGAGATTCATAATATTCAATCCAACACAAAGAACTTCAAATAGTGCCCCAAGATTTCTATGAAAGAAAGTAGGACGAAAATGTGCATCAACCCCTATGCATAGCTTACCCCAATGTCACCTTGGGAATCCGTGAGTTGAGTGCCAAAACATACATCAAGTGAAATAATAGAACACCCCATTGCCACCACGGTATCCACATGCAAGACATACATCAAGTATTCTCAAATCCATAAAAGTACTCAATCCGATAATAGTGAAACCTCAAAGATAAAAAACTCAATTCATCACAACAAGATAGAGAGGGAGAAACACCATATGATCCAACCATATTAACAAAGCTCGTGGTACATCAAGGTCGTGCGAAATCAAGAACACGATGGCCAAGGCCAGAGAGAGAGAGAGAGAGAGAGAGAGAGAGAGAGAGAGAGAGAGAGAGAGAGAGAGAGAGAGAGAGATCAAACACATAGCTACTGGTACATACCCTCAGCCTCGAGGGTGAACTACTCCCTCCTCATCATGGTGGCTGCCGGGATGAAGAAGATGGCCTCCCGTGATAATTTCCTCTTCCGTCAGGGTGCGGGAACAGGGTCCCGATTGATTTTTTGTGGATACAGGCTTGCGGTGGTGAAAGGATCGAGATGGAGCTAGAGGGGGGGGGGTGAATAGGTACAATTACAAATTTTAATTATTACTTAGCAATTTTAGGCAATAGTGCGGAATATGAAAGTGAGCCTAACAATTGCAAGTATGATGCTAAGAGCTAAGAAAGGTAAACAAGTAACACAACTATGTGAGTAAGCAAGCACAATATGATATAAGCAAGGACTAAGAGACAAGTAACCACAAGTAGAGAGTTAGGGTTAGGAATAACTGCAACTCCGAGAGATGAGGATGTATGTTGATGTTCACTTCCTTGGAGGGAAGCTATGTCATCGTTAGAGAGGTGGATGTTACCACGAAGGCACACCAATGCCACGAAGGCTCACCTTATTCTCCCTTTGAGGCAACACCACGAAGGCATTTCTCAACCACTAGTGTAGACCTTGGGGTGGTCTCCAAACCCTCACAAACTTCCGGGGGTAATCACAATGATCGATTCCTCTCCGAGCGACTCCTACCGCCTAGGAGTCTCCAACCTCCAAGAGTAACAAGAACGACGGGAAAAGATCAAGAACTTGCTCAAATCACGAATTCCTTTGGTGAGAAGAAGGGGAAGGAGTGGATCTATCACTTGATTGGAGAACTTCTCTCAAATGTTCCCAAATCCCTTGGGGATCTAGGATTTGGTTTGGGGGATCAAGAGAGGGAGTGAAATGTGTTCTTGGAAAGCTCAAAGTGAATGGTCAACCTTATCCCGTGGAGGGAGGAGGCTATATATAGTGGTAGTGTAAAAACTGATCGTTGATCCACTTAACATACTGGAGTTGTCGGACATCCGGAAAATACCATGCGTCTAGTGGCACAGATTGGACCGGGCGTCTGACCAGGCCGCCGATCATCCGGTCGCTGGGAATCCACCAGGACACAAAGAAGCACGAGGCACACAGCCACCGGGCGTCCGGAAGGTGTTGGTCATCCGTTGACCGGTTGTCCGGTGAGGACTGGAAATCTGTTAATAAGTGTTCTGTTGAGGCTGTATCGGATTTCCGGAGAGAAACAGACGTCCGGTGACCGGTCGTCCGGAGAGGACCGGATTTCCAGTATTTTCTTTCTATGAGGATGCACCGGACATCCGGAGAGAGCCAGGTGCCCAGTCGGCTGTGAAGGGCTGGACGTCCGTAGAATTTCGGTCGTACGGTGAAAACAGAGCACACTAGATCATGATCACAAAGGACTTTGTGCACAAGTTAGTGGAAGAGCTAGGGATGAAACAAAGATGTTGTGAGAGGATACTCTGTGGGTTTTGAGCAAGTCTTTGACGAAATCTGACGATCCCCTCTTAATAGTGTGGGATCCCTATACTCAAGAGCAAACTGAAAAAGAGCCAAAGCTACTGTCTTGTATCTCCGCTCTTGAGTGATATATATTTGTCCGTAGTCATGATCCACACACGGCCCTTGAGACCTAATCCTGAGATATACTTGATAAACATGATTAGTCCCCTATATGCATGTTGCCATCAACATCAAAATAAGATTAAGGGCATGATTGCACTTTCAATCTCCCCCTTTTTGGTAGTTGATGACAACATACATGCACTTCTCAATATGTTTAAAATAAACTTTTGAATATCGAAAGTATTTGTTGTGGAGCTCCCCCTAAGCATGTTCTGTCATGGTGGGCACACGGCAGATGCCATGGGATGGCTAAAGATAGGAGGAGGCTCGAGGGCACTGGTGGGCTCCAGAGGCAAGGTCGGCATAGCGAGCGCGGGATGCAAGACATACCCAGGTCCGGGGCTCTCCGGAGAGATAACACCCCTAGTCCTACTGAGTGTAGTTGATATGTATGAGTACAGAGTTGCTCCTAGAGCTGTTTGGAGGAAGAAGGGTGGCTGGCCAAGGCTTAGGCAGCTCCCTCTCCTCGGGTGTTGCTTGCTAGGTGTGCGAGTGGGTGGATGGGTGAGTGCATTTCCCGTATGCATGAGGGCTCCTGGGGGGTTTTATAGGTCAACCCCCCAGGGATACAATGGTAATGTTACAAGGCTGTAGGCCGGGTTGTCGGTGTCCAGGAAGCCCGACGCTGGGACCCGCAGGGTGCCAGGTCTCGCCGGGTTCCCTGGGCGCGGGCCCCATGCGCCTAGGGGCACTGTGCGCCGTCTTGTCGATCGTCAGGGTGTGGCCGAGTCGAGTCGGCTACAGTGGCATTCCGTCAGGTCGCCGCTTGCAGGCGTCATGGGTGACGATGATTGTACTGTTGCCACGCCGGCGCCGGTCAGTGAGTAGGCGGGGGCACTGTTGCCACGCCCGGCTGACCAGAGGCACGGGCGGGGCACTGTGGCTTCGGTCATCAGTTGGTGGAGACTCGTCCCATCATACGACCGGGATGGGACGACCGCTGACCCTCGGTCGGGTTGGAGAACACGCCAAGGGTGGAGCTGGCTTGTTGGGGAAGTCTTGAGTTGGTTGTTGGGGACGAGTTGAGGAGTCCGGCCGGGTCGAGGGACTTGGCCGGGTTGAGCGACCCGGCCAAGTGCGAGCCGGATTAAGGGGCAATGCTGGCCCCGTTGTTTTTTGAAAAGGATCCGGGTTCCGTTGCCTGCCTGGGGTTCATCCCCCTGACAGTAGTCCCCGAAGCTGTGAAGGTCCGCCGTCTTCGGATGGAAGGGCCTTCGCAGTTTCCCCCTTTGCGGAGGCGGATTTGGTGATCGCCGGGTCCGGCAACACCCACTGTGTGCCGGCTTCCGGAAGCCGGATTGCGGCATCCCGGTCGTGGCAGGAAGCCGAGGAGTTCAACAAATCTTTGGGCAATCTTTCTGGCCTCGCGCGGCCGCCACGTGGTGCCTGGAAGCCGGAGGGGCCTGACAGGCCACACGCGTGACGGGATGGGGCGATGCCCTGGGGCCCGCCGCTGCACGCCCTTGGCCCATGCCCGTGAATTTATTGCAGCGTCCTGATGTCTACTACGCAACTTTCTTCTTGTAGACGTTGTTGGGCCTCCAAGTGCAGAGGTCTGTAGGACCGTAGCAAATTTCCCTCAAGTGGACGACCTAAGGTTTATCAATCCGTGGGAGCGTAGGATGAAGATGGTCTCTCTCAAACAACCCTGCAACCAAATAACAAAGAGTCTCTTGTGTCCCCAACACACCCAATACAATGGTAAATTGTATAGGTGCACTAGTTCGGCGAAGAGATGGTGATACAAGTGCAATATGGATGGTAGATAAAGGTTTTTGTAATCTGGAAATATAAAAACAGCAAGGTAGCAAGCGATAAAAGTGAGCGTAAACGGTATTGCAATGCTAGGAAACAAGGCCTAGAGTTCATACTTTCACTACTACAAGTTCGCTCAACAATAATAACATAGTTTGGATCATATAAATATCCCTCAACATGCAACAAAGAGTCACTCCAAAGTCACTAATAGCATAGAACAAACGAAGAGATTATTGTAGGGTACGAAACCACCTCAAAGTTATCCTTTCTGATCGATCTATTCAAGAGTCCGTAGTAAATTAACACGAAGCTATTCTTTCCATTTGATCTATCATAGAGTTCGTACTAGAATAACACCTTAAGACACAAATCAACCAAAACCCTAATGTCACCTAGATACTCCAATGTCACCTCAAGTATCCATGGGTATGATTATACGATATGCATCACACAATCTCAAATTCATCTATTCAACCAACACAAAGAACCTCAAAGAGTGCCCCAAAGTTTCTACCAGAGAGTCAAGACGAAAACATGTGCCAACCCCTATGCATAGATTCCCAAGGTCACGGAACCCGCAAGTTCATCACCAAAACATACATCAAGTGGATCAATAGAATACCCCATTGTCACCACGGGTATCCCAAGCAAGACATACATCAAGTGTTCTCAAATCCTTAAAGACTCAATCCGATAAAATAACTTCGAAGGGAAAACTCGATCCATTACAAGAGAGTAGAGGGGGAGAAACATCATAAGATCCAACTATAATAGCAAAGCTCGCGATACATCAAGATCGTGCCAAATCAAGAACACGAGAGAGAGAAATCAAACACATAGCTACTGGTACATACCCTCAGCCCCGAGGGTGAACTACTCCCTCCTCATCATGGAGAGCGCCGGGATGATGAAGATGGCCACTAGTGAGGATCCCTCCTCGCAGGTGCCGAACAGGTCCCGATTGGTTTTTGGTGGCTACAGAGGCTTGCGGTGACGAAACTCCCGATCTAGGTTATGTTCTGGGGGTTTCTGTATATATAAGAGGTTTTGGCATCGGGAACAAGTCAGGGGGGTCTCCGAGGCGACCATGAGGTAGGGGGCGCGCCCAGGGGGTAGGGCGCGCCCCCACCCTCGTGGGTGCTTCGGGACTCTTCTGGCCCATCTCCATACTCCGTGGGCTTCTTATGGTCCAAAAATAATCTCCGTCAAATTTCAGGTCAATTGGACTCCGTTTGGTTTTTCTTTTTTGCGAAACTCAAAAACAAGGAAAATACAGAAACTAGCACTGGGCTCTAGGTTAATACGTTAGTCCCAAAAATCATATAAAATAGCATATAAATGCATATAAAACATCCTAGATGGATAATATAATAGCATGGAATAATCAAAAAATATAGATACGTTGGAGACGTATCAAGCATCCCCAAGCTTAATTCCTGCTCGTCCTCGAGTAGGTAAATGATAAAAACAGAATTTGTGATGTGGAATGCTACCTAACATAATTTTCAATGTATTCTTCTTTATTGTGGCAAGAATATTCAGATCCATAAGATTCAAGACAAAAGTTTAATATTGACATAAAAACAATAATACTTCAAGCATACTAACTAAGCAATTACGTCTTCTCAAAATAACATAGCCAGAGAAAGGTCATCCTACAAAATCATATAGTTTGGCCATGCTTCATTTTCGTCACACAAAATGCTCCCGTCATGCACAACCCCGATGACAAGCCAAGCAATTGTTTCATACTTTAGTAATCTCAAACTTTTTTCAACTTTCACGCAATACATGAGCTTGAGCCATGGATATAGCACTTTGGGTGGAATAGAATATAATGATGGGGGTTGTGTGGAGAAAAAAAATGGAGAAAGTCTCACATTGACGTGACTAATCAACGGGCTATGGATATGCCCATCAATTGATGTCAATGCGAGGAGTAGGGATTGCCATGCAATGGATGCACTAGAGCTATAAATGTATGAAAGCTCAACAAAGGAAACTAAGTGGGTGTGCATCCAACTTCCTTGCTCACGAAGACCTAGGGCATTTGAGGAAGCCCATTGTTGGAATATACAAGCCAAGTTCTATAATGAAAAATTCCCACTAGTATATGAAAGTGACAAAATAAGAGACTCTTTATCATAAAGATCATGGTGCTACTTTGAAGCACAAGTGTGGAAAAAGGATAGTAGCATTGTGCCTTCTTTTCCTTTTTTTGGCCTTTCTTTTTTTTCTTTTTTTATTTGGCCTTTCCCTTTTTTTGGCCTTTTTTTCTTTTTTTCATGGGACAATGCTCTATTAATAATGATCATCACACTTCTATTTATTTACAACTCAAGGATTACAACTCGATACTAGAACAAAGTATGACTCTATATGAGTGCCTCTGGCGGTGTACCGGGATGGGAAATGAAATAAGAGTGACATGTATGAAAAATTATGCATGGTGGCCTTGCCACAAAGACGATGTCAACTACATGATCATGCAAGGCAATATGACAATGATGAAGCGTGTCATAATAAATGGAACGGTGGAAAGTTGCATGTCAATATATCTCGGAATGGCTATGGAAATGCCATAATAGGTAGGTATGGTGGCTGTTTTGAGGAAGATATAAGGAGGTTTATGTGTGATAGAGCGTATCATATCACGGGGTTTGGATGCACCCGCGAAGTTTGCACCAACTCTCAAGGTGAGAAAGGGCAATGCACGGTACCGAAGAGGCTAGCAATTATGGAAAGGTGAGAGTGCGTATAATCCATGGACTCAACATTAGTAATAAAGAACTCACATACTTACTGCAAAAATCTATAAGTCATCAAAAACAAAGCATTACGCGCATGCTCCAGGGGGGGGGGTAGATTGGTAGGAAAAGACCATCGCTCGTCCCCGACCGCCACTCATAAGGATGACAATCAAAGAACACCTCATGTTTCAAATTTGTCACACAACGGTTACTATACGTGCATGCTACGGGACCTGCAAACTTCAACACAAGTATTTCTCAAATTCACAATTACTCAATTAGAACAACTTTAATATCACCATCTTCATATCTCAAAACAATCATCAAGTATCAAACTTCTCATAGTATTCAATGCACTCTATATGGAAGTTTTTATTATACCCATCTTGGATGCCTATCATATTAGGACTAAATTCATAACCAAAGCAAATTACCATGTTGTTTAAGACTCTCAAAATAATATAAGTGAAGCATGAGAGTTCATTTATTTCTATAAAATAAAACCACCACCGTGCTCTAAAAAATATAAGTGAGGCACTAGAGGAAACGACAAACTACTCCGAAAAATATAAGTGAAGATCAATGAGTAGTTGAATAATTATGTAACTATGTGAAGACTCTCTAACATTTAATAATTTCAGATCTTGTGATATTATTCAAACAGCAAGCAAAACTAAATAAAATAAAATGACGCTCCAAGCAAAACACATATCATGTGGTGAATAAAAATATAGCTCCAAGTAAAGTTACCGATGAACGAAGACGAAAGAGGGGATGCCATCCGGGGCATCCCCAAGCTTAGGCTCTTGGTTGTCCTTAAATATTACCTTGGGGTGACTTGGACATCCCCAAGCTTAGGCTCTTGCCACTCCTTATTCCATAGTCCATCGAATCTTTACCCAAAACTTGAAAACTTCACAACACAAAACTCAACAGAAAACTTGTAAGCTCCGTTAGTATAAGAAAATAAAATTACCACTTAGGTACTGTTGTGAACTCATTCTTTATTTATATTGGTGTAATATCTACTATATTCCAACTTCTCTATGATTCACACCCTCCGATACTACTCATAGATTCATCAAAATAAGCAAACAACACAATGAAAACAGAATCTGTCAAAAACAGAACAGTCTGTAGCAATATGATTTGTTCGAATACTTCTGAAACTCCAAAATTTCTTAAAAACTAGGACAACCTGTATAATTTTTTATTGATATTCTGCAAAAAGAATTAGCATTTTGTAACGTTCTGGTGAATTTTAACAATTATTGTCGTGAGTACAAAGTTTCTGTCTTTTTCAGCAAGATCAACCAACTATCACCCAAGAAGATCCTATTGGTTCTACTTGGCACAAACACTAATTAAAACATAAAACCACATCTAACCAGAGGCTATATGAATTATTTATAACTAAACAGGTGCAAAAATCAAAGAACAAAAATAAAATTGGGTTGCCTCCCAACAAGCGCTTACGTTAACGCCCCTAGCTAGGCATGGTGATTTCAATGATGCTCACCTAAAAGATAAGAATTCAAACATAAAGAAAGCATAATGAAGAATATGACTAGAACATTTAAGTCTACCCACTTCCTATTCATAGGGATTTTGTAAGAAAACAATTTATGGGGACAATAATCAACTAGCATAGGAAGGCAAAATAAGCATAACTTTAAAATTTTAAGCACACAGAGAGGAAACTTGATATTATTGCAATATGTAGAAGCATATGATCCTCTCTCATAATAATTTTTAGTAGCATCATGAATGAATTCAACCATATAACCAGCACATAAAGCATTCTTTTCATGATCTACTTGCATAGAATTTTTATTACTCTCCACATAAGCAAATTTCTTCTCATGAATAGTAGTGGGAGCAAACTCAACAAAATAACTATCATGTGAGGCATAATCCAAGTGAAAATTAAAATCATGATGACAAGTTTCATGGTTATCATTATTCTTAATAGCATACAAGTCATCACAATAATCATCATAGATAGCAACTTTGTTCTCATAATCAATTGGAACCTCTTCCGAAATTGTGGATTCATCACTAAATAAAGTCATGACCTCTCCAAATCCACTTTCATAATTATCACAATAATATTCAACATCCTCCAAAATAGTGGGATCATTACTTCCTAAATTTGACACTCTTCCAAACCCACTTTCATCAATATAATCATCATAAATAGGAGGCATGCTATCATCATAATAAATTTGCTCATCAAAACTTAGGGGACAAAAAATATCATCTTCGTCAAACATAGCATCCCCAAGCTTGTGCCTTTGCATATCATTAGCATCATGGGTATTCAAAGAATTCATACTAACAACATTGCAATCATGCTCATCATTCACATATTTTATGCCAAGCATTCTATGTAATTCTTCTTCTAGTACTTGAGCACAATTTTCCTTTCCATCATTTTCACGAAAGACATTAAAAGATGAAGCATATGAGGCACCCTCAATTCCATTTTTTGCAGTTTTCTTTTATAGACTAAACTAGTGATAAAACAAGAAACTAAAAGATGCGCCAGAAAAGAGCTTGATGTCTACTACGCAACCTTCTTCTTGTAGACGTTGTTGGGCCTCCAAGTGCAGTGGTTTGTAGGACAGTAGCAAATTTCCCTCAAGTGGATGACCTAAGGTTTATCAATCCGTGGGAGGTGTAGGATGAAGATGGTCTCTCTCAAACAACCCTGCAACCAAATAACAAAGAGTCTCGCTTGTGTCCCCAACACACCCAATACAATGGTAAATTGTATAGGTGCACTAGTTCGGCGAAGAGATGGTGATACAAGTGCAATATGGATGGTAAATAAAGGTTTTTGTAATCTGAAATATAAAAACAACAAGGTAGCAAGCGATAAAAATGAGCGTAAACAAGGCCTAGGGTTCATACTTTCACTAGTGCAAGTTCTCTCAACAATAATAACATAGTTGGATCATATAAATATCCCTCAACATGCAACAAAGAGTCACTCCAAAGTCACTAATAGCGGAGAACAAACGAATAGATTATTGTAGGGTACGAAACCACCTCAAAGTTATCCTTTCTGATCGATCTATTCAAGAGTCCGTCGTAAAATAACACGAACTATTCTTTCCGCTCGATCTATCATAGAGTTCGTACGAGAATAACACCTTAAGACACAAATCAACCAAAACCCTAATGTCACCTAGATACTCCAATGTCACCTCAAGTATCCGTGGGTATGATTATACGATATGCATCACACAATCTCAGATTCATCTATTCAACCAACACAAAGAACCTCAAAGAGTGCCCCAAAGTTTCTACCGGAGAGTCAAGACGAAAACGTGTGCCAACCCCTATGCATAGATTCCCAAGGTCACGGAACCCGCAAGTTGATCATCAAAACATACATCAAGTGGATCAATAGAACACCCCATTGTCACCACGGTATCCCAATGCAAGACATACATCAAGTGTTCTCAAATCCTTAAAGACTCAATCCGATAAGATAACTTCAAGGGAAAATCAATCCATTACAAGAGAGTAGAGGGGAGAAACATCATAAGATCCAACTATAATAGCAAAGCTCATGATACATCAAGATCGTGCAAATCAAGAACACGAGAGAGAGAGAGAGAGATCAAACACATAGCTATCGGTACATACCCTCAGCCCGAGGGAACTACTCCCTCCTCATCATGGAGAGCGCCGGATGGTGAAGATGGCCATCGGTGAGGATCCCTCCAAAGGGTGCCGAACAGGTCCCGATTGGTTTTTGGTGGCTACAGAGGCTTGCAGCGGCGGAACTCCCAATCTAGGTTATGTTCCGGGGGTTTCTGTATATATAAGAGGTTTTGGCGTCGGGAACAAGTCAGGGAGGTCTCCGAGGCGGCCACGAGGTAGGGAGCGCGCCCCCACCCTCGTGGGTGCCTCGGGACTCTTCTGGCCCATCTCCGATACTCCATGGGCTTCTTCTGGTCCAAAAATAATCTTCGTCAAATTTCAGGTCAATTGGACTCCGTTTGGTTTTCCTTTTCTGCGAAACTCAAAAACAAGGAAAAAACAGAAACTGGCACTGGGCTCTAGGTTAATAGGTTAGTCCCAAAAGTCATATAAAATAGAATATAAATGCATATAAAACATCCTAGATGGATATATAATAGCATGGAACAATAAAAAATTATAGATACGTTGGAGACGTATCACGTCCGCGGTTCGGTCACCATTCTCTAGGCAGTTAGTGCGTGCATACATGCGCACTTATTATGGGGAAGTGGGAGGGGCGAGCAGAAACGATCCCACTTCCCCATGTTTCAAATCGTGGCCTATAAATTGTGGGCGAAGGGTGCGGCGGAGATCATTCAGCTCGCGCTCCCCTGCCCCTTCATCCTCCTTTTGCTTCTTGCGACCGCCGCTAGCTGCGACGCCCGCTGCCTCGAGTAGAGCTTTGTAGCCACCTTCTTCTTCCTTCTCTTGCATCTTCGTTGATGGCGCTGCCATCGGGCTCGCGGATGGGCTCGACCGTCACCCTTGACGAAATCGCCTATCTCCGCACCACCAGGCGCCTGCCAGGGGAGACGGAGCCCGCCGCGCGCCTGCCGTGGGGGGAGCGGGAGCCGCGACCCGAGTGCACGGAGCGCGTCATCTTCTTCCCGCACTTCAAGAGAGGTTTCGGGCTTCCCGCGAGCGGCTTCTTCCGCGATTTCCTGGAGTTCTTCGGACTCCAGCCTCATCATCTGAGCGTCGGCGCCATTGTGCAGCTGTCGGGCTTCGTCACCCTCTGCGAGGGGTACCTGGGGGTCAAGCCTTCGATCGACCTCTGGGTGCGCTTCTTCTCCCTGAAGCAGCAAGGGCCGAGCGCCGGGGAGATGTCCGAGTGCGGGTCCGCCGTTATCTCCAAGCGGTTGGGCGCCGACTGCCCGAAGATGCCGCTGGAGGATTCTGCCAAGAAGTGGCAGAATTCCTTCTTCTACGTCCGCAACCTTGGCGCGGACCGCATCAACTTGCCGCCCTTCGTCAACTCGCTGCCGAGGGAGAAGCGGAACTGGGGGTACTACCCCAAGCACCCATCGCAAGAGGTGCTCGACCTGTGCGAGCGGGTGTCGGTGATGAAGGAGTGGGAGAGGCTCACCGACACCAACCTCATCACCGCCTTCATCGTCAGGCGAGTACTGCCGCTGCAGCAGCGCAACCACCTCATCGGTTAGATGACCTGCCTCCAGGACCCCAACCGTATGGCGAACACACGGCTGGGAGCGGACCAGGTCGCGCGCCGGGTCAACGACATCTCCAAGGCCAATCTGCAAGTTGACTGGGAGTTCGGGAAGGCCCCGTACAGCCACGCGAACCCGGCACCGTTGGTGAGTCCTTGGTCTCCGTATTTCGCTGCTGCTTATCTTCTGGTTCGCCCTGACGCGACGCGGGAGGTGCTTTTGAATGCCATCCGGCATCCTTATGACCGTGCGCGGGCGCAGGTGGTGCGCGTTGCCTCGGAGGAGCCCGAGGCCCATGGCGGAGGGGAGGCGGCGGCCGCCGACACAGGTGCAGGATGCCGAGCGGGTGAGTTTTGTTTTTACTTCTTGAGCTGCCGGTCATGGGACGGCATTGGGGGTGCTGACGTGAGCTGTTGGTGTAGCGGCGCCGGGTGGAGGAGGCGGCGGCGCTGCCGAGCCGGTCGCCCCGGGGTGTCGGCGGCGAGGCGGCCGCACGGGAAGGACAGCGTCAAGCCGCTGGGCCCCGACCACGGCGCTGCTGGCGGCCCGCCGAGGCGTGAAGCCACCCGCCAAGAGGAGGCGCGGCGCTCCGCGGGAGAGGACGGCGAGGCCCGCTGTTCCGGTGGTTCTGGGGTGAGTGCCCTTTTTTGTTTGAGCCGAGTGGCTGAGCGGCTCTGCTCGACTTTGCGTACTTACTTTTGTCTTGGGTTTTAGGTCGCCGATCTCGCCGGCGCTGGCGGCGGCGGATGCTGCGTCCGCTGAGGGTGCCGCGTTCCGGAGGAGCTGGCCAGACACCATCGACCGGGCCGAAGAGGAGGCACGGGTGGATCCGGACCTCGGTATGGACCCGGTCGACACCGAGGGCCTGGCCTGGCGGCACCGGAACTGGGCCAATGCGTAGTTGGAGGCGGTGTCGATCCAGGCCTAGGTTAGAGCCGCAGCAACGTGGGTGTGAGCCGGCGTGGCCGGAGATGCCGGCGGGAACGGTGGCGGTGGTGACGGTCTTCGTGTCGTCTTCGGAGGGGGAGCACGACCAAGGCGACCGTGCAGATGTGATGGACCTCGACCAGGAGGTCATGGTCGTGGGGAACGACACCCCGCCACGGACCGACGTGGTTGAGCGGGCGGGGGCCAACAGAGGCGGCGGTGACGCCGTCACGGGGGAGGCGCCGCGACGGCGCTGGAGGAGGCGGCTCGGCCGTCGACGAGCGAGACGCCGCCGGTGGTGGAGCTGGAGAGGGCGCTAGAGAAGGCGTCGGAGGGGGCGCCGACCTCAGGGGAGGCGGCCAGCGGGGCATGCCCGGTGCCCGCCCGGGTCGCTGGTTGCCGGTCGACCAGCGAGGTCTTCTTCGGGCCCCTGACCCAGGAGGAGGCGGCGATGGCCGCCGTGACCCGATGCCTGCGAGGGCGGACGGACCGGATCCAGGCCTTTGCCCGGGCCGAGTTGGAGGCGACGCAAGAACTGGAGCGCGCCATGTTTGTAAGTTTTCCGTTGCGTTCTGCCTTTTCTTCTTTCATTGCTTCTTCTTTGTGGGGGTGCACCAGCGCACCCACTGGGTGTAGCCCCCGAGATTCGGGCCAACTGCGTAGCAGTTGGGTCGAATCTTATCCTGTTGTCTTGTATTTATCGCTGCTCCCTGCAGCAACTGGACTCCTACCGGGTCGGTGTCTTCAACCGGCTCCTTGAGACGCACCGGCGTCTCAAGGAAAGGCTCGCCGCCAAGGAGGAGGAGCTCCGCGCCGTGGCAGGTACTTTTCTTGCATGCTCTTTTTTAGTGGGGGCGCGCTAGCGCACCCACTGGGTGTAGCACCCGAGATTCGGGCAAACTGCATAGTAGTTGGGTCGAATCTTAAAGTGGTACTTTGTTTCTGAGTCTTTCTTCAGCAGCTGAGGTGCTGTCTTGGAGGACCCGGCTGATCCGGGCCAGCTTCCACTATGACCGGCTCGTTGCTGACGCCGATCGTCTTGGAGCCGAGGTGGAGCAGGCAAGGGTGGAGGCGACGGGAGCCCGGCGGGCGCTCAACGAAGCCAGCTAACTGCAGGAGCAGCTGGCGGGTGACAAGCGCCGTCTTGAGGCCGAGGTGGAGCGCCTCAAGGCGGAGGCCGCCAAGGTTGTGGAGGCGCAGCAGGCCCTTGCCGAGGCAGACCAGCAGCGCGGCAAACTGGCCGATGACAAGGGGAAACTCCAGGCCGAGGTGGAGCGCCTGAAGATGCTGGTGGCCACGACAGAGGAGACCCGGCGCCGCGAGGAGGCCGTGAAGGCGGCCGAGGACAAGGACGCCGAGCTGAAGGCGGCCCTTGCCAAGGTCGCCGATCTGGAGAAGGCGCTGCAGGAGCGTGACCGCACCATTGCCCGGGAGCGGCGCGGTATGTTGCTTGAAGCGCAGCACCTGGAAGAGTCCTTCTCCAGTAAGTGCTTTCCTTTGGTTTTGTTGTTGCCGGGTTGGGACTCCGGCTTTTTTTCCCTGGTGACTTTCTTCTGACTTGCTTTTCTTCTCGGCAGGGGCCTTCCCGGAGACGCGCCAACTGGCGGAGGAGGCGGTCCGCTTTCAGCGCGACCCGCAAGGGATCGTCGGCTCCGGGACTGACCCGCGGGTGGCCTGGACCTTCCCGGAGATCGTGACCGCCGCCGAGGCCCGTCTACGAGTCTTGAGGGAGCAGATGGGGCGACTCTCTGAGGCCGGTGCGGTGGTGACGGTGGCCCTCTGGCCGGGTTCCGTCGCGCCGAACAGCTTCACGCGGCTGGCGCGGTGGTTGGAGGCGGGACCGGATCGGCTTCATGACTGGCGGGTTTCCGCCGTTCATGCTGGCGCCGAGATGGCGCTCAGGTTCGATATGACTTGGCATCCGGACTTGTCGTTGGACGCGTTGATGGGCCAGCGAGCCGACTCGGAGAGCCAGCTGCAGGCGGTGGCCGGCAGGATTGCTGCTTGGGCCAGCTACATCGCCGGGTTCGCCTTCCACGACGAGTTCCGGCCAGAGCGGGCGGAAGACGAAGTAGTCGTGCCTGCTGACGACTATGGCTTGCTTCTAGAGGACCCAGAGGGCAGTTCTGAGGAGACGGACGTCTACCGCGACGCGGACTCCGGGGAGGAGGATACTGGCACCTCAGCGGACCCGGGAGCTGCGTGATCCGGCGACGGGAACACCTGATTTAACTTAGTAAAAATTTCTGTTAGGTAGCAGGTCCACCCACCCACTGGGGGTTGACTGGCTGTAATGAACTCTGGCCTTGGGCCTGTTTATGAATTTATGATGTATGAGCTTTGCGGATGCTTCCGCTTTTCCTTTTCCTTTTTTCGAGCCGTTTTCCTGCGCTTTCCCCTCCTGGGCTTCTCCCCCGCGAGTCTGATGGCGAAGGCTCCAGTCCGTGATGAGGGGTTCGGCCTTTGAGAAGAGCGTGCAGTACTTAGGCTTTCACAATGTTGAGCACGAGTGAAACACCCACTGGGCCGGCTGGCGGCAATCTGGCGGGGCCGGGTTGGCGAGTAGCCGGTCGCGCGGCAACTTAAAGTGGCGAGGCCAGGTTGAGCGACCCGGCGGTATGCAGAAACTTCATGGATGCCTGCGCTTTTGCTTTTCGTCTCTGGAGCCATTCTTTCGCAACTTTCCCTTTGGTCCCCCCCCCCCCCCGCAAGTCTGACGGCCGAGGCTCCGGTCCATGACAAGGGGTTCGGCCTTGGAGAGGAGTGTGTGATATTTAGGCTTTTGAAATGTTGAGCGTGAGCGAATCACCCACTGGGCCGGCTGGCGGCAATCCGGCAGGGCCGGGTTCGCGAGCAGCCGGTCGTGCGTCAACTTAAAGTGGCGGGGCCGGGTTGGGCGACCCGGCGGTTCTTGGCTTAGTGCTCATGGCGCACCAGTGCTTTTGGTCCCATGTGCTTGCCAGCCAACAGCCGAAGCTGGTTCTGCGGCTTAGGGCGAAGCGAGAGGCCGTGGCGATCCAACGCGTTAAGAGCCGCTAAGAAAAACGATGGGCGGCCAAGCCGGCCAGCCCCCGAGCCCCTGGGTCGAGCGAGTCGGCCCGGTGGTCGGGTTGGTTTAAGAAGAAAGCAATGAACAAATGTAGGAGACACAAATGGCTTGGTCACAAAAGGACAGCCCCCGAGATTCGTTTGAGGATCCCATAATTTTCAGATGATTACAAAAGGCAACGATACATACGTGCACACGGCTAACTGTAAAACGGGCGGAGGAGCTCTGCATCCCATGGCCGGGTTGTTTCTTCACCCGCGGTGTCCCTCTTGCGCTTGTCTGACTTGCGGGCGTCGATGAGGTAGTACGCGTTGCGGTCGCACAAGGCCTTGCTGACGATGAAGGGTCCCTCCCATGGGGAGGACAACTTGTGTTGGCCGGTCTGCTCTTAGAAGAGCCGGAGGACGAGGTCTCCCTCTCGGAAAGCGAGGGGCTTGATCTTCTTGTTGTGTTAATGCCTCAGGCCTTGCTGGTAGATGGCTGAGCGGATGAGCGCTAGGAGACGTGCTTCTTCGAGCAGGTTGACGCCGTCTTCGTGGGCTTCCTTGGCTTCGGCTTCCGCGTACATCGTGACGCGAGGCGAGTCGAACTCAACGTCGGTCGGGATGACGGCTTCTCCTCCGTAGACGAGGAAGAATGGGGTGAACTCGGTCGACCTGTTTGGCGTGGTGTGGAGACTCCAGAGGACGGTTGTCAACTCGTCAAGCCAACTGTCGGGTGAACGGATGAGCGGCTCGACGAGTTGCGGTTTGATGCCGGATAGGATGAGGCCATTGGCCCGCTTGACCTAGCCGTTCGACTGCGGATGTGCGACGGAAGCCAGGTCGAGGCGGATGCCGAAGACGGAGCAATACTGCGCGAGCGCGCCCTTGGCGAAGTTGGTGCCGTTGTCCGTGATGATGCTGTTCGGCATGCCGTAGCGCACCGCGATGTCCTTGACGAATCGAACGGCCGTTGGCCCTTCCAGCTTCTTGATCGGCCTTGCTTCGATCCACTTGGTGAACTTGTCCACCGCCACCAGCAAATGCGTCATGCCGCCTCGAGCGGTCTTGAAGGGCCCTACCATGTCGAGTCCCCAGACCGCGAAGGGCCAGGCGATCGGGATGGTCCGGAGTGCCAATGCCGGCTGGTGGCTGCGCTTGCTGAAGCGCTGGCACCCCTCGCACTTGAGGACGAGCGACTCTGCGTCTTCGAGGGCCGTGGGCCAGTAGAAACCATGGCAGAAAGCCTTGGCCACCAGGGATCGCGAGGCGGCGTGGTACCCACACTCGCCCTGGTGTATGTCGAGGAGGATCTCAGTGCCCTTGTCCTGCTCGATGCAGCGTTGGAATACGCCGGTGGAGCTACGCTTGACGAGCTCATTGTTGATGATGATGTAGGCGGATGCTCGGCGCTGAACTTGCCGAGCTTCGGTCTCGTCCATGGGGAGCACCCCGTTCTCCAGGAACTCCGAGATGGGCAGAGCCCAGGATGGCGTCAGCACTACGGCAAAGAAGACCACCATTTCAGGCTCTGGGGCGGCATCCCCCGAGCCCGGTTGAGCAGCCCCCGGGCCGGGTTCGGCAGTCCCCGGGACGGGTTGAGGCGCGGCTGGGTCGGGTGGAGCAGTCCCCGGGCCGGGTTGGTGCGCGGCCGGGTCGGCTGGAACGTGGATGGACTTGGAGTCCGGAGACGGCTTGACGGATGGCTTGTGCAGATGCTCGAGGGAGACGCTGGATGGAATGGACTGCCGGGACGAGGCGATCTTGGCGAGCGTGTCGGCCGCCTCATTTTCTACGCACGGGAAATGGAGGAACTCACAGCCCGCGAAGAATCCGGACAACTTCTGGACGAGGAAGCGGTAGCTTGCCATGTTGGAGTTGTGGGCGTCCCACTCGCCGGAGCACTGCTGCACCATCAGGTCCGAGTCGCCGTAGCACAGGACACCAAGTTCCTTGGCAAGCCGGAGGCCGTGCACAAGGGCTTCATACTCGGCGACGTTGTTGGAGGCGGCGAAGTGGATCTGCAGTGCGTACTTGAGCCGGCCGCCCTTGGGGGAGGACAGCATGATGCCGGCCCCTAGGCCGAGTCGCATCTTCGAGCCATCGAAGTACACGCGCCAGTGCGTCGAGTCCGGTGGCGGCGGCAGGTACCGGGTCTCGGTCCAGTCGACGAGGAAGTCGGCCAAAGCTTGGGACTTGATCGTAGTGCGGGGCTCGTAGAGGATGGTGTGGTCGGCTAACTCGAGCGCCCACTTGGCGACCCGGCTAGAGGCATCCCGGCACCTGATGATTCCGCCGAGAGGGGACGTGTTGACCACGGTGACGACATGCTCTTGGAAGTACTGCTTCAGTTTCTTGGCGATGAAGTACACGCCATAACACATCTTCTGGTAGTGCGGGTAGTTCTGCTTTGAGGCGGAGAGCACCTCGCTCAGGTAGTAGACGGGACGTTGGACGGCTTGGACCTTGTCCTTCTCTGGTCGCTCGACCACCATCACCGTGCTAACCGACCATGAGGTTGCGGCGATATAGAGCAACAACGGCTCCTTCTCGGCAGGTGCGGCCAGGACTGGTGCGGTGGAGAGCATGTGCTTGAGATCCCGGAAGGCTTCGTCCGCCTGGTCGTTCCATTCTAACGGCGTCGTCTTCTTCATCAGCTGATATAGGGGCAAGGCCCTCTCGCCCAGCCGGTTGAGAAACCGGCTCACCGAGGCTAAGCAGCCAGTGAACTTCTGGACATCGTGCAGCCAAGCCGGCTTGCGCATGCGCTCGATGGCCTTGATTTTCTCCAGGTTTGCCTCAATGCTGCGCTCTGAGACGAGGAAGCCGAGCAACTTTCCGGCCGAGAAGCCGAAAATGCACTTTTCCGGGTTGAGCTTGACCTTGTACTCGCACAGGTTGGCGAAGGTCTCCTTCAGGTCGTCGAGGACCATGAGGTGCTGCTTGGTCTTCACCATGATGTCGTCCATGTAGACGTGGATATTGTGGCCGAGTTGCGGTAGCAGGCATTTCTGCATGTAGCGCTGGAAAGTGGCGCCGGCGTTCTTCAAGCCGAAAGACATGGTGATGTAGCAATACGCCCCAAAGGGCGTGATGAAGGACATCTTCAGGGCGTCGGCCGGGTCCAGCTTGATTTGGTGATAGCCGGAGTAAGCATCCAGGAAGGACAGGAGCTCACACCTGACAGTGGAGTCGATGACTTGGTCAATCTGCGAATGGGTCTTTGGGGCAGGCCTTGTTCAGGATGGTGTAGTAGATACACATGCGCCAGGTCTTGTTCTTCTTTAGGACGAGGATTGGGTTGGCCAGCCACTCGGGGTGAAACACTTCCATGATGAAGCCGGCCACCAAAAGCTTGGCAACCTCTTCACCGATGGTCCTTCTCTTCTCTTCAGAAAAACGTCGTAGGGGTTGACGGACAGGCTTGGCGTCCTTGCGGACGTGGAGTTTGTGCACGGTGTACTTCCTTGGGATACCCGACATGTCATTTGGGTTCCATGCGAAAAATATCCTGATTCTCACGGAGGAAGTCGACGAGCTCACCTTCCTATTTGCTATCGAGGCGGGTGCCCACGACAACGTACTTGCTGCAGCTGGGGTCCTCCGGGTTCAACTTCACCTTCTTGGTCTCCTTGGAGGGCTTGAACGCGGCCTCATCGGCCGGCTCCTCAGCCGGAACCTATGCGGCCGATGCCTCTTGGGCCAAGGCGACGATCCGGTCGAGTTGGCGCTGCTCCTCGGCTATGACCAGCGACTCGGCTAGTTTGGCGCTGTCTCGGGCACACTCCAGGGACTTGCGGTAGTCGCCGGTGACGGTGATCAGGCCCTTCGGATCCGGCAGCTTTATCTACAGGTGGGCATAGTGGGGAACCGCCATGAATTTGGCGAGCGCGGGTCGGCCTAGCAGCACATGGTATGCGCTGGACAGGTCCACCACCTCAAACCAGATCGGCTCGCGTCGGAAGTGGCTGCTGTCATTGAACAGGACGTCGAGCCGGATCCGGCCGATCGGGGAGCAGGAGAGGCCGGGAACGATGCCGTGGAAGATCATCCGAGTTGGCTCTAGGTCCTTGGCCTTGAGGCCGAGCTTGGTCATGGTGTCGCGGTACAAGATGTTGATGCTGCTGCCGCCGTCAATGAGAACCCGGGAGAACTTGCGCGTGCGCCGGGGCGCGATGATGGTGGGGTCGAGGACGAGGGCGTAACCACCCGGGTTCGGCATGACGGCCGGGTGGTCCTCCCGGGTCCAGGTGACCGGGCGCTCCGACCAGTGCATCTATTCCACCTTGGCCGGGTTGCCGGTGTTCACCTCCTACCAAAGGAGGCGCTCGTTGCGCTTGTCGTCGCCGAGGCTGGTGAAGACGACGTAGGTCGCGTTCTGGGCTGGGTAGGGGTCATCGCGCATCGCGCCGCCGGCCTGTGGCGGCGGTGGAGGCGGAGGTGGCTGCCCCGCTCCCGGAGCCGGGACTGGAGGCGGCGGGATGTTGCCTCTTGCGATGCGCTTGGTGATGGCGCACTGTCGGAGCTTGTGCGTGGACGGCCTCGCGCCGCTGTGGTGCTTGCCGGGAGCGTCGAGCATCTCCTCGAAGCTCATGGTGGGCTGCCGCGTCGTCTTGCCAGTCTGCCGGCATCTGGCGGCCGGGTCGGCCGCGGGCGCCTACTCGGCGGCTGCGACGAGCCGGTTGTCGTAGGGCTGGGCCGACTGATCGGCCTTGTGCTTGTTGTTTTGTTGGTTGTGCTGCTGCGGGCTTCCTTCACCGGCCGGGTTTGGAGAGGGCACTGGCTTTGCTTTGCCGGCTTCATCTAGTACCACCTGGATCTTCATGGCGGAGTCAGCGTTGGCGTACTTGTCCGCCGTCACCATGAGCGCAACCATGGTGGCCGGCTCGGAGCGCAAGAGCTTGTGCTTGAGGTGGGTGCCGTCTCAGCACCCATTGATGAAGCATCGATCGCCGACTTGTGGACGCCGCAGCTGTTCCGAGCTCGGTCCAGATGCGAGGTACGCTGCTGCCGTATCTCGCCGCCTCGCACGCACATGGCGAGCTGACCGGGCGGCTGGTCGCTGTAGGTGCCGTGAAGGCGCGACGGGCTTGCTCAAGTCGACCCACGCGATGATGCTGCTAGCCGGTAGACTGTCCAACCAGGTGCGGGCCGACCCCTGGAGCATGAGAGGCGCGTAGTGCACGGCGAGGCGATGGTTACCACTGGTGATGCCGATGGCGGTGGTGTAGTCGGTGAGCCAGTCCTCCGGCTTCACGGTGCTGTTATACTTGGGGGTGTCGCGGGGGAGCGCGAACCCTTTGGTAATGGGCTCACCCCGGATGCGTGGCCCGAAGCACGCCGGTCCGACAGGGCCGGTCTCTTCCAGCTCCTGGGAGAGGGCAAGTCGGTCGAGGCGGTGATGGGCGTCGGTGTCGTTGATGGTGCGCAAGCCCAGCCAGTCGGTGACCGCGCCGCGGGGGGCCGGGTCGCCCCCAGCCGGACGTCGGCTGAGTTGGAGTAGAGAATCGAGTCGGCGTCGGACCTCCGAGGCCGCTCGCCACCCGCATCACGGCGTCGTTGGAGCGGGTTGCGCCGGTCCGGTGCGCGAGAGCGCGCTCGCCGGGCGGCGAGATGCTATGTGCTGGTTGTCGCCGGTCCAGCCGACGCGACGGAGCCGGATCCGCCGGTCCGGCGAGCTGGTTGAGGCGGTCCCGCCGCTCGCTGGCCGCAGAAGGAGGTCGTTCACCCTCTTGAGGCGGTCCTGCAGTTCTTCGCCCGCGAGCTGGTCCAGGCCGACCCCGGCCGCCTGGGCAGGACGCATGTTCTTCACGGGAGGCTCGTAGACGGGAGGGAGAGCGCCGAAAGCATGCTCGATCGCGCCGCCCTGGGCCCGCACGTCGGCAACCCGGCTTGGCTCGGGCGCGTGCGGTGTGAAGCCATAGGCAGCATTGCGCTCCAGCTGAGCGGAGTCGAGGCGGCGCTGCGTGGCAGAGAGCGTCTCGGTGACGTCCAGTAGGCACTGGCGGTCCTCGTTGAGACAAGTCTGGGCTTCAGCGATGTTGGAGGCGCCGATATCGGTGCTGATGGGAACGTGGAGGCTCTGTATCGTGGTGTGCAGTGGGTTGGGCGAGCCGGCCCTGTCCGCTGCGTCATTAGCTTCGGCGGCCTTCCTCGCCGCGGTCGACAAGCAGGAGGCGCCGGTGTCGGTGACGAAAACCTCCACGCGGAGGTCCATCGCTCCGGCGGGAGCGCCATCGTCGATGGGGAGCGGTGAGCCGAAAAAGTCAAGTACCTCGCTGGGGTACTCGTCGGTCGTAGGCGCGTCGGAGATGCGCAGCGCGGCGGCGAGGCGGCGAAAGGCCGATGACGCCGCCCGCCAGCCGCGGACGGGCTCGTCGGAGTCGGAGAGGAGCCCCGTCCGAAGCATGCTCCCGGCCAGGACCTTGAGCTTCCCCATGGTGGGTGCCAACTGTCATGGTGGGTGCACGGTAGATCCCATGGGATGGCTAAAGATAGGAGGAGGCTCGAGGGCACTGGTGGGCTCCAGAGGCGAGGTCGGCATGAGCGAGCGCGGGACGCAAGACATACCCAGGTTCGAGGCTCTCCGGAGAGATAACACCCCTAGTCCTGCCGAGTGTAGTTGATATGTATGAGTACAGAGTTGCTCCTAGAGCTGTATGGAGGAAGAAGGGTGGCTGGCAAAGCTTAGGCAGCTCCCTCTCCTCGGGTGTTGCTTGCTAGGTGTGCGAGCCGGATTGAGGGGCAATGCTGGCCCCGCTGTTTTTTGAAAAGGATCCGGGTTCCATTGCCTGCCTGGGGTTCATCGCCCCGACATGTTCATAAATAAGGATTTGTGGTGGAGCTCCCCCTAAACACGTGCATAAATAAAATAAGCATGAGGAGAGCTCCCCCTCAATATGATACCAACACAACCAAATCTCATAAAGTAAACAAGATACCATAATACCATAATAGGCTCAATATATAGATGCATTACTCAACCCATAAAGGTTCATCACTCATAGCATAGTACATAAAACGACAATAAACATAACATGGTTGATACAAGCTAATATCACAACATTACATAATAGATAAGTGCCTACTCCCCTTGGCATCAAGTACCCAAAATGGGTCAGAACATCATAAAACATCATCATCATCGTCATCATCATCATCATCATGAGCACCACTACCACCAACCTCGTCAAGGAAATCAGACCAATCAGGACCCGAGGGAAAGCCAAAGTCAGAAGGTGGTTCCTTAGGAAGACGTTCATCATCACTCACATCGAAAACTCCGGAGTCTCTCTGACGATCCTTCAGAGCATTCTTGGAAGTGACCAGGCGAGTTACAACATCATGATTTTGGGAGCAGTGAAAGGAAAAGACCTTCATCATGGCAGAGTGAGCCTTCCCAAGAAAGCAAGAAATGCACCCAAATGATGCAGATCCAGAAGGAGCAGTATGAGCAGCAAGAGGAACGCTACCAGCAGTTCGGCGAGCATTAGCAGAAGAGGAAGAGTCCTTGGGGACCCAATGATCCGCCATGTGAGGTGGAATGACCCACCGCTCATGCAAGTGAGTGCGGGCAATGGGAAATGGAGCCACACTCTCGATGAATGCCTGAAGAAAGGGAGCATGAGGAAAGGCCCGCTTTTGCTGAAGACAAGTGAGACGGATCTCATGCCACAAAAAATGAGGGACATTGATCTTCCCTTTGGGAGACGCATAGAGGTGATGCATGAGATCGATGCAGTAGCTATTGCAAGACCCCTTTTCAACCATCTTGGGATAAATGGTGCGAATGACACACTAAAAGATAATGTAGAAAGGAGAGCGCCAAATGGAGACTTGGTTCAGACCCTTTTGTTTTTCCTCAGTAGTCATTTCATCAATGGGTTTGAGAAGATCTACACATGCCTCAATGCCCTTGGGCCTATGGTTGGGGTCATCCTTATGAATTTTGAAACCAGTGTCAGGAAAACCAAGGGCAGCAACAAATTGAGAATAAGAAGCCGTAAGCACGGTGTCGGAGGTCATCCAAGTGACAGTGTTAGTTGTACCAAAGAAACATGTGGCATAGAATTGATGAATGGCAGCTGATGTCTACTACACAACCTTCTTCTTGTAGACGTTGTTGGGCCTGCAAGTGCACAGGTTTGTAGGACAATAGCAAATTCCCCTCAAGTGGATGACCTAAGGTTTATCAATCCGTGGGAGGCGTAGGATGAAGATGGTCTCTCTCAAGCAACCCTACAACCAAATAACATAGAGTCTCTTGTGTCCCCAACACACCCAATACAATGGTAAATTGTATAGGTGCACTAGTTCGGCGAAGAGATGGTGATACAAGTGCAATATGGATGGTAGATATAGGTTTTTGTAATCTGAAAATGTAAAAACAGCAAGGTAACTAATGATAAAAGTGAGGGTAAACGGTATTGCAATGATAGGAAACAAGGCCTAGGGTTCATACTTTCACTAGAGCAAGTGCTTTCAACAATAATAACATAGATAGATCATATAACAATCCCTCAACGTGCAACAAAGAGTCACTCCAAAGCCACTAATAGCGGAGAACAAACGTAGAGATTATGGTAGGGTACAAAACCACCTCAAAGTTATTCTTTCGGATCAATCTATTCAAGAGTTCATACTAGAATAACACCTTAAGACACAAATCAACCAAAACCCTAATGTCACCTAGATACTCCATTGTCACCTCAAGTATCCGTGGGCATGATTATACAATCACACAATCTCAGATTCATCCAACCAACATAAAAGTACTTCAAAGAGTGCCCCAAAGTTTCTACCGGAGAGTCAAGAAAACGTGTGCCAACCCCTATGCATAGGTTCATGGGCGGAACCCGCAAGTTGATCACCAAAACATACATCAAGTGGCACGTGATATCCCATTGTCACCACAGATAAACACGGCAAGACATACATCATGTGTTCTCAAATCAAAGACTCAATCCGATAAGATAACTTCAAAGGGGAAACTCAATTCATCACAAGAGAGTAGAGGGGGAGAAACATCATAAGATCCAACTATAATAGCAAAGCTCGCGATACATCAAGATCGTGCCATAGAGAGAACACGAGAGAGAGAGAGAGAGAGAGAGAGAGAGAGAGAGAGAGAGAGAGAGAGAGATCAAACACATAGCTACTGGTACATACCCTCAGCCCTGAGGCTGAACTACTCCCTCCTCGTCATGGAGAGCGCCGGGATGATGAAGATGGCCACCGGTGATTGGTTCCCCCTCCGGCAGGGTGCCGGAACGGGCTCCTGAGAGGTTTTTGGTGGCTACAGAGGCTTGCGATGGCGGAACTCCCGATCTATCTTGATATTCGATGTTTTTAGGGTACGTAGGCTTATATAGGCGAAAGAAGTCGGTCGGGAGGTGCTCGAGGGGTCCACGAGACAGGGGGCCGCACCTTGTAGGGGGGGGCGCCCTCCTATCTCATGGAGTCCTCTGGGATCTTCTGACGTGAACTCCAAGTCTCTAGGATCATATTCTTCCCAAAAATAATGTTGCCGAAGGTTTCATTCCGTTTGGAAACCGTTTGATATTCCTTTTCTTCGAAATACTGAAACAGGCAATAAAACAACAATATGGGCTGGGCCTCCGGTTAATAGGTTAGTCCCAAAAGTAATATAAAAGTGAATAATAAAGCCCATAATCATTCAAAACAGGTAATATAATAGCATGGAACAATCAAGAATTATAGATACGTTGGAGACGTATCAAGCATCCCCAAGCTTAATTCCTGCTCGGCCTTGAGTAGGTAAATGATAAAAACAGAATTTTTGATGTGGAATGCTACCTAGCATGATTCTCAAAGTAATTTTCTTTATTGTGGCATGAATGTTCAGATCCAAATGATTCAAAATAAAAGTTCATATTGATAAAAGAAATAGTAACACTTCAAGCATACTAATCAAAGTAATCATGTCTTCTCAAAATAACATGGCAAAAGAAAGTTCATCCCTACAAAATCATATAGTTAGGCTATGCTTCATTTTCGTCACACAAAGATGTTCCCAACTTCTATACCCCCGATGACAAGCCAAGCAATTGTTTCGTACTTAAATAATCTCAAAAAATTTCAACCTTCACGCAATACATGAGCGTTAGCCATGGATATAGCACTATGGGTGGAATAGAATATGATGATGGGTGTCGGTGTCAAAACCGGCGGATCTCGGGTAGGGGGTCCCGAACTGTGCGTCTAGGCGGATGGTAACAGGAGACAAGGGACACGATGTTTTTACCTGTGTTCGGGCCCTCTCGATGGAGGTAAACCTTACCCTGCTTGATTAATATTGATGATATGGGTAGTACAAGAGTGGATCTACCACGAGATCAAAGAGGCTAAACCCTAGAAGCTAGCCTATGGTATGATTGTTGTTCGTCCTACGGACTAAAACCCTCCAGTTTATATAGACACCGGATAGGGTTAGGGTTACACAAATTTGGTTACAATGGTAGGAGATCTACATATCCAGACGCCAAGCTTGCCTTCCACGCCAAGGAAAGTCCCATCCGGACACGGACGAAGTCTTCAATCTTGTATCTTCATAGTCCAGAGTCCGCCAACGGTGATAGTTCGCTACCCGACACCCCTAATCCAGACTCCTCAAGAGCTCTCAACCAGGCTTCAATGACGATTTAATTCGGGCGCGATATTGTCTTCGCATTGCAAGGCGGGTTCCTCCTCCGAATACTTCATAGAAGATTTTGAACACAAGGATAGTGTTCGCTCGCTAAACAAGTTCCACATACTACCGTAGAGAGAATAACCTTTGCACAGATCTGCCGACGATTCCGGGCGTGGCATCACACCACGGCCGTGCCTTTATACTAATCGCTTTTACTGTCCCACCTCGGCGCGTTTAGCGAGGCGGTTTCTTCGGCACGCCTTATCGAGCGGAGATCGTGCCCCTTTATTCTGGGATCCTCATTAATACGAAGCGCAGGGTAACCCGATCCGTGCCTGCTGGCACGCCTCCATCAAAGGCGAGTCCCGAACGGTCACGGGAGGGCTCTTGGTATTCAACCTCTTTATAACGAGACCAAGGCCCGCCTTTTCTTTCAATCTCAATCCAATCGCCTCGCCGAAGTTCCAACACCCAAAGCTCCAGATTTAGGCGCTTCGGACCTTCAAAGATGTCCGGCTCCGACCTGCACGGCCGGTGGATGTCTTCCTCCATCACGGAAGAAGATGTGCTAAAGCTGAGAGACGCCAGGTATCTAACCGGCGAAATTTCGCATAGGCTGCCTGCCCAAGGGCATGTTATTCCCACTCCCAAGCTTGGTGAGAGCATGGTATTCGTGTCTCACTTCCTTCGGGGTTTAGGCTTCCCGACAGACCCCTTTGTGAGGGGGCTCATGTTTTATTATGGGCTGGAATTCCATGACTTGGATCCGGAGTCCATCCTCCACATCTTGTCGTTCATTGTCGATGTGAAGCCTTCCTCCGCATTACCCCTCACTTGGATTGTGGCTCAAGACCTTCAAAGTGGAGCCAAGATGATCAAGGGGCATCAGCAGAAAAGCGGAGGGGCTGTTATAAGCAAGAATGCGACGCCTCCGGGGCCCGAGGGCTCTTTTCAAGAGGAGCTCAATTTATGGCAACATGAGTGGTTTTATATCACCGCCCCTGTGGGCACCAAATGGGCGGCGCCACCTGCCTTCCGCCGGGTCCTCCATCGCGGGCGCCATGGGTCAATAAAGGGCTCGACTGGGACCGCCCAAGGACGCACCTCTGCAGGGCCGATTCGAGACTTCCGAGAGAGAGATCAATCTGGTCGTAGTAGCGCAGGTCATGCTGATTCGTCGCACCTTTCCTGCAAACGCCGCCTCCGCCTGTGGGAGTTTAATCCGAGGGACCACGAGCTCTCCAACATTTTATGGGCGTAACGCCTGTGGAGATGTACCAACTGTTCTTCGGATCACAAGCCATGTGTCCGGACTTAACCGAGGACGCAGGTCTGAGCTGCAATCGCCCGGATATTCAAGTAAGTAGTCCTGCACTGACATGCTATCTCTGATATTTATCATAAACTTGCCCTTGAAAGAGATATCCTTTAAACAAGAGTGGATAGCAAAAGCAAAACTGATCGGTGTCCGCCCTCTCCTTGAGACCACGCCGATCCTCAGATAACCAAGATGTTAGAGGTTGTGCCTTTGAAGAAGGCGAAGGGGGAACAAGGAACTACTACCTCCGTGAAGGAGGCTATCAAGAAAGGGGGATCGAGAATCCTCCTCCAAGGGGAGAAGAGGATCACTTCAAGATCCGAGACCAAAGCCTCAAGCGGGGAAGAAATCTTCACCAGAGGGTCCCGCGGCGGGAGATGCCCCGCCGCACTATTTCCCAAGGAGATCAGCCTCCAATGAGCCGTAAGTAAAGGGGGAAATTTTATTTTAAAAGAGAGACATCCCTGCTTTTATTTCAAGGTAACCAAAGTTTACCTTGTAGTTCGGATCTCAGCCCTTCACAGCAGAGCTCGCCTTTAGGGATCTTGGTCCGAGATGATGGAGAGCGAAACGCCCGCCTGCCATACCGTTATGCGAGGTGGATGACCCGAGGTGTCGCCGCGAGGGCTTCTCCGAATCCGGCGGGGCCGAAGGCAGCCTATGTCCCTCAAAGCCCTCCGTGTCCGCCTTCAAAAAGGCCACCGGACGAGTCCGCACCAATGGGTGTACGGTCGGAGGAGCTGAAGGATCTGCCGGGCGAAGCGCCTATCTCGGAAGATTACCGTGACGTTAATGGGTACGGTGATTGAAAGGATTTCATCCGCGAGAGCGGATTGCATGAAGCCGCCGTAAGTTTATCGACGGGTTTTGAGGTACGCAAAATGATGTACCTTCCGACAGTTTTGCATATAAAATCGCCAGATAGATAGTAGCCCCGAGACTTGGTGCGGTGTCAAAATGACGGCGCCCGAGGATCATAACCCCAAGTATAATATGTGCTCTTCCTATGTAGGTGGCGGCATCCGTGGCTAGTCGGGCTGATGAATTTGCCGAATCAAGCGGCAACTTGATGTGGCGGATGCGACATCACGCTTGTTAATAAGCGGCTTGACGAGTCACAAAGTATGCGACTTCTCCGCGGACACCGGTAAGGGAGCTTGACGCCCATGCCTTACAACATGTATGCTTAATGCAGATGGTGCCGCTTCTATGGAGAGCCTTCAGCGGAGCTCGCCGAGCCAAGGAGCAAGCTGAAAAAGTGATGCGGTTGTTTTAAAGGCGGCCGCAGAGCTAAAAGCCGAACAGGCTGCTCATCGCCGGCAATAAAGAAATGGCCGAGATGGCCGTGAAATTGAAGAATGCTATCGACCGCTATGAAGCTTCTTGAAAAGAAGATCGAGCGAAACAAGAGGACCTGAAAAAGGCCGCCACCGAGGCCAAGGATACTCGCTCTGCAATGAGACCTATGAAGGAGGAGCTACGCCAGCCGAGATATTGCGGCCGGAAAGCCCTTTCGATGCGGAGGAAATTCACGGATCCTAAGCACGCCAATTGACCGCTGTGGGGTGCGGAGGATGCTTATCTGGACTTGGCGGCGAAAGTGCCACAGACGCGTCAACACTTCCGAGGTCAAAAGGATCACGGAATGGAAGAGCTTTTTGGGCGCAGCCCATAGTCCGGAGCGCCCACTTTCATTAACCGATCGCTTGGCCGAATGGGATGAGCTGAATAGGTTGTCCGGACTTGCCATGAAGGCTGTCGTGACTCATTTGTGGCGAAAAGGCCCGAGCCAAGAGTTATTTTGGATTGGTGCAACAGCCTTGGTGCGGTGCCGCATATCGATGCAATGAAGCGGTCAAGATGCATAGAGGGTGCACGGATGGCTCTTGCCCGTGTCAAGACATACCGGGCGGAGATGAAGGCCACCGACGTTGCATCCCAAGATTCGGACAAGTTTAGTACCGCCGAGCACTATTTTGAGGAAGTCTCGCAGGCGCTGCTTAATAGAGACGCAGTGCTCAAGGATATTATGTTATAATGACATGTATGATTTGTGAAAACAATGTTTCAATATAATATAAGAGCTTTTTATACTTGTGCGCTCAAGTATTAAAACACCTCTGTCTGGCCGCTGATGTATATGTGTATATAACTTGAAAGATGGCAGTCTTTGGCTTCAGCCCCCACGCACATAGTGCAGGGGTGTTTGCAAAAGGCGATTTTCACACTTAATCCAACGCCTTGGTCCTGTAAAGGAGGTGATAGCGTAGCAAACTAGGCAACCGGACTATAATGCTTTATCACTTTCACTTAGCCATAGGAGTTCGATGGTGGGGCTACTATATAGCCCCTAGGGGCACCGCGCCTCCGAATTGGGCGCGTATGTGCTCGACCGAAATGGTCCTTCGTTAATGCGGGAATTCTAAACATTCCGGTGGGTCATCGAGTGGTTGACCAGTCTCACGCTATATCATGACAGTCAGTTTTGCTTTCATCGAGGTGCTCACCGCCGAACCGGGCACAATCGCAGAGTTCTCCGGTGCCGCATTAGCCGATAGAACGGAACGTAAGGCAGCAAAACACGGAGCCGGCAAACCCAACATTTGACCAAAGACATGATTCGGAGCTGATGCATATAAGGCCTAACTCGAGATGCCGAACACTCCCTAAGGTACTCGGTCTTTATGAAAACGGGCAAAATAATGCCCTAAGCCCCTGGTGTCCAGGTACGCGCAAAAATTATGGTGCGGCCGATGCCAAAACGCCAGCCTCCTCCTCGGTTATAGCAAGAAACCGGGGATGTGTATCAACAAGAGACAGAAAAAGGTTTACGAGGGTCTTAATCTGAAGAGAATCCTTGCAATGGGTCCCTCACCGCACGCCTCGCTACCAGGTCTCCGCAGTCAGTATCCCGGACGGGTGTAGCACGGTGTTCATCTGTAAAAGAGAAGAACTTAGTTGAAAATAAAAAAAGATCGTATGAAAAATGTACTTTATATTAAATAAACAGAGTACGGTTCAAAAGTGAATAAAATTGAGCTTTATTGTCTCTTGTTGTACATGCGCAGCAGCCCTTGTACGGGGTATGCCGCTAGTAGGCATTTATATGTTTACGCGGACTCGCCTAGCCATGTCCGGGTTCAATGACCTATTCAGTGCTTTGATTAGTGGAGCCGGATTAGTGTGGGGCTGTCAAGGCAGTCTCACGTTCTTCCGTGCTCGAGTAACACTTGATACTCCCTTTTAATGAGATGATGCCGCTGTGGACCGGCATTTTAAGTGTAAGAGATGCATAATGCGGTATTGCATTAAAGCGGCGAAAGCTTCACGCCCCAAGAGTGCTTGATAGCTACTTTGAATGGGGCGATGTGGAAGGTTAACTTTTCGCGGAAGTTGTCGGATGAGCCAACACAACTTCTAGCAGTAGGGAGCCCGCATAATGGGCATATAGGCCTGGCATTACCCTTTGAAGGAGGTGTTGCTATGGCGAATTTTGGTTGGGTCTATCCCCATTTTGCGGATTGTGTCCTCGATATAGCAGGTTTAGATCGCTACCTCCGCCCATTAGGACTTGTGTAAATTGGAGTCCGCCGATTATAGGATCTAATATCAAGGCAGTCCATCCTGCGCTCCGGATACTTCCGAATAGTCCCGATGATCGAAGGTGATTGGTTTTGACAACCATCGCTTGGGACTCTGCTGATAGACCGTGTGGCGCGTGTTTCTATGGGCGCCGCTCTGTTTTTCCCTTTTGTTACTTGAAGTGAGTTCACTGTTTTGACTTTTTTTGGGAAATTCTTTTGTTTTCCGGTGCTCTGCTTGTGGGGTTCGTCATCGTCCTCGCTTGGTGTGTCGAGCCCCTTGTGTTCGGCATTTAGTTTGCCGGACTGCTTGAAGACCCAACAATCTCTGTGGGTATGGTTTGCAGGCTTCCAGGGAGTACTGTGGATTTGGCATATTTTGTCCAAGATTTTGTTTAGGTTGGATAGCTCGTCACTGTTGTCCTTGAGGGGCAGTTTTTTATGATTCTTCCGGGAGCTTCTAAATCCGGCGTTGACTGCCGTGCTCTTCGGGCAGTTTCCCTTTGTCCGGCGTTGGTCCTTGCTGCGTCGTGGTTTTCCATTTCCATCCCTGACTTCGGATCTACTTGGGTCGCTGGTACTGCATCTTGCCAGCCAACTATCCTCTCCCGCGCAAAAGCGGGTCATGAGGCTTATTAATGCAGCCATTATTCTCGGCTTCTCCTGGCCGAGGTGTCTGGCGAGCCATTCGTCTCGGACGTTGTGTTTGAAAGCTGCTAAGGCTTCGGCGTCCGGACAGTTGACTATTTGGTTCTTTTTATGAGGAACCTGTTCCAGAATTTGCGGCTGACTCTCCGGTTGTTGAGTTATGTGACTTAAATCGTCTGCATCCGGGGACGAACATAAGTCCCTTGAAAATTTGCCTAAAAGCATCCTCGAGCTCTTCCCAACTTCCAATGGTATTTTCAGGAGGCTTTTGAGCCAATGCCGGGCTGGCCCTTTGAGCTTGAGGGGTAAGTATTTTATGGCGTGGAGATCATCTCCTCTAGCCATGTGTATGTGGAGGATGTAATCCTCAATCCGCACTCCTGTGGTCCGTTGTTCCGTCAGATGCCTCTATGTTTACGGGTTTGAATCTCGCTAGGAATTCTTGATCCAGCACCTCATCGGTGAAACACAGGGGGTGTGCGACACCCCTATATTTGGGTGTGCCGTGATGTTCGGATATTTGGCGTGTTGCATTGCTTGGAAGAGCTTGCTTTCTCGCCCATAGATGGACCTAATCGGGCCATCCTTTTGATGCGAATCCTTATGCGGATCGCGCAAGCCAGTGTGTGCGCCGCTTGCCGCTCCATGTTTGCCATGTGGTCGTCTATCTGACCGGGCGGCCTCTTTGTTCTTTGATTGCGGGGGCTCTATGGCCTCCTCATCGAATTCGGGCAGTAATTTGCGCTTCGGGTAGCTGTCCAGTATCCTGTAGGTGCTGGTTCATGGTTGTCTCCTACATCGTCGTCCATACCGTCGATGTCTTCGAGTCGAAATCGAGCACGCCGCTTAAGCTTTCGACAAAGGGCTACAAAGTGGGCGGTGGGTGGGCGTTGAATTTCTTTGTCGTCCGCATCCCAACCTTCCCGACCGTAGTCCGCTAGGGCTCTCCGATAAAGAGAGAGACTTTAGTGATTCAAGATGTCGCCAAAGGGCGAAGTGCTTGAAAGATGTCCGCGGCAGTGAACTCCATAACCGCGCCCAATTGATTCGATTGGCAGGGCGCGGAGGGTTCGGAGTCCGGAGAGGAGTCCGACACCTTGGAGTCACGGCTTCGCAGCGACAGGATGGAGTTCGCCTCAATCGCCGAGAGATCGTAGCCCCGAGGTTGTGTCCAACCACTCGCCCTCGATCGGCAGAGTCGACTCAGCTAAGGGTCGAGCGACGCTGGTGCAGCCTCCGTGGCACTGCTCGCGGCAGAGCTAGATCGCGCCCATCGAGACATGCGGCGCTGGTGTGGCTCGAATCCGTCAAGATCATGTCTCCGCGGATGTCGGCCGTAGTTCAAACTCCCAAATCTGACCGATGGCTGGGGCGAAGCTTCGATCTGCTCCAGATGGCCAAGTGAATTGCCCGCAGCAAATCCGCCGAATACGAAGATCTGTCCAGGAGAAAAGTCTCACCCCGACCGCTGCTGTTGTATGATCGAATGAGCCATCAGTCCTAAGGATGATGACACAGAGGAACTCTCAATGAAAGCACCAATGTCGGTGTCAAACCGGCGGATCTCGGTAGGGGGTCTCGAATCGCGGCCTAAGCGGATGGTAACAGGAGACAAGTGACACGATATTTTTACCCAGGTTCGGCCCTCTCGATGGAGGTAAAACCCTACTCCCGCTTGATTAATATTGATGATATGGGTAGTACAAGAGTGGATCTACCACGAGATCGTGAGAGGCTAAACCCTAGAAGCTAGCCTATGGTATGATTGTTGTTCGTCCTATGGACTAAAACCCTCCGGTTTATATAGACACCGGATAGGGTTAGGGTTACACAAAGTCGGTTACAATGGTAGGATATCTACATATCCGTATCGCCAAGCTTGCCTTCCACGCCAAGGAAAGTCCCATCCGGACACGGGACGAAGTCTTCAATCTTGTATCTTCATAGTCCAGGAGTCCGGCCAACGGTGATAGTTCGGCTACCCGGACACCCCCTAATCCAGGACTCCCTCAATGGGGATTGTGTGGAGAAGACAAAAAAGGAGAAAGTCTCACATTGACGAGGATAATCAACGGGCTATGGATATGCCCATCAATTGATGTCAACATGAGGAGTAGGGATTGCCATGCAACGGATGCACTAGAGCTACAAATGAATGCTCAACAAAAGAAAACTAGTGGGTGTGCATCCAACTTGCTTGCTCACGAAGACCTAGGGCATTTGAGGAAGCCCATCGTAGGAATATACAAGCCAAGTTCTATAATGAAAAATTCCCACTAGTATATGAAAGTGACAACATATGAGACTCACTATATGAAAGACATGGTGCTACTTTGAAGCACAAGTGTGGAAAAAGATATAGTAGCATTGCCCCTTTTTATTTATTTTATTTTTTTATTTTTATTTTCTTTATTTTCTTTATTTTTCTTTGGGCCTTCTTTTTTCTTTTGGCCTTTCTTCTTTTTTTTCTTTTTGGGCAATGCTCTAATAATGATGATCATCACACTTTCATTGATTACAACATATGAATTACAACTCAAAACTAGAACAAAAATATGACTCTATATGAATGCCTCCGGCGGTGTACCGGGATGGTGCAATGAATCAAGAGTGACATGTATGAAAAATAATGCATGGTGGCTTTGCCACAAATACGATGTCAACTACATGATCATGCAATGGCAATATGACAAAAGTAATGTATGTCATAATGATGATAAACGGAACGGTGGAAAGTTGCATGGCAATATATCTCGGAATGGCTATGGAAATGCCATAAATAGGTAGGTATGGTGGCTGTTTTGATGAAGATATAATGAGGCTTATGTGTGATAGAGCGTCTCATATCACGGGGTTTGGATGCACCTGCGAAGTTTGCACCAACTCTCAAGGTGAGAAAGGGCAATGCACGGTACCGAAGAGGCTAGCAAAGGCGGAAAGGTAAAAGTGCGATAATCCATGGACTCAACATTAGTCAAAAGAACTCATATACTTATTGCAAAAATTTAGAAGTCATCAAAAATCAAGTACTACGTGCATGCTCCTAGGGGGATAGATTGGTAGGAAAAGACCATCGCTCGTCCCCGACCGCCACTCATAAGGATGCACAAGCCAGGTACACTTCATGTTTCAACTTTGTTACACAACTTTAACCATACGTGCATGCTACGGGACTTGCTAACTTCAACACAAGCATTCTTTAAATTCATAATCACCCAATTAGCGTGACATTAATATCACTACCTCCATATCTCAAAACAATTATCAAGCATCAAATTGATCATAGCATCCAGTTCACCTCCTATGAAAGTTTTCGTTCAAATTACCATGCTGTTTAAGACTCTCAGAATAATATAAGTGAAGCATGAGAGTTCATTAATTTCTACAAAATAAAACCACCGCCGTGCTCTAAAAGATATAAGTGAAGCACTAGAGCAAACGACAAACTACTCCAACAAGATATAAGTGAAGATCAATGAGTAGTTAAATAATTGTGCAACTATGTGAAGACTCTCTAACATTAAGGAATTTCAGATCTTGGTATTGTATTCAAACAGCAAGCAAAACAAAATAAAATAGCATTGCAAGGATAGCACAACTCATGTAAAGAAGCAAAAACTTAGGCTCATCCATACTAATCGATAGTGGTTGAAGAAGAAAGGTGGGATGCCTACCAGGGCATCTGTCGGATTTCGGGTTCCGGCAGACCCTCTAGGTTTGAACACTGGGGTGCGCGCGGAGATTTCACCCTCTACCTACCTGCACCTCGCCGCCTTGCTAAGATCTAAGCTATGAAAGGAACAACACAAGAGACACAGGGTTTATACTAGTTCGGGCCACCATTGTGGTGTAATACCCTACTCTAGTTTGTGGTGTGGTGGATTGCCTCTTGGGCTGATGATGATGAACAATACAAGGAAGAACAGCCTCACGAGGGTCTATTCTTGGCTGGTGCGATGAACTGCTAGGGGGAGTTCAGTCGCTCTCTCTCTGCTGATCCCAGATGCTGGATCCTCTCTCTAGATGCCGGATCAGATGCCCCTACTCTGTGGGTGGCTAGTCCTATTTATAGGCAAAGGCCCTGGACCTCTTCCCAAATATTGAGCGGGAAGGGCGCCAACAATTGGCCATTTTGAAGGGGAACATCTAGTACACTTATCTTGACTAAAGTTGGTCCTCGCTTTGTCAAAGGCTCGTGGTGACGCCGCTTGGGCTCCACAATGACTTCCTTCCTGCCGCTATCGACGGTCTTGGTCTTGTTGCAATCAAACGGATGCCTTTGCTTGATACTCTTGCTCGCGCTTGCTCCTTTGCACCAAAGAGGAAAGGAGGACACTGCGCTGGCTGGCGCCACCGGGCGCCTTTGGTCGCCATGGTTTGCGCCATGGGCACCTCGTGAGGTACCCCGCCTTGATCTCTCCGCCTCCTTGCGAGCCATCCTAACGAGGCCGTGCCTGAGGAAGCTCCCCGTCGTCCGCCCCGTGAGGCTTGCCCCTCGCGAGGGTCTTGAGCTTGTGTTGATGAAGATGGGCCGCTTGGGCCACCCTTGAGCCACGCCAGCAGGCCGCAGTGCAGCAAGTCGGGACCCCGTTCCCGAACGCCGACATTAACCCGGGCCCAAGGCGCGCCCGGACTTGGCTAAGCAGAGAGGCGAAGGGGCAAGGGTGAAGCGCCGCGGGCCCTAATAGCCTGCGGCCTTGGGCGCCGCGTGGCGGTTGGTTGGACGTGGGCGCCTTAGCAACTGTGCGAATCGACAAAAGAGCAGCGTCTGCCTAGGCTTTGCTTCCCTTGCTTCCTCCGGCCATTGCTCAGATCCCCTTTCTTGCGCCTTTCCTTCCTACCTCTGAAATCTCCAGATCTACTTCGACCGCGTGCCCTAGCAAGACATGGCGCCTCGCCAGACCCCGGCCGGAGCTTGGTACTCAGCCGCCTTGGACTCGCCGAATGTGTCGGAGGAGGGCCTTGCCCGGGTGCGCCGGATGGTGGCGGCGCAAGGCATCGATGGGGCAGAGGTGTTCAAGGCTGGCTCCGCCCTTTTCGAGGGCCAAGGAAGCACCTTCTATCCGCTCTTCGTGAGCGCCATTGCTGCCGGTCTGTGCCTCCTTTTCGAGTTCTTCTTCTCTCGTCCTCCGCCACTACAAACCGCAAGCTCGCACCTCCACCCCAACTATGTTCTTCTTCCGCGATCTTCGCCACTATTGTGAGGCTCACGTCGGGTGCAGCCCTCAGTGGCCTTGCTGCGCCACTACTTCTCCCTCCGGACCTCTCGCGGTCCCATCTACGCTGCAGCGAAGCTTTGTCGCGATGGCAGCTCCAACGCCATCTCAAGCCCGGAAGAGGATTGAGGGCTTCAGAGCAAGTGGGTCATGGTAGATGCTGGGCGCATCCACCCTCGGCTGATTCTGCCCACGGAGCAGCCCACGCCCATCGACGCTTGGTCTCACGCGGAACTCATGGATCCCCGCACGAAGTCGGTGCTGGAGAAGATGGACGTGGATCTGCTGCCGAGCAACATGGCGGCGGCGAAGCTGACTGGTGCGTCGCTCCTGAGGGAGTTCCTGGAGCATCAGGTGGCCCCGCTGTCGATTGCGCTTCATTGTGGAGGCCCCGCCCGAGCCCCGCAGTCTTGGCCGATGAAGATCTGGCCGCGGTCCTCAAATCCTTGGTTGGGGGAGACGTGGCGAGGCTGGAGGGCGCTCCTGAGGCTCCGTCTGGGGCAGCGCCTCTACCCGCGAAAGAAGGCGACGGTAAGACACGGGCCTCTCCTGCCCAGTAATCCTCGCGAGGCCTGGTGGAGCTGGCTGGGGCGAGCTCAGCCCCCATGGCCCAAGCGACTCCTGAGGTGTCATTGCCTGATGCCACCGCCACAGCTGTTGGGGCGCAGCAGGTCCCGCCTCGATATCTGTGGTTACGCTGCCGTCCTCTCCTCCTACTCCACCAACCGCTGTCTCCGACTCTCCCATCGCCCTGGATCGTGCTGCTACTGAATTGGATCGGCTGCGGCAAGATCTTCTGGGCGCCGACCCTCGCCTGGTGGCCGGGCGCCTGGAGTTGGCCTCTGGCTGGATTCGCTCTGACGCTTCGATTCGAGCGGTGCTGGTTCAGGCCTTGACGGCTTGCGACGAGGAGAAGCAGGCCGTCCTAGGGGCGAAGGCTGCTCGCGCCGCCGCCTTGGGGGAGGTGGCCAATGTCCGAGGTCGCTGCAAGGCGCTGGAGAGCGAGCTGCAGGGCATGCGGGACCAGCTTGCCAAGGAGGCCCGCATTCGCCAAGAGAAGGAGGACAACATGAAGGCTCACGAGGCGGCCGTCAAGGACCGGGACGCCAAGCTTAACAGGCGCCGTGACCGCCTGGGTACGCTGGAGTAGGAGTTGGAGGCGAAGAAGGTCGAGCTGGACGGCAAGGCGCGGGTTCTTGCCGAGGACCGCGAGGCCTTCACGGAGATGGAGGTGAAGGCTCGCACCTTGCTGAGGACGCTTTATGAAAGCGGCCTGGAAAGCCCGCTGGCCGGCGCCGAGGACGGCCCCGCCAAGCTGCTTCCCTTCCTGGTCCGCGCTCTTGAAGATGTCACCCTTGGCGTTGGCCCTACGGCCGAGGCCGAGGCGCGTGTCTTGTCTTCTGCAGCGCTGACGCGGGTCCTTACCCATGTCTACCTTCGCGATCCCGACGTCGACCTCGACAGCCTGCTGGAGCCAGCGAGCGGCGAGCTTGCCACTGCCGCTGCTGAGGCCGTGAAGGGCCGAGCGGAGGCTCTGCTGTCGAAGATCCGGGCCCTTCAGCACCAAGCCGAAGTGAGGCGCTGCCGGTCCTGGAGCTTCACGAGGCGAACCCGCTCCGCGCAGCTCCGCCGCCAGCAAGTGACTCCGTTGTGGCTCCTGTTCTGCTTTCAGCTCCTGCAACATGCATCATGCCTCGGGGAGGCGTTTAAACTTGTGTTTGGTGTTGTGATAACAGTTATGGACTGTAATATTTGCTTTTAAATTCATTGAGATTTGCGCTTTTCCTTCCTACTTGCTTATGTTCTACGCCGGCAGAGCCCGGCCCCGCACATACCTCAGCCGCCGTTAGCCCCGACCGGAAACCAGGACGGGACCAAGGAGTGAGGGGCTACGTGACAAGTTAGGCTCCTAAGTCGCGATGCTCAGGAGTCCCCCTTGACGCACGAACAGCAAGTAGGGAGGTGAGATGTGTGGGTGAATCTACCATTCTACGTCTGCAGAGCCCGGCCCCGCGCATACCTCAACCGCCGTTAGCCTTTCGGAACTAAGGAGTGAGGGGCTACGTGACCAGTTAGGCTCCTGAGTCGCGATGCTCAGGAGTCCCCCTTGACGCTCAAACGGCCTTCATACCTTGGCTCCGCTCGGGGAGAGACGTGCAACGAACCAGGCCTGAGGGGCCTGGCTGGGTGGCGTGCGTCTGGCGTGACCTGTGCTTAGCCCGTGCCCAGCCCTCGCGGCACTCCCGAGGGGCGGCGTTGATGAGGCCGCACAATCGAGCTCTGGGCTCCCTCGAGGTTGACGCGGCTGGGGCCACCTCGCTTGTTTATCACTAGCGCAGAGCATAGCGCTCAGATGTGTACGGGCATAGCCGCCTCGGCAAGTGTCGCCAGCCAAGACGGAGCATGGTGCTTCCATCGGTGCGTGGGAGGGGCTCCCCTCGGGAGCCCCCGGGCGTGTACATCCCCGCCTCGACACGTGGCCGGCACGGTAGGGCCTCGACGAGGTGTGTCTGGGCCCCGTGAGCCAGCCGCTGGACTCACGGGGCCCTACCTCAAGGCGGGTTGCGCCTGGCACTGGGCCTTAACTTGTGATGTGTTCCTGCAGATTTGGTTAGATGCCGATGCTCTACGTCCTCGGGTCCCGGCCCTCGAGCTGGTCTCAGCCGTCGCTGGTATGCCAGGTCGCGATGCCGTGGACAAGGCCAGAGGGTGAGGGCTGGAGAGCCAGTAGGAGCCCTGAGTCGCGATGCTCAGGTACCCTCCCTTTAACGTGCAAGCAGCCGACATGAAGGAAGAAGGAGTGCCGTGGACAGGCATCAAAATACAATCATGATGGGTCGAATGCATGACCCGAAATAAACACAAGAGGGGTGCATGCCGCTGGGCCTGGCCCGAGCGACTTGGGGATGATGCAGCCCGAGGGGTGCCCCCAACAAGGTAAGCTAGGAACATGAAGTAAAAGGGGATACACACCGCAGGGACGGACCCACGCGGCCTGGGAATAATGCAGCCCTGGGGGGGCGCTCCCAGCCGAAAATGAAACTTGAAGGATGTCACCTGATAACGTTGAGGACGAAGGGATGTTGAGGTAGCGGACGTCGTGGGCTGCGGAAGCCGACCTTCACGAGCCCCCAGGCTCAGGAGCCTCGGGAGGCTCCGGAGGCGCTGGTGGCTCCTCGCGGACCATCTCCATCTCCGCCAGGACTACGGAACACCTGGCCTCTCGAACCTCCAGGATGCTCCTCATGAGGCGCTGGTACGTCGCAGCCGTGTTCGGCAGGCCGTAGGGCATGCGAACGTAGCTGTGGGGTGGACCTTTGCAGCGCCCCGCGTGTGAGGGCCAGAAGCGCTCCTGAGAGGTGCCTCGGTTGAGCCCTGGGATGTCGATGCAGACGCACAGCCCACCATCCTCGCCTGGATGGGGAGCTACGGCGGGTAAGCGGCGGTTTCCACTCGTGACTCTTGACTCCTGCAACTCCTGCGTGATCTGACTGACGAACTCCTGAGGGTTTGTCCCTCCTTGCCTTGTTCCTTCCTGAGGGAAACGTGCTTTGAAGCACGCCTCCAAGCGGTGCCCAAGCGCCTCCCTCGTGACCTTAGCAAGGTCGGTGGCCCTCCAGGAGAGAACCCTCGAGCCTTGCTTGAGGAGGGCGCCGGGCGCGTCTTCCTATACGACAGAAGGAGGTGCCCCCTGAACAGGCGCGGACCCTGAGGGGCCTGCCTCCTGAGGGGTTGGGCCTGGCGATGTCTTCTTCTTCTTGGGAGCGGTCTCAGGGAGCCTCACGCTCCTATGATCTGGGTCTTCAAGTGATGCGGCTTGAAAAGCTCGCTCCAGGGAGCACACTGCGTCTCTCTCTTCACAAGGCACCGTGATGACTCCGCCGCTTCCTGGCATCTTGAGGACGTTGTAGCCGTGATGAGTCACGGCCATCGAAGTCTGGGGACCCCCGTTCCCAGAATGCCGACAGCATCCCCAAGCTTAGATGCTTGAGACTTCTTGAAATATTATCTTGGGGTGCCTTGGGCATCCCCAAGCTTGAACTTTTGTGTCTCCCTAATTCCTCTCATATCATGGTTTCTCTTTTTATCAAAAGCTTCATACACACCAAACTCAACAAGAACTCGTGAGATAGGTTAGTATAAACCAATGCAAAACCTTATCATTTTCTACTGTGAAAAATCACTAAAATTATTATTCAACATTGAATACTAAATGTCTCTGCATATTTAATACTCCTTTCCTTAAATAGAATCATTAAACAAGCAAACATATGCAAACAATGCAAACATAACAGCAATCTGCCAAAACAATACAGTATGTAAAGAATGCAAGAGTATCAATACTTCCCTAACTCCAAAAATTATGAAATAAAATTCCCACTGTAGTAAATTTATCATAGCTCATGAAGCAAAAAGTTTCAACATTATATCATGCTCTGACTTTTCTAGGGAATTTTTGCAACAGCAGTAAACTTTCTGTTTTCAAACAGCAACATGTATAGTAGCAAAATAAGCATGAAAACGGCTATCCTTGAATTTTTTTTGAAAATAATGATGAAAAACATTATTCTAAATAACAGAAAGCCAATGCTAACAAGATAAAATTATGCTCCAAGCAAAACACATATGATGTGGTGAATAAAAATATAGCTCCAAGTAAAGTTACCGATGAACTAAGACGAAAGAGGGGATGCCATCCGGGGCATCCCCAATCTTAGGCTCTTGGTTGTCCTTGAATATTACCTTGGGGTGACTTGGGCATCCCCAAGCTTAGGCTCTTACCACTCCTTATTCCATAGTCCATCGAATCTTTACCTAAAACTTGAAAACTTCACAACACAAAACTTAACAGAAAACCCGTGAGCTCCATTAGCGAAAGAAAACAAAACACCACTTCAAGGTACTATAATGACCTCATTCTTTATTTAAATTGGTGTTAAACCTACTGTATTCCAACTTCTCTATGGTTTATAAACTATTTTACTAGCCATAGATTCATCAAAATAAGCAAACAACACAATGAAAACAGAATCTGTCAAAAACAGAACAGTCTGTAGTAATCTGTAACTAACGCAAACTTCTGGAACTCCAAAAATTCTAAAATAATTTGGTGGACTTGAGGAATTTGTCTAGTAATCATCTTCAAAAATAATCAACTAAATAGAACTCTCCAGTAAAAAGTTGAAGCTAATCTCGTGAGCGCTAAGGTTTCTGTTTTTTTACAGCATGATCATAAAGACTTCACCCAAGTCTTCCCAAAGGTTCTACTTGGCACAAACACTAATTAAAACATAAAACCACATCTAAACAGAAGATATATGGATTATTTATTACTAAACAGAACCAAAATCAAGAAACTAAAATAAAATTGGGTTGCCTCCCAACAAGCGCTAACGTTTAAAGCCCCTAGCTAGGCGTGATGATTTCAATGATGTTCACATAAGAGATAAGAATTGAAACATAAAGAGAGCATCATGAAGAATATGACTAGCACATTTAAGTCTAACCCACCTCCTATGCATAGGGATTTTGTGAGCAAACAACTTATGGGAGAAATAATCAACAAGCATAGGAAGACAAAACAAGCATAACTTTAAAAATTTAAGCACATACAGAGGAAACTTGATATTATTGCAATTCCTACAAGCATATGTTCCTCCCTCATAATAATTTTCAGTAGCATCATGAATGAATTCAACAATATAACCAGCACCTAAAGCATTCTTTTCATGATCTACAAGCATAGAAAATTTACTACTCTCCACATAAGTAAATCTATTCTCATCAATAGTAGTGGGAGCAAACTCAACAAAATAACTATCATGTGATTTAAAATTAAGATCAAGATGACAAATTTCATGGTTATCATTATTATTTATAGCATACATGTCATCACAATAATCATCATAGATAGGAGGCATGCTTTCATCATAGTAAATTTGCTCATCAAAGCTTGGGGGACAAAAAATATCATCTTCATCAAACATAGCTTCCCCAAGCTTGTGGCTTTGCATATCATTAGCATCATGGATATTCAAGGAATTCATACTAACAACATTGCAATCATGCTCATCATTCACATATTTAGTGCCAAACATTTTAATGCATTCTTCATCTAACACTTTGGCACAATTTTCCTTTCCATCATACTCACGAAAGATATTAAAAAGATGAAGCGTATGTGGCAAACTTAATTCCATTTTTTTTGGTAGTTTTCTTTTATAAACTAAACTAGTGATAAAACAAGAAACAAAAAGATTCGATTGCAAGATCTAAAGATATACCTTCAAGCACTCACCTCCCCGGCAACGGCGCCAGAAAAGAGCTTAGTTGACGGGGTGTGAGTGCCGCTTACCTAGCCTCCCTGGCAACGGCGCCAGAAAAGAGCTTGATGTCTACTACACAACCTTCTTATTGTAGACGTTGTTGGGTCTGCAAGCGCACAGGTTTGTAGGACAGTAGCAAATTTCGCTCAAGTGGATGACATAAGGTTTATCAATCCGTGGGAGGCGTAGGATGATGATGGTCTCTCTCAAGCAACCCTGCAACCAAATAATAAAGAGTCTCTTGTGTCCCCAACACACCCAATACAATGGTAAATTGTATAGGTGCACTAGTTCGGCGAAGAGATGGTGATACAAGTGCAATATGGATGGTAGATATAGGTTTTTGTAATCTGAAAATATGAAAACAGCAAGGTAACTAATGATAAAAGTGAGCGTAAACGGTATTGCGATGATAGGAAACAAGGCCTAGGGTTCATACTTTCACTAGTGCAAGTTCTCTCAACAATAATAACATAGATAGATCATATAACAATCCCTCAACGTGCAACAAAGAGTCACTCCAAAGCCACTAATAGCGGAGAACAAACATAGAGATTATGGTAGGGTACGATACCACCTCAAAGTTATTCTTTCAGATCAATCTATTCAAGAGTTCGTACTAGAATAACACCTTAAGACACAAATTAACCAAAACCCTAATGTCACCTAGATACTCCATTGTCACCTCAAGTATCCGTGGGCATGATTACACGATATGCATCACACAATCTCAGATTCATCCAACCAACATAAAAGTACTTCAAAGAGTGCCCCAAAGTTTCTACCGGAGAGTCAAGAAAACGTGTGCCAACCCCTATGCATAGGTTCATGGGCGGAACCCGCAAGTTGGTCACCAAAACATACATCAAGTGGCACGTGATATCCCATTGTCACCACAGATAAACACGGCAAGACATACATCAAGTGTTCTCAAATCAAAGACTCAATCTGATAAGATAACTTCAAAGGGGAAACTCAATTCATCACAAGAGAGTAGAGGGGGAGAAACATCATAAGATCCAACTATAATAGCAAAGCTCGCGATACATCAAGATCGTGCCATAGAGAGAACATGAGAGAGAGAGATCAAACATATAGCTACTGGTACATACCCTCAGCCCCGAGGGTGAACTACTCCCTCCTCGTCATGGAGAGCGCCGGGATGATGAAGATGGCCACCGGTGATGGGTTCCTCCCTCGGCAGGTGCCGAACGGGCTCCCGAGAGGTTTTTGGTGGCTACAGAGGCTTGCGGCGGCGGAACTCCCAATCTATCTTGATATTCGATGTTTTTAGGGTACGTAGGCTTATATAGGCGAAAGAAGTCGGTCGGGAGGTGCTCGAGGGGTCCACGAGATAGGGGGCCGGCCTCTGTAGGGGGGGGGGGCGCCCTCCTATCTCGTGGAGTCCTCGAGGATCTTATGACGTGAACTCCAAGTCTCCAGGATCATATTCTTCCCAAAAATAACGCTGTCGAAGGTTTCATTCCATTTGGACTTCGTTTGATATTCCTTTTCTTCGAAATACTGAAACAGGCAATAAAACAGCAATATGGGCTGGGCCTCCGGCTAATAGGTTAGTCCCAAAAGTAATATAAAAGTGAATAATAAAGCCCTTAATAATTCAAAACATGTAATATAATAGCATGGAACAATAAAAAATTATAGATACGTTGGAGACATATCAGCAGCTTGGTTAAAATCGTGCTGAAATGCAAACGGAGCAGCAAGATTTGACGACTCGATGAGCTCAATAGCCCCTGGATATTTCACCGGATGAGCACAAATGTGCTCTAAGTCAACGCACACATGCAGACACAGGCCCTTAGGAATGATGACAGTGGTAAAAATGTCTGCCTGGACGTTAGTGCGAAAGCGATCATCCTGAGAGTCACAACAACCAAAAATTGGTCAACATCATGATGAAGCTTAAGATAGGAAGCAATGGGAACCTCGTTGAACCTTTTAATTTTGCGGCCGAAAGGTACATGAGGTTCAAGAGAGATGCGACGGGCATAACCTTGAGGTTGCACCGGAGGAGGAGGAGGCTTGAAGATGGGCCGACGAGTTCCCGGCTTGGGTGCAGTGGTGCGAACAGCAACATACTCGGTCTGCTCCATATCTTCAAGCTCATCCTCATAGTCGGATTCATCTGTTGAGGAGTCACTAGCAGGGCTGCGAGGCTGGGCGGCATGCTTCGGAGGACGATCCCGCTCTTGTGAATCATCGGAATCACCACGACGAGACGGACAAGAGGACCCACATGGGGCTGCTTGCGTGCAGAGTGCTTGATCCTTGGCATCCCGACCTCGGAGGGACGAACGAGACGGATGGAGATGCACGGGGCGGCACCGGAGGCGCGACGGTGACCGGGGCGACCCATGCAGTGTTGAGACGACAAGGGACACAGCCAGCGCGCGACCGCAGCGAGGAGGGTGTGCAGCGGCGGCTGACAAGAGAAAGAGGATTGAGCAATTTAGGGTTAAGAAACTGCCCCAAACACACCCCGCCCTACATATATGGGCCAGATAATGACCGGACAACCGGTGAGTTACAGACGTCCGGTGCCTGTGAGGAATCGGAAGATGAGCCAGGTACCGGACGACCAAAAAAACCAGACATCCGATGCGAGGAGACAGAGTTGAAAATAACGGAAGACCGGTCATACCGGACGTCCGGCATGAGGAAAACATAGTGAAATTAATGGACGTCCGGAACGTACCGGACGACCAGAAGCTCTCATGATTTTTTTGATAAGGTCAAGGAATTTTTTAGAAGGTCAAGGATTATTTTGGTGCCAATGACAATGGTATTGAGATGATGATTTCAGTATGAAGTAAGAAGAGAAAGACACAATGTTAAGCAGTGAATATCCTACGCCAAAAAAAACATACCGCTCAGATAATGTTCTAACCAATAAGAGCGGTGGCCGATGCCACCATGTTTGAGTATATGTGACACGGCACCGCAAGGATTTGAACTTTGGGTGCATAATCACTACTCCATCATTTAAAGCACCATACTTAAAATAACATGGTAGCTTTGAGAGTGTTTGTTCTATTTATGCATTACATAGGGTGAGAGTACTCATGAGTTGAGTGTCTCCCCCTAAATATATGCCTACATCAAGACAAGACATGACAAAAATGCATGCATGGGTACTAGATTTCATATAATGTTGTCACACTCCCATATACCAAGTTCACGCCTAAGTTAACAGAACCTTGCTTCATCCAATGGCTTGGTGAAAATGTCTGCAAGTTGCATATCTGTACCCACATGAGCAATATCAATCTCACCCTTTTCCAAATGATCTCGCAAGAAATGATACCTAATATCAATGTGCTTGGTGCGAGTATGGTCTTTGGGATTCTCAGCAATATTGATAGCACTTTCATTATCACATAGAAGAGGCACATGTCAATAGGTGATACCATAATCCTTCAAAGTTTGCCTCATCCATAGTAATTGAGTTGCACAACTGGCGGTTACAATGTATTCAGCTTCGACGGTGGAGAGAGCAACACAATTTTGTTTCTTCAAGGACAAACTTACCACGGAGTGTCCAAGAAATTGACATGCATCGAAGGTGGACTTACGATCCACTTTGTCTCCAGCCCAATCCGCATCCGTGTAACCAATGAGATCAAACTTAGGGCATGTTCGGTAGCTCTCCACGGCCCCAAACTCCTCAAATCCTCGGCCCCAAAACAATAGCCAGCTTCTCGTAAAAATCCTTGAGTTGCCAGATTGTTCGGCTCGACAACTTCTGGTTCTTGCAGCTAGAGAAGGCCGAAAGCCCACTTATAGCCCGGTGGCCCATTAGGACAGAAGCCCATTTAGCACCTGAGACACTTTTCCGCTTTTCTTCTCCTGTTCGGGGTGATGCTCTGGGAGACCGGGAGGCAACCGACGAGCTCATGCTCAAGGAGGTGGCAGGGGATGAGGGTGGCGGCAGTGTGCGAGGGTCCTGGCGGCATAGGTTGCGAGGGCGTCCTCTGCTCGTTGTCTCGCCGAATCTCGAGCGCTTCGTAGGTGCACGTCATTGTGCCATTGCGCGGGCGGCGGTGCGGGTCGCGAAGGCTTGGGGGAGCGTGACATCGGGGCACACACTTGGCTGGTCACGGTAGAGGGTGGGGACCAGCTCCTCGCGCGGTTCGGTGGCGCACGACACATCATCATTGCGGCTGCGCTAGCAAAAAGAATGGAGATCCTGTCGTGAGGAATGCGAAAGTCTGTCGCTCGTGGGTAGGATGAGGGGTCGCGCTCGAACCGGTACACTTGGCGGTGGCAGCAGTATGTAATTCAAAGCAAATCTCGCTTCTCAGTTTCGGAGGAGCTCAGTTTTCTCAACTCCTTGACTCCTTCGAATTTGCACTAGCATATTATCCAGCTTCTCAATCCAAAAGCTAGGAGTGGACGCGTTCGGCTGGACTCTGTGCGTGGAGTGTGGATTTGAGAAGCGAGAGAGCTACCGAACACACCCTTAGCATCCTTGGTATACCATAGACCTAACTTTGGGGTGTGAACAAGGTATCTAAGAATATGCTTAACCGCCTTATGATGACTTTCCCTAGGGGGGAGCTTGAAATCTAGCTCACATGCATACACTAAACATGATTTCTGGTCTAGATGCACAAAGATAAAGCAATGAACCAATCATAGAGTGGTAAATAGATGGGTCAAAATGGATAACATTTGTGTCTTCAGTGAGTACAATTTTGGTTGGCATGGGTGTCTTACATGGACTAGCATCATACATGCCAAACTTCTCTAGGATAACCTTGAGGTATTTTTCTTGAGACAAGAAAATTCCTTCTTGAAATTGTTGAATTTGGAATCCGAGAAAGAACTTCAAATCCGCATTGAGTGACATTTCAAAATTCTTGGTCATGGAGGCCGCAAACTTCTTGCACAAATGAATGTTAGAACAACCAAAAATGGTACCATCTACATAGATTTGGCATAGGATCAAATCACCCTTGTCCCTCTTAGTAAAAATAGTGGGACCGATCACCCCTCTCACAAAACCATCATCGAGTAAAAACTTCTTAAGATGATCATACCAAGCACGAGGTGCTTGTTTGAGGCCATCCAAATCCTTATGAAGTTTATACACATAGTCTTTGTGATCGGGATCAACGAGCCCAGGTGGTTGTGATACATATACTACTTCTTGTATAGGACCGTTAAGGAAAGCACTCTTCACATCCATTTGATGTAATGTAAAACCATTAAAAGCAGCATAAGCAAGTAAGATGTGAATAGATTCAAGACGGGCAATGGGGGCAAAGGTCTCACCAAAGTCCAAACCTTCAAATTGTGAGCACCCTTCTGCCACTAACCTTGCTTTGTTACAGATGATTACACCATTCTCATCTTGCTTGTTCTTGAAAATCCATTTTGTTCCAATGACATTGTGCTCCGTAGTTGGCCTCTCGACTAATGACCACACTTGGTTGCGTTCAAAACTGTTCAACTCTTCTTGTATAGCAACAAGCCAATCGTTGTCCATCAATGCATCTTGTACCTTGAGAGGCTCAACACTAGACACAAATGAGAAGTGAGCACTAATAACCCACAAGTATAGGGGATCACAACAGTTTTCGAGGGTAGAGTATTCAACCCAAATTTATTGATTCGACACAAGGGGAGCCAAAGAATATTCTCAAGTATTAGCAGCTGAGTTGTCAATTCAACCACACCTAAAAGATTTAATATCTGCAGCAAAGTATTTAGTAGCAAAGTAATATGAAAGTAACGGTAACGGTGGCAAAAGTAACAGTAGTAGTTTTTGTAGTAATTGTAACAGTGGCAACAGAAAACTAAGCAAAGATCAATATGTGAAAAGCTCGTAGGCAATGGAACAATGATACATAATTATGTCGGATGCGATTCCTCATGCAACAGTTATAACATAGGGTGACACAGAACTAGCTCCAGTTCATCAATATAATGTAGGCATGAAGTCCGAATATAGTCATACGTGCTTATGGAAAAGAACTTGCATGGCATCTTTTGTCCTACCCTCCCGTGGCAGCGGGGTCCTATTGGAAACTAAGGGATACTAAGGCCTCCTTTTAATAGAGTACCGGACCAAAGCATTAACACTTAGTGAATACATGAACTCCTCAAACTACGATCATCACCGGGAGTGGTCTCGATTATTTTCACTTCGGGGTTGCCGGGTCATAACACATAGTAGGTGACTATTGGCTTAAAAGATAGGATCAAGAACTCACATATATTCATGAAAACATAATAGGTTCAGATCTGAACTCATGGCACTCGGGCCCTAGTGACAAGCATTAAGCATAGCAAAGTCATAGCAACATCAATCTCAGAACATAATGGATACTAGGGATCAAACCTTAACAAAACTAACTCGATTACATGATAAATATCATCCAACCCATCACTGTCCAGCAAGCCTACGATGGAAGTACTCACGCACAATGGTGAGCATCATGAAATTGGTGATGGAGGATGGTTGATGAAGACGAAGGCGACGGATTCCCTTCTACGGAGCCCCGAACGGACTCCAGATCAGCCCTCCCGAGAGAGATTAGGGCTTGGCGGAGGCTCCGTATCGTATAACATGATGAATCCTTCTGCCTAATTTTTTTCTCCCCGAACGTGAATATATGGAGTTGGAGTTGAGGTCGGTGGAGTCTCAGGGGGCCCACGAGGCAGGGGGGCGTGCCCAAGGGGGGTGGGCGCGCCCTCCACCCTCGTGGACAGGGTGTGGGCCCCCTGATGCTGATTCTTTTGCCAGTATTTTTTATAAATTCCAAAAATATTCTCCGTGAAGTTTCAGTTCATTCCGAGAACTTTTATTTCTACACAAAAATAACACCATAGCAATTCTGCTGAAAACAACGTCAGTCCGGGTTAGTTCCATTCAAATCATGCAAGTTAGAGTCCGAAACAAGGGCAAAAGTGTTTGGAAAAGTAGATACATTGTAGACATATCAACTGAAAGTGATAAAGAAAAACTTTTACAAACTCTGTTTGATCTTGTTGTTGCGAATATGTAAAGCCAGCATTCAAGTTTTGAGCAAAGATTATGAACTAACCATATTCACAATAAAATTTAGGTCTCATGTTTACTCATATCAATGGCATAATCAACAAGCGAGCAATAATAATAAATCTCGGATGACAACACTTTCTCAAAACAATCGTAATATGATATAATAAGATGGTATCTCGCTAGCCCTTTCTGAGACCGCAAAACATAAATGCAGAGCACCTCTGAAGATGAAGGACTGACTAGACATTTTAATTCATGGTAAAAGAGATCTAGTCACAGTCATACTCAATGTAAATTAATAGTAATGCATGCAAATGACATCGGTGCTCTCCAGCTGGTGCTTTTTAATAAGAGGATGATGACTCAACATAAAAGTAAATAGATAGGCCCTTCGCAGAGGGAAGCAGGGATTTGTAGAGGTGTAGAGCTCGATTTTCGAAATAGAGATAAATAATATTTTGAGTGGCATACTTTCATTGTCAACATAGCAACCATGAGATCTCGATATCTTCCATGCTACACACATTATAGGCGGTTCCCAAACAGAATGGTAAAGTTTATACTCCCCCACCACCAACAAGCATCAATCCATGGCTTGCCCGAAACAACGGGTGCCTCCAACTAACAACAGTCCTGGGGGAGTTTTGTTTGCAATTGTTTTGATTTGAGCATGGGACTGGGCATCCCGGTTACCGGCCATTTTCTCGTGAATGGTGAGCGGAGTCAACTCATTGTGAGAATAACCCACCTAGCATGGAAGATATAGACAACCCTAGTTGATACATGAGCTATTCGAGCATACAAAACAGAATTTCATTTGAAGGTTTAGAGTTTGGCACATACAAATTTACTTGGAACGGCAGGTAAATACCTCATATAGGAAGGTATGGTGGACTCATATGGAATAACTTTGGGGTTTATGGAAGTGGATGCAGAAGCAGTATTCCCGCTTAGTACAAGTGAAGGCTAGAAAAAGACTGGGAAGCGACCAACTAGAGAGCGACAACATTCATGAACATGCATTAAAATTGCATGAGTAGGATATAATTCACCGTGAACATAAATATCATGGAGGCTATGTTGATTTTGTTTCAACTACATGCGTGAACATGTGCCAAGTCAAGCCACTTGAATCGTTCAATGGAGGATACCGCCCTATCATACCACATCACAACCATTTTAATAGCATATTTGCACGCAAGGTAAACTCTTATAAACTCGTAGCTAATTAAGCATGGCATGAGAAACTGTAATCTCTAATTGTCATTGCAAACATGTTTCATTCATAATAGGCTGAACAGGAACGATGAACTAATCATATTTACAAAAACAAGATAGGTCGAGTTCATACCAGCTTCTCTCATCTCAACCAGTCCATCATATATTGTCATTATTGCCTTTCACTTGCACGATCGAACTGTGTGGATAATAATAATAGTGCACTTGCATTAGACTAAGCTGGAATCTGCAAGCATTTAGTACAAGGGAGAAGACAGGTAATATGGGCTCTTGGTTAAATCAACAATAATGCATATGAGGGCCACCCAACATTTTCATCATGGTCTTCTCCTCTCGACCCCCAAAGAAAAGAAAATAAATAAAAATATTTACACGGGAAAGCTCCCAACAAGCAAAAGAAGAACGAGAAATCTTTTTGGGTTTTCTTTTAATTACTACTACTACATGCATGGAAAGTAAACTAGCTAAGAGCTACAACTAATTTTTTTGGTTTTTCTTAAGGTTCTTCAAACATACAAGAAGAAGGCTTAGAAAAGAAAATAAACTAGCATGAATAGTACAATGAAAAAGTATGAGCACCGATAACTGGCATGAGTGTGTGAACATGAATGTAATATCGGTGAGAAATATGTACTCCCCCAAACATAGGCTTTTGGCCTAAGTTGGGCCATGGCCACGGATCGAAGCTACTTTCTGCGGTGTACGGAGGAGTGTCCTCTGGGTGCCACTGGTTGGCGGTCTCCTCCGGATCCCACTGATAAACAGACTGGCGATAAGGGTCAAGCGGTGGCTCAGTCTCAGGCTCTGGAACTTGAGTCAGGCTCCAGTATGCATAAATGGCCTCTGGAAAGATGAGGTACGTGCCTGAAAGTATATTAAACAAAGAAGGTGCAGGCAGGGTAATAACCTCATAGTGAGTTTTACCAAATATCAAATTATACTTAAGCATTTTCTTCTTATTTTTAAAAATAAAGTCATGTGCTACCATACTCTTATAATCTAGAAAAATAGGGGGCAGCAACTTTTCCTCTTTCTCACAATGCCTAATAGGTATCTCAAAGTGTGCAGTAAGGCACGAAGCAAAGATGCCTCCAAAGATGGGGCCCTTTGTATGGTTCAAACTTAATCGTTTAGCAATGATAGCGCCTAAGCTGAAAGTTGTATCCCGAAACAAAGCATGGCGCAAAATGACTAGATCAGGAGCACTAAGATTTCCACTGTTCCCGTGACCAATTAAGCATCTACTAGCAAATATTGCAAAGTAACATAGAACAGGAAAATGTATACTAGTAATTCTCGCATCGGAAACTTTTCTCGTTTCTCCTACAACAATTCTATCAATAAATCCATCCACATCACTACAGAGTGGTTCCTCGATGCTGCCACAAAGGGTATCTTGCAGACCCGACAAAAATCATGGAGTGGCATCTCCTTAACCTCATCATATAAATGAAACTCCACTGAAGGTGGTGATTTCTTAGCATGAAAATAAAAGTTTTGCACAAAAATATTAGTGAGTAGGAGATACTATTCACGCTGGTCGTGGAGGATGTCGGTGAGGCCTGCATTCTCAGCCAAGTAATAAAAGTCATCGTAAATTCCGGCGGCTCTCAAGAACTCATCACAAGGCCATTCGCACGGCCGAACCTCCGCAGTACGAGGAAGATTATATTTGGGCTTTTTATCCTCTTCATTTTGCTTATCCTTCGAGCTTCGGCTCGAAGAACCTCTTAACAACCTCTTCAACATTTTCTCCCTATGAAAATTTCTGAAATTTTAAGTAACTTAAAATAAAAGTGAGCCAAACTCAACAAGATTGATGGCAACTACTCCCACAAGTGCCTAGAAGCTATATCATGCATTAAAACTACTTTGGACCATATAAATTTGACATGCAAGCTCAAGAACAGGGTCACCTTAGCAGCAAAAATTTGCAATAAATAAAGCACTAGAACAAAAACTAATTGGACCATTGGAGGAGTCACATGTCGAAGAACAATCCCCCAAAGCAGTTTTGTGAATGAAGCTTTGAGCAAGGAGATCGAAAATGGCAACAAGATGAGCTAGAACACGGGTTTGAGCTATGGGAGGATTTTTTCTGGAGGAAGACGAAGTGAGTGGGTGCTGGAATAAATGGAGGGGGTCCACATGGGGCCCACGAGGCAGGGGGCGCGCCCTGGACCCTCGTGGCCAGATGGTGGGGCCCCTTGGTGTGTTCTCAGTTCCAGATATTCTTAAATATTCTACAAAAAATCATATTTCATTTTAAGGACGTTTGGAGAACTTTTATTTTCGTGTATTTTTTTATTGCAAGGATAATTCAGAAAACAGACAGAACATACTATTTTTGCTTTACTTAATCTAAATAACAGAAAGTAAAAGGAGGGTACAGAGAGTTGTGCTTTCTAACTTCATCCATCTCATGCTCAACAAAAGGAATCCACTAACAAGGTTGATCAAGTCTTGTTAACAAACTCTTTCCGAATCGCATGAAACCTGAGAATTTTCGAATAACACTAGGTTACCTCAACGGGGATATGCATGTCCCCAATAATAAGAATATCATATTTCTTCTTGACAGTAGGGAGAGGAAATTCAAAGCCTCCAATAATAATCGTTGAAGTTTTTCCAATAGAATTGATACTATGGACTTGAGGTTGTTTCCTCGGAAAGTGTACCGTATGCTCATTACCATTAACATGAAAAGTGACATTGCCTTTGTTGCAGTCAATAACAGCCCCTGCAGTATTCAAAAAGGGTCTACCAAGGATAATCAACATACTATTGTCCTTGGGGATATCAAGAATAACAAAGTCCATTAAAATAGTAACGTTTGCAACCACAACAGGCACATCCTCACAAATGCCGACATGTATAGCAGTTGATTTGTCAGCCATTTGCAAAGATATTTCAGTAGGTGTCAACTTATTCAAATCAAGTCTACGATATAAAGAGAGAGGCATAACACTAACACCGGCTCCAAGATCACATAAAACAGTTTTAACATAGTTTCTTTTAATGGAGCATGGTATAGTTGGTACTCCTGGATCTCCTAGTTTCTTGGGTATTCCACCTTTAAAAGTATAATTAGCAAGCATGGTGGAAATTTTAGCTTCCATATACTTAGCATAAGGATTCATTTTAAGCATATCAGTCAAATGCATACGCAAAAAGATAGGTCTAATCATTTCAGCAAAGCGCTCAACATCCTCATCATCCTTTTTCTTGGATGGTTTAGGAGGAAAAGGCATGGGTTTCTGAACCCATGGTTCTCTTTCTTTACCGTTCTTCCTAGCAACGAAGTCTCTCTTATCATAGCGTTGATTCTTTGATTGTGGGTTATCAAGATCAACAGCAGGTTCAATCTCTACATCATTATTATCGCTAGGTTGAGCATGAGAATCATCATTAACATTATCACTAGGTTCATGTTCATCACCAGATTGTGTTTCAGCATCAGAAATAGAAATATCATTGGGATTCTCAGGTGTGCCAACAACAGAAGCATGCAAAGTCCTATCATTTTTATTTTTCTTCTTTTTAGAAGGACTAGGTTCATCAACATTAGTTCTCCGAGAATCTTGCTCAAATCTCTTAGGGTGGCCCTCAGGATACAAAAGTTCCTGCGTCATTTTACCCCCTCTAGTCATAACTCTAACGACATTATCATTTTTCTTATTATTTAATTCATTGAGCAAATCATTTTGAGCTTTAAGCACTTGTTCTACTTGAGTGGTAACCATAGAAGCATGTCTACTAATAAGTTTAAGTTCACCTTTAACTCTAGACATATAATCACTCAAGTGCTCAATCATATAAGCATTACGTTTCAATTGTCTACCAACATAGGCATTTAAGTTTCTTATTTAACAATAAAATTATCAAACTCATCCAAGCATTGACTAGCAGACTTATAACAAGGAATATCACCTTCATCAAATCTATAGAGAGAATTTACCTTTACTACCTGTGTCGGGTTATTAAGACCATGTATTTCTTCAATAGGTGGTAAATTCTTAACATCTTCAGCTTTAATAGCCTTTTCTTTCATAGATTTCTTTGCCTCTTGCATGCCTTCAGGACTGAGAAATAGAATACCCCTTTTCTTCGGAGTTGGCTTAGGAGTTGGTTCAGGAAGTGTCCAATCATTATCATTACTCAATATATTATTCAATAGCAATTCATCTTGCTCAACAGTTCTTTCCCTGAAAACACAACCATCACAACTATCCAGGTGGTCTCTGGAAGCATCGGTTAGTCCATTATAAAATATATCAAGTATTTCATTTTTCTTGAGAGGATGATCAGGCAAAGCATTAAGTAATCGGAGAAGCCTCCCCCAAGCTTGTGGGAGACTCTCTTCTTCAATTTGCACAAAATTATATATTTCCCTTAAAGCAACTTGTTTCTTATGAGCGGGGAAATATTTAGCAGAGAAGTAATAAATCATATCCCGGGGACTACGCACACAACCAGGAGTAAGAGAATTAAACCATGTTTTAGCATCACCCTTTAATGAGAACGGAAATAACTTAAGGATATAGTAGTAACGAATTATTTCCTCATGAGTGAATAGGGTGGCTATATCATTCAATTTAGTAAGATGTGCCACAACAGTTTCAGATTCATAGCCATAAAAAGGATCAGATTCAACCAAAGTAATTAACTCAGGATCGACAGAGAAATCATAATCCTTATCAGAAATACAGATAGGTGAAGTAGCAAAAGCAGGGTTATATTTCATTCTAGCATTCAAAGATTTTTCTTTCAGCTTAGCTAACAGTATCTTAAGATCGTATCTATCTTTGCAAGCAAAAAGGTCTCTAGCGGTTTTTTCATCCATAACATAACCCTCAGGCACATCAGGGAATTCATATCTAGGGGGAGAATCTTCATCATCACTTTCATCAATATTATCAGTTTCAATAATTTCATTCTCTCTAACCCTAGCAAGTTGTTCATCAAGAAATTCACCTAATGACACAGTATTATCAAGCATAGAAGTAGTTCATCATAAGTATCATGCAAAGCAGAAGTGGCATCATCAATAACATGCGACATATCGTAATCAATAGCGAAGTAGGTATCGCAAGTTTACTCATAATGTAAGGTGAATCAAGTGCGAGCTAGATGGCAGATTTTACCTCCCTCGTAGTTGAGGGATAAATCTTGGTTTTTTCACCTTTCAAGTTCCTCATAGTGATCAGCAGATATAAATCCCAAGTGACTCAAAGAATAGAGCTATGCTCCCTGGCAACGGCGCCAGAAAATAGTCTTGATAACCCACAAGTATAGGGGATCGCAACAGTTTTTGAGGGTAGAGTATTCAACCTAAATTTATTGATTCGACACAAGGGGAGCCAAAGAATATTCTCAAGTATTAGCAGCTGAGTTGTCAATTCAACCACACCTGAAAGATTTAATATCCGTAGCAAAGTATTTAGTAGCAAAGTAATATGGAAGTAACGTTAACGGTGGCAAAAGTAACAGTAGCAGTTTTTGTAGTAATCGTAACAGTGGCAACGGAAAAGTAACTAAGCAAAGATCAATATGTGAAAAGCTCGTAGGCAATGGATCAATGATGGATAATTATGTCGGATGCGATTCCTCATGCAACAGTTATAACATAGGGTGACACAGAACTAGCTTCAGTTCATCAATATAATGTAGGCATGTATTCCGAATATAGCCATACGTGCTTATGGAAAAGAACTTGCATGACATCTTTTGTCCTACCCTCCCGTGGCAACGGGGTCCTATTGGAAACTAAGGGATATTAAGGCCTCCTTTTAATAGAGTACCGGACCAAAGCATTAACACTTAGTGAATACATGAACTCCTCAAACTACGGTCATCACCGGGAGTGGTCCCGATTATTGTCACTTCGGGGTTGCCGGATCATAACACATAGTAGGTGACTATTGACTTGCAAGATAGGATCAAGAACTCACATATAGTTATGAAAACATAATAGGTTCAGATCTGAACTCATGGCACTCGGGCCCTAGTGACAAGCATTAAGCATAGCAAAGTCATAGCAACATCAATCTCAGAACATAATGGATACTAGCGATCATACCCTAGCAAAACTAACTCGATTACATGATAAATCTCATCCAACCCATCACCATCCAGCAAGCCTACGATGGAATTACTCACGCACGGCGGTGAGCATCATGAAATTGGTGATGGAGGATGGTTGATGATGACGACGGCGACAGATTCCCCTCTCCGGAGCCCCGAACGGACTCCAAGTCAGCCCTCCCGAGAGAGATTAGGGCTTGGCGGCGGCTCCGTATCATAAAACGCGATGAATCCTTCTCTCTGATTTTTTTCTCCCCAAACATGAATATACGGAATTGGAGTTGAGGTCGGTGGAGTCTCAGGGGGCCCATGAGGCAGGGGGGCGCGCCCCAGGGGGGTGGGCGCGCCCTCCACCCTCATGGACAGGGTGTGGGCCCCCTGATGCTGATTCTTTTGCCAGTATTTTCTATAAATTCCAAAAATATTCTCCGTTAAGTTTCAGGTCATTCCGAGAACTTTTATTTCTGCACAAAAACAACACCATAGCAATTCTGCTGAAAACAGTGTCAGTCCGGGTTAGTTCCATTCAAATCATGCAAGTTAGAGTCCGAAACAAGGGCAAAAGTGTTTGAAAAAGTAGATACGTTGGAGACGTATCAAGCACAAAAGTTTGTCAAATGTTTACGAGTGACTCTACCTTCCGATATGCCGGTGAGAATTTTGTCAACACCAACACGAACGACCACTCGAGGCATGATGGAGGTTAGGGTTTCGTGAGGTTCAACTTCATGTCCATCATCCACGTCCTCAACATATGGATCATTAATGTGTGGTGGAAGATCTTCTTCTTCATATTGCATTTGTTGAGGTTCATCATCAATGATTGCACTTTCTTGTTCTTGCCCTTGATGATGATCTTGTTCTTGAAGATTATCATGAAGAGAGATTTGATCATCTTCTTGTACTTGGACTAAGGGCATTGGTTGAGCAATAGGAGCTTGTGGTGGTATGGGTGTTGAAGTAGTTTTATGATGTGTGAAGCTTCCATCATCATCATCATCATCATCATCATCATCATCATCATGAGGTTCTTGTTCCATCGGAAGAAGTGCACCAACACCCATTGTCGGTGTCAAAACCGGCGGATCTCGGGTAGGGGGTCCCGAACTGTGCGTCTAGGCGGATGGTAACAGGAGACAAGGGACACGATGTTTACCCAGGTTCGGGCCCTCTTGATGGAGGTAAAACCCTACTTCCTGCTTGATTGATATTGATATTGTGGATGTTTACAAGAGTAGATCTACCACGAGATCAAGGAGGCTAAACCCTAGAAGCTAGCCTATGGTATGATTATAAGGGTTGTTGTGATTGTTGTCCTACGGACTAAAGCCATCCGGTTTATATAGACACCGGAGAGGGCTAGGGTTACATAGAGTCGGTTACAATGGTAGGAGATCTACATATCCGTATCGCCAAGCTTGCCTTCCACGCCAAGGAAAGTCCCATCCGGACACGGGGGGAAATCTTCAATCTTCTATCTTCATAGTCTTGGAGTCCGGTTGATGATGATAGTCCGGCAAATGATAGTCCGCCGATGACGGTAGTCCGCTATCCGGACACCCCTAATTCGGGACTCCTCGGTAGCCCCGAACCAGGCTTCAATGACGATAAGTCCAGCATGCGTGTAGTCTTGGCGTTGCAAGGCGGGTTCTCCTTAAGTTCCATGTACCGCCGAAAGTGTCCATCTTCCTCATCAATGTTGCGCGTCTTGGCTTCCCCGCCCAATAAGGGCCTTCTTCCACGCTGTCGTGCGAATGTGAAAAGCCGTGGTGTCTTTTATGTTTTACCCCTAGTTGTGCGAATAATCTGCCTATAAGGGAGGCAAGAATCCAGATCCAAATCACCATCTTCCTCTCAAGAAATACTCATCGGAGCGCTTTGACCAAGAATCCATTCCATCATGGACCGTCAACGCGGCTCCTCTTCTCGCGCCCCAGCCCTTCGCCAGAGATTGGAGGAGATGCTCTGTTTACAACGAGCTGGTGAAGCTCCAAATGGGGGATATCTCCTCCGCCTCCATGGTTCCGGTTCGAGCAGGGCTTGCCACCTACAAAGGTGGGAAGCTAGCAAAGGTTACCCTAATCCCAACAAAGGGAGCGGGTATGCTTCGTCCCCTATCTAATAAGGGGCTCGGATTTCTGTACATCCATTCCTCCGCTGGCTCACAGAGTTCTACGGACTCCAGCTCCATCACCTCACGCCCGCCTCAATCCTGCATATCGCGGGTTACGTAGCTCTTCTGCAGCTTTTCCTGGGCATCGAGCCCCACTTCGCGCTGTGGAAGAGGTTGTTTTGCCTTGTCCCCCGCTCTCACGAGGGGTCCATATATCAAGTGGGCGGCGCCGAAATATGGCGCATTGCCGGGACCGGATATCCATCCGGAACCCCTAAGAAGGCGCCCGAAGACTGGCCTTCGGAATGGTTTTATATAGAAGACGCTCGCTGCGGACCTGCTCAGATCGGCCTCCGGAGTTCAGCAATGCTCCTCTGAAGAAACGCTTTAGTTGGCGCCCATGAGCCCCGATTGGAGGAAGACAAGAGCGCCCATTATCCGATGGGCGAATAAGGTTATCGCCCATGCCGGCTGACCATGATCGAGTCATGGCAACGCAGCATTACGCTGGGGTGCAGCCACTACAATACAGGCCACCCCATGTGGGATTTCAACGGGAGGATGATGCCACCCGTCATGGCCGCAAGGGCGGAATCGGCCAAGATCTGGTGACGATCTTGTCCGCCTGTATAAGGGGAGAAGGAGGATTTCCTTGAACGAACCCGTTAAATGGGTTTTACATGAACAATCCCGCCCTTGGGTAAGTGAACACTCAGCGTGTCCGACCCGTGCCTTTCGAAACTTAAGTTTCTTACATTGTGTTCTTCTTTCGACGCAGGAACTGCGCCGGACTGTGGAGGGAATGCTAAGTCCGGCTCCGCAGCCTGAGGATCCAGAGAGATCCCGATATCCGGCCTCCGAAGAGGATCTGGACATAAAGGTGGAGCTAATCGACGGGGTGTTCCACCAGCTCAGCATGGACAATGCTTTAGTCGCCATCACGGCCGACTACCCCGGACTAAATCCGGCTCCCCAGGTGATTGCAGCCGAAGCCTTGACACCGTCATTCCTTCCTTGCTTATTTCGACCACCGTACATGATGGCATGGTGCGGAGGCGCCCTAGGGCGAGAAGCCGAGCCATGGTGGCTGGCCAACAAGGGCCGATTCGGACCGGTAGGCGGAAGAGGAGCGCGCGCTTGGATGAAGCGTCGCCGCAAAGGTGTAGCTCACAATTCATTATCTTGAGCAACGCCCCTAGAAACGCGTTTGAGGGCTCATGACTTTTATAGGGAAAAAGCGTCCGCCGGACTGCGGGCGTGGAAGTTGTCCATCCGCCTCTACCAGCCGGGCTCCCTTTTGGCCAGGAGGGGAGGCGAGCGCAAGCGCGAGCCGACGTTCCTCCGACGAGAGGATGCCGAAAGGCTGTCCGCCACCAAGTCCGAGGTGGAGAGTGCTCAATCACAGCGCCACGGACAGTATTTCGTGACGCGTGCTTCTCCCCCGAGGCGTTGAATGCCTTTAACACGGGGGACGCGCACCTTCGTGTCGCTCAAGATAGTTTTACCAGAGCCACGGAGCAGTATGTAAAAGACATACGGGTAAGAGATTTTAACGGTTGTATATGCCAGTAGCCCTCGAGACTTAAAGTAGTTATATTAACTGATTTAAGGATCATATGAAATGCAGGATCTTACCGAGAAGAATAACCAACTGTCTCAGGAGCTGCAAGAGTGCAAGGCCCAACTTGAGGCCGCAGATTATCGCAGCAGGAGGAAACGCAAGGACCTCTCACGGTAACGCATTATTTTAGAAGGATAAGTAGCGTTTGGCCTTTGCGCAAGTCTAAAAACGACGTTGCAGGTGCTGCGGACAAGATCCGGACAGGCAAGAACTTCGCGCCAACTAAAGGCGGCGAGAGGGTGCTGCATAAGGTGCAGCATGAAAGGAACAAGCTCCAGGATGCCCATGCCCAGCTTGGAGAAGAGCTGAAAGCGTTCGGGCGAGCTGCCGGGCTCAGCAAGGAGAATCAGCGGCTTCGTCGCGGCATATATAGTAGTGCTTGAGCGAACTCCTTTGAAAAGAAGAGTTCGGCGAGGAAGTCCATTTGATGTAATATGTCCGTAGGTATGCTCATAGGTCGCCTCATGGAGGAGATGCCCATAACAACGGGTGATCAACTTCCGAATTGTTGCAACCGATCGAACGAGTTCGGCAGGCTATGAGCGCGCTATCCAGCGTTATGGCCAGCCTTCTCCATACCCGAGGGTCTTGGGGAGTTTGCGGAGAAGCTATAGGAAGTGCGGCAGTGCTTCCATTTATGGAAGATTTCGGCCTGCCACCAAGGTGCCAGGGAGGCCTGGGCCATGGTAAAGACGCGGTACAAGAAGGCGGATCCCAATCACATGGCCGAAGTCGGACCTGTGGGGCCCGATGGGAAGGAGATCCTGTGAGTTTAGTATACGCCAAGTGGAGTTGGTCAGAAAATTTTCCCAACAGGACTGTAAATTAGACAACCTGTTAGACGGGATTGAGGAGGAATACAATCACTCGATTTGACAATGTATTATAAAATGACATACAAAATGCCTTCTAGCCGGATTGTAGATCGTTTGTCTTTGCCGACCTTTTCGCTTCGACCTCGGGACCCTAGAGTCCGAGTGTGTCCGAATACCTTCTCGGTTATGAAACAACCGGGTATGCATGGAGACCAGCGTAGGGTCATCGAGTGCTTTATCGCACAAGTGCCCAACTAGTTATGTTATATTACATGGTTAGTAAGAAACATCTTCCAGGAGAATAGTTCCGTTAAGGGTTCCTTTCATTGGGGTGGCATGCCCTAAAGTGCATGTCCGGCTGCGAAAAAAGCAGAAAACATCTGGGGCAGATAAAAGTGGATAAAAATCATCTTTTAAGTCACCGACCGAATATTCCCTTAAGAACGCTTAGCTTTCGGCTTCACCCACCGAGGTACACATCCGGTGACCCGCAAGAACAATCGCAGAGGTGCTCCTTTACCTCCTAGCCGAACAATCGGGAACGTAGGGGTAAGCACAGAGCCAGCAACCCAGCTTGGCCAAAACTTAAGTCATATCGATGCATATAATGGTGAATAAAAGGTACATGTGGAGGCTTGACACATGTGCTGGGCATAAAGCCCAGATAATTAAGCTTCGGTAAAGAAGCCCCGTGTATAATGAGTGCGGTAGCACATCAATTGTGCGCGAATGTTGCGCGGGTAAAGCCCTTTAAGGCTTGGATGAATAGGTTTGAGAAGAAAAAGATGAACAAAAGGCAGCTAAAATAAATAAAAGAAAAATTTTTGGACGGGGGAAGGGGACGGACTCTTAGTCCGGCGCTAGGCATAGAATCGCCGGAGGCGGGCTGCGTTCCATGGGTTCGGCTCGAGTCGGTTATCCGATGCATTTCGTAGACGGTACGCTCCGCCGGTCAAGACTTGATCAATGATGAAGGGGCCTTCCCATTTGGGCTTGAGCTTGTCCTTTTTCTTGTCCGGCAGGCGTAGAACCAATTCGCCAACGTTGTAAGTCTTGGCCCGTACTTCTCTGCTTTGGTATCTTTGAGCCTGCTGTTGATAGAATGCGGAACGAGCCTTGGCGACATCGCACTCTTCCTCCAATGTGTCCAAGCTGTCCTGCCGATCCAACTCGGCTTCTCTTTCTTCATACATGCGCACTCGAGGTGAGTCATGAATGATGTCGCAGGGCAAAACTGCTTCTGCGCCGTACACCATAAAAAATGGTGTGAATCCGGTGGTACGGTTAGGCGTTGTCCGCAGCCCCCAGAGTACGGAGTCGAGCTCCTCTACCCACTGCATGTCTGATTTCGTAAGGGACCGCACTAGTATGGGTTTGATGCCGCTCATTATGAGACCATTTGCTCGTTCCACTTGACCGTTGGTTTGAGGATGATAGACTGAAGCGTAATCGAGCTTGATGCCCATATTTTTGCACCATGATTTAACCTCGTCGGCGGTGAAGTTCGTGCCGTTATTGGTGATGATGCTGTGGGGGACACCATAACGGTGTACTACCCCGGATATAAAGTCTATCACTGGTCCGGACTCTTGCCGTTTTAACTGGCTTGGCCTCTATCCATTTGGTGAATTTATCCACCATGACCAATAGGTACCTTTGCTTGTGGGTTCCCCCTTTAAGTGGTCCAACCATGTCAAGCCCCTGCACCATGAACGGCCGGTAATTGGTATAGTTTTGAGGCGGTGGGTGGCATATGGCTCGATTAGCAAAGAGCTGACAACCGACGATCTTTGGACTAAGTCCCGGCATCCGCCGAGCCGTCGGCCAAGAAAATCCTATACGGAATGCCTTTCCTACAAGGGTCCGAGCTGCGGCGTGGTGTCCGCCTAGTCCGCATGAATTTCAGCCAGGAGGTTTCGCCCTTCCTCTTCGGAGATACACCTTTGAAGGACTCCGGTTGTGCTTTTCTTATAAAGTTCTCCCTCATAGACCTTGTAGGCTTTTGATCGCCGGATAATGCGGCGGGCCTCGTTTTGGTCTTCGGGAAGCTCCTGCCTAAGCAAGTAGGCGAGGAATGGTTCTGTCCACGGGGCAATTACTGCCATTATGTCGTGGGCGGAAGGTGTTATGTCATCGGCTGGATCGCCGATTGGTGCGGCTTGTTCCGGATTGTTAGTTCCGGACTCCTCTTCCCATAGTACGGATGGCTTGAAGAGCCGTTCTAGGAAGATGTTAGGAGGGACAGCGTCGCGTTTTGCGCCAATGCGTGCCAGTATGTCGGCCGCTTGGTTATTATCCCGGGTGACGTGATGGAATTCAAGTCCTTCGAACCGGGCTGACATTTTGAGGACAGCGTTGCGATATGCTGCCATTTTCGGATCTTTGGCATCGAAGTCTCCGTTTATTTGGGATATTGCGAGGTTGGAATCCCCGCGCACCTCTAGGCGTTGAATGCCCATGGAGATTGCCATCCGGAGACCGTGTAAAAGGGCCTCGATTCGGCTGCGTTGTTAGAGTCCGTGTACATTATCTGAAATGCGATTGGACTGTTTCTCCGGTCGGGGCGTCAATCGACGCCAGCCCCCATCCGCTAACATTTTAGAGCCGTCGAAGTGCATAATCCAATTGGAGTATGCGCCGTATTCTTTAGGGAGTTCGGCTTCGGTCCATTCAGCGACAAAGTCAGCCAAAAATTGAGACTTGATAGCTCGCCGAGGTTTGTAAGATATATCAAATGGTAAGAGCTCAATGGCCCATTTTGCAATCCTGCCCGTCGCGTCGCGGTTGTTTATAATGTCGTTAAGTGGTACTTCAGAGGCCACTGTTATCGAACACTCTTGAAAGTAGTGTCGGAGCTTCCGGGATGCCATGAACACCGTGTACGCTATCTTCTGATAGTGCGGGTAACGGGACTTGCAAGGGGTTAACACAGTTGATACGTAGTATACTGGTTTTTGAAGAGGGAATTTATGCCCTTCTGTCTCTCGTTCGACGACGAGTACCGCGCTTACAACTTGATGCGTAGCTGCGATGTATAACAACATTGGTTCGCCCGGTTGGGCGCAGCCAGACCGGATTTGTTGCCAATATGGCCTTTATTTCTTCGAGTCCGGCGGTGGCAGCATCCGTCCCACTCGAAGTGTTCGTGCGCTGAGGAGGCGATAGAGGGTAATGCCTTTTCTCCTAGACGGGAGATAAAGCGGCTTAGAGCCGCCACGCATCCGGGTCAATTTTGTATTTGCTTGAGGTCTTTTGGGATATCTAGCTGTGACAGAGCTCGGATCTTGGCTGGGTTTGCTTCAATTCCTCTACGGATCGATGAAGCCCAGCAGCTTTCCAAATTGATACGCCAAAAACACATTTTCCGGATTCAGCTTGATGTCATATGCTCGAGGTCGTCGAATGTGAGCCTCAAGTCGCCTACTAGAGTTTCGACGTGTTTAGTTTTGACGACTCGTCGTCCACATATGCCTCTACTATTTTGCCGATCTGGGTAGCGAGACATGTCTGAATCATGCGCTGATATGTTGCGCCGGCGTTTTTAAGTCCGAAGGGCATCGTGTTGAAGCAGAATGGTCCATATGGAGTAATGAATGCTGTTGCGGCTTGGTCCGCTTCTGCCATCTTGATTTGATGATAGCCGGAGTATGCATCCAGGAAGCACAATGAATCGTGCCCTGCGGTGGCATCGCTGATTTGGTCGATGCGGGGGAGGGGGAAGGGATCCTTTGGGCAGGCCTTATTTAGGTCTTTGAAATCAACACATAGGCGCCAGGATTTGTCCTTCTTTGGTACCATCACCAAGTTTGCTAGCCAATCCGGGTGCTTGATGTCTCTGATGAATCCAGCTTCCAGTAGCTTGGCTAGCTCTTCTCCCATTGCCTGTCTTTTGGGTTCAGAAAATTGTCGAAGAGCCTGTTTGACTGGCTTGAATCCTTTTAGGATGTTTAGGCTGTGTTCTGCCAATCTGCATGGGATTCCGGGCATATCCGATGGGTGCCAGGCAAAAATGTCCCAATTTTCTCGAAGGAATTCTCGCAGTGCGGCGTCTACATCAGGGTTCAATTGTGCCCCGATGGAGGCCGTCTTGGTGGGGTCCGTTGGGTGGACCTGGAATTTGACTATTTCATCCGCTGGTTTAAAAGAGGTGGACTTGGATCTTTTATCAAGTATCACATCGTCCCTGTTCACCGTGGAGCGCATCGCGGTGAGTTCCTCGCCGCTAGGGTTTCGGATAGTGCCTCGAGGGCTAGTGCGGCTGTCTTGTTTTCGTAGCGGAGTGCTATGTCCGGATCACTAGCGAGTGATAATTCCATTGGGACCGGGCATTTTAAGCTTCATGTACCCATAATGGGGTATAGCTTGAAAAATTGTGAATGCCTCTCGTCCTAATAGAGCATGATATCCGCTGCTGAATGGGGCCACTTGAACGTGACCTCCTCGGACCTATAATTGTCCGTGAGCGAACACTACGCCCAGCGTGATTTTTCCTGTGCAGCATGCTTCCCGCTGGGAATTATTCCTCTGAAGGTTGTGCTGCTTCGCTCAATGCGGTTCCATCTATTTCCATTTTTCGGAGGGTTTCCTCATAGATGAGGTTTAGTCCGCTGCCGCCATCCATGAGTACTTTAGTAAGGCGAAGCTGTCTACTATTGGGCCGAGGACCAATGCGGCCGGTGCCCGGCAGTTCGAATTTAGGTTAAATCCTTGGCGTTGAAGGTAATAGCCGTGTCGCTCCATGGATTTATTGTTGCTACTTGGTAGACTTGGCGAGGTTGCGGAGTTGTCGTTTCGCATGTTATTTGATGCGAAAGTCTCAAGACTATTAACACCGTCTGTGTGTTCTTGTCTGGGATTCGGAGCTAGAAGCTCCTCGCCACTTTTGGCCACCGCCGAGTATCCAACATGCTCAAGGCTATGAGTTGGAGTGGCGCCCTCTGTGCTATGAATTTTGCAGGGTCCGTTTAGCCAACCCTCTAGTACGGTTCCGTACCCTTTAGGGGTTTTTGGTTTTTTGGTATTCAGCCCAGGTGCTTGATGATGATGCACCCTTTGGTCCCGGACTAGGGATGTATTCGGGGCCGGATTATCCCAAAATTTACTTTCGGTTTTCCAGGCGCTCTCCATCGCACAATACTTTTGTACGATGGTCTCCAAGTCAGCGAAGCACGTGATGTTGTGGCGACTTATGGCGTTTAGGATTCCCTTGTCCGTGCAATTGTTGCAGAAGACTGAGATTGCGTTTTCCTCTCGGCAGTCCTTTATCCTGTCCATAACCAGGAGGAATCTGGCCCAGTAGTGATGTACTGTCTCGGCGGGCTCTTGCTGAATTAGAGTTAGATCACATATGTCTGGGCGGGTGGGTGGAACTAAGTCCGGAACCCTACCCATCTCAGGGCTCGAAGGCCGAGAAGTTTCCAATTTTGGAAGCTTGGATTTCTGGACGTTGTCCAACGAGTCCAGTCCGATGCGACTTTAAGTTCGATGTTTGATCGAAGCCCGTCCCTCCGCGGGAATCCGGCATGGGGGTTCGGGATCCGGACATGACTAGTTTTCAATACAGGAGAAGCGTCGCCGCATTGTTCCTCTACCACCGCAGCGTGGTGGGTGACTGGGGAGAGTTAATTTCTCTCGGATCGGGTTTAAGCCCAATCTGATCATAGTCATAGCGACTCCCGGCGGCGATGCGATCCAAGAGCTCGTTCTGGACGAGAGCTCTATTGGATCCAACCGCTCGGCGAATTCTGAGCTGACGTGAAGATTGCTTTTGACGACTTGAGAGGTCGTTGTTGAAGCGATGGCCGGACAGGCGGTCATAAGAAAACCACCTAGCCGGATAGTTTGGCCGGCGGCCAAGGCTCCTTTGGCGAGGATACCGTCCTTGAAGATGGGAGGAGGCATCCTTCCTATCGGTGACGGCACAGAGGAACTCTCAATGAAAGCAGCAATGTCGGTGTCAAACCGCGAATCTCGGTAGGGGGTCCCGAATCGCGTGCGTCTAGGCGGATGGTAACAGGAGACAAGGGACACGATGTTTACCTGTGTTCGGGCCCTCTTGATGGAGGTAAAACCCTACGTCCTTCTTGATTGATATTGATATTGTGGATGTTTACAAGAGTAGATCTACCACGAGATCAAGCAGGCTAAACCCTAGAAGCTAGCCTATGGTATGATTATAAGGGTTGTTGTGATTGTTGTCCTACGGACTAAAGCCATCCGGTTTATATAGACACCGGAGAGGGCTAGGGTTACATAGAGTCGGTTACAATGGTAGGAGATCTACATATCCGTATCGCCAAGCTTGCCTTCCACGCCAAGGAAAGTCCCATCCGGACACGGGGGGAAATCTTCAATCTTCTATCTTCATAGTCTTGGAGTCCGGTCGATGATGATAATCCGGCAAATGATAGTCCGGCCGATGACGGTACTCCGGCTATCCGGACACCCCCTAATCCGGGACTCCCTCACCCATGGTCAAAATATCTTGAGAAGAATCTTCTTCACCTTCATCACTTAGATCAACTTGCTCCCCATGGGAGCCGTTTAATTAATCAAATACCACGTCACAAGCTTCTACAACACATCCATTGGATTTGTTGTAGACTTTATAGGCGTGAGAGTTTGATCCATAGCCAACAAATATGCCCTCAATAGTTTTGGATTGAAATTTTCCTAACTGTTCTCTTTTGTTGAGGATGAAACATTTGCATCCAAATACACGAAAGTACTTGACATTCGGCTTGTTCCCAGTTAGGAGCTCATATGGAGTCTTTTCCAATATAGTGAGGAGGAAGAGCCGATTTGATGCATGGCATGCAGTGTCGACAGCCTCGGACCAAAAACTATGTGGCGACTTTTATTCATCCAACATGGACCTTGCCATCTCCACAAGTGTACGGTTCTTCCTTTCGGCTACACCATTTTGCTGAGGAGTGTATGGTGCTGGATATTGATGCTCAATCCCTTCATTACTAAGAAATTCTTCCATGGTGTAGTTCTTGAACTCAGAGCCATTATCACTTCTTATTGCCAAGATTTCTTTGTCAAACTTGCGTTGTGCTTGCTTGGCAAAGTCAATGAAGGTGATCTTCGTCTCGTCCTTGGACTTGAGGAAAAACACCCATGTATATCTTGAGTAATCATCAACAATGACAAGCCCATACTTTTTCCCACCAAGACTATCCCATGAAGGAGGCCCAAAAAGATCCACATGAAGGAGCTCCAAAGGCCTTGAAGTAGACACGCTATTCTTGGGTGGGTGCTTTGATTGATGTTGCTTCCCAGCTATGCATGCACTACACACACGATCTTTCTCAAAAGAGATATTGGTTAGTACAAGGATGTGATTACCCTTTAAGAGATCTTGAAGATTTCTCATGCCGACATGGGCTAGCCGGCGATGCCATAGCCACCCCTTGTCGGCCTTGGCCATTAGACAAGTTGCATGGAATGTGCTCTCTTTTGAGAAAGCAACCGTGTAAAGGTTGCCATCCAACTCTCCAACAAAGGCCACTTCAAGAGTATCTCTCTTAAAGACTTTCATATCCGTTAGTCCAAAGAGTGTATCATAACCAATAGAAGCCAATTGGCGAACAGAAAGCAAATGATATTTAAGGGATTGAACAAGCATGACAATTGCAAGAGACATGTCATTTGTGATAGCCACCTTGCCCAATCCGAGTACCTGTCCTTTTGATCCTCCACCAAACATAATGCTCATAAATGGTTGAATAGCTTCCATGAAATCGTAGAGCAATTTGCTATCTCCGGTCATATGATTTGTACATCCACTATAAATAACCCATTTTCTCCACCAGAGAAAGCAACCTACACACAATTATGACTTGGTTAGAGGCACCCATTTTGCAATGGGACCTCTCAAGTTAGTCACAAAGGGTCTTAGGGACCCAAACAACATAGAACCGGAATGCATTTCGAGGACCAACAAAATTTGCATAAAATTCTCCATCCCTAGTCTTACGAAGTACATAGGATGGAGGCATGAAGTCTTTTGGCTTACTGAGAGTGGGAATGCCCCTTGTGGCCTTCCCACTAACAACCTTACCTTTCTCCTTGTGCCCTTCTCGTACAAATGTTTATTTTAGAGGGGTGGTGCACTTTTGAGAAGACGTCTTCTTCTTGCTTGTGCTTGGGTCAAACCCGAGCCCCTCTTTAGCAAACGCCTCATTGTGTTGGCTCAATACCTCATTAAGGTTCTTTTTTCCTTGAGCACATGTCATGAGATCTTTCTTGATTTGAGCCTTGAGAAAGTGATTCTCCTTAAGAATAGATGCTAGATCACTACTAGAGTTAGTAGTACAAGCATCAACGTTGATAATAGGAGAAGAGTAATTCTTGGCTAGAGTTTCAAGATAAGTAAGCTTGAGCATCTCAAAACTCTTTGTAATAAGGGTGTGCTCTTCTTCCTTAGTCTTGAGGGACACAGATAGGACCTCAAAATCCTTAGAGAGAGAAGCATGAGACTTCACAAGCTTACTTTTATCATTCATCAACTCTTCGCAAGAGTCCTTACCCTTTTTCAAGGAGGCAAGATCTTTAGCATGAACATCAATGTTTGCACCAATTTTCAAGCATAATTCATCATTTCGTGCTTCCTCATATTGGCCTTTCCACGCAAGGATTTCATATTTTTTCCTTTTCCTCGGTTATGAGGGTTTCGAGTTCCTTAATGGTGACGGTGTGCTTACCCACCATCTCCATAAGCATACGAAACATAGTGAGTTTCTTTCCTTTGAGGGAGCACATGACCTTATTTAATTTAGCAAACATGGGGTCATCTATATCATTACCATCATAATTATCCTCCGCATCAAGGTACTCATCACTAGGAGTAGGAGGAGTGAAGAGAGGAGGATTTGATCGTGAGGTTACCTTGACCTTGTCAGGAGAGTTTTGGTCCTCCCCATCTTCTACCACGGCCTTTGCCATTAGGCACTTGTGAGCGTTGCCCTTGTAGTCTTTCATATAGTTGTAGGTGACAACATCACCACTCTTGTTGACTAGCCTCAAGGTGTTTTGAGAATCTTGAGCAACTCTGGCAACACCACTAACATCATCCAGATCGGATTCTTCATGAGCAACAATTGCTTTCCCATCTCTCTTCTTGAGCTTTGAGTTCAAAGGGTATGGCAACTTCTTCTTGGGAAAGGTCTTAGCAAACCTTGGTTTATCTTCTCTCTTCTCAATCGTTGGAGAAGTGGTTGGCTTCCTCACAGTTGTAACATTTTCTCACTTTCTTCTTCTGGGATCTTCCCTTGAATTTTCCCGTGCTAAACTTCTTGACAAAGAGGGCAATGTATTCATATGAAGGGCTCTCATCGGAGTCAATCTCATCACTGTCTTCATCCTCATCATATTCTTTTTCTTCACTTTGCTCTTCTTCATATACATGCTTGGCCTTCAATGCAAGATTGATTTTTGATGTTAAGGTACCATGCATGGCAAGATGTTTTGTAGCATTGTCCTTTGACTCTTCAAATAGTTGGAAAGTGGATATGATGTCATCCGGAGTCATTTCCTTGAATCCATGGTTTTGTCTTATGTCCCACACCATTTGGTGATGATACGGAGCAAGATCATGAAGCAACCTATCCACGAGAAATCGCTTAGTCAAGTTGAATCCATCTTGTGTCTTGTCACACTCACATGACTCGATGTCAGCGGTGAGAGTCATGAGACGCTCAAGGAGTTGCTTGGGATATTCACCTTTCTCCATACAAAAGTTTTGCAATTGACCCTTGGCAATTTCATATTGAGCAAGCCGGAGAGTGGAGGTACCAGTCTTGATCCTCACAATGCTATCCCATAATTCCTTGGCACTTGTGATATGTATGTATAGTCTCATTTTCTTGTCAGTCATACCTCTCCTTATGCACATGGTTGCTATGTCGTTGAGATTCTTGTCATATACCTCTCTTGGAGTAAGATTCTTTGGGTCAACAGCTTGGTAGACATACTCCAAGATCTCCAACATCTCATCATTTCCATATCGAAGATGATCCTGCATAGCAACTCTCCACAAAGCAAAGTCGGTAGTGTCATCAAGTAAAGGAGCTTTTCCTTGAGGGTTATACTTTGGTTTCTCTATTTGAGGTCTTCCATAAAGCCAAGGAACACTGGAATGTTCATTACTAGGAGGTTGTTGGCCAAGTGAAGGAGTAGGCACAACTGGCCTTGAGGCCGCACCACCAAAAAGTGGTGCAAGCATCGTGGTTAGTGTGGCTATTCTCATTCAGACCAAGGACTCAAGAAAAGCATCATGCTCCTCCTTTTGTTTAGCAAGCGCCCGTTCCAGATCCTCGAAAGTGAAGGACTTGACTTTCGTGGAAGCCGCGCCCGTATTCTTCGGATCTGCAACAAGGGGAGTCCCATCGGGGTTCATCTCGCTCTAGGGCGGTTAAGCCACAAGAATAGAGCACGAGGCTCTAATACCAATTGAAAGGATCGAGATGGACCTAGAGGGGGGTGAATAGGTACAATTACAAATTTTAATTATTACTTAGCAATTTTAGGCAATAATGCGGAATATGAAAGAAAGCCTAACAATTGCAAGTATGATGCTAAGAGCTAAGCAAGGTAAACAAGTAACACAACTATGTGAGTAAGCAAGCACAATATGATATAAGCAAGGACTAAGAGACAAGTAACCACAAGTAGAGAGTCGGGGTTAGGAATAACCGCAACTCTGAGAGACGAGGATGTATGTCGATGTTCACCTCCTTGGAGGGAAGCTACGTCACCGTTAGAGAGGTGGATGCTACCACAAAGGCTCACCCTATTCTTCCTTCGAGACAACACCACGAAGGCGTTTCTCGAACACTAGTGGTAGACCTTGGGGTGATCTCCAAACCCTCACAAACTTCCGGGGGTAATCACAATGATCGATTCCTCTCCGAGTGACTCCTACTGCCTAGGAGTCTCCAACCTCCAAGAGTAACAAGAACGACGGGAAAAGCTAAAGGACTTGCTCAAATCATGAATTCCTTTGGTGAGAAGAAGGGGAAGGAGTGGATCTATCACTTGATTGGATAACTTCTCTCAAATGTTCCCAAATCTCTTAGGGTTCTGTGATTTGGTGTAGGGGATCGAGAGAGGGAGTGAAATGTGTTCTTGGAAAGCTCAGAGTGAATGGTCAACCTTATCCCATGGAGGGAGGAGGCTATGTCGGTGTACAGAAAGAAGGGTACACCTTTTAACTGTGCACGGGCAGTCTGAGCCGCGGGCGCCGCCACACTAAGCAAGGCGAGGGAGGTGAGCCAAGGTAAGGTCAACGCTCAAGAGGAACAGGATGGCGCCAAGACCAAGACCACAAAGAGCAAAGGGGACGAAGCAGACTCCCCTGACAAAATCCTTGCCGGGGGGCAGTTTTAGCAAACCCGGCAAGGCCCTTGCCGGGGCGGCTCGCCCCACGCCCACGGAGCGGATTACCTTTGAGTCCACTGCCCCCCATGGGGCAAAGGATTCCGGAGACATCCCCATGGTGGCATGGAGATCTTTGTGAAGACATCCAAAGATCAGATACATACTATGAAAGATGACGACCCTTGGCGGGATCCTGGCCAAGGAGGACCACGAGGCCCCCGGCAAGAGCCTTGCCGGGGATGACAGCAGGCGCCGCGGAAAGACCCTTGCTGGGGCCCCGGCAAGGCCCTTGCCGAGGCTGCGGCAAGGCCCCTACCAAGGACACCCGTAGGGCCACCGTCGGGCCCGCACCAGTCGAGCCTCCATCATACAGCTGCCGACCCAACCAGTTGGGCAGGCACCTGCGAGGGGCGGCAAGCGAACCTTCATGGAGACCCACCACGGCGCCACCTCAGCTGCCTGCCTGCCTACATGGCACCACAGGCACCGCTGGCTAGGGCGCGTGTCAACGCGAAGGGAAGCGGCGGCGGACGAGACTGGGCTCTCCCCCGTCGCCGGTAAAGCGAGGACACCTAAGCAAGACGCATTTATGGCGCATTGTCATGTAATGCGAGGGATAAACTCGTATAGCTGTACCCTGTCCACCTCCTCATGCCACCGTGGCAACCCTTTCCCTATAAAAGGAGGCCCAAGGCGACCAGGAGGGATTCGCTTTGGAGCTCTTCACACCCCATAGCTAGCTGAAGAACACAAATAAGCTAACCACCAAAGCAGGAGTAGGGTTTTACGCATCTCGCGGCCTGAACCTGGATAAAAGAACCCGTGTGCTATCTGTTTGATCCGCTCTTCTCACGACCCCGCGCCCCGCAACCGTAGTAGGGATTCTTGTGATCCCATAGGTGTCGTCTCCGCACCGACATCTTTGGCGCGCCAGGTAGGGGGCGCTCAGTTGTGAGAATCGGCTCTAGCAATTAGCCCGGCACTCACCCAGCAGGCCTTGGGGATCCGTCCCCAAAATGCCGCTAGAGGCTTTCGCGCCGGCAAGCCTACCCGATCGACGAGGGGCACACATACAAAGGGGGAATTGAATGGGGAAATAACGTGCAGGAAAATTAAGAGCATTCTAAAGTTATATTACACCACATCATAGCTGCAGTCCTAACTGAAGATAAAATTTGTCTTGGTCGGGAACTTGCAGTGGCGAAGAAGAACAGGATGCTCAATCCCGGCGCTGGCTTTCCACCCTCTTGATTTCGTCAATGCCGTTGGTGATGGGCTTGATGCGCTCCTTGAGCACCGTGAGGTCGACGCCATCCGGCAAGCTCTTCATCGAGGCCGCAAAGTCAAGGTTGGGATTCCAGTGCGCCACCTTGGTGAGGACCTTGGTCACAACCCTCCGGCAAAGTCGCCGGGCCTCATCGGCTGGCGTGGCCGTCCTGTTGGAGTGGAGATAGGCCAAGGCCCCGAGGACGCCTTCGAAGAACTGGGTCAGCTTGGCGTTGATGGTCCCGCTGCGCTCGGGGGCGTACCTCACGTTTGGCAACCCCATGGTGGCCAATTGCGAGGTGACCCTGCCAGCGATGACCTCCAGATGGCTGATCCACTTGCTCTCGCCCACCACATATTCTTGGTGGGAGGCGGCCTCGTTTGCCCGCAGCTGCTTCTCCTCCTCGAGGCTCCTGGTCAAGGTCTCCTCCCGAGCCCTGCTCTCCGACAGCATCTTCTTGAGACCCTCCAGGTTCAACTTGAGGTCTCTGATGGAGTTTTGCGCGTTGGAGAGCTCCCCAGTCCTGCTGATGACTGCTCCCTGCTCCTCTGTCAAGGCGCGGTTCAGCGTGTTCTTCTCGCCGGACAGCTTGAAGACCTCCTCCTTTAGCTAGTCCCGCTCCGTTTCCAGCTCCCGCACCTTGCTGGCATGGGCCAGAGCCTGGGCATCGAGCGCCTCCTTGTGCCTCTGCTCCAGCTCGCGGGTCCGTTGCGCGACAAGGGCCTCAAGCTCCTCGTCCTTTCCGCGGAGCGTTGCGTTAAGCTTCGCTTCACGCGCGGAGAGGTCCTCTTCCTGGGAATCCAAGGCGGCTTGATGTTCGTTCCGGGCGGCTTCGGCCGCGGCGGCCAAGTTCGCCGCCTCTTCCCGGGCCTTCTCGATGTCGGCCATTCTCATGGTGAGCTCCACGTCGCCCTTGGCCAACTCCTCCTGAAAGGCCCTCTGCTCCTCGCGAGTTTGGTGGAACCAGGTCTGCGTCTCAGCAACGCGCGCCTTGAAGTCCACCTCCGTGTTGTCCACCGCTGCCATCCTGGCCTTGATCTTGTCCAGGCGGGCGCGGTAGAGCACCTGGAGCTTCCGGAAGTCGGCCCCCATGGTGCGGAAAAGTTGATCTTCTGGAGAACCATCGCCACCAACGCCTGGCTCATCAACCACCTCGAGCCCGGTGGCGGCAAGCACTTCGCCGTCCAAGGTTTCCCCTTCGGCGGGCGCCCGGCTTGACGTTCCCGGGAGATGGACGAAAAGATCGTCGCCCACCTTCAAGTATTTGCCGCGGCCCGGGGTTGAGGAAGAGGGAGGCTGGTCACCCGCCGCCTCTTCCTCGGCGGGGGCCTTGCCGGCCCCGCCGGCAGGACCACTGCCAGCGCCCTCGGCAGAAGCTTCGTTGGGCACCTTGGCGGCCTCTGCAGCGGCGACCTCGGCAGCACCCTCGGCGGTTTCATCAGCGGCAGCTTCGACAGCAGCCTTGGCGGCCTCCTCGGCAGCAGCCTTGGCGGCCTCCTCGGCAGCAATCCTGCTGGCCTCCGCCGCGGCCTCCTCAGCAATGTCTCCCACAACCGTGTCCACGTCCTCCATGTCCGTTGAAGGAGGGCCTGGGCAGTAATGGGGGCGATGAAATCAGGAAGGGAATAGGAGGAAAACAGAGACGAAGGACAGGCGACTCACCAGTGCCAGGCTGTGAAGCAGAAGTCCCCTCTCCGCCAGCATTTGGCGCCGCGGTAGAGTCATCAGCGCCCAAGTTCCCCTCCTCCTCCATGGGTACAAGCTCTGTGCCTGGTGCCCTTGCCGGGGACGCCTCCCTCGGCGGTGTAGTTGATGAGGGTGGTGTGTTAGGAGCAGCCCTCTGTGGCTCCTCCTGCTGCCGCCCCCCTCCTGCAAAACCCGACAAGGTTAGCATCATGGCATCAAGCACCTACGGCATGTCGAGTAGGAAAAGGGTGATGAACTTACGCTGGGGGCTGCGTCGGGGGCTACTATCCGGGCTGCTCAGCACCACCAGTGGTGTCTCTGAAGCCCCGGCCAGGGGCTGATTGCTCGCCAAGGTCCTCGCCCTCTTCGCCCTGTCAACGTCTCCGTCTCCCTGCAAAAGCAAAAATAGATCAAGACAAGCGACCCGATTCGGGGAAGCAGAAACAACAGTGAGGAATGGAGTACTCACTCGTCGTCCGTCTCCTCCTCCTCCACCAGCTTCCTCTTCCTCTCCGGGCTGAGGGACCCAAGATCAAAAGGGAGCTCCTCCTCGTCATCCGAATCGACGCTTGCCGGAGGAGGCGAAGAGGGCGGCGGGGTTTGTGCGCGCCTGGATGAGGAAGGGGCCGTCGCCTTCTTCTTCTCAGCGGCCCTCGTCAGCCCCTTCGCCGCCGTGGCCCTCGTGTGGCTCCCAGACCCCCCCAGGGTCAATTGAGGCCGCGTGGCCCTGCCGGGCCGGACCGGCTCGCCGGAGCCAGCCCGCCGCAGGACTCGCCCTCTTCCCCTGATTGGCGTCGAGCCCGCCGCCACGTCCTCCCCCTCCGATGACGATTCGTCGGCCGCGTCCTCAACAAGCGGAGCTCCAGCATCGGCGCTGCTGACCTCCCCGGTGGCCGCCGCCCACAAAGTGAACTGCTCCTCCTCCGCAGCCGTCGCGGCTTTGTCCTCCACACCCCCGGCGCTGCCGGCCTCCATGGCAAGCTGTGCCTCCCTTGCCCTAGTGGCGATGTAGTCCAGCTCCGCCTGGGTGGTGTCCATGACAAGCCACCGCTCGACGTCAGCATTGACGTACACCTCGACCAAGGAATCGAAGAACTGCTGCACATCTGCTTCCGTCGGCTCCCACCAGCTCGGGACAGGGCCGTGCGCGTTACAGTCCGGCATCATGGCAATGATCTCGGATCGGCGTGAGTTATTGCACAACGGGACCACCCCCGCTAGCAACTTGAAGAACGACCCCTTGAGGGCCTTGCCGACCTTCGCGGCAGCCCTCACGTCCTTGCCGGTCCGTTCAATCTTGCCGTCGCGATCCACGTCAAGCTAGAAAAGCCGCTGGCAGAAGTGGGCATGCCCCATCACCGTGAAATTATGGTCGAGGCCGGGGCGAAGCCGCATAATGTCGGCCGGGTTCGTGAAAAGCCAGGCTGGCCTCCCCTTGTTATGCAACGGGGCGATCCGCCGGCGAATGAAGTCCGCCCCGATCATCTCCAGAGTGAGCCCCGCCTGGGTCAGCCGGAGGATCCTGGTGGTGGCGACGGTGAGCCTCCTGTCGGCAGCGTTGACATCCCCCCAGTCGCTGCCGCGGACCGGCGGCGTCCGGCGGACCTTGCAGAATTCCGGCGGGTCTTCGTCCTCAATCCAGCACCACCAGCCGCGCCATTCATCCCACTTATCCTTCATGGCACCTTCCGGATATGTCCCCTTGGATCTTGAGATCCAGGCGATACATCCAGAGACGGCGCCTCCGGGCTGGATTCGAGGGGAGAAATAGTGGCGAAAGAGTGCCGTGTTGGGATGCACTCCGGCGAAGCCTTCACAGAGATGCGCGAAGAGAGCCAAGCATGCCACCGCGTTCGGGGTGAAATCCAAAAGGCGAAAGCCGAAGGTGTGCATGATATCGCAGAAGGATTCGGAAAAGGGGGGCATAACCCGCAAGAAAGGTAATCGACGAAAAAGGGATACCAGTTTGGGGCAGGATCGGCGCAGGCGGCAGGAATGATGCACGTCGCCGGGTGCCCCGAATTCTCTCCCCCCGTCTTCACTCCCCATAAGGGCTTGAAGGAGGTCAGGAGATCTTGGACACCAATCGACGAGGGGATGAAGAAGGCAGACTTCGTCCGGTCCCCCGACAGTGCGCTCTCCGGTGGCTCCACGGACCCGGAGCTCTTAGCCACCCCCTTGCCCTTGGCGGATTTGGGCGCCATGGCGGCCAAGAAGTCTAGAGGGGCAAGAAAGGAGGGCAGCAAAACAGCGGCGGCGGGCGACGGAGGAAGCTTAGAAAGGAAGGAAGAGAGAAAACGGCGGTTCTGAGATTGGAAAAGGTACGAGGGAAGAGGAGAAAGTGAGCAGCGCGCCCGCGGTTATTCCTTCTTATGGGGGAAAACACGGGCCGCCTCCTTTCACATTAACTGCAACGGGACGCATGCGTGCCGAGCTCAGCCCCACGCATGCCACCCACGTCACGCACACCTCGCCACGCCAAGCCAAGCGCGGGAGGCGTGGGAAGCGCAGCGAAAAGACTTATCATGTAAAACCACCCTGCCTGCCCGCGCACCGTTTTTGGGCCTAGCCGAACGACGCGATTGCGCTTACGTGTGGCCCAGGCCCGGGGGCTCCTGTCGGTGTACAGAAAGAAGGGTACACCTTTTAACTGTGCACGGGCAGTCTGAGCCGCGGGCGCCGCCACACTAAGCAAGGCGAGGGAGGTGAGCCAAGGTAAGGTCAGCGCTCAAGAGAAACAGGACGACGCCAAGACCAAGACCACCGAGAGCAAAGGGGACGAAGCAGACTCCCCCGGCAAAATCCTTGCCGGGAGGCAGTTTTAGCAAACCCGGCAAGGCCCTTGCCGGGGCGGCTCACCCCACGCCCACGGAGCGGATTACCTTTGAGTCCACTGCCCCCCCATGGGGCAAAGGATTCGGGAGACATCCCCGTGGTGGCATGCAGATCTTTGTGAAGACATCCAAAGATCAGATACATACTATCAAAGATGACGACCCTTGGCGGGATCTTTGCCAAGGAGGACCATGAGGCCCCCGGCAAGAGCCTTGCCGGGGATGACAGCAGGCGCCGCGGCAAGACCCTTGCAGGGGCCCCGACAAGGCCCTTGCCGAGGATGCGGCAAGGCCCCTGCCAAGGACACCCGTGGCCACCGTCGGGCCCGCACCACCGAGCCTCCATCATACAGCCTGCCGACCCAACCAGGTTGGGCAGGCACTGCGTGTGGAAGCGAACCTTCATGGAGACCCACCATGGCGCCACCTCACTGCTGCTTGCCTACATGGCACCACAGGCACCATCGCTGTGGCGCGTGTCAACGCTGAAGGGAAGCGGCGGCGACGAGACTGGCTCTCCCGTCCCGTAAAGCGAGGACACCTAAGCAAGACGCATTTATGGCGCCTTGTCATGTAATGCGAGGATAAACTCGTATATAGTGTACCTGTCCACCTCACATGCCATGCTGGGCAAACCCTTTCCCTATAAAAGGAGGCCCAAGGCGACCAGGAGGGGATTCGCTTTGGAGCTCTTCACGCCCATAGCTAGTGAAGAACACAAATAAGCTAACCACCAAAGCAGGAGTAGGGTTTTACGCATCTCGCGGCCCGAACCTGGATAAAAGAACCCGTGTGCTATCTGTTTGATCCGCTCTTCTCACGACCCCGCGCCCTGCAACCGTAGTAGGGATTCTTGTGATCCCATAGGTGTCGTCTCCGCACCGACAGGCTATATATAGTGGAAGTGTAAAAACCGACCGTTGAGCCACTTAACATACTAGAGTTGTCGGACATCTGGAAAATACAGGATGTCTGGTGGCACAGATTGGACCGGACGTCTGACCAGGCCGCCGGTCGTCCGGTCGCTAGGAATCCACTAGGCAACAAAGAAGCATGAGGCACACAGCCACCGGACGTCCGGAAGGTGCCGGTCGTCCGACGAGGACCGGAAATCCGTTAATAAGTGTTCTGTTGAGGCTGTACCGGATTTCCGGAGAGAAACGGACGTCCGGTGACCAGTCGTTCAGAGAGGACTGGATTTCCGCCACTTTCGTGAGGATGCACCGGACATCCGGAGAGAGCCAGATGCCCGGTCGGCTGTGAAGGGCTGGACGTCTGTAGAATTTCGGTCGTCCAATGAAAACAGAGCACACTAACTCATGATCACAAAGGACTTTGTGCACAAGTTAGTGGAAGAGCTAGGGATGAAACATAGATGTTGTGAGAGGATAGTTTGTGGGTTTTGATCAAGTCTTTCACGAAATCCGACGATCCCCTCTTAATAGTGCGGGATCCCTATACTCAAGAACAAACCGAAAAAGAGCCAAAGCTATTGTCTTGTATCTCCGCTCTTGAGTGATATATATTTGTCCGTACTCATGATCCACACACGACCCTTGAGACTTAATCCTGAGATATACTTGATAAACATGATTAGTCCCCTATATGCATGTTGTCATTGATACTTCTCCAACGTATCTATAATTTTTGATTGTTCCATGCTATTATATTATCTATTTTTGATGTTTTATGGGCTTTAATATACCTTTTTATATTATTTTTGGGAGTAACCTATTAACCGAAGGCCCAAAGTGCAAATTGCTGTTTTTTTTGCCTATTTGGTGTTTAGCGAAAAAGGAATATCGAACGGAATCCAAACGGAATGAAACCTTCGCGAGGATCGTTTTTGGAACAAATGCAATCTAGGAGACTTGGAGTGGACGTCAAGGAAGCAATGAGGCGGCCACGAGGCAGGGAGGCGCGCCTAGGGGGGTAGGCGCGCCCCCACCCTCGTGGGCCCCTCGTAGCTCCAACGACCTACTTCTTTCGCCTATATATACTCTTATACCCTGAAAAACATCCAGGGGAGCCACGAAACACTTTTTCCACCGCACAACCTTCTGTACCCGTGAGATCCCATCTTGGGGCCTTTTCCGGCGCTCCATCGGAGGGGGAATCGATCATGGAGGGCTTCTGCATCAATGCTATAGCTTCTCCCATGATGTGTGAGTAGTTTACCACAGACCTTCGGGTCCATAGTTATTAGCTAGATGGCTTCTTCTCTCTCTTTGGATCTCAATACAAAGTTCTCCTCGATTCTCTTGGAGATCTATTCGATGTAATACTTTTTGCGGTGTGTTTGTCGAGATCCGATGAATTGTGGGCTTATGATCAAGATTATCTATGAACAATATTTGATTTTTCTCTGAATTCTTATATGCATGATTTGATATCTTTGCAAGTCTCTTCGAATTATCGGTTTAGTTTGGCCTACTAGATTGATCTTTCTTGCAATGGGAGAAGTGTTTAGCTTTGGGTTCAATCTTGCGGTGTCCTTTCCCAGTGACATCAGGGGCAGCAAGGCACGTATTGTATTGTTGCCATCGAGGATAAAAAGATGGGGTTTATATCATATTGCTTGAGTTTATCCCTCTACATCATGTCATCTTGCCTAATGCGTTACTATGTTCTTATGAACTTAATACTCTAGAAGCATGCTGGATAGCGGTCGATGTGTGGACTAATAGTAGTAGATGCAGAATCGTTTCGGTCTACTTGACACAGACATGATGCCTATATTCATGATCATGCCTAGATATTCTCATAACTATGCGCTTTTCTATTAACTGCTCGATAGTAATTTGTTCACCAACCGTAATATATGCTATCATGAGAGAAGCCACTAGTGAAACCTATGGCCCCCTGGTCTATTTTCCATCATATTAATCTCCCGTCAACTAGCTATTTCTGTCGCAGTTTATTTTGCAATCTTTATTTTCCAATCTATACAACAAAAATACCAAAAATATTTATCTTATTATCTTTATCAGAGCTCACTTTTGCAAGTGACCGTGAAGGGATTGACAACCCCTTTATTGCGTTAGTTGCAAGGTTCTTAATTGTTTGTGCAGGTACTAGGGATTTGTGTGTAGTCTCCTACTGGATTGATACCTTGGTTATCAAAAACTGAGGGAAATACTTACGCTAATTTGCTGCATCACCCTTTCCTCTTCAAGGGAAAACCAACGCATGCTCAAGAGGTGGCAAGAAGGATTTCTGGCATCGTTGCCAGGGAGATCTACACACAAGTCAAGACATACCAAATACCCATCACAAACTCTTATCCCTCGCATTACATTATTTGCCATTTGCCTCTCGTTTTCCTCTCCCCCACTTCACCTTTGCCGTTTTATTTGCCCTTTTTCATTCGCTTCTTTTTGCTTGCTTCTTGTTTGCTTGTGTGTTGGATTGACTGCTTGTCACGATGGCTGAAGACAATACTAAATTGTGTGACTTTTCCAATGCCAACAACAATGATTTTAGTAGCACTCCGATTGCTCCTATTATCGATGCTGAATCTTGTGAAGTTAATGTTGCTTTGTTGAATTTTGTCATGAAAGATCAATTTTCTGGCCTTCCTAGTGAAGATGCCGCTACCCATATAAACAACTTTGTTGGTTTGTGCGATATGCAAAAGAAGAAAGATGTGGATAATGATATTGTTAAATTGAAGTTGTTTCCGTTTTCGCTTAGAGATCGTGCTAAAACTTGGTTTTCTTCTTTGCCTAAAAATAGTATCGATTCATGGAATAAGTGCAAATATGCTTTTATCTCTAAGTATTTTCCTCCCGCTAAGATCATCTCTCGTAGAAACGATATTATGAATTTTAAGCAACTTGATCATGAGCATGTTGCACAAGCTTGGGAGAGGATGAAATTAATGATACATAATTGCCCTACACATGGTTTGAATTTATGGATGATTATACACAAAATTTATGCCGGATTGGATTTTGCTTCTAGAAATCTTTTAGATTCGGCCACGGGAGGCACTTTTATCGAAATCACTATAAGAGAAGCTACTAAAATCCTAGATAATATTATGGTTAATTATTCTCAATGGCACACCGAAAGATCTACTAGTAAAAAGGTTCATGCGATTGAAGATATTAATGTTTTGAGTGGAAAGATGGATGAACTTATGAAATTGTTTTCTAATAAGAGTGTTTCTTCTGATCCTAATGATATGCCTTTGTCCACTTTGATTGAGAATAATAATGAATCTATGGATGTGAATTTTGTCGGTAGGAACAATTTTGGTAACAACGCGTATAGAGGAAACTTTAATTCTAGGCCGTTCCCTAGTAATTCCTCTAATAATTATGGTAATTCCTACAACAACTCTTATGGAAATTTTAATAAGATGCCCTCTGATTTTGAGACCAGTGTTAAAGAATTTATGAATTCGCAAAAGAGTTTCAATGATTTGCTTGAAGAAAAATTGCCTAAGATTGATGAGTTGGCTAGGAACGTGGATAGAATTTCTCTTGATGTTGATTCTTCGAAATTTAGATCTATCCCACCTAAGCATGATATCAATGAGTCTCTCAAAGCCATGAGAATTTTCATTGATGAGTGTAAATAAAGAACCGCTAGGATGCGTGCTAAAAAAGATTGCTTTGTGAGAGCGTGTTCTTCTAGTTTTCATGATAATAATGATGAAGATCTAAAAGTGATTGATGTGTCTCCTATTAAATCTCTGTTTTCCAATATGAATCTTGATAATGATGGGACTGGAGATGAGTCAACTTTAGTTAAAAGGCGTCCCAATGATTCGAAGTTTTTAGATCTTGATGCAAAAATTGGTAAAAGTGGGATTGATGAGGTCAAAACTGTACATAGCAATGAACCTACTATTTTGGATTTCAAGGAATTTAATTATGATAATTGCTCTTTAATAGATTGTTTTTCCTTGTTGCAATCCGTGTTAAATTCTCCTCATGCTTATAGTCAAAATAAAGCTTTTACCAAACATATCATTGATGCTTTAATGCAATCCTATGAAGAAAAAACTTGAATTAGAAGTTTCTATCCCTAGAAAACTTTATGATGAGTGGAACCTACTATTAAAATTAAGATTAAAGATCATGAATGCTATGCTTTGTGTTATTTGGGTGCTAGTGTTTCCATGATTCCTAAAACTTTGTGCGATGTGTTAGGTTTCCGTGAATTTGATGATTGTTACTTAAATTTGCACCTTGCGGATTCCACCTTTAAGAAACCTATGGGAAGGATTAATGATGTTCTTATTGTTGCAAATAGGAATTATGTGCCCGTAGATTTTATTGTTCTTGATATAGATTGCAATCCTATATGTCCTATTATTCTTGGTAGACCTTTCCTTAGAACGATTGGTGCAATTATTGATATGAAAGAAGGAAATATTAGATTCCAATTTCCATTAAGGAAAGGCATGGAACACTTACCTATGAAGAAAATTTGATTACCTTATGAATCTATTATGAGAGCCACTTATGGATTGCATACCAAAGATGACAATACCTAGATCTATTCTTGTTTTTATGCCTAGCTAGGGGCGTTAAACGATAGCGCTTGTTGGGAGGCAACCCAATTTTATTTTTGTTCCTTGCTTTTTGTTCCTGTTTAGTAATAAATATTTCATCTAGCCTCTGGTTAGATATGGTTTTATGTTTTAATTAGTGTTTGTGCCAAGTAAAACCTATAGGATCTTCTTGGGTGATAATTATTTGATCTTGCTGTAAAAGACAGAAACTTTCTGCTCACGAAAACAATTGTTACAAATCACCAGAAAGTGATAAAATATTGATTCCAATTGCAGTAGATCAATAAACAAATTATCTAGGTCTTCCTATTTTTTCAGATTTTTCTGAGTTACAGAAGTTTGCGTTTGATACAGATTACTACGGACTATTCTGTTTTTGACAGATTCTGTTTTTCGTGTGTTGTTTGCCTATTTTGATGAATCTATGGCTAGTATCGGGGGGTATGAACCATAGAGAAGTTGTAATATAGTAGGTTTAACACCAATATAAATAAATAATGAGTTCATTACAGTACCTTAAAGTGGTGGTTTGTTTTCTTACACTAACGGAGCTCATGACATTTTCTGTTGAGTTTTGTGTTGTGAAGTTTTCAAGTTTTTGGGTAAAGATTTGATGGATTTTGAAAGGGCTAGTTATCGACTAGAGGGGGGGGGGTGAATAGGCGATTTTTATGAAAGTCTTCAAAACATGGGAGTTTCGAAGATAGACAATATAAACAACACTATTCTAATGCAGCGGAAGGTAGACTACACTAGACATGCCATAGTCAAGTATTCAATGGAGTGAAAGCATGAAGACTAATAGCATGTAGGTAGTAAAGATCAGGATGGAAGATAGTATGAAGCCAATCAGAACAGACTATCACATAGTGAAGTCAAACAGATAATACAAGCAGGCAATGACTTCACGAAGACAAACTGTAAGTAAAGAGAAGTAAGAGATAGAACCAGTGGCTTCAGAAGGACAGGGATTTGTTCGACCAGTTCCAGTTGCTGTGAAAACTGTACGTCTGGTTAGAGAGGCTGAGATTCAACTCAGAAGACTGCGTCTTCACCTTATTCCCCTTGAGCTAAGGACACTTAGTCCCTGCCCAATCACTCTTTTTAAGTCTTCAAGGTAGACTTCCGAACTTTCACAGACTTCGTTCACCGGCAATCCACAATGGCTCTTGGATGCTTAGAACGCGACGCCTAACCGGCTGGAGGATTCACAGTCCTCAAGTGTAACAAGTCTTCAGATCACGCGGACAGAAAGACTTCAGTGATGCCAAACACACTTTGGGCTCTGGGTGGTTTGGGCTTTGTCCTTGTAAGGATTCTCTCTCGAAAGCTTCGGCGGTGGGTTGCTCTCAAACGACAAAAGCCGTGTACTAACTCTGAGCAGCCACCAATTTATGGTGTAGGGGTGGGCTATTTATAGCCACCGGGCAACCCGACCGATTTGTCCGAAATGACCACAGGTCACTAAGAAACCGACACGTGTCGCAGCGGTCGATTTCAGACACTGCAACAACTTTACTTGGGCTACAAGTAAAGCTGACTTATTCGACACAGGATAAGATTTGCTCTCACTGTCTTCGCTTGAAGATATAGGATTTGGTTTGAGCATCACTTCAGTCACTCTGACTTTGTTCACTTGGAACCCACTTAACAGTGCGGTGGTTCCTATGACTCAACAAAGAAGAAAAGGAAACAACAAAACAACTAAGTCTTCGAGCTCCATAGTCTTCACTCAATGTCTTCTCGTGTCATAGTCTTCAATGTGAATATCTTCACAGACCACCATTGTCTTCAATGTCTTCACACATTTTTAGGGGTCATCTTCGGTAGGTAAACCGAATCAAGGAGGGACTACTACCTGTGTTATCCTGCAATTCTCACAAACACATTAGTCCCTCAACCAGGTTTGTCGTCAATACTCGAAAACCAACTAGGGGTGGCACTAGATGCACTTACAATCTCCCCCTTTTGGGTGATTGATGACAAACTGGTTGGAGTTTTCAACGGGGATAAAATTATGTGAAATTGTAAGGATTAAGATATTGTCTTCATAGATGGCAAAAAGGCTCCCCCTGAAGATGTGCATATAATTGTTTTGCGTTGGAATGCAAATGTACATGGCAGGTTGTACTTGTGGAGATCTTCTTCACCATATGAAGACAATACATCATGCATGAACATATACACAGGAATAATGACATGCATAATGAAAAATGGACGTCTGCGGAATGAGTTCATGCGGGATTTATCATCACATATGCGGAATTTATCATCACATCACACAGAATAGCAGAAAAAGTAGCAGACGACCATCAAGTTCAAGTGTTACAACTCAAAGAACCAAATGTAGCAAAACGAGAGTTGTAAGCACTAGGCAAAAAGTATATCAACCACCCATCATGACCCACTTAAAGACTATCAACCTATGCTTCTCCCCCTTTTGTCAGTAAGGACCAAAAAGATTTGAGGACATAGGCTCTACTCGTTCCCATGAGGAGTAGGTGAAGCAGCAGGGTCGTCGTTGAGGTTTGGTGGTGCAGAAGAACTTGGTGCAGTGTCGACACACGCTGAGGTTCTTGGTGGTGAGGTAGCATCATCTGCGTCATCCAAGACTCTGGCATTCACAGTTGCTGCAGAGGAGGAGTACTCTGAGTCTTCAAGAGACGGGGTTCGACGTAAGACATCATTCCTGGGAGGAGTGGAGTCGAACTTGAATCTCTCAGTGAAGCCATCGTCTTGAAGATCAGCTTCAGCACTTAGCAATATCAGACTCTTCCAAGACCTCCGACAGGTTTCATGGGTGACAAAGGCATTCTTGGTGGCAAGATTGCGAATGCGATTGACATCCACCAAGAGGCTTTGCATTTGACGCTTCATCCAGTAGTGATGCTTGTCATGCTTTTGATGCAAGGCCATGAGAAGCTCTCGGTCACTGAGCACACGAGAGCACTTCCGAGGCCTTGGAGCAATGGTGCTTTCAGTGGCTTTAGTGCGTGCACGGCGAGTGTTGCCGACCAGTGGATAAACATGAGAAGCAACTTGAACACCTTCAACATGCTGGGAAAAGCTCTGACGATCTATATTGTGAAGATATAGTGCTTCCTTGGCAGGCTCTGGGTAAATGGCTTCAATGGACATATCAACCTCTGGTAAAAATATGAGATGGTTATGAGCAGAGGGCTGATAGTCAATGGCAGAGTGGAGCTTGATCAGACACATAATCCAAGGAGCACAGAATTTCAGACCAAAAATGTCAGACCCAGATGCAGCAAACTGGCGAATGAAGAAATCTTGAGTATTGAAGCTTTTGCCATTTAGAATGTAGAAGACCAATGTCTTCATTGCACCTTCGAGCTTTGTTGAGGAGGAATGCCCTTTGATGGGCCATAGAGTTCGCCTAATGATATGATAGATAGTGCGGGGCAGATATTCTAGGTCTTCAACAAGGAATTCCTTGGGATACTCAGCATCCTGGGGCAGTGGCTTCATCATACTAAGCATCTGGCTCATGTTGGGCTCAAAGCTTGGAAGAGGCTCTCAATGCATCGCGATGAAGCTGACAACCAGGTTCATACAGTTCGCCTGGAGTGGAGAGGCTGGTAAGCTCAATGAGATCAAAGGCTTTGGCTTCATGATGAACGTTGCCTGTCATCCACTCAAGGACCCATGTTGTTGTATCTCTGTTGTAGCCGCGAATGTGGAGGGTTGCATAGAATTGCAGGAGAAGCTCTTCATTCCAATGTTCCTTGTCGGTGACAAACTGCAGAAGGCCATCATCACGAAAGAAATCTAGGGCTTCTTCTAGGCAGGGCAGACCAACAATGGCTTCAGCGTCCAGACGCATATGAGGTAATATGCGCTCCTGATTGTATAGAATACATGAGTAGTAGCTGCGCTGCTGATAGCTCCAGAACCGATCTGATGATATTCTTGACTTGGAATATGGGTTCTTGCCAGTATCGAAGAAGGTGTTGTGTGCAATGAAGCCGTTGACATTGAATGAGCTTTGGTGCCGATGCGGTTCACAGGAACCTTGGCAGCCTTGGTTTTGCCTTCGAACACGAGGCCTGTGCTCCACATGATAGTCAAATTGCGGTCCAGAGGCGGCGGAGGAACCGAATGGGCCATCGGCAGGAACAAGCTCTCCTTGGTAGAATGCATGCTCAATGGTGTGGGGCCTTGGTGGCGGAACAGGAGCGATGGCATTAGCAGAGCGTCGGGCTGCACATTCGTTGTAGGAGCAACAGTGGCTTCAAGCACGGTGTTCACTCTGAGCCACATTGTCTTCGCCATGACAACGTCATTGGCTTCAGAGGTGTTGTTGGTGGCGCCTCAGATTCTCAACCTCCACTTGAGGAGCTGGAGGGTCGGGCATGATATCGTTCTCCTCGAGAACAACTTCTTGGGTGGTAGGGGGAGTAGCAACATGCTCTTCTTCTTGTCTTTCTTCGGCTGATGCAGCCGGATTGTCTTCAGCAACATTTTCTTCAGACGAGGGAACCGTCACAGAAGGATTATCTTCAGGGAACACTTGATGTGCCACTGAGCTAGACTGGTTTGAGTCTTCTTCTGTGATGGTGGTCATGGAGACAGAGGGCTTGAGACCTTTGCGAAGCCGTTGAAACACGGGCGACGCCTTTGGTGAAGGTGTTGTCTCCATGTAATTATCATCATTCACCAACAGACTGGTGGCTTGCGCTGGTGGAGGACGGGGAGTACTTGGTGAATCTTGACTGGGAGTTGCTGGTTGGGGACGATCAGCCCACGAGGCATCTTGAGAGATTGGCGTCAAAGTATGACCAATGCTAATGAGCTCGCTGTTCATGAGAACAGGCGATGATACGGTTGGGCGCTCAATTTGAGGAAGGACTTCATCATCTTCTACATTGTCGTGAGGACCAATGTCTTCAGTCGCGATGGGGTCAACGACTGGAACTTCTTGAGCCTCAGGAGCCTCTGTGGAAGCAGACTCATGGACTATCAACCGACGCTCTTGATTGTCAAGGTCAGGTTGAGCGAAAGCAATGGGTTCAACTATAAGGGGCTCTATGGGAGCAGCCCGATCTCTCTTCTTGGTTTTTCTCTTCTTGGGGGGTGGTGCATCATCAGTAGTGCGCTTGATTTTGCGCTTTATGTCTTCGGCTTCAGTTGCCTTGGTTTTCTGCTGATTTGAAGCCACTGTGGAGACGTTAGGCTTCGAGCCTGTCATGCTGGCTGGGTAGACAATGTGAGGTTCTTCCCGCCATGGAGCTTCAGTCTGGGCCACAGTATGCTTCTTCTTATGCTTGGCAGCCATCTTGGGGTCAATGCTAGGACGCCCAAGAGCCTTGCGCTTTTCAGCTTCGTTGTAAGCCTGAACACACTTTGCAGCTAGAGTTTTCATGCGCTCTCTTGAGCCTTTGGCTTCCTCGCGTTTCTTGCGAAACGCCTCCTTGAGGTCATTGAGCATCACCTTGAATTTCTGGACATCAGCCACACTCAGCTTGGCCACATGCTTCTTGAACTGTTCCTTCTCAAAATCAATCTTGTGCTTCAGTTCAACAATTCGCTGAGCCAGAGCCAGCTCAGGAGCAATGGCGCCTTGAAAGGAGACACTGATGCCAATGGGGAGTTGAAGATCATCAAAGCTGAGATCTTGATTGTCGAACCATTCATCAATGAAATTGTGCAAGATGTTCACATCAAAGAGGGGCAGATCATTGAAGATCTCCACCTCTTGCTTGCTCTTGATCAACTGCTTGAGAGCATCATTGCCAAATTCTTCATCTGAAGACAAATCAATGGCTTCAGATTCATTCCTCAGAACGGCAGGAGGTGTCAATGCTTGACTATGTCGCTAAACAGGTTTCTTCTGTGGCTTCTCATGCTTCTTGGAGATGCGAGAGAGATCTTCAAAGGTGTTACTGGGAGCAGGAGGGGCAGTTGCCAATGGCTTCACTCGCGAAGCTTTTGGAGCAGCAGATGAATGTGAAGCTTTAGCCTTCTTTTGCTTCTGCGGCTTTGGAGTAGGAGCTGGAGCTTCATCAGTGTTAGCACCATCATCAGAATGATCCACTTTGGCACCTTGGAAAACAATGTGGGTGATGAGGCTAGCAAGGTTGTAGAAGGGGCCGATCCTATTCGCATTGGCTTCACGGGTGCCATCGTCCCGAGGTGAGGAAGGACCAGGGTTGAAGTCAAGCCCTAGAGCCTTCTTGTTCTTCGCAGCTGAGTCTTTGGCAAACTGGTAGTTGCGTTTGAACAAATGGTCTTCACGGCACCACAGCAGAGAAGAAGGATCACCGTTCTCTGGCTGTGGTCCGCGAATCATGCACGGATAGAATTCTCGTTGGATGGCTTCAGGAAGGGATTGGGGTTGAAGATTTTTGTACACAATATCTCCCCAGGGTCCTTGATGGCATTCTTCTCTGCATATTCTTCAATGACGAAGCGGTATTTGAACCATTCTTCTGCCCAATATCTTCGAATCCATTGGATTCGATTCTTATGACGATATAGGTTTCCTCGAGGTGCATTTTGTACAGCTCGTTAAATCTGAGGCAAATCCTTGGAAGTGTTACCACGGCGCTGTCTACCTCCCTTTCGTGCTGACTTCTCAGTTGCCATGAAGTTTAAACTGAAGGGCTTCAGTACATGCAATGGCTTCAGACGGCTGGTCAGACAAGAACTGGCTTCTGGTGAATTGATGTGACTCTGCAAGAATTCTGCAAATGAATGCAGACTATGAGAACCAAGGGATTCTCCCACAGACATGTACCTGTGACAGCATTAGAGGTGAGAGGGAAGGGGAAGAGGTCATATGCATTCTCAAAAGATTTTGAAGATAAATCAGTTTGAAGACATTGACCCCATAATGCAAAGACATTCACTTATTTGATGAGAGTTGGTTCCAGAGTTGTACAAATCCAAGAATAAGTACAAGTGAGGAATCTAACTTGTAAAGAAGCATAAGTGAATAGACTAGGCAGAATATGAGATGCAGAATGAGATAGATTCAAGTTTGGAGATCTAGAAACCACTTTTGGTAAATACGGATGAATCTATCAGATCGAAAAGACGGTAAAAAGTAAAATTTAATTACCACACGAAGAACTGCTAGACGGAGCGAAGGTAGAGGCCGAGCAGTTCGATCTCCCATGCCCTAACTTGGCGACGGAAGACACCTACGGCGATGGCGGAGAGGACGAGGTCCACGGCCGGCGTGAGGACGGCGTCGAAGAAGTCGCGGCAGCTAAGCGCTTCATCGTCGGCATCGTCGAGAGCTAGCGGAGGTGCTAGGGTTTGCGAGAGGTGGCGAGGAGAAAGAAGAATTTTTGACCGAGACGTGATGGGTATTTATAAGGACAAAGACGGCACATCGCAATTACGCAGGTGCCCCTGGCGGTTCACATCTGAAGGACACGTGGCAAGCATGCAACACCTTGGGAGTTGTTCCATGTTCCCACACACGCCTGGATTGTTGGGGTGGTCGTTCCGAATTCTCCGGGTTTCAGGCAAATAGGGTAAAGCATTAAAAACAGATATGAATTTTTGTCAGATTGACTTCAGCTGACAAGGTCTCAGTGAAGACAATCGACAGTTTTCAGTAGAATGCATATGACTTGGACATATAGAGTTGAGGTAGAAGCATAGATAGGTTAGGGTCCGATCACATTCACTTAGTTCAAAAGATTCTACACGAAGTCTAGCTATAAGATGTAGAGGACAGAACACACATATATATATATATATATATATATATATATATATATATATATATATATATATATATATATATATATATATATATATATAGTACTAGTCCAATTCAAACCAATTGAAGATAAACTTGAATATAAGCCGGATGAACTATGCAAACATAACGCCAATAGAAACACTTCAAACAAAAGTTTGGTGTTGGTGTTACCCACCGTATAGGAAGTATTAGACCCATACACGGGCACAATTATCGTGGCGCTCCGAAGTCAAATTACGCATTAATGTATTCACACTTAGAGTGTATGTTTGATTGAAGATATACATTACTTCGTGTGTTGCACATCTAAGTCATTAAAATGCATAAGTGTTAGGATGTGTGCCCATTCACAGGACATTTGAGGATTCCAAGATATTTAGCTCACACCGCAACTTGCAAAACCTTTTCTCATCCAAGGGCTTTGTGAAGATATCATCCAACTGTTCTTCTGTCTTGACGTGAATGATATCAATATCTTCCTTCATAACATGATCTCTGAGAAAGTGATGACGAATTTCAATGTGCTTTGTCTTCGAGTGCTGAACTAGGTTGTTGGCAATCTTGATGGCACTCTCGTTGTCGCAATAGAGAGGCACATTTTTCAGACGGATACCATAGTCTTTGAGAGTTTGTTTCATCCAGAGAAGCTGAGCACAGCAGGATCCAGCAGCAATGTATTCAGATTCAACAGTAGAGAGAGATACACAGTTCTGCTTCTTTGAAGACCAACAGACAAGAGATCGTCCCAGAAAGTGACATGTGCCTGATGTGGACTTGCGATCAACCTTGTCACCAGCATAATCGGCATCTGAGAATCCAACTAGATCAAACTCTGAGCCCTTTGGATACCATAATCCTAGTGTTGGGGTGTAAGCCAAATATCGAAGAATTAAGCTTCATTTGCTAAGTGATGCGATTCCTTTAGTGCCGCTTGGAATCGGGCACACATGCAAACACTAAGCATTATATCTGGCCTAGATGCACATAAGTAAAGCAAAGAACCAATCATTGAGCGATATACCTTTTGATCAAACTCTTTACCATTGTCGTCGGGACCCAGATGACTTTTGGTTGGCATTACGTCGTGTATCCTTTGCGCCTTGCATTCCAAACTTCTTGAGCAATCTTTGAGGTATTTTTCTTGAGATATGAAGATGTCGTTGCGTTGTTGTGGTTGGAGACCCGTAAAGAACTTCAACTCGCCCATCATGGACATTTGATATTGCTCTTGCATCATGTGACCAAATTCATCACTTGTATTTCTTGTTGGTGCAGCCAAGATAATGTCATCCACATAGATTTGGCACACAAATAGTTCACCATCATATGTCTTCGTGAAGAGTGTAGGATCTAGTGAACCAGGTTTGAAGCCTTTGCTCTTGAAAGTCTTTGAGTGTGTCATACCAAGCACGAGGGGCTTGTTTGAGGCCATCTGATTGCCTTGTTGAGCTTGTATACCATATCGGGATGTTTTGGATCTTCAAAGCACGGAGGTTGTGCGACATATACTTCTTCTTCTATCTTTCCATTGAGAAAAGCACTTTTCACATCCATTTGATCTGAAAGAATGTTGTGATGATTTGCATAGGCTAGCAGTATCTAATGGCTTCAAGTCTTGCCACGGAGCAAATGTTTCATCAAGTCAATTCCTTCCACTTGAGTGTAACCTTGCATGCAACGAGACGAGCCTTGTTTCTGACAACTTGACCATGCTCATCTTGCTTGTTGCGATATATCCATTTGGTGCCAATGATATTGTGCTTCCGAGGATTATGACGCTTGACCAATTCCCACACATTATTCAGCTCGAACTGTTGAAGCTCTTCTTGCATAGCTTGAATCCATTGAGGTTCCATGAAGGCTTCATCAACTTTCTTGGGTTCAGAGATTGAGACGAATGCAAAATGCCCACAGAAGTTGGTTAGCTGTGTTGCTCTTGAACGAGTGAGTGGACCAGGTGCATTCAAGCTGTCAATTATCTTCTCAATCTGAACTTCATTTGCAACACGAGGATGAGCAGGACGAAGATTTTGCTCTTGCTGATCAATGTCATCATTTGGGGGATTGTCTTCAGGGTGAGCATTGTCTCCAGGTTGATTAGGTGCAGAAATGACAAGTTCCTCTTCAGATTGATTCTCAGAGGGTATGATATCTCCAATTCCCATCTGCTTGATAGATTCACTTGGAGGTACTTCATCTAGCACATTTGGCAGGTGCTCTCTTTGCGAGCCGTTAGTTTCATCGAACCGCACATCCACAGTTTCAACCACTTTATAGTGAAAGAGGTTGAAGACTCTGTAGGAGTGCGAATCCTTTCCATAACCAAGCATAAAACCTTCATGTGCTTTCGGTGCAAATTTTGAAGTGTGATGTGGATCCTTGATCCAGCACCAAGCACCAAATACTCTGAAGTAGCTTACATTTGGCTTCTTACCAGTTAGGAGCTCATAGGATGTTTTCTTTAGAAGCTTGTGAAGATAAACGCGGTTGATGATGTGGCAAGCAGTGTCAATGGCTTCAGGCCAGAACTTCCGTGGAGTCTTGTACTCATCAAGCATCGTTCGGGCCATCTTAATGAGAGTTCTGTTCTTGCGCTTGGCGATGCCATTCTGCTGAGGTGTATAAGGAGCAGAGAACTCATGTGTGATGCCAAGTGTATCCAGATAGAGGTCGAGGCCAGTGTTCTTGAACTCAGTGCCGTTGTCGCTTCTGATGTGCTTGATCTTGACGCCATAGTTCGTCATGACACGATTGGCAAAGCATCTGAAGACATCCTGCACTTCAATCTTGTAGAGGATTATATGTACCCAAGTATATCTAGAGTAATCATCAACAATTACGAAGCCATAGAGGCAAGCAGTAGCATTGAGAGTAGAGTAGTGAGTAGGGCCGAGTAGATCCATGTGAAGCAGCTCGAAGGGTTGAGATGTAGTCATGGTTGTCTTCGAGGGATGCTTGGCCCTAGTCATCTTTCCAGCTTCGCAGGCGCCACACAGATGGTCCTTCTTGAACTTGACACCTTCGATACAAACGACATGCTTCTTCTTCGCGAGAGTGTGCAAGTTCTTCATGCCAGCATGCCCTAGCCTTCGATGCCAGAGCCAACATTCTGAAGCCTTTGCTAGAAGACATACATCCATCTGTGGTCCTGCTAAGAAATCTACCATATATAGATCGTCTTTTCGATACCCTTCAAAGACTAAAGACTTGTCAGATTCCATTAGTACAAGGCATCAATATTTTCCAAATAGCACAATCATGTTTAAGTCACAAAGCATTGAGACAGACATTAAGTTGAAACCAAGGGATTCAACAAGCATCACTTTATCCATGTGTTGATCCCTTGATATAGCAACTCTGCCTAGACCCAATACCTTGCTTTTACCAGTGTTAGCAAATGTGATGTGACTTTTGTCTGATGGACGTAGCATTGAATCCATCAGAAGACTTCGATCGCCCGTCATGTGGTTAGTGCATCCACTGTCCATAATCCATTCTGAAGTACGAGGTGTAGTAGCCTATGGTGCAGTTTGGGGGATAGGCTTCACCAAGCGAGTTGTGAAGCATAAACATTTGACGAACAAGTGGAACATGAAAATTCAGATCTTGGTTAGGATTGATAGGGTGAGTATCAAGGAATCCTGGAACAAAGTACATAGTAAGACCATTTGGGCATTTTATCTTGCGCCCCACAAGATGTTTAAGGTCCCTAGCATAAGTTTTGGATGCCTTTGATTTCCGGCTGGAGACCTTACCCTGCAAAAGAGAGTTAAGTTTTCTTAAGCACCCACATTTTCAGGGGTGGCTTAGAAGCAATGAGTCTAAGTGCAGCATCTGAGAATTTCGGCTTTGGATCTCTAGTAAATAGCCTTGCAGGAGGTGAATAATACACAAAAAATTCTTTGTTCTATGAACATAGCGGTTTGAGGAAACACGCTCATATTCATGGGTCTGAGTATGATTTCCCTGCAAAACATTGACGTTAGGGTGACTCAGATGAGTCCTCGGTCTGTATGAAGCTTTTGGACTATATGAAGCCTTTGGTATGGGATTTGTCTTCTTCACGGATGGTGTCATGATGACATTCACTGGAAGATTCTCAAGACAACTTTTGGGAACCCATATATTCTTCAAAGGTGGCCCATTCCCGCAGTTAGTACCAATATACCTAGCAAACACTTCACCATTCTGATTCTTAAACAGTTTATAGTTTGCATCAAAGGATTCATCAATTATAATGGGGTTAGCACAAGTGAAACCAGATAAGGTGGATGGATCAACTGGAGGTTCCTTTGCAGCAACCCATGTGGTTTTGGGGTACTGCTCAGGCTTCCAGTATGACCCATCAATGTTCATTTTCCTCTCGAACCCAACACCCTCTTTCCTAGGGTTTCGGTTCAAAATCTGCTTTTTGAGGACATCACATAGTGTATGATGCCCTTTTAGACTTTTGTACATCCCTGTCTCAAGCAGTGTCTTCAACCTGGCATTCTCATCAGCAATAGTAGTGGTATCCTCAGCAGAGGGGTTAGTTACCACGTCAGCAGTTGAAGATATTGCAACACTAGCAGCGGTAGAACATTCAGCAACAGAAGCAGCGTTATCACGATCAATCCATTTTAGGCATGGTTGTTCAAATCCTTCCTGAGCGGGACTGATCTGTTGGGCGCGAAGTGACTCATTTTCCTTTTGAAGATCTTCATGATCCGACCTCAATTTCTCAAGTTCCTGCTTCCTTTGAAGATAATCATAGGAAAGATTTTCATGAGAAGTTATGAGCGATTCATGTCGACCTTCAAGTTCCTAGTACTTAATATGAAGATTTTTTATATCTTCAATTAAGGACTGAGACTTGGTCATTTCCGCGTCCAATAGGTCATCGCTTTTGTCTAACAGTTTTTGAGTATGTTCCATAGCTTTCTGTTGTTCAGTTGCAATTTTAGCAAGTGTTTTGTAGCTAGGTTTGGATTCACCACCAGAGTCATCTTCACTAGATGTTTGAAAGTAAGCATCGCGTGATTTTACCTTGGCACCACGTGCCATGAAGCAGTAGGTGGGAGGTGAGTCGTTCTCGTCATTATCATCAGTGTTGGTGACGGAGCCATTATCTTCGGTGTTGAAGATGGACTTGGCAACGTAGGCAGTAGCTAGGGCCAAACTCGCAACACCCGAGTCGGACTCCCCCTCAGACTCCACCTCCACCTCCGCTGAAGCTAACTCCTCCTCAGAATACATTTCCTTGCCAACAAAAGCTCGGTCCTTGCCAGATAAGCTCTTCTTATGTGATGAAGATCTGGAAGAAGACTTGGAAGAAGACTTTGAGGATTTCTTCTTCTTCTTGTCATCAGAATCATATTCTTTGCTCTTCTTCTTCTTCTCATTGTCCCACTGTGGACACTCAGAGATGTAGTGACCAGGTTTCTTGCACTTGTGACAGGTTCTCTTCTTGTGATCATAGGCGAAGCTTCGTCATTTCTTGAGCTGGATCGTGAAGACTTTACAAGCCTTTCTTCTTGGTGAATTTCGGAACTTCTTCACAAGCATAGCAAGCTCCTTTCCAATGTCTTGGGATCACGAACTGCGATCGATTCTTCTTGGATGAGAAAGCAGTAGCCTTTGCCTTCAAAGCTCGAGTTCGGCCATAGTTGGGGCCATAGATATCTCATTTCTCGGATAGCTGGTACTCATGTGTGTTGAGCCTCTCAAGTATGTCAGACGGATCGGGAGTCTTGAAATCAGGGCGTTCTTGTATCATCAGGGCTAAGGTGCCAAATGAGCTGTCAAGAGATCTCAGTAGTGTCTTCACTATTTCATGCTTCGTGATCTCAGTGGCGCCGAGTGCTTGGAGCTCATTTGTGATATCAGTGAGGCGATCAAATGTGAGCTGGACATTCTCGTTGTCGTGTCTCTTGAAGCGGTTGAAGAGGTTGCAGAGAGTACTGATACATTGATCTCGCTGAGTTGAGACGCCTTCATTGACCTTGGATAGCTAGTCCCAGACTAGCTTCGACGTTTCCAGAGCACTCACACGGCCATACTGTCCTTTGGTAAGGTGACCACAGATGATGTTCTTGGTAGTAGAGTCGATTGAATGAACTTCTTGACATCGGCAGGGGTGACACCTTCACCGATCTTGGGAATGCCGTTCTTGACGACATACCATAGATCGACATCAATGGCTTCAAGATGCATCGCATCCTATTCTTCGATAGGGATATTCATTGCCATCGAAGATGGGGCACGCATGATGGAGACTTTGATTATCCCTGCAGTCGACATAGCTAAACTCCAGGTGGTTAAACTGAATCACACAGAACAAGGGAGTACCTTGCTCTGATACCAATTGAAAGGGCTAGTTATCGACTAGAGGGGGGGGGGGGGTGAATAGGCGATTTTTATGAAAGTCTGCAAAACATGGGAGTTTTGAAGACAGACAATATAAACAACACTATTCTAATGCAGCGGAAGGTAGACTACACTAGACAAGCCATAGTCAAGTATTCAATGGAGTCAAAGCATGAAGACTAATAGCAGCTAGGTAGTAAAGATCAGGATGGAAGATAGTATGAAGCCAATCAGAACACATAGTCACACAGTGAAGTCAAACAGATAATACAAGCAGGCAATGACTTCATGAAGACAAACTATAAGTAAAGAGAAGTAAGAGATAGAACCAGTGGCTTAAGAAGGACAGGGATTTGTCGACCTGTTCTAGTTGCAGTGACAACTGTACGTCTGGTTAGGGAGGCTGAGATTCAACTCAGAAGACTGCGTCTTCACCTTATTCCCCTTGAGCTAAGGACACTTAGTCCCCGCCCAATCACTCTGGCAAGTCTTCAAGGTATACTTCTGAACCTTCACAGACTTCGTTCACCGGCAATCCACAATGGCTCTTGGATGCTCAGAACGCGACGCCTAACCGGCTGGAGGATTCACAGTCCTCAAGTGAAACAAGTCTTCAGATCACGCGGACAGAAAGACTTCAGTGATGCCAAACACTCTTTGGGATCTGGGTGGTTTGGGCTTTGTCCTCGAAAGCTTCGGCAGTGGGTTGCTCTCAAACGACAAAAGCCGTGTACTAACTCTTAGCAGCCACCAATTTATGGTGTAGGGGGTGGGCTATTTATAGCCACTGGGCAACCCGACCAGATTTGTCCGAAATGACCCTGGGTCACTATGGAACTGACACGTGTCGCAACGGTCAGATTTCAGACACACGCGGCAGCTTTACTTGGGCTACAAGTAAAGCTGACTTATCCAACACAGGATAAGATTTGCTCTCATTGTCTTCGCTCAAAGACATAGGATTTGGTTTGAGCATCACTTCAGTCACTCTGACTTTGTTCACTTGGACCCCACTTAACAGTGCGGTGGTTCCTATGACTCAACAAAGAAGAAAAGGAAGCAACGAAACAACTAAGTCTTCGCGCTCCATAGTCTTCACTCAATGTCTTCTCGTGTCATAGTCTTCAATGTGAATATCTTCATAGACCACCATTGTCTTCAATGTCTTCACACATTTTTAGGGGTCATCTCCGGTAGGTAAAGCGAATCAAGGAGGGACTACTACCTGTGTTATCCTGCAATTCTCACAAACACATTAGTCCCTCAACCAGGTTTGTCGTCAATACTGCAAAACCAACTAGGGGTGGCACTAGATGCACTTACAGATTTTGGAACAAGGAGTGGCAAGAGCCTAAGCTTGGGGATTCCCAAGGCACCCAGGGTAAAATTCAAGGACAACCAAAAGCCTAAGCTTGGGGATGCCCCAGAAGGCATCCCCTCTTTCGTCTTTGTCTATCGGTAACTTTACTCGATGCTATATTTTTATTCACCACATGATATGTGTTTTGCTTGGAGCATCTTGCATGATTTGAGTCTTTGCTTTTTAGTTTACCACAATCATCCTTGCTGTACACACCTTTTGGGAGAGACACACATGAATCAGAATTTATTAGAATACTCTATGTGCTTCACTTATATCTTTTGAGCTAGATAATTTTGCTCTAGTGCTTCACTTATACCTTTTTAGAGCACGGTGGTGGTTTTATTTTGTAGAAATTATTGATCGCTCATGCTTCACTTATATTATTTTGAGAGTCTTTTAGAACAGCATGGTAATTTGCTTTGGCTATAAAATTAGTCCTAATATGATAGGCATCCAAGATGGGTATAATAAAAACTTTCATATAGAGTGCGCTAAATACTAGGATAAATTTGATACTTGATAATTGTTTTGAGATACAAAGGTGGTAATGTTAGAGTCATGCTAGTTGGGTAATTATGAAATTGAGAAATACTCGTGTTGAGGTTGGCAAGTCCCGTAGCATGCACGTATGGTGAACGTTGTGTGACAAATTTGAAGCATGGGGCGTTCTTTGATTGCTTTCCTTATGAGTGGCGGTCGGGGATGAGCGATGGTCTTTTCCTACCAATCTATCCCTCTAGGGGCATGCATAGTAGTACTTTGCTTCGAGGGCTAATAAACTTTTGCAATAAGTATATGAGTTCTTTATGACTAATGTGAGTACATGGATTATACACACTCTTACCTTTCCGCAATTTGCTAGCCTCTACGGTACCGTGCATTGCCATTTCTCACCTTGAGAGTTGGTGCAAACTTCGTTGGTGCATCCAAACCCCGTGATATGATACGCTCTATCACACATAAGCCTCCTTATATCTTCCTCAAAACAGCCACCATACCTACCTATTATGGCATTTCCATAGCCATTCCGAGATATATTGCCATGCAACTTCCCACCGTTCCATTTATTATGACATGCCCCATCATTGTCATATTGCTTTGCATGATCATGTAGTTGACATCGTATTTGTGGCAAAGCCACCTTCATAATTCTTTCATACATGTCGCTCTTGATTCATTGCATATCCCGGTACACCGCCGGAGGCATTCACATAGATTCATATTTTGTTCTAAGTATCGAGTTGTAATTCTTGAGTTGTAAGTAAATAGAAGTGTGATGATTTTCGTTATTAGAGCATTGTCCCATGTGAGGAAAGGATGATGGAGACTATGATTCCCCCACAAGTCGGGATGAGACTTCGGACTAAAAAAAAGAGGCCAAAGAAGCCCAAATGAAAAAAAGAAAAAAATGAGAGAAAAAGAGAGCAGGGACTATGTTACTATCATTTTTCCACACTTGTGCTTCAAAATAGCACCATGATCTTTATGATAGAGATTTTCTTATTTTTTTCACTTTCATATACTAGTGGGAATTTTTCATTATATAACTTGGCTTGTATATTCCAATGATGGGTTCCTCAAAATGCCCTAGGTCTTCGTGAGCAAGCAAGTTGGATGCACACCCACTTAGTTTCTTTTTGATGAGCTTTCATGTAGCGATCTGACCTCAGACGGTCCAATCTCTGTGCATAAGTGTCATCCCTGGATCGGTAATGCTGACATATATAGTACTTGAAGGATTTATAACAGAGTGCAATCACACACTTATTACATCGAATGTATCAAAAGAGAACTTATTACAATAATATATGGCTTAAGGCCATCTAAATAAGATAACTATGGAAGCACCGAAGGTAAATGAGTCCATCAACTCCAACGGCATAGCTGAGTGCACGACAACAACCTAGCGCACCTTACTCTTCGTCTGAAAAGTCTGCAACATAATATGTTGCAGCCCGGGAACGGGTCGGCACATGGAATATGCTGGCAAAATAACACTGTAGAGCAATATACATGTAATAGCTACAACTATATGCATGTTTGGCTGGTGGAGGCTCTACGGTTATCATGATTTTGCGAAAAGCCAATTTTTTCCTACAACAAAGGAATATATTTTGTTTAACTATCATGGTGGTTGATAAACATCGAGAAGGTTCCTCCAACTCAATCCCAATTGAAAAGTATTAATAACCCTACAAATTAGATTAAGAGTGATGAGATCAACATGATAATTCAATAACCAGATACTCAAGATGTCCATAACCGGGGACACGGCTAACCATGATTAGTTTGTACACTCTGCAGAGGTTTGCACACTTCTCCCCACAAGACTCGATCTCCTCCGTTGAAATTCTCGCACTACATGATGTTTGAGAAACGGTTGATCGAGACAGTCTTTCTGAAGCATTAACTCTTTACTCTGGGTAGACAGTTACACCTACTTTCCCCTACATCTGCTAGCCTACCGTTGAAAGAGGTCACACAACATACTCAACTATGCCAGAGCCCGTAATGGCTTGTGGCTGCACACGAAAGTTTCTAGCATGAATAATCTTATGATCCCTTTGAGCCTGGGTGGCGAACCATAGGATGATCACACGGGTACTCCGGGATATCCCAGGACAGCACTGGATTGCTCCAGGTGCCTAGACAACCACTGGGTGCTCTAGGGTGCCTCAACCAATCCACCCAGATGTGTATTTAAGTAGCCACCTTATGTTAACCATTAATTAACAACTCTCACATCTGTCATGCATACACTCAACCAATCCACGTCTACGAGCATAGCATAGCAGTATAAGCATAACGTAGAAGTAACTCCCAAGGGTTTGATATAAAGGACAATAGATTCTACCTCATCATCTACTTCCCAAAACCCACATGTTAATCACATCCTAACCATGCAATGTTTGAGGATTGGAACTAATGCATAAAACTGGGTAATAAAGAAGTATGATCAAAGTGTTACTTGCCTTGCTCATGATCTGCAAACCCTAGAGACTCGTAGTACCACACTTCGCACTCCGGAAATTCTATCGCAAACAAACAATATCATACATAAGCACTCAAGCATAGATGCAAGAGTAAAACTCAGATAAAACGATCCAAACTGAAAGTTCAACTGAAGAGCTTTGGGTTTTACTCTTGCATCAATGAAACTGAATAGATGCTTCAAAGTTCAATTTAAAACTTCAACTGAATTTTGTAGTTCAAATGAGAAAAAAAAACCCGACGAAAAACCGAAAAAAAAAACAGTCGGCAGCGGCGGGGTCGGGTTCCGGCGATGGCGCAGCGCGAGGCGGCGGCGGAGCGGCACGGAGCTCGAGGCACGGCGGCGGCTAGGGTTTCGCGGGGCGCGACTTGGGCTGGCGGCCTCGGGCCTCGCCTTATAACGGCTGGCAGCGGCGGGGTGGCCTGGGAGTCCCGGCCCGAGCCGGCTCCTAGGTCGGTACGTGTTTTTTTATTTAAAAATTCCGCCGAAGAAAAAAATCCTAAATAAATATAAATAAATTCTAAAAATGCCAAAAACAATTTTCACCGTCTAAATAAAATATTTAGAACAAAGTGAACATTTTTCTGGCCTAAAATGCAATTTTTGTAAAATGCATATTTTTCTAATTCAAATAAAATAGCAATAAAAATAAAAATAAAATATTTATTTGATCTTAACATTTTTCCTCCAATATTTGTTTTATTTTGGAGAAGTCCTTTTATCTCCTCTCTTTTATTTGTATATTGGAAATATTTCAAAGAGAAAAATATTAAAACCAAAATGATCCTCTTTTCAAATTTGAGAAAAATTCAAATATGAAAATAATGAAATCCCCAACTCTAGGATCACAAACAAAAAGGGTGCATATGATGAACTCCTGGGAAATGGGAAACACATCAGGAACTCCTGACAGTCCTTCGGGTAATTCCAGCTTGTAGGCCACTTCTCCCATACGTTCCAAAACTTGGTATGGTCCTACAAATCTCGGGGCTAACTTTCCCTTAACGCCAAACCGTTTAACTCCTCAGTTGCTTAAGATGAATCTCGCCCTCGAGATTCGCGTTGTCTAGAAAATAGGTGCGGGTGGTCTTTCCGTAGGTCTTCCTCTCGTTCCCAGGTGGCTTCATCCTCGGTATGGTGGCTCCACTGAACTTTGCAAAACTTGATAACCTTGCTGCGTGTAACTCGGCTGGCAAACTCGAGAATCTTGACATGTTTCTCCTCGTAGGTCCAATCACTATCCAATTGAATTGCTTCCAGGGGCACTATATCTCTCAGAGGAATATCGGCCATCTCTGCATGGCACTTCTTCAACTGGGAAACGTGAAACACATCATGAACTCCTGTCAGTCCTTCGGGTAACTCCAACTTGTAGGCCACTTCTCCCATACGTTCGAAAACTTGGTATGGTCCTACAAATCTCGGGGCTAACTTTCCCTTAATGCCAAACCGTTTAACTCCTTAGAGAGGTGACACTCAAAAATACGCTCTGTCTCCGATTTCATAGACTACCTCCTTGCGTTTAGAGTCTGCTTAACTCTTCTGCCTGGACTGTGCTACCTTTAGTCTGTCACGAATCAACTTAACCTTCTCTTCAGACTCCTTGATCAAATCTGGTCCAAAAACTGACGGTCTCCAACTTCATTCCACATCAACGGTGTCCTGCACCTTCTTCCATACAGGGCTTCGAAAGGTGCCATCTTCAAATTGGCTTAGTAACTGTTGTTGTATGAGAACTACACATAAGGCAAATTATCATCCCAACTAGATCCATAATCTAGCGTACAAGCTCTCAACATATCCTCCAGAATCTGATTGACTCTCTCAGTCTGTCCATCATTCTGCGGATGAAAGGCTGTACTGAACTCTAGCCCAGTACCCAAAGTCTGGTGCAGCTGATGCCAAAACTTCGAAGTAAACTGTGTTCCTCTTCATTCTTCGAGTATACCAAAATATCATCAATGAACACCACGACAAACTTGTCCAAAAACTCCATGAACACTTTATTCATCATACTCATGAAATAGGAAGGGGCATTAGTCAATCCAAATGACATAACCATGTACTCATATAGCCCATACCTGGTGGTAAACGCTGTCTTAGGTATATCTTGTTCTCGGATCTTCAACTGGTGATATCCTGATCGCAGATCGATCTTGGAAAATACTTTAGCTCCTTGCAGCTGGTCAAACAAATCGTTGATCATCGGTAGTGGGTACTTGTTCTTGATCGTCACTTCATTCAATGCATGATAATCAACAACCATTCTCAAAGATCCATCCTTCTTCTCAACTAAGAGCACTGGGGCTCCCCACGGTGACGAACTTCGTCGAATGTAACCCTTCTCCAATAACTCCTTAATCTGCTTCTTAATCTCCTCCAGATCATTTGCGGGCATCCAATATGGTCTCTTCGATATCGGTCCGGTGCCTGGCAACAACTCTATCAAAAACTCAATGTCTCGATCCGGCGGCATGCCTGGTAGTTCCTCGGGGAATACATCTAGGTAATCCTTCACTACAGGCAATTCCTCCTGAACAACTCCTGAGAGGGAATTTACTTGGGTCCTTCTTGGCGCATGCCTGGATACATACTTGATCCTTTTTCCCTCCGGGGTGGTGAGCAAAATTGACTTACTGGCGCAATCGATGTTTCCCCCATACATCGATAGCCAATCCATGCCGAGTATCACATCCAATCCTTGTGACTCCAGAATTATTAAGTCTGAGGGGAAAACATTCCTACCTATGGTCAATGGTATCTGAAAACATCCTTGGCTTGCCATATACTCCGCTCCTGGCGAGCTTACTAACATAGGTGTCCTAAGAACCTTGGTGGGCAACTTATACTTATCCACAAATCCCCTTGATATGTATGAATGCGATGCACCAGTATCAAAAAGAACGATTGCAGTAAATGACTTAACCAAAAACTTACCTATAATTGCATCTGTCTGCTCTTCAACCTCCTCCACGTTAACGTTGTTCACTTGTCCCCTGTTGAAAGGGTTGGGCTTCTTACCAGAGCTTCCATTGCCATTACCATTCTTTGCTTCAGAACACTCGGTGGCGTAGTGTCCAGTCTTCCCGCACTTGAAACATGTAATGTGACTTAGGTCCTTCTTGGCGGGCCTTGCTGGGTTGGAACGGTTCTGATTGCTGCTTGCTTCATTCCCATTTACATTCTTGGGGCTACTGTGGTTATGTGAACTTCCTCCATTGTGAGTGTGGCCTCCATGGGTATGGGTATATCCTCCCGAGTTCGGGGTAAAACGGGGCTTCTGCGAGGCTCCAGAATTGTACCTCCCTTGTCCATACTTCCTTTTACGGCTCTCTATCTGCTGCTGCTTCCCTTCAATCATAAGAGCCCTGTCTACTAAGTCCTGGTAGTTAGCAAACGTTGCCACCATCAACTGCATTCTTAGTTCATCATTCAGCCCTTCCATAAACTTCTCCTGCTTCGCGGCGTCTGTGGCCACATCATCCGGGGCATAGCGAACTAACTTACTGAACTCATCCATGTACTGCCCCACAGTACGATTTCCCTGGCGTAAGTTGCGAAACTCACGCTTCTTCATGCTCATAGCTCCAGTTGAGACATGTACAATGTGGAATGCTTGCTGAAACTGACCCCAAGTGACATTGGCTATAGGGAATGTGGTTGTGTAATTCTCCCACCACGAGGCTACAGGTCCATCCAGTTGGTGTGCGGCAAAGCACACCTTCTCAGCATCTGTGCAACCTATGGTGGTCAACTCCCTTCCAATCCTGCATAGCTAGTCATCAGCAACAATCGGCTCGGTGCTACTGGAAAACACCGACGGATTCAACCTCAGAAAACGGGCTAAGTTGTCTACTGGAGGTGGTGGCGGTGGGTTGTTGTTGTTGCCTTGGTTCTGGACTAGCAACTGCATCAAGGCATACTGCTGTTGGATCAACTGGGTGATCTCCGGTGGGAAGACAAATCCGGTGTCACGTCTCGGAGGCATCTGGTGGGTTTAGAGGGGAGAGATTAGAATAGAATGAGGTCTAAAGAGAATTGCACTACCCATATGCACATGAGACAAACACATTCATATCACACCACTCAATTCAAAGCAAGGGAATACAACGATCTGACTACCGTTACAAAATACTTGGACTACTACTATATACATGGGGGAAATACTACTGATAATATGGTGGTCATCCAGAAATTTTGATCGGTGGAAGACTTTGTAAGTGCATCTAGTGCCACCCCTAGTTGGTTTTGGAGTATTGACGACAAACCTCGTTGAGGGACTAATGTGTTTGTGAGAATTGTAGGACAACACATGTAGTAGTCCCTTAATGATTCGGTTTACCTACCGGAGATGACCCCTAAAAATGTATGAAGACATTGAAGACAATGGTGGTATGTGAAGATATTCACATTGAGGACTATTACATGAGAAGACATCGCATGAAGACTTGGGAGCGCGAAGACATAGTTGTTTTGTAGTTTCATTTTCTTATTTGTTGAGTCATAGGAACCACCGTACTGTTAAGTGGGGTCCAAGTGAACAAAGTCAGAGTGACTGAAGTGATGCTCAACCAAATCCTATGTCTTCGAGTGAAGACAATGAGAGCAAATCTTATCTAGAGCTGGATGAGTCAGCTTTACTTGTAGCCCAAGTCAAGCTGCCGCGTGTTTTAAATCTGACCGTTGGAACACGTGTCAGTTCCTTAGTGACCCAGGGTCATTTCAGACAAATCAGGTCGGGTTGCCTAGTGGCTATAAATAGCCCACCCCCTATACCATAAATTGGTGGCTGCTTAGAGTTAGTGCAAGACTTTTGTCGTTTGAGAGCAACCCACCTCCGAAGCTTTTGAGAGAGAGAAATCCTTGCGAGGACAATGCCCAAACACCCAGAGCCAAAGAGTGTTAGGCATCACTGAAGTCTTTCTGTCCGCATGACCTGAAGACTTGTTACACTTGAGGACTATGAATCCTCCAGCCGGTTAGGCGTCGCGTTCTGAGCATCCAAGAGTCGTTGTGGATCGCCGGTGAACAAAGTCTGTGAAGGTTTGGAAGTCTACCTTGAGGACTTACCAGAGTGATTGGGCGAGGACTGGGTGTCCTTAGCTCAAGGGGAATAAGGTGAAGACACGGTCTTCTGAGTTAAATCTCAGCCTCCCTAACCAGACGTACAATTGTCACATCAACTGGAACTGGTCCAACAAATCCTTGTCTTCGCCAAGTGACTGGTTCTATCGTTTCCCTCTCTTTACTTAAAGTTTGTCTTCGTGAAGTCATTGCCTGTTTGGACTACCTGTTTGACTTCACTGTGTGACTACTATTGTTTTTTGGCTTCATACTATCTTCCATCCTGATCTATACTACCTAGCTACTATTAGTCTTCGTGCTTTCACTTCATTGAGTACTTGACTATGGCTTGCTTAGAGTAGTCTACCTTCCGCTGCATATCAATAGGTTCATTTCTATTGTTTGTCTTCGAAACTCTCATGTTTTGAAGACTTTCATAAAAATCGCCTATTCACCCCCCTCTAGTAGATAACTAGCACTTTCAATTGGTATCAGAGCAAGGTACTCCCTTATTCTGTGTGATTCGGTTTAACCACCTGGAGTTTTAGCTATGTCGACTGAAGGGATAATCAAAGTCTCCGCTGCTTGCCCCGTCTTCGATGGAACTGAATATCCCTACTGGAAGAATAAGATGCACATGCATCTTGAAGCCATTGATGTCGACCTCTGGTATGTCGTCAAGAATGGTGTTCCCAAGACTGGTGAAGGTGTCACCCCTGCTGATGTCAAGAAGTTCATTCAACTGGATTCTACTGCCAAGAACATCATCTGTAGTCATCTGACCAAAGGACAGTATGGTCGTGTGAGTGCTCTGGAAACATCGAAGCTAGTCTGGGACTGGCTCTCCAAGGTCAATGAAGGCATCTCAACCTAGAGAGATCAAATGATCAGTGTTCTTCGCAACCTCTTCAACCGCTTCAAGAGAAGAGACAATGAGAATGTCCAGCTCACGTTTGATCGCCTCACTGACATCACAAATGAGCTTCGTGCTCTCGACGCCACTGAGATCACCAAGCATGAAATCGTCAAGACACTGCTGAGATCACTTGACAGCTCGTTCGACACCCTTGCCCTGATGATACAAGAACGCCCTGACTTCAAGACACTCGATCCATCTGACATACTTGAGAGGCTCAACACACATGAGTTCCAGCTTTCTGAGAAAAGAGATATCTATGGTCCCAACTATGGCCGAACTCGTGCTTTGAAGGCAAAAGCTGTTTCCTCATCTGAAGAAGAATCTGACTGCAGTTCTGGTGATCCTGAAGACATTGGAAAGGAGCTTGCTATGCTTGAGAAGAAGTTTCAGAAGTTCACTAAGAAGAAGGGCTTCAGAAAGTCTTCACGATCCAGCTCAAGAAATGATGAAGCTTCCACTCATGACTACAAGAAGAGAACATGTCACAAGTGCAAGAAACCTGGACACTACATCTTTGAGTGTCCACAGTGGGACAATGAGAACAACAAGAAGAAGAAGAGCAAGGAATATGATTCTGATGACAAGAAGAAGAAGAAGAAATCCTCAAAGTCTTCTTCCAAGTCCTCATCCAAGTCTTCATCTCATAAGAAGAGCTCATCAGGCAAGGCTCATGCTTTTGTTGGCAAGGAGATGGATTCGGAGGAGGAGTCTGCTTCTGAGGAGGCGGAGGTGGAGTCTGAGGAGGAGTCCGACCCTGGAGTTGCAAGTCTGGCTCTAGCTACAACCTAGGTTGCCAAGTCTATCTTCAACACTGAAGACAATGGCCCTGTCACCAACGCCGATGCTAATGACAAGGACGACTCTGCTCCCACCTACTGCTTCATGGCACGTGGTGCCAAGGTAAAATCACATGATGCTTACTTTCAAACATCAAGTGAAGATGACTCTGATTGTGAATCCAAACCTAGCTACAAAACACTTGCTAAAATTGCAACTGAACAACAGAAAGCTATGGAACATCCTCAAAAAACTGTTAGACAAAAGCGATGACCTGTTGGACGCGGAAATGACCAGTTCTCAGTCCTTAATTGAAGACATAAAAAATCTTCATGTTAAGTACCAGGAACTTGAAATTCGTCATGAAATGCTCTCAACCACTCATGAAAAGCTTTCCTATGATTATCTTCAAAGGAAGCAAGAGCTTGAGAAATTGAGAGCGGCTCATGAAGATCTTCAAAAAGAGAACGAGTCACTTCGCGCTCAACAGATCAGTCCCGCTCAGGAAGGATTTGAACCACCATGTCTAAAATGCCTTGAGTGTGATAACGCTCCTTCTGTTGCTGAATGTTCTACTGCTGCTACTATTGCAATATCTTCAACTGTTGATGTGGTAACTAACCCCTCTGCTGAGGATGCCACCATCATTGCTGATGAAAATGCTAGGTTGAAGACATTGCTTGAAAGAGGGATGTACAAAAGTCTCAAAGGGCGTCATACACTATGTGATGTCCTCAAAAAGCAGATTCTGAACCGAAACCCTAGGAAAGAGGGTGTTGGGTTCGAGAGGAAAATGAATGTTGATGGCTCCCACTGGAAGGCTGAGCAGTACCCCAAAACCACATGGGTTGCTGCAAAGGGACCTTCAGTGGATCCATCCACCTTATCTAGCTTCACTTGTGCTAACCCTATTATCATTGATGAATCCTTTGATGCAAGAATGGTGAAGTGTTTGCCAGGTATATTGGTACTAACTGCAGTAATGGACCACCTATGAAGAAGATCTGGGTTCCCAAAAGTTGTCTTGAGAATCTTCATGTGAATGTCATCATGACACCACCTGGGAAGAAGATAAATCCCAGACCAAAGGCTTCATATGGTCCAAAGGCTTCATACAGACAGAGGACTCACCTGAGTCACCCTAACGCCAATGTTTTGCAGGGAAAACATACTCAGACTTATGAATATGAGCGTGTTTCTTCAAACCGCTATGTTCATAAAACTAAGAACTTTTCTGCTTTTTCATATGAGTAGCATTCACCTCCTGCAAGGCTATTTGCTAGGGCTTGAAAGCCGAAGTTCTCAGATGCTGCACTTAGACTCATTGCTTCTAAGCCACCCCTGAAGATGTGGGTGGTTGATGTCTACTACGCAACCTTCTTCTTGTAGACGTTGTTGGGCCTGCAAGTGCACAGGTTTGTAGGACAGTAGCAAATTTCCCTCAAGTGGATGACCTAAGGTTTATCAATCCGTGGGAGGCGTAGGATGAAGATGGTCTCTCTCAAGCAACCATGCAACCAAATAACAAAGAGTCTCTTATGTCCCCAACACACCCAATACAATGGTAAATTGTATAGGTGCACTAGTTCGGCGAAGAGATGGTGATACAAGTGCAATATGGATGGTAGATACAGGTATTTGTAATCTGAAATAATAAAAACAGCAAGGTAACAAGTGGTCAAAGTGAGCGTAAACGGTATTGCAATGATAGGAAACAAGGACTAGGGTTCATACTTTCACTAGTGCAAGTTCTCTCAACAATGATAACATAGTTTGATCATATAACAATCCCTCAACATGCAACAAAGAGTCACTCCAAAGTCACTAATAGCGGAGAACGAACGAAGAGATTATGGTAGGGTATGAAACCACCTCAAAGTTATTCTTTCCAATCAATCCGTTGGGCTATTCCTATAAGTGTCACAAACAGCCCTAGAGTTCGTACTAGAATAACACCTTAAGACACAAATCAACCAAAACCCTAAGGTCACCTAGATACTCCATTGTCACCTCAATTATCCGTGGGTATGATTATACGATATGCATCACACAATATCAATTTATCTATTCAAACCAACACATAGAACCTCAAAGAGTGCCCCAAAGTTTCTACCGGAGAATCACGACGAAAACGTGTGCCAACCCCTATGCATAGGTTCATGGGCGAAACCCGCAAGTTGATCACCAAAACATACATCAAGTGAATCACGTGATATCCCATTGTCACCACAGATACGCATGACAAGACATACATCAAGTGTTCTCAAATCTTTAAAGACTCAATCCGATAAGATAACTTCAAAGGGGAAACTCAATCCATTACAAGAGAGTAGAGGGGGAGAAGAAACATAAGAACCAACTATAATAGCAAAGCTCACGATACATCAAGATCGTGCCAAATCAAGAACACGAGAGAGAGAGAGAGAGAGAGAGAGAGAGAGAGAGAGAGATCAAACTCATAGCTACTGGTACATACCCTCAGCCCCGAGGGTGAACTACTCCCTCCTCGTCATGGAGAGCGCCGGGATGATGAAGATGGCCACAGGTGAGGTATCCCCCCTCCGGCAGGGTGCTGGAACAGGGTCCCAATAGGTTTTTGGTGGCTACAGAGGCTTGCGGCGGCGGAACTCCCGATCTATCTTTTGTTCTGGAAGTTTTATGATACATAGGTATATATGGGTGCAAGGGGTATGTCGGTGGAGCTTCGGGGGGCCCACAAGGCAGGGGGCGCGCCCCCACCCTCGTGAGCACCTCCCGTATCTTCTGACATGTAATCCAAGTCCATCAGGTGGGTTTCCTTCCAAAAATAACTTCTCCAGTTGATTTCGTTCCATTTTGACTCCGTCTGATATTCCTTTTCCACGAAACACTGAAATAGGCATAAAACAACAAATCTGGGTTGGGCCTCCGGTTAATAGGTTAGTCCCAAAAATAATATAAAAGTGGATAATAAAGCCCAATATTGCCTAAAACAGTAGATAATATAGCATGGAGCAATCAAAAATTATAGATACGTTGGAGACGTATCAAGCATCCCCAAGCTTAATTCCTGCTCGTCCTCGAGTAGGTAAATGATAAAAAAAAAGATAATTTTTGATGTGGAATGCTAGTTGGCATAACTTCAATGTAATTCTTCTTACTTGTGATATGAATATTAAGATCCGAAAGATTCAAGACAAAAGTTCATATTGACATAAAAATAATAATACTTCAAGCATACTAGCAAAGCAATCATGTCTTCTCAAAATAACACGGCCAAAGAAAGTTATCCCTACAAAATCATATAGTCTGGCTATGCTCCATCTTCCCCACACATAATATTTAAATCATGCACAACCCTGATGACAAGCCAAGCAATTGTTTCATACTTTAACATTTTCAAAACTTTTTCAATCTTCACGCAATACTTGAGCGTGAGCCATGGACATAGCACTATAGGTGGAATGGAATGGTGGTTGTGGAGAAGACAAAAAGGAGAGGAAGATAGTCTCACATCAACTAGGCGTATCAACGGGCTATGGAGATGCCCATCAATAGATATCAATGTGAGTGAGTAGGGATTGCCATGCAACGGATGCACTAGAGCTATAAGTATATGAAAGCTCAACAAAAGAAACTAAGTGGGTGTGCATCCAACTCGCTTGCTCACGAAGACCTAGGGCATTTGAGAAGCCCATCATTGGAATATACAAGCCAAGTTCTATAATGTAAAATTCCCACTAGTATATGAAAGTGACAACATAGGAGACTCTCTATCATGAAGATCACGGTGCTACTTTGAAGCACAAGTGTGGTAAAAGGATAGTAACATTGTCGCTTCTCTCCTTTTCTCTCATTTTTTTATTTTTGTTTTTTATTATTTTTTTATTTGGGCCTTTTCTCTTTTTTATGGCCTCTTTTTTCTTTTTCTTTTTTTTTCGTCCGGAGTCTCATCCCGACTTGTGGGGGAATCATAGTCTCCATCATCCTTTCCTCACTGGGACAATGCTCTAAAAAAATGATGATCATCACACTTTTATTTACTTACAACTCAAGAATTACAACTCGATACTTAGAACAAAATATGACTCTATATGAATGCCTCCGGCGGTGTACCGGGATACACAATGAATCAAGAGTGACATGTATGCAAGAATTATGGATGGTGGATTTGCCACAAATACGATGTCAACTACATGATCATGCTAAGCAATATGACAATGATGGAGCGTGTCATAATAAATGGAACGGCAGAAAGTTGCATGGCAATATATCTCGGAATGGCTATGGAAATGCCATGATAGGTAGGTATGGTGGCTGTTTTGAGGAAGGTATATGGTGGGTGTATGATACCGGCGAAAGGTGCGCGGTATTAGAGAGGCTAGCAATGGTGGAAGGATGGGAAAAAGTGCGTATAATCCATGGACTCAACATTAGTCATAAAGAACTCATATACTTATTGCAAAAATCTAGAAGTTATCAAAGCAAAGTATTACACGCATGCTCCTAGGGGGATAGATTGGTAGGAAAAGACCATCGCTCGTCCCCGACCGCCACTCATAAGGAAGACAATCAATAAATAAATCATGCTCCGACTTCATCACATAACGGTTCACCATATGTGCATGCTACGGGAATCACAAACGTTAACACAAGTATTTCTCAAATTCACAACTACCCAACTAGCATGACTCTAATATCACCATCTTCATATCTCAAAACAATTATCAAGCATCAAACTTTTCTTAGTATTCAACACACTCATGAGAATTCTTACAAATCTTGTATGCTTAGCATATTATGATTATTTAAGAAAATTACCATGCTATTTAAGACTCTCAAAATAATATAAGTGAAGCATGAGATTTCATCTATTTCTTAAAAATAAAACTACCACCATGCTCTAAAAGATATAAGTGATGCACTAGAGCAAATGACAAACTACTCCGAAAGATATAAGTGAAGATCAATGAGTAGTCGAATAATTGTGCAACTATGTGAAGAATCTCTAACATTTAAGAATTTCAGATCTTGATACTTTATTCAAACAGCAAGCAAAGCTATAGAAAATAAAATGACGCTCCAAGCAAAACACATATCATGTGGTGAATAAAAATATAGCTCCAAGTAAAGTTACCGATGAACGAAGACGAAAGGGGGGATGCCTTCCGGGGCATCGCCAAGCTTAGGCTCTTTATTATCCTTGAATATTACCTTGGGGTTCCTTGGGAATCCCCAAGCTTAGGCTCTTGCCACTCCTTATTCCATAGTCCATCGAATCTTTACCCAAAACTTGAAAACTTCACAACACAAAACTTAACAGAAAACTCGTGAGCTCCGTTAGCGAAAGAAAACAAAACACCACTTCAAAGTACTGTAATTAACTCATTATTTATTTATATTGGTGTTAAACCTACTGTATAACAACTTCTCTATGGTTTATAAACTATTTTACTAGCCATAGATTCATCAAAATAAGCAAACAACATAATGAAAACAGAATCTGTCAAAAACAGAACAGTCTGTAGTAATCTGTAGCTAACGCAAACTTCTGGAACTCCAAAAATTCTAAAATAAATTGGTGGACCTAACTAATTTGTCTAGTAATCATCTGCAAAAGGAATCAACTAAATAGTACTCTCGAGTAAAAATTTGAATCTAATCTCGTGAGCGCTAAAGTTTCTGTTTTTTACAGCATGATCATAAAGACTTCACCCAAGTCTTCCCAAAGGTTCTACTTGGCACAAACACTAATTAAAACATGAAAACACATCTAACCAGAAGATATATGGATTGTTTATTCCTAAACAGAACCAAAAAGCAAGAAACTAAAATGAAATTGGGTTGCCTCCCAACAAGCGCTATCATTTAACGCCCCTAGCTAGGCATGATGATTTCAATGATGCTCACATAAAAGATAAGAATTGAAACATAAGGAGAGCATCATGAATAATATGAATAGCACATTTAAGTCTAACCCACTTCCTATGCATAGGGATTTTGTGAGCAAACAACTTATGGGAACAAGAATCAACTTGCATAGGAAGGTAAAACAAGCATAACTTCAAAACTTTAAGCACATAGAGAGGAAACTTGATATTATTGCAATTCCTACAAGCATATATTCCTCCCTCATAATAATTTTCAGTAGCATCATGAAGGAATTCAAAAATATAACCAGCACCTAAATCATTCTTTTCATGATCTACTAGCATAGATTTTTTTTTACTCTCCACATAAGTAAAATTCTTCTCATTTGGAATAGTGGGAGTATCATAAGAGACTTGAATACTATAAATTGTTTCCACATTAAAGGAGTAATGTTCAGAGAAAGGGTACTCATAATCATGACAATTTTTATAAGTATAATCATCACTACTTTTTATAGCATAAGTTTCATCACAATAATCATCATAAGTAGCAACTTTGTTCTCATCATAATCAATTGAAACCTCTTCCGGAATAGTGGATACATCACTAAATAAAGTCATGACCTCTCCAAATCCACTTTCATAAATATTATATTCAACATACTCCAAAATAGTGGGATCATTACTTCCTAAAGTTGACACTCTTCCAAACCCACTTTCATCAATATAATCATCATAAGTAGAAGGCATGCTATCATCATAACTACTTTGCATATCAAAACTTGAGAGGCTAAAAATATCTTCATTATTAAACATAGCATCCCCAAGCTTGGGACAAACATTAATTTTAGCAAATATATTCTCAAATATGTCATCCTTATTAAACATAGCTTCCCCAAGCTTGGGCCTTTTTATATCATAAGCATAATCACTCTCATCATTAATAGTATAGATAGCACCAATAGTATAGCAAACATTATTATCATATTCTTCCAAACAAGTGCCAAAAAGATTTCCGAGATCATAAGGAGTATCATTATCTTCCCAATCATAATCATCACAACAAGCAATAGGCATATCGAGATCATCATCAAGTGTATCATCTTCATTTTCATGAGGCACAACAATAATAGGGGCAACTTTATTTGGGAGAGATTCCTTTTTACCTCTCTTCCTTTTTCTTTTCTTCTTCTTCACCATATCATGTGTGGGTTCAATCTTCCTTTTGGAGCTCCTTATTAATGATATTGGTTGAGTAGAAGGCTCCTCCTCGTTACTGTTGACACCAGATTTTGGCATGGTCAAAAACGTAATTAATAAGGCTTCAAATGGAAAAGTGCTCAAAGTGAGAAAGTTCCGTATCGTCAAAAGGAGAAATTTTTATATTTGGGCCGTAGCCGTCCGATCTAATCTCTAAGGCCGAAGTTGTGTTTGAAGTACTGAGATTTTGCATTCAGAACACTATTCGTCTGATTATGCCCCCAATAGGGACTCATATGGGAAAAGTTTTTACACGGATTGTCTTCGTATCGTCGAAACGATCGATTTTGATATAAGAAACGTCTAAATCGGAGCTCATATGCAAAAGTTAGAGCCAAAACGGTGTGCTGCATAAGTCTGCCCCGAAAGTTCCGGGCAAAACTTCCGGGGAGGTTCCGGGATAAACCGAAAGTTTGCACGCGGTGCGCCCCGAAACTGGAATTTTAACATTATTTGCAGATTTGGGGGGCCGATTTCAACATCAAGATGACCTTGGATGAAAAAGTTATCAACTAAGGAATTTTTCTTCATTGCAAGATCTACAACTTTGCTTTTGGGACCATCGCAATCCGAAGCCATATGCGACCTCCAGGAGCTGTGCAAGAGGGCTACTTGATGTAATTTTAGCCCGGAAGTTCCAGGCTGACCGGAAGTTCCGGCCCTCGTAGTCCGAGTTAGGTTATGTTTTGATGTTTTGGACGTGATTTGAGTCATTTTCTTGTACGGGAAGTCCAGCCGCCTCATATATATGTAAGGGGTGACGGCCGATTGAACAACACACAATCGAACAATCAATCTACTTTTTACCCTAGTTTTACATCTCTCCCTTGTTCTTTCTCTCTCGTTCTTCATTCGTTCTTCTTTTGCAGGGCGGCGATCCTCGAGGCTCTAGGGGCGGGCGAACCGACGTAGGGCAGCCCATAGCTGCCGCGCGTCCAGACGGGGTCCCTCCCGGGCGCGTGGGGTTTCGGGTGCTCAAAAGCGCCCGCCGGATTGCTTGCGTACCGCGCTTCCGGACGGGTCTCCTTCGACGTGAGCTGCGGTGCATCACCCCCGGCGTTGAGGGTACACGTTGACGTGTTCGAGTGCGATCACACTTTTTGGCGACTCCGCTGGGGACGAAGCTTTGAACGGTCTCCAGCCCGTTCTTGCTATGAAGAGATCGTCATCTAGGGTTTGCAATCTACAAAGGTAACATGAATACCCAATTCACTTATGTGGATGCAAATAATGCATATGTTGTTGCTAGATCGTTTAATGAGCATAATGTGTCGGCTAGCCCTAGCTTTATCAATCATGCATCTAATTATGTGCAAGAGCCGATGCAACAAAATCCCCATGATTATACCTCATACAATTTTAGCAACATGGAACATATGTATACGAACTTCCATGCATCGGCAGCCCCACAAATCCATATGCCGATGAACAACATGATGAGTTCTGTTAATCAAGTTGAAACACTTCACATAGGAACTTCTAATAGTATGCAACAAAGTGCTTCACCTTTTTATTTATCGTCAACTAGCTTGCAATATGTTAATCAAAACATGCCGGTGGATACGGGAATTGGCCATGCTACTACTAGTTATCTGGCCAATTACCCTCAATCATCATATGCTACACCTCATGCTACTAATTGTTTGGCACCATATGCAACTATGGGTATTCATAATTCGGCTTCTCACCTTCATGCTAATAGCCGAATAAGTGAAAATTCTATAGGATCACATGTGTCTTCACCTAGTGTCCTAGCATACAATGTTTCCCCTGCAAAATTACAGAATTTTGGTGACATCTCGTTACCAAAAGAGTCTAAAAGTGTCGGGGGGCAATTCTATCCAGATTGGGTCATTAAGAAAAATCTTACGTCTTTTTGGGACGAATGCAATGTTGTTCTACATGAATTAATAAAAGAGGGAAAGCCTATTAATTCTTCTGCAATTCAAACTAGATTATGTCAAAAAGAGAAAGCATTGGGTGTGGATAGAATTATCAAAAAAGATGGTGATTCGGATAACAATGTTAATTCAGCTATTGAAAAGACCGAATCAAATATTACACATGCCGAATCTATACGAGAAAAACATGATGACAAGGTGTTGGGGAGCTATTCGAAAGAGAAACAACCTATCATCCAAGTAACGCAACCATCATGCTCTCCCAAAGTGTTTGAAAAGGTATGTCTAGCAAGTGATTTACCTATCTTCCGATTTGGTCGCAACTTTATTGTTGATGCTTCTATAAGAGAAATTCTCACAAGTAATTTTGAAAGACCAATGACGAAGGGAAATTTAATTCTTAGCAATAAAACTGTTATAGAACATATCGGTCAATCTATTGTGCCATTTATAAAGACCGATAGTGACCTATTATTGCAGGCAAAGTTTTCCCCATTGCTTTATCAAAATTTCATATCTAATTGGGTAGCTTTGCTTGTTTCTTACTTGGCTTGCACTTGGTCTCAACTGAGACATGTGTATTCTAACTATTTTCGTTTCAGAAATTTAAAGCCAAGGTCAAATTCTTTTGAGAAATCCGATGCTAATTTTATATTGTATCCAAAGACATCGGAGATAGAGTGCAAAACACAATGCATAGCCGAATGCAGAGATTCTAAATCTGAACCATTCGTTTGCTTACCTCCAAAGCCGTTTGCACACCAAGATCGGCTAGAAAACAAAAGGTATACCTTCGATTCAAACATGTGTGCTCAAATCTTTGATTTGTTGTTAAAAAATAATTACATTAGAATTCTTGATCACCATGCCAAGCCATCTATCCAAGGACGAATGTATTGTAAGTTGCATGATTCGTTCAAGCATAGTATTAAGGATTGCAACATGTTTCGTCAAATAGTTAAGTCGGCCATTGGTAAAGGACGATTGAAATTTGTTGAGACACCAAGAGATGACGAGTCTATTCCAATTGGTCCCGATGGCAAAAGGCTTTTGCATTAGCTGCTTCAAGCCGATCCATTTAAAGAGAAGGTAAAAACTACAGGTGATGGGATCAAGGTTTCAAGTAAATTAGTTTTTCAAGAGCACAATGAAAATATTCTTGAAGGCATGAGTTCTATCGAAGATACAATGAAGACGCCAAGGACTGGGGGGCAACAAGAAAATCCAAAGATCAATGCAAGTCAAGACAAAGGAGATAAAGGCCGCAATAAGCACAAGTGCAAGAAATCCATGGTCACTTTTGCACAATTATTAGATAAATATCAAAAGAAGAATGAAGAGAAGAATGCTTATCGGCCAAATCATGCAAAGAAACCAAGATCACCCCCAAGGTGCAAATATGAGGATTGTTATTGGCAAAGTGATAATTTTAATGCAACATATTCATATCCTTATTTTGGGCCGCCAATGCCAATGCCGTGGATGCCTCCCTATGCTCATATAGATACATATTCATCATGGGACAGGTATGATACAAGGGCACATTCTCCATCTTATTCTAGACCATCTCACCAATACTATGCAGCTCCAAGAAGATCAACATTTGAACAATCACGTGTCAAAGACCGTTTCAATCATAAGGAATCGGTCCAGAGCTCAAGGAAGAATAAAGAGGTGGTAAAGCAAGTTTACCGCGTGAAAAGAGATGGTCGTAAGTGTGCTACTTCAGATTTGATCTCAAATAACAAAGAGTCAATTAAAGTGTTGACATTGACTACAAAAGGCAAAGAAGTGAAGCAATCAATTGATAAAAATCAGAGTGCCAAATCTGAAGAAAAGAAGTTGAGAGTGCACAAGGTAAAACAAGAATTGCCACTGCTTCAAACAAAATCACAGCCGGGGTGCCCACTCGGCTTATCATATTGGCAAAAGAAGAAATTACAAAAATTTAGTGCACAAGAACTTGAAGATAGGAACATGGCATGGGTTCCCAAAGGAAGTGCTCAAAATAAGAATTATGTGCAAGCTTCCATTACAATAAGTGCGGCAAAGGTGAAGAATGAAAAGAGTAAAAACTATGAAGGACCAAGCCGAAGGTTTCAGCATCTTCGGTCTACACATTATCCATATTCTTTGACTATGCCATTAACGTTTATGCCATGGAATTCATCATCAAGTATGATTGGTAACCCTCAATGTGCTTATTTTAATCCATGGATGCAATATAATTTCTTACATCACGAAAGGGTATTACCAAGTTAATATACATTTGGTTAGCTACAAGTTTGTTGCTGATCCAAAGGGCCGAAATACTTGATTTGATATTTCGTTTGTTTGTTTCGGCTATGTGTGCTTAGAACGAAGTTTACAAGCAATGGCCGATATATACTTATCTTCCTAAGAACATGCAAAATGGCCGATGGAGTGTTGACATCGTCCTTAGAACAAGCTATGCGGAAGTTATTTTTCGGCACACAAGCTTTGCCAAAAAACAGGGGGGGCATGTGTTGACACCAGATTTTGGCTTGGTCAAAAACGTAATTAAGAAGGCTTCAAATGGAAAAGTGCTCAAAGTGAGAAAGTTTCGTATCGTCAAAAGGAGAAATTTTGATATTTGGGCCGTAGCCATCCGATCTAATCTCTAAGGCAGAAGTTGTGTTTGAAGTACTGAGATTTTGCATTCAGAACACTATTCGGCTGATTATGCCCCCAAAATGGCCTCATATGGGAAAAGTTTTTACACGAATTGTCTCCGTCTCGTCGAAACGATCGATTTTGATATAAGAAACGTCTAAATCGGAGCTCATATGCAAAAGTTAGAGCCAAAACGGTGTTCTGCATAAGTCTGCCCCGGAAGTTCCGGGCAAAACTTCCGGGGAGGTTCCAGGATAAACCGAAAGTTTGCACGCGGTGCGCCCCGAAACTGGAATTTTAACATTATTTGCAGATTTGCGGGGCCGATTTCAACATGAAGATGACCTTGGATGAAAAAGTTATCAACTAAGCAATTTTTATTCATTGCAAGATCTACAACTTTGCTTTTGGTACCATTGCAATCCGAAGCCATATGCGACCTCCAGGAGCTGTGCAAGAGGGCTACTTGATGTAATTTTAGCCCGGAAGTTCCGGGCTGACCGGAAGTTCCGGCCCTCATAATCCGAGTTAGGTTATGTTTTGATGTTTTGGACGTGATTTGAGTCATTTTCTTGTATGGGAAGTCCAGCCGCCTCATATATATGTAAGGGGTGACAGCCGATTGAACAACACACAATCGAACAATCAATCTACTTTTTACCCTAGTTTTACATTTCTCCCTTGTTCTTTCTCTCTCGTTCTTCGTTCGTTCTTCTTTTGCAGGACGGCGATCCTCGAGGCTCTAGGGGCGGGCGAACCGACCTAGGGCAGCCCATAGCCGCCGCACGTCCAGACGGGGTCCCTCCCGGGCGCATGGGGTTTCGGGTGCTCAAAAGCGCCGACCGGATTGCTTGCGTACCTCGCTTCCGGACGGGTCTCCTTCGACGTGAGCTGCGGTGCATCACCCCCGGCGTCGAGGGTACACGTTGACGTGTTCGTGTGCGAACAGTTACCTGATTCATCATAAGAAATAATAGGAGGATATTGGGAAGTCTCTTCCCTTTCATTAGTATTCTCTTCATCCTCTATTTGTTTTATTTTCTTTATGTAATTGGAAATATAAGGATTTTCAATACAATTCACCGCACAATACATATAAATCTTCTCTAGATCAAAATCAAGAAATCTATCAAGATTAAATTTTGAAATACCCTCAGTTATACGTTTCATTTATTCATAACCCAAAAGAAGGCTAAGTTCTTTATGATGCTCAAGGGTAATAAAATTATCACAATATTTGGACATGACTTGATCATGAAACAAATAGCATTGGAGCTTTAAATGACCATGTTCATTGCAAAGTTCACAAGAGGCATGAAAAATATTGAATCTTTCAGCACATTCATCTAGCTCTTCTTGCAACAATTTGGTTTCTAAGTACTTATGCCTCTTGCAATATATATCTTCTTTATTTGGTGTGTTACTTCAAACATGCACTCCACAAAAGTTAACATGCTTATGAGAGATATTTTCATCATGACTAGAGCAATCATCATTAGTACTATGGATATTCAAGGAGTTTATACTAACAACATTGCAATCATGCTAATCATTCACATATTTCATGCCAAGCATTCTATGTAATTCTTCTTCTAGTACTTGAGCACAATTTTCCTTTCCATCATACTCACGAAAGATATTAAAAAAATGAAGCGTATGAGACAAACTCAATTCCATTTTTTGGTAGTTTTCTTTTATAAACTATACTAGTGCTAAAGCAAGAAACAAAAAGATTCGATTGCAAGATCTAAAGATATACCTTCACTTACCTAGCCTCCCCGGCAACGGCGCCAGAAAAGAGCTTGATGTCTACTACGCAACCTTCTTCTTGTAGACGTTGTTGGGCCTGCAAGTGCACAGGTTTGTAGGACAATAGCAAATCTCCCTCAAGTGGATGACCTAAGGTTTATCAATCCGTGGGAGGCGTAGGATGAAGATGGTCTCTCTCAAGCAACCCTGCAACCAAATAACAAAGAGTCTCTTGTGTCCCCAACACACCCAATACAATGGTAAATTGTATAGGTGCACTAGTTCGGCGAAGAGATGGTGATACAAGTGCAATATGGATGGTAGATACAGGTATTTGTAATGTGAAATAATAAAAACAGCAAGGTAACAAGGGGTAAAAGTGAGCGTAAACGGTATTGCAATGATAGGAAACAAGGCCTAGGGTTCATACTTTCACTAGTGCAAGTTCTCTCAACAATAATAACATAGTTTGATCATATAACAATCCCTCAACATGCAACAAAGAGTCACTCCAAAGTCACTAATAGCGGAGAACGAACGAAGAGATTATGGTAGGGTAAGAAACCACCTCAAAGTTATTCTTTCCAATCAATCTGTTGGGCTATTCCTATAAGTGTCAAAAATAGCCCTAGAGTTCGTACTAGAATAACACCTTAAGACACAAATCAACCAAAACCCTAATGTCACCTAGATACTCCATTGTCACCTCAAGTATCCGTGGGTATGATTATACGATATGCATCACACAATCTCAATTCATCTATTCAAACCAACACATAGAACCTCAAAGAGTGCCCCAAAGTTTTTACCGGAGAATCACGACGAAAACGTGTGCCAACCCCTATGCATAGGTTCATGGGCGGAACCCGCAAGTTGATCACCAAAACATACATCAAGTGAATCACGTGATATCCCATTGTCACCACAGATCATGCGGCAAGACATACATCAAGTGTTCTCAAATCTTTAAAGACTCAATCCGATAAGATAACTTCAAAGGGAAACTCAATCCATTACAGGAGAGTAGAGGGGAGAAGAAACATAAGATCCAACTATAATAGCAAAGCTCGCGATACATCAAAATCGTGCCAAATCAAGAACACGAGAGAGAGAGATCAAACACATAGCTACTGGTACATACCCTCAACCCGGGGTGAACTACTCCCTCCTCGTCATGGAGAGCGCCGGGATGATGAAGATGGCCACGGTGAGGATCCCCCCTCGGTGAGTCTTGGAACAGGTCCCGATAGGTTTTGGTGGCTCTGAGAGGCTTGCAGCGGCGGAACTCCCGATGTATCTTCTGTTCGGAAGTTTTACGATCGTGGTATATATGGGTGCAAAGTGCGTTGGTGGAGCTTGGGGCCCCACGAGGCAGGCGCGCCCTAGGGGTGGGCGCCCTAGGGGTGGGCGCGCCCCCACCCTCGTGAGCACCTCCGTATCTTCGACGTGAGTCCAAGTCCATCGGTGGGTTTCCTTCCAAAAATAACTTCCCAGTTGATTTCGTTCGTTTGACTCCGTCGATATTCCTTTTCCTCGAAACACCGAAATAGGCATAAAACAACAAATCTGGGCTGGGCCTCCGGTTAATAGGTTAGTCCCAAAAATAATATAAAAGTGGATAATAAAGCCCAATATTGCCTAAAACAGTAGATAATATAGCATGGAGCAATCAAAAATTATAGATACGTTGGAGACGTATCAGTGGTTAAGAAGACTTAACTTTCTTTTGCAGGGAAAGGTCTCCAGCCAAAAATCAAAGGCGTCCGATGCTATTGCCGGGGACCTAAAACATCTTGTGGGGCGCAAGATAAAATGCCCAAATGGTCTCACTATGTATTTTTTTCCTGAATCGCTTGCCAATCATCCTATCAGTCCTAATCTTGATCTGAGCTTTGATAATCCTCTTGCGCGTCAAATGTTTATGCTTCACAATACTCTTGGTGAAGCCTATCCCCCTAAATGTACTGTAGGGTATGACACTTCATGCTTCAGAATGGATTATGGACAGCGGATGCACTAATCATATGACTGGTGATCGAAGTCTTCTCATGGACTCAACCTTACGTCCATCTGACAAGAGTCGCATCACATTTGCTGACACTGGTAAAAGTAAGGTATTGGGTCTAGGTAGAGTTGCAATCTCAAAGGATCAGCACATGGATAAAGTGATGCTTGTTGAATCCCTTGGTTTCAACTTAATGTCCGTCTCAATGCTTTGTGACTTGAACATGATTGTGATATTTGGAAAATATCGTTGCCTTGTACTAATGGAATCTGACAAATCTCTAGTCTTTGAAGGGTATCGGAAAGATGATCTGTACATGGTAGATCTCTCAGCAGGTCCACAGCTTGTCGTATGTCTTCTGGCAAAAGCTTCAGAGTGCTGGCTCTGGCATCGAAGGCTAGGGCATGCCGGCATGAGGAACATGCATACGCTCGCAAAGAAGAAACATGTCATAGGCATCGAGGGCGTCAAGTTCAAGAAGGATCACTTATGCGGTGCCTGCGAAGCTGGACAGATGACAAGGGCCAAGCATCCCTCGAAGACAATCATGACGACATCTCAACCCTTTGAGGTACTACACATGGACTTATTTGGCCCTACTCACTATTCTACTCTCACTACCACTGCTTGTCTCTATGGCTTCGTCATTGTTGATGATTATTCAAGATATACATGGGTGCATATAATTCTCTACAAGACTGAAGTGCAAGATGTCTTTAGACGCTTCGCCAACCGTGCCATGAACAACTATGGCGTCAAGATCAAGCATATCAGAAGTGACAACAACACAGAGTTCAAGAACACCGGCCTCGACCTTTACCTGGATACATTGGGCATCACTCATGAGTTCTCAGCTCCGTACACCCCTCAGCAGAATGTCATCGTGGAGCGCAAGAACAGAACGCTCATTGAGATGGCACGAATGATGCTTGATGAATACAATACTCCAAGAAAGTTCTGGCCTGAAGCTATTGATACTGCATGCCATGTCATCAACCGTGTTTATCTTCACAAGCTTCTAAAGAAGACATCCTATGAACTCCTCATTGGCAAGAAGCCAAATGTCAGTTATTTTAGAGTATTTAGTGCTAGGTGCTGGATCAAGGATCCACATCACACTTCAAAATTTGCACCGAAAGCACATGAAGGTTTTATGCTTGGTTACGGAAAGGATTCACACTCCTACAGAGTCTTCAACCTCTTTCACTATAAAGTGGTTGAAACTGTGGATGTGCGGTTCGATGAGACTAACGGCTCGCAAAAAGAGCACCTGGCAAATGTGCTAGATGAATTTCCACCTAGTGAATCCATCAAGCTAATGGGAACAGGAGAAATCATACCGTCTGTAGCACAGCCTGAGGAGGAACTTATCATTTCTGCACCTAATCAAACTGAAGACAATGCTCAGCCTGTAGACAATCCTCCTAATGATGACAATGATCAGCAAGAGCAAAATCTTCGTCCAGTTCATCCTCGTGTTGCAAATGAAGTACATATTGAGAAGATAATTGATAGCATCAATGCGCCTGGTCCACTCACTCGTTCAAGAGCAACACAACTAGCAAATTTCTGTGGGCACTTTGCATTTGTCTCTATATCTGAACCCAAGAAAGTTGCTGAAGCCTTCATGGAACCTGAATGGATTCAAGCTATGCAAGAAGAGCTTCAACAGTTCAAGCTGAACAATGTCTGGGAACTTGTCAAGCGACCTGACCCTCGCAAGCACAACATAATAGGCACAAAATGGATATATCGCAACAAGCAAGATGAGCATGGTCAAGTAGTCAGAAACAAGGCTCGTCTCGTTGCTCAAGGATATACTCAAGTTGAAGGGATTGACTTTCATGAAACATTTGCTCCTATGGCTAGGCTTGAAGCTATTCGCATATTGCTAGCCTATGCAAATCATCACAACATCCTGCTGTATAAAATGGATGTGAATAGTGCATTTCTCAATGGCAAGGTTGAAGAAGAAGTGTATGTTGCACAACCTCCTGGCTTTGAAGATCCAAAACATCCTGGCGTGGTATACAATCTTAACAAGGAACTGTATGGCCTCAAACAAGCCCCTCGCGCTTGGTATGACACTCTTAAAGACTTCCTGAAGAGCAAAGACTTCAAACCTGGTTCCATGGATCCCACACTCTTCACGAAGACATATGATGGTGAATTGTTTGTGTGCCAAATATATGTGGATGACATTATCTTTGGCTGCACCAACCAGAAATACAGTGATGAGTTTGGACACATGATGCAAGAGCAATATCAGATGTCCATGATGGGTGAGCTGAAGTTCTTCCTTGGTCTTCAAATTCATCAGCAAAACAATGGGATCTTCATATCTCAAGAGAAATATCTCAAAGATTGCCTGAAGAAGTTTGGAGTGCAAGACTGCAAAGGTTACACGACGCCAATGCCAACCAAGAGTCATCTGGGTCCCGACGCCAATGGTAAAGAATTGATCAAAAGGTATACCGCTCCATGATTGGTTCTATACTTTATTTATGTGCATCTAGGCCAGATATTATGCTTAGTGTTTGCATGTGTGCTCGATTCCAAGCGGCACCAAAGGAATCGCATCACTTAGCTGTGAAGCGAATTCTTCGATATTTGGCTTACACCCCAACATTAGGATTATGGTATCCAAAGGGCTCAGAGTTTGATCTAGTTGGATTCTCGGATGCTGATTATGCTGGTGACAAGGTAGATCGCAAGTCTACATTAGGCACATGTCACTTTCTGGGACGATCACTTGTCTGTTGATCTTCAAAGAAGCAGAACTGTGTATCACTCTCCACTGCTGAATCTGAATACATTGCTGGTGGATCTTGCTGCGCTCAACTTCTATGGATGAAGCAAACACTCAAGGACTATGGCATCCATCTAAAACAAGTACCACTCTCTTGCTGTAAAGCGCCATCAAGATTGCCAACAACCCGTTCAGCACTCAAAGACAAAGCACATTGAAATTCGTCATCACTTTCTCGAGATCATGTCATGAAGGAAGATATTGATATCATACACGTCAACACTGAAGAGCAATTGGCAGATATCTTCACAAAGCCTTGGATGAGAAAAGGTTTTGCAAGTTGCGGTGTGAGCTAAATATCTTGGAATCCTCAAATGTCCTCTAATCAGGCACGCATCATAACACTTATGCATGTTGATGAGTTAGATGTGCAACACACGAAGTAATGTATGTCTTCAATCAATGAAGACTACACTCTGAGTGTGAATACATTAAATGCGGAAATTGACTTCGGAGCGCCACAATAATTGTGCGCCGTGTCTGGGTCTAATACTTCCTATACGGTGGGTAATGCCACCACCAAATTCTTCTTTTGAAGTGTTTTTCTCATGGCGTTATATTTGCTAAGTCTTCGCATTTAGTTTGTCTTCAATATTAACTTGACTTCATGTCTATTTTCACAATGTTGATTTGGTCTTATTCTGATATATACATACATTTGTGTTCTGTCCTCTACAGCATTCACTTATAGCTAAGTCTTCTCGTTTGAATCTTTTGAACTAAGTGAATGTGATCGGACCCCAACCTCTCTATGCTTCTACCTCAAACTCTATCTATCCAAATCATATGCATTCTGTTGAAAACCGTCGAATGTCTTCTCTGTGTCCTTGTTAGCAGAAGATACAGAGACAAACATTAAATCTGTTTTAAATGCTCCATCCTTATTGCCTGAAACCCGGAGAAGCCGGAACAACTTCCCGACACTCCAGGCGTGCGTGGGAACATGGAACAACTTCCAATGTGTTGCATGTTCTCCACGTGTCCCTCTGATGTGAACCGCCAGGGGCACCTGCATAATTGCGCTGTGCCGTCCCTCTCCTTATAAATGCACATCACATCACGGTAAAAAAATCCTTCTTCCACCTCTCCACCTCGTCAAAACCCTAGCGCCTCCGCTAGCTCTCGATGACGCCGGCGACAAAGCGCTTAGCTGCCGCGACCTCACCGACGCCGTCCTCACGCCGGCCGCGGACATCGTCATCTCCGCCGCCGCCGTAGGTGTCCTCGGTCGCCAAGTTAGGGCACGAAAGATCGAACTTCTCGGCCTCATCTTCTACTCCGTCTAGCAGTTCATCGTGTGGTAAATTAAAACTCCCTTTTTACCATCTTTTTAATCCGATAGATTCGTCCTTTCTACCAAAAGTGGTTTCTCCCTCCACAAATTTGGATCTATCCTGTTTTGCATCTCATATGATGCCTAGTATATTCACTTATGCTTCACACATAGTTAGATTCCTCACTTGTACCTATTCTTGGATTCGTACAAATCTGGAACCAACTCTCAACATATAAGTGAATGTCTTCGCGCTATGAGGTCAATGTCTTCTAAACTGATTTATCTTCAAAATCTTCTGATAATGCATATGACCTCTTCCCATTCCCTCGCATCTCGAATGCTGTCACAGGTACATGTCCGTGGGAGAATCCCTTGGTTCTCATAGTATGCATTCATTTGCAGAATTCTTACAGCATCATATCAACTCTCCCGAAGCCAGTTCACGGAAGCCTTTGACAGTGTTGAAGCCATTCAGTCTGAACTTCATGGCAACCAAAAAATCAGCAAGGAAGGGTGGCAGACAGCACCGTGGGGGCACATCAATGGATCTGCCCGAAGATCTCTATGAACTATACAAAACTGATCTTGAAGAGAGCTATGGTCAGCGCAAGACTCGAATCCAGTGGATTCGAAGATATTGGGCCGAGCAATGGTTCAAGTATAGATTCGTCACCAAGGAATATGCTGAAAAGAATGCTATCAAGCGTCCTTGGGGAGATATTCTTTATAAAAATCTTCAACTCAATACCAGATCTAAAGCTATTGCTCAGGGTTTCTACCCTTGCATGGTCCGTGGACCACAACCTGCTGATGCCGACCCATCTTCTCTGCTATGGTGTCGTGAAGACAATCTGTTCAAGCGCAACTATCAGTTTGCCAAGAACTCGGCCAAAGAGAACAAGAAGTCGCGGGGATTAGACTTCAACTCAGGCCCCTCTGCTCCTCATGCCGATGGCACACGCGAAGCTGAACCCAATCTTGTTGGGCCCTTCTACAACCTAGAAGTTCTCATCACTCACATTATGGTTCAAGGGACTGACTTGGATCACTCTGCAGATGACGCTAATTCTGACGAAGCGCCTGCACCACCGAAGCCAAAGAAGCTGAAGAAACCCAAGGCTTCGAAGCCTTCCACTGCACCAAGTGCTTCGCGAGCGAAGCCTCTGGCTACTGCTCCTCCTACACCTAGTGTGCATTCTGAAGATCTCTCACGCATCTCCAAGTCCGAGAAGAAGAAGAAGAAGAAGCCCATGTACACCACTGGTCAAGCACTGACCCCTGCTGCTGTTCTAAGAAATGAGAACGATGCCATTGATCTGTCGAGTGACGATGATCTTGCTGATGATGATCTTGAGCTGCTGATAAATAGCAAGCAAGAGGCGGAGATCTTCAATGATTTGCCTCTCTTCTTTGACGTGGAAGTGTTGAATAACTTCATTGATGAGTGGTTTGACACCCCCAATCTCAGCTTTGATGATCTGCAACTTCCAATTGGCCTTAGCGTCTCCTTCCATGGCGCCATTGCTCCTGAGCTAGCTCTAGCTCAGAAAATTGTTGAACTGAAGCACAAGATCGACTATGAAAAGGCTCAGTTCAAGAAGCATATGGCCAAGCTCAGTGTGACAGACGTCCAAAACTTCAAGACAATGCTGCATGAGCTCAAGGAGGCGTTTCACAAGAAACGTGACGAAGCCAAAGGTTCTTGAGAGCGAATGAAGCATCTGGCGGCAAAGTGTGTTCAAGCTTACAATGAAGCTGAGAAGCGCAAGTCACTTGGGCGTCCTAGCATCGATCCCAAGATGGCTGCCAAGAAAAAGAAGCCTGCTGTGGACCAAGCTGATACATCCAGGCGGGAAGAACCTCGCATTGTCTTCCCTGCTAGTATGACAGGCGTGAAGCCTAAGGTCCCCATAGTGGCTTCAGAGCTTCAGAAAACAAGGGCAGCTGAAGCCAAAGCCAGAAAGCGCAAGACCAAGAACACCACTGACGAGGCTCCACCTGCCAAGAAGCGCAAAACCAAGAAGAAAGATTGGGCTGCTCCCACAAAGCCCCTTGTCATTGAGCCAATTTCTGTTGTTCGTCCTGCATCTGCACAACAAGAGCATCGTATGATAGTTCATGAGCCTGCTTCCACAGAGGCTCCTGAAGCTGAAGAGACTCCAGCTGTCAACCCCACTGCAGCTGAAGACATTGGTCCCCACGACAATGTAGAAGATGATGAAGTCCTTCCTCAGATCGAACACAATGTGGTATCATCGCCTGTTCTTACAAACAGTGAACTCATCAAAATTGGTCGTCCTTTGACGCCAATCGCTCAGGATGATTCATGGGCTGATCACCCTCAAGACTCCCCCCGTCAAGAAAAAACACCAACTACTCCCCCAGCTCAAGTCACCACTCTGGTGCTTGAAGATGATGACTTTGAGGCCCAACCTACTCCGTCTCCACAAGCGTTGCCAGCGTTCCGCAGGCTTCACAAAGGTCCAAGGCCACAAGTCAATCTTTCGAGTGTCCCAGAAGGAGAAGAGCACCAATCAGTATCTCGCCAAGTGTTTCCTGAAGCCTCTCCAACTGTGAACGTCTCCGAGTCCGAAGCCAAAGCGGCTGAAGAAATTCCGGGTGCATCAGCCGATGAACAAGAAGAGCCAAGAGATGAAGAAGAATGTGCTGCTACACCCCCAACCAACCCTGAAGTGGTTCTCGAGGAGAACGTGTGCGACCCTCTAGCTACTCGAGTGGAGGTTGATAACATTGAGGCGGCCACCAACACCAACACTGAAGTCAATGACGTTGTCATGGGTGAAGCTCATGTGGCGCCTAAAGTCAATGTGGTGCCGAAGTGATTGCACCTGAAGCCAATGCTGCACCTGATGCAAATCTGTAGCCTGAAGTCAATGCCACTGCCACTGCCACTGCTCCTGTACCGCCTCCACGACCACACACTATAGAGAAAGCATATAATTATGGTCAGCTGGTCACTGTCAGATGGCCCATTCTGGTTCCTCCACCTATTGCTGGTCCACAATTTGATTATCATGTCGAGCACAGGCCTCAGGTCCAGAAGCCTAAGCCAAGGTTGCCCAGGTTTCCAGGTACTGCCACTTCACCAGGGTCATTCAATGCTAGGGGCTTCATTGCGCAAACACTTTCTTTGATAGCGCCAAGAACCCCTATTCCAAGCCAAGGATCTCATCAGATCAGTTCTGGAGCTATCAGCAGCGCAGTTACTATTCTTGTGTTCTTTATGACCAAGGGCGCATCTTTCCTCATATGCATCTAGACTATGAAGCCATTGCTGGACTGCCCTGCCTTGAAGAAGCTCTTGACTACTTCCTGATGCTGGTCTGCTGAACTTTGTGACTGATAAGGTGTCGGTGTACTAGAGTAGGGGTACCCTAGTATCCCGAACTTGTGAACGGGCAGTTGCAGCACCCCGCGGCAAGGCTTGCCGGGTGGCCGCCAAGGTCCTCCGTGGTTCCTTTGGAGCCATTCAAGAACAAAGTATTCAAGCCAAGGAGACAAGGCCCCGGCAAGAGGAGCTTGCCGGGAAGGCCAACCAAGGCATCTCAAGGAACTTGCGCGACGCGCCGCCTTGGCGAGGCCCGGTGGCGACAAGCTTCGGACGCAACAAGACAACGACGCGGCAAAGGCGCTTGCAGCGACAAACTACTCTGTACCGCTCTCGGCACATCCACCAATGTGTCATACAGGACCTTTCGGTAGCGCGGCAAGAGGTCTGTGCAGCCCGGCGGTCTTGTGGTGTGCAGCGCTAACAAGATTGCCATCGTGGCAGCGGTGGCGTCCCCGACGGTCCTTTTGCACTATTTGGGCGGCGTGAGCGGGCATTTAATGCCTTTGTCCCCTGCCGTCGGGGTTAGGTATGATACATTTGTGCGGTAGTTGTACCAACCGCAATTCCTTTTCCATATTTACCCTTGTCTCGTTGCCACCGTCGGAGACCCTTTAGCATATAAAAGGAGGCCCATGCATAGCGTGGGGGGGTTCAAGGCAGGAAAACACTCACGCTCGGTCTTGTTAGCAGCTAGTGTGTCTTGTAGCACCAGTGCTCCGAGCAAAATTCAATACACTCAGACATGCAGCAGTAGGAGTGTTATCTCTCCGGAGAGCTCCGAAGCTGGGTAAACTGCTCGTGTGCTTCGCCTCGATCCGCTCTTCGTGCGATCTCCGCCCCCCGCCGAACCGAAAGTGGCTCGGTCCGCCGGTCCCATAGGTGTTCGTGGATCAGTTTCCCCGACATCTTTGGCGCGCCAGGTAGGGGGAGTCGAGGTTGTGTGAACCTGATCCGACGTTCATATGAGCTAGATCTTCGTCTTCTCCATCGACATGCCACCGAAGAAGAAGGCTTCGGCGGCAGCTGTTCCGTCCACGTCGATCCCATCATCACCGGAGCAAACGGGTGGTGGGGTAGACGCCGTGAAGAACGGCATGCATCGAGGAGAGCCCACGGTGCTGCCAGGTCCAAGGACAAGGCTGCGCGAGACCTCGGCGTCCGTACATGCACCGCGCCCATCTCGGGAGGCGCGGGACCGACAGCGTCATGGTATTCACAATGCCATCGTTCGTTGGACCAAGATCGAGCTGGTGGATTCGGGGTGCTCAAGACCAGCATGCACGCCAACATGCTTGCACGAAGCGAACACGATCGCTGGGCGGGATATTGCTCCTTCTAACATAGTTAGAAGTCCGAGCATATCCGCTCCTCGCGCCGTTCGCCCTCGCCGCCCGCCACTCGGCGAAGCTTTGCGCGAGCTCAACTGCTCTGGATTACCCTCAACGGTAGACAAGATCGATGAATGGAGGCCACCATTCGAGTCTCATCGGCTTCGCCAGCGGCGACACTCCGCGACAGCGAGTACATCGCTGCCACGGCAGGACTGCCGGCGCGAGCCGATGGCGGCGAAACGGTGGGGTGCAACCACCATGCACTCTCCACCCGAAGGCCAAGATCGCCAACTCGCCGGATCCACCTCGGCGGTGACTCCACCGCATCATCAGATCCACGAGCTCGTCGCGATCAGCGCCGAGTTCTTCACGAACGACAACAAGAAGGCGCTCGAACTGCGCGCCGAGCGCCAAGAGAAGCGCGCGTCAATCGGACCAGCGCTGGGCCCTCTGTCGACATGCATGCACCGGGGAACCAGCGACTTGCCGTCGCGGTAGGTTGCCCTGCGTTCACTCGTGAGTTGCGGCAAGTCGATGGCCCAGCACGAAGAATTTCAAGCCGACGCGTACGAGAGAAATGACGGCAAGTCGCATCCGTCGGAGTTCCTCGGCATCTACACCATCGCGGTGCAAGCTGCGGGGCGGGGCGACAAGATCTGGCCAACTACTTCCGTTGGTGCTCAAGCCCAATGTCGATCTGGCTCATGCACTTGCCGGACAACTCCATATCCTCTGGGCAGATCTATGCCATCGGTTTGTCGGCGCCTTTATAGGCGGCCACAAGCCTCATGGCCAAGAAGCGACCTTCATCTGCTTCGCCGGAAGGAAGGAGAGCCCCTGCGCAAGTACATTCGAGAGATTCAGCCGCGTCAAAGCACAACATCCCAGATGTCCACCACGCCATGGTAATCAGCGCGTTCCATCGAGCGTGTGAAACCGCAGGATGCGGGAGGAGATGGCGATGTGCAAGATCGAGAGACGTCGATGAGCTATATGCCTGGCCGACAAGTGTGCGTCTTTGAGGAAGGAGAAACTCCCGGATAGAATCTGAAGCGGGAGGATCGATAGTGAGGAGGCTGCCCGGCAAAGAAAAACCAGCGGCGGAACAACAGAAGAAGAAAGGCAAAGATGTGCTAGTCGTTGAGCAGTCCGGCAGCGGAGGTGGCGCCAAGAAAGCCAAAGTTGGTAGCTCCGGCGAGGAGATTATCGCGAGCACCAACTACCGGGCTGTGGCGGTCGCCGACAAGCGGGACGGAACAAACAAGCGATCTTGCAAGATCCACCGCACCAAGGGCCATGACCTCGAGCTGCAAGAAGGTCGAGCAGCTTGTCGAGCAACAAAAGGCTGAATCTGACGGCGCAACAAGGAGAAGGCCGGAAGGTCTGGAGGAGCCGGCAAGAAACGCCCGGCCGAGGAGGGCGTCGCGGCAAGGCCAAGCGGCGGCAAGGAGACAGACCTCCAGCGGTCGCGACAAGGATGAAGATGGCGGCGACGATGAAGATATGGATGATGACGAGACCGATGAGCAGGAGTTCGAGAAAGCCACAGAGGTCTTGTGCGTTGGCGGCGGTGCTTCTCGCATACTTCACACCGCCAACTCAAGCGGTGGGTGCGGGAAGTCAATGCGGCGAGAACCATCCGTCGAGTCCGCAAGCCTCGAAATGGTCCAACACACCTATCATCTTTGATATTGAGGACCACCCGATCGCATAACTGCGGTCGGTGCTTGCCGATGTTGGTTTCACCAACTATCCGCAACCTCAAGGTCACTAAGATGCTAGTTGACGGCGGGGCGGCTTGAACCTGATCTCCTCGCGGTAATCCGAAACTCCGGATCCACGATGGCGAGCTCGAAGAGACCGGCACATTCAAGAATCAATCCGGGAAGGAGGAAGCGAAGGAAAGATCATGTTGCGGTGACATTTGGCAGCGAGTTGAACTTCAGGACTGAGAGGGTCACTTTTGGCGTTCTTGACTTTCCATTACCTTACAATGGGATACTCGGCCGTCCGGCTTTTCGCCAAATTCATGGCAGCCTCTCACTATGCATACAACATCTTTGAGGATGCCAGGCCCATAAGTGTCATCTCTGTCCTGGCGACAAGAAGGATGCTCTTATCTGCGCCGACAAGATCTACCGGGAAGCAGCAGCCGCAGCAGATCGCAAGTCACTTGCCGTTGAAGCTCCCGGGGCGAAGAAGAAGACCAAGTCCGGCAAGAGTTCTAATGCCCACTCCGGCAAGCGCACCTCTTGGGAGTGCTGCGCTACCGTCGAGGACGCACCATCGAGCTCCACCGGCAAGTGTAAGAAGACAATGGCAGCTCCACGAGACCAAGAAGGTGTCCGCCAAGGAGGATGGCACCGGTGGTACCTTCACCATCGATGCCACTCTCGACCCTAAATAGGAAGCGCCTTCGTTGCTTTCACTGGCTTAACGTCGGCGTATTTGCGTGGCAACCGTCGACATCCCGGTGTTCCCGGAAAGTAATCGAGCACCATCTTGCCGTCTGTCCTCATCGCGCGCCCGTCAAGCGAAAGTCGAAGCGAGCGGTGGGCGCCAAGAATTCATCGTAGAAGAAATCAAGAAATTGGAAGCAGCGGGCCTTGTCGGAGGTGCTCCATCCTCGTGGTTGGCCAACCCTGTAGTTGTGTGCAAGGAAAGCGGAAATGGAGGCTTTGTATCGACTTTACCGATGTCAATAAAGCTTGTCCCAAAGACCCATTTCCTTGCCGCGCATCGACCAGATTGTTGACTCCACGGCGGATGTGACTTGCTTTCATTTCTTGATGCATACTCAGGATACCATCAGATCTTCATGGCAGAAGAGGATGAGGAGAAGACCACATTCATCACCCCGTGTGGCACATACTGTTTCGTACGGATGCCTTTCGGTTTAAAGAATGCTGGTTCAACATTTGCAAGGGTAGTCCATGACGCTTTTGAGCCACAAATACACAGAAATGTGGAAGCCTATATGGATGACATAGTGGTCAAGAGCAAGGACAAGGCGAATCTGATTCAAGATTTAGACAAAACCTTTGCAAATCTGCGCAAGATCAACCTCAAGCTCAACCCCTAGAAGTGTGTGTTTGGAGTCCCCTCCGGCAAGCTTCTCGGGTTCTTCGTGTCTCAGTGGGGAATTGAAGCCAATCCCGACAAAATCAAGGCCATTGAGCAGATTGAAGCACCAAGGCGCGTCAAGGATGTCGAAGACTTGCGGTTGCGTAGCTGCTCTCAAAGAGGTTTATCTCTAGGTCTGCTGGCGCGCCCTGCCATTTTCAAAATATTGAAAAGGCAGGTCAATGAAATGGACTCCGGAAGCGGAGGCTGCACTGCAGGACTTAAAGAGATACATGTCCTCCACTCCAACACTTGTCGCACCTAAGCCACAAGAGAAGTTGCTGCTATATATAGCGGCAACCAATCAAGTGGTTAGTGCTGCGTTAGTAGCGGAGAGGGAGGCGGATGATGAGCCAGCAACCACGGCAGATGCATCCAGCGACAAGCAAGGGACTTCACCGGCAAGCTCTGGTCCCGACAAAGATGGATCTCTGTTGACGCGTGAGAAGATCTGAAAAAGAATGGTGCAGCGCCAGTTTACTTTGTGAGTTCCCTTCTCGAGGGGCTAGGTCAAGGTACTCGGTGTGCAGAAATTGCTTTTCGGCCTTCTCATGGCCTCGAAAAGCTGCACCATTACTTCCAAGCACATGAGATCACAGATCGTCACTCGTTTTCCGCTGAAGAGGATCTGCAAAATCCGAAGCAACATGCAGGATTGTCAAGTGGGCCTTTGGAACTGTCAAGCTTTGGCTCAAGTTTGAGAGCACTTCAACTATCCAAAGCGAGCATTGGCGGAGTTCATAGCAGAATGGGCGCCAACACAAGATGAAGAAATTCGAAATGAGCATCCCGTCAAGGAAGCAAGCAAAGAGTGGCTGATGTACTTTGATGGTGCCTTCTCGCTACAAAGGCGCCGGTGCGGGCATGCTACTTGTTGCACCCACGGAGAGCACCTCAAGTCGTAGTCGGATGCACTTTCCCAAGGAGCAAGCAACGAACAATACCGCAGAGTATGAAGGTTTGCTTGCCGTCTCGAGATCGCAGCAGACCTTGGGATCAAGAAGCTCATTATCGGGGTGACTCACAGCTTGTCGTCCGCCAAGTGAACAAGAATTATCGAGTCCGTTGATGGAAGCTTACGTTGATGAAGTGAGAAAGCTAGAAGAACACTTTGACGGCCTCAGATGGAACATGTTCCAAGAGCTCGAACGACATTGCCGATGGCTCGTCGAAGTCGCCGCCTTAAGTTACACAATGGAACCAGGGATCTTTGTGCTCAAACTGACTCAACCGTCATAACGCCATCAAGCGGACAGAGCAAGAAGAGGAAGTTGATTTCGGTGACTATTTTCCGGCAGAGCTCCTCGAAGCCGCCGCCAAGAAGGTCCTCAAGATCAACACCAAGGGTCTTTGAGGAGCGATCTGCTCCGGCAAGCCCTAGGGTTTGTTCCGTTGAAGCGAGCGCTCCCGACAAGTTTTGCTCCGGCAAGCTTGCGGGGAATGTCAAGCTCGGTGAGCCGCAGAGTTCTTGCCGTAAAGCGGATGTTCCGCAGCAGCGGATGTGCCTTTAGTCCTTGTTGTCGAGCCGTAAGCTCCAAAGATGGGCACAAAGAGATTGTCCGTTTCCTTGAGACGGAGAACTTCCGAAGAGCAAGAAGAAGCGGAAAGAGTAGCCCGGCGATCAAGTATGTACCAGTTTGTCGACAACACACTTGCATGAAGAAGAATCAACGGCGTGAAATTGAAGTGTATTCACGGGAAGACGGACAAAAGCTGTTGGCGAGAGATACATGGAGGCATATGTGGTCACCACATTGGCGCGAGAGCACTTGCCGCAAAGCGTTCGGCAAGGTTTCTTTTGGCCGACAGCCCTCCGGATGCAGCTGCACAAGTAACCAAGTGTGAAGCGTGCGGTTCCATTCAAGCGAGATACACCAGCCAGCTCAAGCTCTTGAGCGATCCCTTTATCCTGGCCATTTTCGGTGCGGGGCTCGACATCCTCGGCCCCTTTCCCGAGCTGTCGGGGCTTTGAGTACTTATGCGTTGCAATAGACAAGTTCACAAAGTGGCGGAAGTGGAAGCGATGAGGAAGGTGACAGCCGATCGGCGATCAAGTTCTTGGTCGATTGTTTGCGGCCGGGATCCCTAACAGGATCATCACCGACAATGGCACGCAATTCACGAGCCGCACCTTCATGCGATCGTCCAAGATCTTGGCGCCAAGGTTCGCTTCGCTTCATTGCTCATCCGAGAAGTAACGGTCAAGCGGAGAGGCGAATCTTGAAGTGCTGCGCGGGCTCAAGACCAGGACTTTCGACGAGGCTGCGCAAGTGCGGAAAGAACTAGGTTGAGGAGCTGCGGTGGTTCTTTGGTCAATCAGGGCGATGCCGTCGAGCCACCGGCGGACACACCTTTGCTCTAGTCTATGGAGCAGAGGCAGTTCTCCCCACGGAACTCGTATCACGGGTCACCTCGAGTGCTCGCTTACGATGAGCTTGAGCAAGAGCAGATTGCGACAAGATGACGCGCTGCTCCTTGAGAGGACCGTCTTGAGGGCATTGTCGAGCTGCTCGATACCAGCAAGCTTTGCGCCGCTACCATAGCCGCAAAGTTAATGCTAGAAGTCTCGAGGAAGGCGACCTTGTTCTTGGTAGCGTTCAGTCCGCCAAGAATTCCAACAAGTTGGCCTTGAAGTGGGAAGGCCCTTACCGGGTGAAACGAGTCACTAGGCTGGCGCTGTCCGCTTTGAGACCGAAGATGGCATTCGGTGAGCAACTCTGGAACATTGAGCATCTTCGTAAGTTTTACCCAGAGGCGCGGTTGCGGAACCTGTTCCGCAACCACCTTTTGTACAAGTCTTGCCGATGTTGCATGTAATCCTTTATGCGAAGCGGACGCAGACCCGTGCATAAGTAAAGCTCATGTGCTCCGCACATCTTGTCAATTTCATGCTTTCTACCTTTTTTGCATGCGTTATCTGACACTTTGTGCAGCGCCTACCCCCGGTAAGCAACAATGAGCCATAAGGCTCCATATCTTTATTTTCTCTTCTTTCTCTTTCTCAAAGAAAGGAAGGTTCCCTCGCCCACAAGTTTGCCGGGGGGAAAGGAGAAGATAATGGTGTGGACCAAGCGTCGTTCAAGGAAGTTTCGCCTTACCGGGAAGCAAACGACGGAAAAGCTAAGTTGCTAAAGTTTGAGCAATCAGTTTTAAATTTTTTAAGTTATCTTCCTCGAACGACCGTGCTTTGTATGGAAAACCTGTGCGCGGAGGAACCAACTCGTAGCTAGTTGCCCTTACTTTGTTTGAGTCCGCTCAACAACTTAAGTGAGCTGCGACTAGTTGCGACAAGGTTTCTTGTCGGTGGCGGCACCTTGACGAAGCTCTTGACGTCTACTTTCAGCGCTTCATGACTAAGGTGCTCTTGCCGACAAGTTCCCTAAAAGCGTGGGGTGAAAACATACAAAGGAAGGAATCAAGTAAAGGAAATAACATAGCAATCGCTACCGAAATAGAGTCATATTACAAGATAGCTTGTCGCAGCTCTAACAGATTGTTCTCATAACATGACCAGCAGCGACAAGAGAAAGAGAAAACAGGCGGCCTAATCTCGATCGCCCTCAACCCTCTTGATCCGCTCACCTTGTCCACAATGGAGTGCGACAAGGGTCTTGGCGCTTCGAGATCAACATCCGGCGGCAAGGTCACGAGGGCGTTGGTGAGGTTGAGGCCTGGGTTGCGGAAGGCCACCTTCACGGCACCTTTGAAGAGCTCCAGCGATCATGCGCGACTCGTCGACCAGCTGCTTTGGGGTCCTCTCCGGAGTCGCTGGAGGGCCGTCATCACGCCTTTGAAGAACAAGATGAGCTTGGCGCTGGGTTGGAGGTGCTCATCGGAGGAATACCGAGATCCTCCATCCCAGTGCGCCCGACTCCACAGTCGATGGCTGTGGCAACATCCACGAGACCCTCGGTCCAGTGCTCCACATTCTCCCTAAAAGTGTTCTGGGCGGCAGCACCACTCGCCAGCAGCGCCTCGTCGTCCTTGATCTTCTCCATCAAGGCCACCTCCTGCTCCCTGGCGCCGTCCAGCGTCTTGGTCAAAGTAGTCAGCTTCAACTCAAGATCTGCGTTGGAGTCCTTGGCGGCGCTAAGATCCTTGCTCCTCTCGACGAGACGACCCTGCATCTCGCCAAGGGTGTAGGCGTCCTTCTCGCGCTCACGCTTGAGCACAGCAAGCTCCTCGCCGCTCACCTTGAGATCGGCCTCCAGCTGCGCCACCTTCGTCTCTAGCTCCTTCTTGGCGGCCTCGGCAGCTGCGGCAGCATCCTCCGCTTCCTTGAGAGCCCCGCCGAATGTTTGCTCGTGCGCGGCAAGCTCCTCCTCGTGGCTGTCAAGGTTAACCTTCCGCTGCGCCAACTCACCTTCCTGCGCAGACAGCTTCTCGGCAGCAAGCCGCTGTTGCTCTTCAACTTCAGCCTTCTCGAGGAGGAAGGCTTTCGCTCTCGGCGAGTTGCTCCGCTCCTCTGCCAGGACGGAGAGCTTCTGGTTGAGGCCGGAGCTCCTCCGCGCGTTTCTCGATGTCCACTCCCGCCTTCGTGACAAGCGCTTCTCGGGATACCAGCTTGGCCTGTCGGGCGCGATAGAGCGACAACAGCTTCCGCAGCAGCTGCTCCTCCTCAGGCTCGCCGCTGCTGCTCGGCGCGTCGACCAGCGTCAGCCCAGCGGAGGCGAGCAACTCTTCATCAAAGATTTCTCCCTCGTTCGGCGCCCTGGAGCTCGACGCCCAGGGGAGCTTGATGAAGACGCCATCGCCGGCCTTCAAATAGGCGCCGGGCTGGGGCTCTTCGGAGCCTGACGCTGCAGCAGCGGTGGAGGGATCGGCGGTCGGCGTAGCGCCTGACGCTCCTGCGGCCTCGGGGCCGTCAGTGCGATCGCCGGACCCCTCGCCAGCGTCTGCGGCGGCAACTTTGGTGGCCTCTCCGCCAGCGGGATCATCAACGCCGGCTTCTTCTTCGGTGACAGCGTCGTCGTCGGTATTGCCGCGCGCGTTCTCCTCGCCGGCGACTTCGGTTTCCATCGGCTCCGTGGCAGGTGGACCTGACGACCGGCAAAGGAAGAAAAGTCAAGCAAATATTCAAAAAGAAAATCAGAAGAAGAAGAACAAAAGGGAAGTTTTCAAGCAAGAGGATTACCTGTACTAGGATCTACAGTCGTGGTCTCCGCCACGAAGGTCAGCTGGTGCTGTCCCTTGCCGGAGAACTGTCCCTTGCGGAAAATTCTCCTTGCTGGGAATCCTCCTTGGCGGTGTAGTCGAAGCAGATGGCATGTCGGGAGCGGCTTCCGGCACTCTTGGTGAGACTGCTCTGCTCCTCGCAAACCAATAGTCGAGATGTCGGCAAAGAAAGAGCACCCATGCGCGCCTAACAGCAGAAGTAAACCATACACTTACGCTGGGGGCTGCGCTGGGGCTGCTGAGAATAGTTGCGGGTCCGGCAAGGTGGTCTCGGACACACCCCCTGCCGTCATGGTGGGTTCGTCCTCGATGACAATCACCGGGACCTTGGCTCTCTTCGCGCTCTCCGGGCGAGTCCTAAAAGGAATGGGTTCGGAGTAAAGCAAATCAGATACAAGACAAAACAGCAAGAATTGAAGAACTACAAGTACAGAGAAAGAATCTTACTCTTCCTCTTCCTCGTCCGGAGCTAAGCGCGGAGAGGTCAAGTCCGCCCACCTTGGCGGGCAAGGCGGAGGAGTAGGTTCCTTTGCCGCTTGGCGGAGCAAGCGGTGGTTCGGGAGGCCCGCTCCGGTTGCCGCAGCGGCGTGAGCGCTCCGTGGCAACAAGCTTTGCCCGCGGTGGAAGCGCGTCGCGCGGCGGCGGCTATTGACCCGTCTGCCGCCCCGCTACGTCCCCGGCCTTGCGGAGACGCCTTCTTGGTGGAGCTGGGGGCTCCGCTTGCGGCGAGCTGTCTGGAGGGGAGAAAGAGGAGGAGTCGATCTTCAACGAGTCGCTCGCGCCCTCGGCGGCCTCGCTCGACTCAGCCGAGCTCGACAAGCTCTCCCTCGCCGGCAAGCTCCTCTTGCTCGGCAAGGCTTGCCGCCTCTGCTGCCTCTGCCTCCTCCACGGTGAATCCAAACTCGCCCGCGGCAGCGGCTGCCGCCGCCTCTTCCAGCCTAGTGGCGATGCGCTGCATCTCCGCATCGGTGGTGTCGCGAGTAAGGCTCTTCTGTTCATCAGAGCGGACCGACATTTCTACCAAGCCGTCAAAGAACTCCTGCACGATGTCGTCTGCAGGCTCTTGCCAAGTTAGGACAATCCCATGCGAATTGCACAGCGGCATCATTGCACGGATGCGGTCGAGCGAGGAGTTGTTGCACAGCGGAACAACACCCCTCGGCAACCTGAACACTTCGGGATGTTGAGGATCGTGCTTGAACAGTTCCAGGAGCATCGCGTCTAGTTCCAGGACAGTGAAGTTGAAGTTGAGGCCCGGGCGCAGCCTCATGATATTATCCGCATTCTGGAACTCCCAGGCGGGTCTCCTCCTCTCTGCGAAGCGTCGCGGCGCGAAGAAAATCTACGCCAACGGCGCCTACGGTGAGCCCGGCAAGCCTGAGGCGTAGGATCCGGGTGACGGCAATCTTCAGCCTATCGTCTTCCGGGGCCACGTTGCTCCAATTGTTGCCGCGCGCTACTGGGGCTTGGCGCTGGGCGGTAAATGGCTGCGGGTTCTCCTCAATGATCCAACACCAGTCTGCTCTCCATTCATCCCACTTGCTGCGGAGCTCTCCCTCCAGATAAGCTTCCTTCTTGCCAGTTCTCGAGATCCAGGCGATTCCGCCGGATAAAGGCTCCCCTCTCTCAACTCGGGGCATAAAGAAGTGACCGAAAAGAGCTACATTTGGATAGACTCCGACAAAGTTTTCGCAGAGATGTGCGAAAACTGCCATGGTCAGAACGGCGTTGGGGGTGAAGTCAAGGAGGCGGAACCCGTAGGTGTTCATAATGTCACGAAAAACTTCGAGAGAAAAGCGGGCATAGCCCGCGATAAGAACAACGCGAAGAAGGGATATCCATTGAGCCAGTTCAGCGGCAGGTGGGAGTACCTTCGTCTTGGGATGCGCTCGCGTCTCCGTCGACCGAAGAGGTAGTAATACTCCTCGGCTCCTTCGCGGCGAGCTGAGAGGGGAAGGTTGCCCGCTCCTTTCGCAGCGCCGCGAGCCGCTGCGCCTCGGCCGACTTCACAACCTTCCCGGCTTTGAGCCATGGCGGAGGTGGTGAGAGAGATCGGCGGTGTTGGTGGTGCGGTGGCGATGAAGCGGGCGCTGCTCTCTTTCAGCTTTGGGAAGAAGGGGAGCGGCGGAGGTTTTGAGATTGGAATAGCAACCGGCGAGATGGACGAACTGCCCCTGTTTCCCCTGCTTATAAAGAGGGAGGGGCCAGACGTTCCGTCTTTCCGAATAAAGAAACCACCCACGATCTCTCCCACGACGCCACATTCGACGCGTGCCGTTCGAGGAGGGCGCGGTGGATACAAAGTGAGATACGGTGTAACCCAGGCTGCGCGTGCCCGTGCCCTGTTTTGGGCCTGGCCCAACAGCGCTCGGCACCGTGTGGCCCAGTTCGGGGCTCCTATCGGTGTACTAGAGTAGGGTACCCTAGTATCCCGAACTTGTGCCTGCCGATTCAGCACACCAGCAGCAAGGCTTGCGGGTGGCCGCCAAGGTCCTCCGTGGTTCCTTTGGAGCCATTCAAGAACAAAGTATTCAAGCCAAGGAGACAAGGCCCGGCAAGAGGAGCTTGCCGGAAGGCCAACCAAGGCATCTCAAGGAACTTTCCTGACGCGCCATGCGCCCGGCGAGGCCGGTGGCGACAAGCTTCCGGACGCGACAAGACAACGACCGCAGCAAAGGCGCTTGCCGCGCAAACTACCACTCTGTACCAGCGCTCCAAAGACATCCACCAACGTGTCGCCTCAGGACCTTTCGGTAGCGCGTGGCAAGAGGTCTGTCTTGGCCAGCGGTCTTGTGATGGCAGCGGCGCTAACAAGATTGCCATCGTGGCAAGCGGTGGCGTCCTTGACGGTCCCTTTATGCACTATTTGGGCGACGTAGACGGGCATTTAATGCCTTTGTCCCCTGCCGACAGGGTTAGGTATGATACACTGTGCAGGTGGTTGTACCAACCGCAATTCCTTTTCCATATTTACCCTTGTCTACGTTGCCACCTGTCGGAGACCCCTTTAGCATATAAAAGGAGGCCCATGCGCAACGTAGAGGGGGGGTTCGAAGGCAGGAAAACACTCACGCTCGGTCTTGTTAGCAGCTAGTGTGTACTGTAGCACCCAGCGCTCCCGAGCAAGAACTCAATACACTCAGACATGCAGCAGTAGGAGTGTTATCTCTCCGGAGAGCTCCGAAGCTGGGTAAACTGCTCGTGTGCTTCGCCTCGATCCGCTCTTCGTGCGATCTCCGCCCCCCGCCGAACCGAAAGGGGCTCGGTCCGCCAGTCCCATAGGTGTTCGTGGATCAGTTTCCCCGACATAAGGAGCATTGGAATGAAGAGCTTCTGCTTCAATTTTATGCTACCCTCCACATTCATGGCTACAACAGGGATCCGAAGACTTGGGTCCTTGAGTGGATGACAGGCAATGTCCATCATGAAGCCAAAGCTCTTGATATCATTGAGCTAACTGGCCTGTCCATTCCAGGTGAACTCTTCGAGCCTGGTTGTCAACTTCACCGCAATGCATTGGAGAGCATCTTTCACAAGCCCGAGCCCAACATGAGCCAAATGCTAAGCATGATGAAGCCACTGCCTCGCAACGCTGATCACCAAAGCATGATGAAGCCTACCAAGGAGCCCATTTATCTTCACAATGCTGATCACCAAAGCTTCACACAGCCCATTGAAGGAGTTCAGGCTATCACTCGTGTTTATCCGTTGGCTGGCAATACACGTGGCCCTCACCGTGCCAATACTGAAGCCACACAGAGCACAATTGCGCAAAGGCCTCAAAAGCGATCTCGTGTTCTCAATGACCGAGAGCTTCTTGTCGCCCTGCATCAGAAACAGGATAAGCATCACTACTGGCTGAAGCGGCAGATGCAAAGCCTCTTGGTGGATGTCAATCGCATTCGCAACCTTGCCACCAAGAATGCCTTTGTCACTCATGAAACCTGTCGGAGGTCATGGAAGAGTTTGACATTGCTGATGCTGAAGCAGATCTTCAAGACGATGGCTTCACCGAAAGATTCAAGTTTGACTCCACTCCTCCAAGGAATGTTGTCTTGCACCGGACTCCCTCTCTTGAAGACTCTGACTATTCCTCCTCAGCTACAACGGTGAATGCCAGAGTCATAGATGACCAAGATGATGCTACTTCACCACCTCCAACATCAGCGCATGTCGACACTGCACCAAGTTCTTCTGCACCGCCAAACGCCAACGACGACCCTGCAGATTCACCTACTCCTTCTGGGAACGAGTAGACGCTCTATGTCTTCAAACCTTTTTGGTCCTTACTGACAAAAGGGGGAGAAGCATATGAGTTGATAGTCTTCAAGCGGGTCCATATGGGCGGTTGCTTTATATTTTGCTAAGTGTTTACAACTCTCGCTTTTGATATATTTGGTTCTTTGAGTTGTAACACTTAAACTTGATGGTCGTCTGCTACTTGTTTGCTATTCTGTGATGCGATGATAAATTCCGCATGTGCGATGATAAATCCCGCACAAAGTCATATTGCAGACGTCCATTTTTCATTATGCATGTCATTATCTTCATTATATCAAATCATGCATGAATTGTCTTCATAAGTTGAAGAGGATCTCCACAAGTACAACCTGCCATGTGCATTTGCATTCCAAAAGCAAATTACTTATATGCACATCTTCAGGGGGAGCCTGTTGCTACTTATGAAGACAATATCTTTAACCTTTACAATTTCACATACTCTTATCCCCGTTGAAAACTTCAACCAGTTTGTCATCAATCACCAAAAAGGGGGAGATTGTAAGTGCATCTAGTGCCACCCCTAGTTGGTTTTGGAGTATTGATGACAAACCTGGTTGAGGGACTAATGTGTTTGTGAGAATTGCAGGACAACACAGGTAGTAGTCCCTATTGATTCGGTTTACCTACCGGAGATGACCCCTAAAAATGTATGAACACATTGAAGACAATGGTGGTATGTGAAGATATTCACATTGAAGACTATGACATGAGAAGACATCGCATGAAGACTTTGGAGCGCGAAGACATAGTTGTTTTGTAGTTTCATTTTCTTCTTTTTTGAGTCATAGGAACCACCGTACTGTTAAGTGGAGTCCAAGTGAACAAAGTCAAGTGACTGAAGTGATGATCAACCAAATCCTATGTCTTCGAGCGAAGACAATGAGAGAAAATCTTATCCAGAGCTGGATGAGTCAACTTTACTTGTAGCCCAAGTCAAGCTGCCCGTGTGTTTGAAATCTGACCGTTGGAACACGTGTCAGTTCCTTAGTGACCCAGGGTCATTTCGGAAAAATCAGGTCAGGTTGCCTAGTGGCTATAAATAGCCCACCCCCTACACCATAAATTGGTGGCTGCTCAGAGTTAGTGCACGGCTTTTGTCGTTTGAGAGCAACCCACCTCCGAAGCTTTTGAGAGAGAAATCCTTGCGAGGACAAAGCCCAAACACCAGAGCCAAAGAGTGTTAGGCATCACTGAAGTCTTTCTGTCCGCGTGACCTAAAGACTTGTTACACTTGAGGACTGTGAATCCTCCAGCCGGTTAGGCGTTACGTTCTGAGCATCCAAGAGTCATTGTGGATTGCCGGTGAACAAGGTCTGTGAAGGTTTGGAAGTCTACCTTGAAGACTTACCAGAGTGATTGGGCAAGGACTAGGTGTCCTTAGCTCAAGGGGAATAAGGTGAAGATACGGTCTTCTGAGTTAAATCTCAGCCTCCCTAACCAGACGTACAGTTGTCACAGCAACTGGAACTGGTCCAACAAATCCTTGTCTTCGCCAAGTGACTGGTTCTATCGTTTCCCTCTCTTTACTTACAGTTTGTCTTCGTGAAGTCATTGCCTGTTTGGACTACCTGTTTGACTTCACTGTGTGACTGCTATTGTTGTTTGGCTTCCTACTATCTTCCATCCTGATCTTTACTACCTAGCTACTATTAGACTTCATGCTTTCACTTCATTGAGTACTTGACTATGAATTGCTTAGTGTAGTCTACCTTCCGCTGCATATCAATAGGTTCATTTCTATTGTTTGTCTTCGAAACTCTCATGTTTTGAAGACTTTCATAAAAATCGCCTATTCACCCCCCCCTCTAGTCGATAACTAGCACTTTCAGACTCCATGACATCCGCTCTAGCTTCGTCTTTGTAATCATCATCACTAATGTCGGGGTCGGAGTCGGTGTCGTCGATGATGATGTAATCCTCGGGATGGTGGTTATATCCTCCTGGCGCGGGGTCTCCCATGAATACTCCTAGCTTCCTCGTCAGGTCGTCATTCTTTTCCACTAGTATTGCAATTTCCTCCTCGTATCTGTCACATGTAGACTTGAGTTCCTCTTCAAGCTCCATGTTCCTAGTTATCACCTTCTTTAGATCTATCATGCTTGCGCACATTTGGTTCTCCTGGCGACGAATGTGTTGGTTTAACTCCTGGATGAAGGCTGCAATGGACCTATCCCTCCTAGTGCTGATCATCTCCCATTGGTCATCTCGGCGCCCACATATCTGATAGATGGTGTCCTTAAGATCCTTGTGATAAACTTCGCCGATGCGTCCCATGGTGATGTGGGCTGCCATGCTCTTACCTAGACTCCAGGTTGGTGCATCAAAGGAAAACTCTATGGGCTCAGTAACTGGTTCGAACGTCCTTCCTGGAACATGAACTCGAATCATCCAACGCTCCTCTTCTAGTAAAGTGGCGGTGTAGGTCCCGGTGAATCTTGGTATTTTGATGTTCAGGTACCTAGGGACTTCCTTCAAATGTCGTCCAAAAGGTGTGTCTTCATCCGGTTGTGCAAACCTGTTCCTTGGGTCCGCCATCTATAGAGTGGAAAATGGAGAGGAGTCAGAAATGAGTAGAGAAGAGTGACCTATGGCTTATCTTAGTGGTCGTGTCCTACAATCAATGTGGGCTCTGATACCATCTTGTAGCGATCCGACCTCAAACGGTCAAATCTCTATGCATAAGTGTCATCCCTGGATCGGTAATGCTGACACACACAATACTTGAAGGATTTATAACAGAGTGCAATCACACACTTATTACATCGAATGTCTCAAAAGAGAACTTATTACAATAATATATGGCTTAAGGCCATCTAATAAGATAACTGCGGAAGCATCGAAGGTAAATGAGTCCTTCAACTCAAACGGCATAGCTAAGTGCACGACAACGACCTAGCGCACCTTACTCTTCGTCTGAAAAGTCTGCAACATGATACGTTGCAGCCCGAGAACGGGTCAGCACATGGAATATGCTGGCAAAATAACACTGTAGAGCAATATACAGGTAATAGCTACAACTATATGCATGTTTGGCTGGTGGAGGCTCTACGGTTATCATGTTTTTGCGAAAAATCAATTTTTCCCTACAACAAAGGAATATATTTTGTTTAACTATCATGGTGGTTGATAAACATTGACAAGGTTCCTCCAAATCAATCCCAATTAAACAGTATTAATAACCCTACAAATTAGATTAAGTGTGATGAGATCAACATGATAATTCAAGAACCAGATACTCAAGATGTCCATAACCGGGGACACGGCTAACCATGATTACTTTGTACACTCTGCAGAGGTTTGCGCACTTTTCCCCAAAAGACTTGATCTCCTCCATTGAATTTCTCGCACTACATGATGTTTGAGAAACGGTTGATCGAGACACAGTCTTTCTGAAGCATTAACTCTTTACTCTGGGTAGACAGTTACACCTACTTTCCCCTACATCTGCTAGCCTACCACTGAAAGTGGTCACACAACATACTCAACTATGCCAGAGCCCATAATGGCTTGTGGCTGCACACAGAAGTTTCTAGCATGAATAATCTTATGATCCCTTTGAGCCTGGGTGGCAAACCGTAGGATGATCACACGGGTACTCCGGGATATCCCAGGACAGCGCTGGATTGCTCCAGGTGCCCAGACAACCACTGGGTGCTCCAGGGTGCATCAACCAATCCACCCAGACCAATTCACGTCTACGAGCATAGCATCGCATTATAAGCATAACGTAGAAGTAACTCCCAAGGGTTTGATACAAAGGACAATAGGTTCTACCTCATCATATACTTCCAAAAACCCACATGTTAATCACATCCTAACCATGCAATGTTTGAGGATTGGAACTAATGCATAAAACTGGGTAATAAAGAAGTACGATCAAAGTGTTACTTGCCTTGCTCATGATCTGCAAACCCTAGAGACTCGTAGTACCACACTTCGCACTCCGGAAATTCTATCGCAAACAAACAATAGCATACATAAGCACTCAAGTATATATGCAAGGGTAAAACTCAGATAAAATGATCCAAACTGAAAGTTCATCTGAAGAGCTTCGATTTGCAAAAAAAAAATCAACCAAATCGGAGCTACGAAACTCAAACTACGATCAAAAGAAATTCGAATTCAAATCTGCTTGAAACCAAATTTTATATTGTCAAAATCATGTTCAAGTTGATTAACTCAAAAGAGGGGTTTTAGAAGAAGATTTTGGCGTCGGTTTCACCGGATTTGGACGAACCGTTAAAAAGTTGCGGCCGTTTGAAGATCAGGGGCTAATCTGTGATAAAAATAATCGCGGATAGGTCCCTGGCAAAAATTAAAACAGAAAAAAGAAAAAAAATCTATCGGACGAACGTTCGCTAACAGCGGCAAACGAACGAATTCGTTCGTTATAAGAACTAAACGAATGAATGTTCGTAGAAAAGATATAAACCGAAGAAAACCGAGAAAAACTGATCTAACCTAAATCGATCTAAAAAACCGGAGTAGATCTAGGGTTTACCGAGAAAAAAACTGACGAAAAACCAGAAAAAAATGGTCGGCGACGACGGGGTCGGGTTCCGGCGACGGCGTGGCGTGGAAGCGGCGGCGGCGCGGCGGCGGCGGCGCGAGCTCGAGGCGTGCCGACGGGTAGGGTTTCGCGGGGCGCAGCTTGGGCTGGTGGCGGCTTGGGGCTGGCGACCTCGGGCCTCGCCTTATAAAGGCTGGCGGCGGCGGGGTGGCCTCGGAATCCCGGCCCGAGCTGGCTCCTAGGTCGGTACGCGTTTTTTATTTATTTAAAAATTCCACTGAAGAAAAAAATCCTGAATAAATATAAAAAAATTCTAAAAATGCCAAAAACAAATTTTGCCGTCTAAATAGAATATTTTGAACAAAGTGAACATTTTTCTGGCCTAAAATGCATTTTTTGATAAATTCATATTTTTCTAATCTATATCTATAACTACTATTAAAGGGAATAGGTATTCTTGGTTTGGTTCAGTGCTTTTAGTTTGGTTTGGTTTAGTCCTTCTCATTTGGTTTGAGTGCACGCTAAAGTTTCCTAATGTTGGCTCGTATACAGGCTGGGTCTTTTATGAGCTTTCATAGAGACCGCGGAAAATAGTTGGTCAAAATAAATCAACATTGTGGGAATGGATCACAGGACCTCTTTGTCTGGATCTTCGATGTAACAACCAACTACCTACGCGCCATTCACATTTACTAATCCCAACTCACTCTAAATATACGAGTGGCTGTCTTCATGTTTAGGGCGAGCTAATTAAGCGAATGAGCTAATTAAAGGAAGGATTGTGGGCTTAAATAAATTTAAACGGATGTGGCTAACTAAAGAAAGAATTATGGGTAAACCCGTGGAATAAATAAAAGAAAGATCGTGGTCTTAATAAATAGAATATTCAAATAGATGAGGCTAATTAAAGGAAGAACTTGAGGTAAAAAGGTAGGATAATTAAAAGGAAAGATCTGTAGGCTTCAATGTGTTGTGTCTACTAAATTAGAAAAGGAAGAATTTGATTCCCGACTAAAACGGATGACGATGTCATGGTAAATAAAGGAAGGACTATACTTAAATGGAATCAATGGAAGATTATGCCCGACAAAGATAATATAACACAGCTAAATTGCATCGTATTTTTTATGTTCATTTTGTAGAAGGATGCTACCTTGCAACATGTTCTTCATAAGGAATCCGATGCTGTGGGACATTATGATTGCACAAAACATGAATTTTTCCCGTTGCAACACACGAGCATATGTGCTAGTTCAAATAAAATAACAATAAAAATCCAAATAAAATATTTATTTGATTTTAACACTTTTCCTCCAATATTTCTTTTATTTTGGAGAAGTCCTTTTATCTGCTCTCTTTTATTTGTATATTGGAAATATTTCGGAGAGAAAAATATTAAAACCAAAATGATCCTCTTTTCAAATTTGAGAAAAATTCAAATATGAAAATAATAAAATCCCCAACTCTCTCCGTGGGTCCTTGAGTTGCTTAAGATTTCTAGGATCACAAACAAAATGCAAATAAAAATATGATATGCATATGATGACCTATGTATAACATCCAAATTGAAAATTTAGGATGTTACATTTCATACATTTATAGCTCTAGTGCATTCGTTGCTTGGCAATCCCTACTCCTCGCATTGACATCAATTGATGGGCATCTCCATAGCCCGTTGATTAGCCGCGTCAATGTGGGACTTTCTCCTTTTTTGTCTTCTCACATAACCCCTATCATCATACTCTGCTCCACCCATAGTGCTATATCCATGGCTTGCGCTCATGTATCGCGTGAGGGTTGAAAAGGCTGAAGCGCATTAAAAAGTATGAACTAATTGCTCGGCTTATCATCGGGGTTGTGCACGATGGGAGCATTTTGTGTGACGAAAATGAAGCATGGCCAAACTATATGATTTTGTAGGGATAAGCTTTCTTTGGCTATGTCATTTTGATAAGACATAATTGCTTGGTTAGCATGCTTGAAGTATTACTATTTTTATGTCTATAACAAAACTTTATCTACAATATTTTGGATCTGAAAATTCATGCCACAATAAAGAGAATTATATTGAAAATTATGTTAGGTAGCATTCCACATCAAATTCGTTGTTTTTATCATTTACCTACTCGAGGACGAGCAGGAATTAAGCTTAGGGATGCTTGATATGTCTCCAATGTATCTATAATTTTTGATTGTTCCATGCTATTATATTATCTATTTTGGATGTTTTATGGGCTTTAATATACCTTTTTATATTATTTTTGGGACTAACCTATTAACCGAAGGCCCAGTGCAAATTGCTGTTTTTTTTTGCCTATTTCAGTGTTTCACAGAAAAGGAATATCAAATGGAATCCAAACGGAATGAAACCTTCGTGAGGATCGTTTTTGGAACAAACGCAATCCAGGAGAATTGGAGTGAACGTCAAGGAAGCAATGAGGCGGCCATGAGGCAGCGAGGCACGCTCAGGGAGGTAGGCGCGCCCCTCACCCTCGTGGGCCCCTCTTAGCTCCACCGACCTACTTCTTTCGCCTATATATACTCTTATACCCTGAAAACATCCAGGGGAGCCACGAAACACTTTTTCCACCACCGCAACCTTCTGTACCAATGAGATCCCATCTTGGGGCCTTTTCCCGCGCTCCGTCGGAGGGGGAATCGATCACGGAGGGCTTCTACATCAACACCATAGCCTCTTCGATGATGTGAGTAGTTTACCACAGACCTTCAGGTCCATAGTTATTAGCTAGATGGCTTCTTCTCTCTCTTTGGATCTCAATACAGAGTTGTCCTCGATTCTCTTGGAAATCTATTCGATGTAATACTTTTTGCGGCGTGTTTGTCGACATCCGATGAATTGTTGGTTTATGATCAAGATTATCTATGAACAATATTTGATTCTTCTCTGAATTCTTATATGCATGATTTGATATCTTTGCAAGTCTATTCGAATTATCGATTTAGTTTGGCCTACTAGATTGATCTTTCTTGCAATGGGAGAAGTGCTTAGCTTTGGGTTTAATCTTGCGGTGTCCTTTCCCAGTGACAGCAGGGGCAGCAAGGCACGTATTGTATTGTTTCCATCGAGGATAAAAAGATGGGGTTTATATCATATTGCTTGAGTTTATCCCTCTACATCATGTCATCTTGCCTAATGTGTTAATCTGTTCTTATGAACTTAATACTCTAGATGCATGCTGGATAGCGGTCGATGTATGGAGTAATATAGTAGATGCAGAATCATTTCGGTCTACTTGACACGGACGTGATGCCTATATTCATGATCATGCCTAGATATTCTCATAACTATGCACTTTTCTATCAATTGTTCGACACTAATATGTTCACCCACCATAATATATGCTATCATGAGAGAAGCCACTAGTGAAACCTATGGCCCCCGGGTCTATTTTCCATCATATTAATCTCCCGTCAACTAGCTATTTCTGTTGCCCTTTATTTTGCAATCTTTATTTTCCAATCTATACAACAAAAATACCAAAAATATTTATCTTATTATCTTTATCAGATCTCACTTTTGCAAGTGGCCGCGAAGGGATTGACAACCCCTTTATCGTGTTGGTTGCAAGGTTCTTAATTGTTTGTGCACGTACAAGGGATTTGAGTGTAGTCTCCTACTGGATTGATACCTTGGTTCTAAAAAACTGAGGGAAATACTTACGCTACTTTGCTGCATCACCCTTTCCTCTTCAAGGGAAAACCAATGCATGCTCAAGATGTAGCAGTCGTCAACATCAAAATAAGATCAAGGGCACGATTGCACTTTAAGGCGGTGGAACTTTTCAGCTAGGGTTCTTTCTGGGGGTTTGGATATTGATAGGATTTTTTTGTGTCGGTTTCATGTCAAGGGGGGCTCACGAGGGGGCGACAAGCTCGAAGGGCACACCCTAGTGGGGTGGCGCGCCCCCTAGGCTTGTCGTGCCCTCGTGGCTCTTCTGCCTGGCTTCGGTGCTCCGTGGATCTCTTCTGGTCCATAAAAAATCGCCGTAAATTTTAGGTCCATTCCGAGAACTTCTATTTTTGCACAAAAAACAACACCGTGGTAGTTCTTCTGAAAATAGAGTCAGTCTGGGTTAGTTCTAATCAAATTATACCAAAACCATATAAAATTATTTTAAACATGGTATGAATACTTCATAAATTATAGATACGTTGGAGACGTATCAGCATCCCCAAGCTTAATTCCTACTCGTCCTCGAGTAGGTAAATGATAAAAGAAATAATTTATAAAGTGTGAATGCTAGCATAGTACATAGGTTTGATCAATGATAATTTCAGTCAGTTTTCCTAGCATCATAACAGCAAGTATTTCTCATAAAACTTATCATAATAAAGTAGCAATTGAAAACATAATTTTTGTTGTGGAATGCTACCTATCATATTCATCATATAATCTTTTTCTTTGTGGCATGGATATTTGGACTTGAGTGATTCAAAGCAATAGTGCATAATTTGACATGAAAACATAAATACTCAAGCATTCCAACAAGCAACCATGTCTTTCAAAATATCAATGCCAAAAAAGTTGTCCCTAGCCCATTATGCTCGATCGTTGATCCATTCATGAAACACACTCAATATTAACTACACCCAATGCAAAAGTATGGCAATAGTGCTCTCCATTTGGTGCTTTATAAAGAGAAGATGGAAACTCAAAATAAAAAGTAAAAATTGCATAAAAGTAAAACAGATAGGCCCTTCGTAGAGGGAAGCAGAGATTTGCAGAGGTGCCACAACTCAAGGTTTAAAATAGAGAGAAAGAATTATTTTGAGAGGCATGTTTTTCCTGTCAACGAAAACGACCGAAAATTCCCAATATCTTCCATGCTAAACACATTATAGGCGGTTCCCAAATAGAAAATAAAGTTTATTTCCTTTCCACCATTCTTTCACAATCCATGGCTAGTCGTATCCACGGGTGCCTTCCATACCAACACTTTCCAAGCGATTTATTATTGTTATTTTTTTTCATTTCGGGACTGGGCGTCCCTATTACCTTGCCACTTTCTCGTGCAATGACAAGTGAATAAACACTCATCGTGAGAATAACACACCTAACATGCAAAATATTGGCCACCCCCTGCCGCTTCATGAGCAGTACAGGCACATAAAATATATTTTTTTCTTGAATGATTAGAGTTGGCACATGGAAATTTACTTAGAACGACATGTAAATACCGATTATAGGTAGGTATGGTGGACTCATTTGGCACAACTTTGGGTTTAAGGAATTGGATGCACAAGAAGTATTTCCGCTTAGTACAAATGGAGGCTAGCAAATAGAATGAGAAGCAACCAACCAGAAAACAAAAAATGGTTATAAACATGCATTAAAATAACTAACACTGAATAATGCACCATAAGTAGGATATAACTTCGTTGCATAGCTATTGAATTTACGTGCATGCATAGGGAATCACAAACCTTAACACCATTATTCTTACTAAAGCACAATTACTCACTAGCATAACTCACATATTATCATCTCCATATCGCAAAACTATTGCAAGGAATCAAACTTATCATATCCAATGATCTACTGAATGTTTTTATTATATCCTTTTTGAATATCCATCATATTAGGACCAATTTCATAGCTTGTGCAAATCATCATCACTATTATCAGCTCTCAAAATAATATAAGTGAAGCATGAGAGTGTTCGACAAACTACTCCAAAAAGATATAAGTGAAGATCAAATGAGTAGTTAAGTAAATAGGTAGCTATGTGAGGACTCTCTCTTTAAAAAAATAGATCTTAAGTATTTTATTCAAACAGCAAACAAAACAAAACAAAATGACATTCTAAGAATAGCACGTATCATGTGAAGAAGCAAAAACTTAGGCTCAACCAAAACTAACCGATGGTTGTTGAAGAAGAGAGGTAGGATGTCTACGGGGGCATCCCCAAGCTTAGATGCTTCATATTTCTTGGAATATTAATTTGGGATGCCTTGGGCATCCCCAAGATTGAGCTCTTATGTCTCCTTAATTCCTCTCATATCAGCTTCCTTAAATCTTAAGAACTTCATCCACACAAAACTGAACAAGAACTCATGAGATAAGTTAGTATAAATAATGCAAAATCTTATCACTCTCTACTGTTACAACTCGCTAAAATTATAATTTAAAATTGCATACTAAGTGCCTTTGCATATTAATACTCATATTCTCAAACGGGATCATTAAACAAGCAAACATGCATATGCAAACAATGCAAACATAACAGCAATATGTCTAAACAGGACAGTCTATAAAGGATTCAAGAAGATTCATACTTCTTTAACTCCAAAAATTCTGAAAAAAATACCACACTATAGAAAATTTATCATAGCATACTGTTAAAAAAACTCAAGATTTTATCACGTTCTGATTTTCCTAAAGAATTCAGATAATAATGGAAAACTTTCTATTTCAAACAACAACATATAGACTTGCAAAATAAGCATGGTAAAGGCTATACTTGACTGTTTTATTGAAATAAAAGACATAAAACATCATTCTAAATAGCAACAAGCAAATCCTAATAACATGAAATGACGCTCCAAGCAAAAAACATATCAAGTGACGAATAAAAATATAGCTCCAAGTGAGGTTACCGATAATGTTGAAGACAAAAGAGGGGATGCCTCCTGGGGCACCCCCAAGCTTGGATGCTTAGGTCTTCCTTGAATATTACCTTGGGGTGCCTTAGGCATCCCCAAGCTTAGGGTCTTGCCACTCCTTATCCTCCTCGATATCTCACCCAGAATTTGAAAACTTCAATCACACAAAACTTAACGGAACTTTCTGAGATAGGTTACTATGATAAAGAGCAAGTCATTCACTTTGGTACTATCAAGACAAGATTTAATTTTTTATTACATAATACCTACCGTACCCTATGATTTCTACAATTTATCTTGACCAATATAAGTCATAGAAACTATAAAACAAGCAAACTATGCACCAAAAATAGAATCTTTCAAAAACAAAACAATCTGTAATGATCTGAACAATGACCATACTTCTGTTACTCCAACAATTCTAAAAAATTAGGACAACATAGGCAAGTTATATGGAAACTACGCGTCGGCCTGCGAATCGCTTTAAGAGATCAGCCGCCTCCTGTGTCATTGGATTGAACTATAAATAGCCGTCTGATCTCTTAAATGATGCGCATCTGGAAATTGCAACAAGGGAGATGTTGTGCAACTCGCTCTGCAACAATTGCTTTGTTGCGAAACCATCGAAGCGTTATTTTTCGCCTGGATTTTTTTTGCTTTGTCTTCAATCTTTTTTGCAACATAGATAATGTTGCGGGTGGACATTTGCAACAGTGGTGGTTCTGCAGAATTATTATTGTCATCTTCACCTTTTTGACAGCATAGATGATGTTGTGGGAAGACTTTCACAACATGAACAATGTTGCAGAAATTTTTTTACTGAAAAGATATCGTCGTCTGCGATGTGAATCAAGAAAAACTTCACAACATAGATGATGTTGCAGAAACTTTTACAATAGAGTTTATGTTGCAAAAAAACTTTTGCAACAAAGAGCATGTTAAAGATTTTTTTAAGTAGAGATCATGATTTAGAAAACTTATGCAACCGAGATCATGTTGCGGAAACGTCCCAGGTTCGCAGCAGCACTAACACAATCGTCTTCTCCATCACGGTTTGCACCGGTGACATATTGTGTTGCTAGCACCACAGAACCGAAACTGTGCCGTCAACAACTCACATGGAGAGCAGGTGGCCGATGCATCTTGTTGCAACAACCCGCGACACATATATGCCCCGCTTGCAGCGTCGATCACTGCCGACTCATAGTCTCCCCAGTTTCCAGCACCCCGCGTGGCCGGCAGGCAGCACGTTGACTCTCGGCTCATAGCAGGCCGCGGCCGGTATGCTGCGCCCGATCTCGGTGAACCTCCTTTGCAGCAGCGTCGCTATGGCCCTCGCCTAGAGCAACATCACATTCAAGCAGCACACATTGGCGAGACAAGAAGCTATGAGAGGAGCGGCACACTGGTGGAGCGAGGCAGAGAAGATGGAGATGTGATTGCAACTTGCAACTGAGAACGAAATGAGTTGAGGGGAGAGTTTGGATAAGATTCCAGGAAGGCTCCTGGGTGACAGTGGCAGACAGACCACAGAACACGCGTCAGCTGATGGGTTGTGATCTGACGGCCGTGCGAGCGACGGATGCGGCGAGAAGATCCACTGGTTGATTATATATCAATCATGTGTAAATTTTTTAGAATTTTATCATGCTCCAGCAAAATCTCAACAATTCTGCTACTAGACGCAAAAGTTTATGCTTTTGCACAGAATCAAGTCAATTATCATCCACACTATCCCGAAGGCTTTCTTGGCACTTTATTGAAACAAAAGCAATAAAAAATAATTACTATAGTAGCCTAATCATGTGAACACACAAAAACAGTAGGGGTAATTGTTGGGTTGTCTCCCAACAAGAGCTTTTCTTTAATGCCTTTTTAGCTAGGCATGATGATTTCAATGATGCTCACATAAAAGTAAAGAATTGAAACATAAAGGGAGCATCATGAAGCATATGGCTAGCAAATTTAAGCCTAACCCACTTCCTATGCATAGGGATTTTGTGAGCAAAACAATTTATGGGAGCAAGAATGAACTAGCATAGGAAGGTAAAACAAACAATACTTCAAAGCTTTCAATACATAGAGAGGAAACTTGATATTACTGCAATACCTAAAAGCATATGTTCCTCTCTCATAGTAATTTTTAGTAGCATCATGAATGAATTCAACAATATAAATATCACATAAAGCATTCTTTTTATGATCTACAAGCATAGAAAATTTATTACTCTCAACATAAGCAAATTTCTTCTCATTCATGGGAGTGGGAGCAAACTCAATGAAATAACTATCATGTGATACTTGATTGGCATAATCAAATTGAATATTAAAATCATGATGAAAAGTTTCATGGTTATCATTATTCTTTATATCATAAGTGTCTTTGCAATAATCATCATAGATAGAAACTTTGTTGTCATAATCAATTGAAACCTCTTCCAAATAGTGGATTCAACATTAGATACAGTCATGACCTCTTAAAATCCACTTTTATCAATATTGTAATAAGATTCAACACCCTCCAAAATAATGGGATAATTATTATCTAAAGTTGACACTCTTCCAAACCCACTTTCATAAATATTGCAATAATCATAAATAGGAGGCATGCAATCATCATAATAAATTTTCTCATCAAAACATGGAGGATTGAAACTATCATCTTCATCAAACATAGCATCCGCAAGCTTATGGATTTGCATATCATTAGCATCATGGATATTCGAAGAATTCATACAAGCAACATTACAATCATGCTTATCATTTAAAGATTTTATGCCAAACATTTTATTGAATTATTCTTCTATCAATTGAGCACAATTTTCCAATCCATCACTTTCAAGAAAGACATGATAAAGACGAAGAATATGAGGCAACCTCACTTCCATTTTTTTTCTAATTTTCTTTTATAAACCAAACTAGTGATAAAACGAGAAACTAAAAGATTCAGTTACAAGATCTAAAGATGTACCTTCAAGCACTCACCTCCCCGGCAACGACGCCAGAAAAGAGCTTGATGTCTACTACACAGCTTATTCTTGTAGACTCGTGTTGGGCTTCCAAGGGCAGAGTTTTGTAGGACAGTACCAATTTTCCCTCAAGTGGATGACCTAAGGTTTATCAATTCGTGGGAGGCGTAGGATGAAGATAGTCTCTCTCAAACAACCCTGCAATCAAATGCAAGAAATCTCTTGTGTCCCCAACACACCCAATACAAATGGCAAATTGTATAGGTGCACTAGTTCGGCGAAGAGATGGTGATACAAGTGTTGTATGGATAGTAGATATAGGCTTTTGTAATCTGAAAATATAAAAACAACAAGGTAGCAAGTAACAAAACGGAGCACAAACGACATTGCAATGCTTAGAAACAAGGCCTAGTGTTCATACTTTCACTAGTGCAATCTCTCAATAGTGCTAACATAATTGAATCATATAACAATCCCTCAACATGCGACAAAGAGTCACTCCAAAGTTCTTATCTAGCGGACAACATAAGATGAAATTATTGTAGGGTACGAAACCACCTCAAAGTTATTCTTTCCGGTCAATCTATTGAGCTATTCCTATAAGTGTCACAAACAGCCCCACACTTCTTACTAAAATAACACCATATGATATGCATCAACCAACTCTAATGTCACCCAGATACTCCTATGTCACCACAAGTATCCGTGAATTGATTATTCTATATGCATCAAACAACTTCAGATTCATAATATTCAATCCAACTCAAAGAAATGATTTCTACTGGAGAAAGTAGGAATAAAACGTGCATCAACAACTCTCCCATCTTGGGGAGGGCAATCTCCATCAACATCTTCAACATCACCATCTCAACTCAAATCCTAGTCCATCTCTTGTGTTCAATCTTTGTACAGTAACTATAGATTGGTGCTTGTGGGTGACTAGTAGTGCTGATTACATCTTGTAGTTGATTACTATATGGTTTATTTGGTGGAAGATTATATGTTCAGATCCAATATACTATTTAACACCCCTTTGATCTTGAGCATGATTATCATTTGTGAGTAGTTACTTTTGTTCTTGAGGTCACGGGAGAAATCTTGTTGCAAGTAATCATGTGAACTTGATATGTGCTCGATATTTTGATAGTATGTATGTTGTGATTCCCTTAGTGGTGTCATGTGAACGTAGACTACATGACACTTCACCATATTTGTGCCTAAGGAATGATTGTGGATTAGTTATTAGATGATCGGTTGAGAGAGTGACAGAAGTTTGAACCCTAGTTTATGTGCTATTCCATAAGGGACCGATTGGATCCAAAAGTTTAATGCTATGGTTAGAATTTATTCTTAATACTTTTCTCGTAGTTGCGGATGATTGTGAGGGGGTTAATCATAAGTAGGAGGTTTGTTCAAGTAAGAACAACACCTAAGCACCGGTCCACCCACATATCAAATTATCAAAGTAGCGAACACGAATCGAATCAACATGATGAAAGTGTCTAGATGAAATTCCCGTGTACCCTCAAGAACGCTTTGCTTATTATAAGAGACCGTTTTGGCCTGTCCTTTTCCTCAAAAGGATTAGGCTATCTTGCTGCACTTTTTTTACTATTATCATTACTTGCTCGTTACAAATTATCTTGCTATCAAACTACTCTGTTACTTACAATTTTGGCACTTGCAGACATTACCTTGCTGAAAACCACTCGTCATTTCCTTCTGCTCCTTGTTGGGTTCGACACTCTTACTTATCGAAAAGAGCTACAATTGATCCCATATACTTGTGGGTCATCAAGGCTATTTTCTAGCACCGTTGCCGGGGAGTGAAGCGCCTTTGGTAAGTGGAATTTGGTAATGAAAACATTTATATGGTGTGCTGAAATTTTCTGTCACTTGTTACTATGGAAAACAATCCTTTGAGGGGATTGTTCGGGGTATCTTCACCTTGAACGGAACTATAATTATCTACCACTCAACCGATTGCACCTACTGAAAATATTGAATATGAAATTCCTTTGGGTATGATAGAACAACTGCTAGCTAATCCTTATGCAGGAGATGGAGCCGAACATCCTGATATGCACTTGATATATGTGGAACAAATTTGTGGATTGTTTAAGATTGCAGGTTTACCCGGAGATGAAGTTAAGAAGAAGGTTTTCCCTTTATCTTTGAAGGGAAAATCATTGGCATGGTATGGGCTACGTGATGATATTGGATCTTGGGATTGGAATCGATTGAAATTGGAGTTCCACCAAAAAATTTATCCTTTGCATCTAGTTTCATCGTGATCGGAATTACATATATAATTTTTGGCCTTTTGAAGGAGAAAGTATCACTCTAGCTTGGGGAAGGCTTAAGTCAATGTTATATTCATGCCCCAATCATGAGCTCTCAAGAGAAAGTATTATCCAGAATTTTTATGCTCGGCTTTCTCATAATGATCGATCCATGCTTGATACTTCTCATGCTGGTTCTTTTATAAAGAAGACTATTGAATTCCGGTGGGATCTTTTAGAAAGAATTAAACGCAACTCTGAAGATTGGGAACTCGAGAAGGTATAAAGCTTAAGTATGATTGTGTTAAATCTTTTATGGATGCCAATGCTTTTTGAAAGTTTAGCACTAAATATGGACTTGACTCTGAGATAGTAGCCTCCTTTTGTGAATCATTTGCTACTCATGTTGATCTCCCTAAAGAGAAGTGGCTTAAATATCACCCACCTATTAAAGAAGAAATTAAAGAATCAGAACTAGCTAAAGAGGAAACTATCCTTCATAATTTTGATCCAGTTGTTCCTACTGCTTATATTGAGAAACCACCTTTCCCTGTTAGGATAAAGGAACATGCTAAAGTTTCAACTATGGTCAACAAAAGTTATATTAGAACACCTAAACCTGATGAACAAATTAAAGTAGAGCACAGTGTTGCTATGGTTAAGGATCTCTTGGAAGAAAATATAGATGGGCATGTTATTTACTTATGTAATGAAGCTAGTAGAATCGCCAAACCCGATAAAACGGATAATCATAGACCCGTTGTTGGCATGCCCGTTGTCTAAGTTAAAATAGGAGATCACTGTTATCATGGTTTATGTGACATATGTGCTAGCGTGAGTGTTATTCCCTTTAATTTATATCAAGAAATTATGAATGACATAGCGCCTGCTGAAATACAAGAATTAAATGCTACTATTAAACTTGCTAATAGAGACACCATCACACCACTTGGGATTGTTAGAGATGTTGAAGTCTTGTGTGGGAAAATAAAACACCCTACTGATTTTCTTGTTCTTGGTTCCCCAAAAGATGACTTTTGTCCCATTATCTTTGGTAGACCTTTCTTGAATATCGTTAATGCTAAAATAGATTGTGAGAAACAAACTATCGGTGTTAGTTTTGGTGATGAGTCTCATGAGTTTAATTTCTCCAAGTTTAGTAGAAAGCTTCATGAAAAAGAATTGCCTAGTAAGGATGAAATAATTGGTCATGCTTCTATTGCTGTGCCTCCTACTGATCCACTAGAACAATATTTGCTAGACCATGAAAATGATTTACATATGCATGAAAGAAATGAAATAGATAAGATTTTATTTGAACAACGTCCTCTGCTTAAACACAATTTGCCTATTGAAAATCTAGGAGGTCCACCTCCACCTAAAGGTGATCCTGTGTTTGAATTAATACAATTGCCATGCACTTTGAAATATGCTTATCTTGATGAAAAGAGGATATATCCTGTTATTATTAGTGCTAACCTTTTAGAACATGAAGAAGAAAGATTATTGAAAGTTCTAAGGAAGCACCGAGCTGCTATTGGATATACTCTTGATGATTTAAGGGCATTAGTCCCACTCTATGTCAGCATAAAATTAATATGGAACCTCATGCCAAACCCGTTGTTGATCACCAACGTCAGTTAAATCCGAAGATGAAGGAAATGGTAAGAACGGAAATATTAAAACTTCTGGAAGCAAGTATAATCTATCCTATAGCTGATAGTAGATGGGCAAGTCCTATTCATTGTGTCCCTAAGAAAGGAGGTATTACTGTTGTTCCTAGTGATAAGAATGAACTTATTCCACAAAAAAATGTTACAGGCTATAGAATGGTAATTGATTTTAGAAAATTAAGCAAAGCAACTAGAAAAGATCATTACCCTCTGCCTTTTATCAATCAAATGCTAGAAAGATTATCTAAGCACACACATTTTTGCTTCCTTGATGGATACTCTATTTTTTCACAAATACATGTTTCCCAACCTGATCAAGAAAAGATCACTTTCACTTGTCCCTTTGGAACTTATGCTTATAGATGTATGCCTTTTGGTTTATGCAATGCACCTGCTACCTTTCAAAGATGTATGACTGCTATATTCTCTGACTTTTGTGAAAAGATTGTTGAGGTTTTCATGGATGACTTTTCTGTTTATGGGAAGTCTTTAGATGATTGTTTAAGCAATCTTGATCGAGTTTTGCAAAGATGCGAGCAAACAAATCTTGTCTTGAATTGGGAGAAGTGCCACTTTATGGTTAAGGAAGGTATTGTTATGGGCCATAAAATTTCTGAAAGAGGTACTGAAGTGGACAAAGCTAAGTTTGATGCAATTTAGAAAATGCCATGTCCTAAAGATATCAAAGGTATTCGTAGTTTCCTAGGTCATGGTGGTTTCTATAAGAGATTTATCAAAGGCTTCTCTAAAATCTCTAGGCCTCTTACAAATCTTTTGCAAAAGGATGTTCCTTTTGTTTTTGATGATGATTGTTTAGAAGCCTTTGAAACACTCAAGAAAGCCTTAATTTCTGCACCTATTGTTCAACATGTGTGATGCTAGTGATTATGCTGTTGGTGTTGTTCTAGGACAAAGAGTAGATAAGAGACTTAATGTTATTATATTTATTATGCTAGTAAAACTCTAGACAGTGCTCAATGAAATTATGCAACTACTGAAAAAGTATTCCTAGCAGTCATGTTTGCTTGTGATAAATTTAGATCTTACATTGTTGATTCAAAAGTAATTGTTCACACCGATCATGTTGCTATAAAATATCTTATGAAAAAGAAAGATGCTAAACCTAGACTTATTCGATGGGTTCTCTTGCTACAAGAATTTGATTTACATATCACTAATAGAAAAGGAGCTGAGAACCCCGCAGCTGATAACTTGTCTGGTTGGAGAATGTCCTTGATGACCCACTACCTATTGATGATAGTTTTCCTGATGAGTAGTTAACTACAATAAATGTTTCTCATAACACTCCTTGGTATGCTGACTATGCTAATTACGTTGTTGCTAAATATTTACCACCTAGCTTTACATACCAACAAAAGAAAAATTTCTTCTATGATTTAAGACATTACTTTTGGGATGACCCACATCTTTATAAAGAAGGAGTAGATGGTATTATTAGACGTTGTGTATCTGATCATGAACAAGGACATATCCTATGGAAATGTCACTCCGAAGCTTATGGAGGCATCATGCTGGAGACATAACTGCTCACAAGGTATTACAATCTGGATTTTATTGGCCTACTATCTTCAAGGATGCCCGTAAGTTCGTCTTATCTTGTGATGAATGTCAAAGAATAGGTAATATCGGTAAGCGTCAAGAAATGCCTATGAATTATTCACTTGCTGTTGAACCATTTGTTGTTTGGGGATTTGATTACATGGGACCTTTTCCTTCCTCAAATGGGTATACACATATTCTGGTTGCTGTTGATGATGTTACTAAATGGGTAGAAGCTATTCCAACCAGTAGTGCTGATCACAACACCTCTATTAAAATGCTCAAGGAAGTTATTTTCCCAAGGTTTGGAGTCCCTAGATATTTAATGACTGATGGTGGTTCACACTTTATTCATGGTACTTTTCGTAAAATGCTTGCCAAGTATGATGTTAACCATAGAATTGCATCACCTTATCATCCTCTGTCTAGTGGTCAAGTTGGACTTAGCAATAGAGAAATAAAATTAATTTTGCAAAAGACTGTCAATAGGTCCGAGAATTGGTCTAAGAAATTAGATGATGCACTTTGGGCTTATAGAACATCATACAAAAATCCTATGGGTATGTCTCCTTATGAAATGGTTTATGGAAAAGCTTGTCATTTGCCTCTTGAGTTAGAACATAAAGCATATTGGGCAATCAAAGAACTCAACTATGATTTCAAACTTGCCGATGAAAAGAGGTTATTCGATATTAGCTCATTAGATGAATGGAGAACCCATGCTTATGAAAATGCCAAGTTATTTAAAGAAAAAGTTAAAAGATGGCATGATAAAAGAATTCAAAAGCATGAGTTTAAAGTTGGAGAATGTGTTCTTTTGTACAACTCTCGTTTTAGATTCTTTGCAGGAAAACTCCTCTCCAAATGGGAAGGACCCTATGTTATCGAAGAGGTTTATCGGTCTGGAACTATCAAAATAAATATTGCCGAAGGTATTAACCTGAAGGTTTTTAATGGGCAACGAATAAAACATTATATCTCAGGTACGCCCATTAATGTTGAAAGTAATATTATCCAAACTATGACACCATAAGAACACATAAAAGAGTCCTTCCAGAACACTCGAGAATCGTGAAAAAAGGAGGTACGTGATACGGGAAGTAAACAGACTCCGAAAAATCCAAAACAATAATTTTTGTCAGTTTTGGAATATAACAAAAATTAGGAAAATAAGAAACAACCAGGAAGGTCACCCTGGTGGGCACAAGAGACCAAGGCGCGGGCGCGCCCAGGTGGGTTGAGCCCACCTCGGATACCTTCCGGACTCCGTTTTTCTACCGTTTGTTGTTTCTCAAGATAAAAAATCTTTATATACCCCCTGAACCTATTGATCACCGTATTGTGGAGAAATCTTCAGTCTCCTTTTCATTGTTGTTTTCTGACAGATTCAGCTAGGCCAGCATCATGTCTTTGATACGTCTCCAACGTATCTATAATTTCTATTGTTCCATGCTGTTATATTATCATTCTTGCATGTTTTACAATCATTTTATAGTCATTTTATATCACTTTTTGGTACTAACCTTTTGACATAGTGCCAAGTGCCAGTTGCAGTTTTCTGCATGTTTTTTACATCGCAGGAAATCAATACCAAACGGAGTCCAAATGCAATGGAACTTTTTGTGGATTTTTTTGGACCAGAAGACATCCAGTGGGCCGGAGAAGCACCTGGGGGTGCTCTGAGGAGAGCACAACCCACTAGGGCACGCCTGGAGACCCAGGCGTGCCCAGGTGGGTTGTGCCCACCTCGGGTGCCCCCTGAACCGCCTCTTTGCTCTATAAATACCCCAATATTCCAGAAACCTTAGGGGAGTCGACGAAAATCAATTCCAGCCGCTGCAAGTTCCACAACCACCAGATCCAATCTAGACACCATCACAGAGGGGTTCATCATGTCCATTGCTGCCTCTCTGATGATGCGTGAGTAGTTCTTTGTGGACCTACGGGTCCGTAGTTAGTAGCTAGATGGCTTCCTCTCTCTCGTTTGATTCTCAATACAATGGTCTCTTGTAGATCCATATGATGTAACTCTTTTTGCGGTCTGTTTGTTGGGATCGGTTGAACTACGAGTTTATGATCAGATATATCGTTTTATCCATGAAAGTTATTAGAGTCTTCTTTGATCTCTTATATGCATGATTTCTTATAGCCTCGTATTTCTTCTCCGATATTTGGGTTTTGTTTAGCCAACTTGATCTATTTATCTTGCAATGGGAAGAGGTGCTTTGTAATGGGTTCGATCTTACGGTGCTTGATCCCAGTGACAGAAGTGACACATCACGTATGTATCATTGCTATTAAGGATAACAAGATGGGGTCTATTTCTACATAAATAGATCTTGTCTACATCATGTCATCGTTCTTATGGCATTACTCAGTTTCTCCATGAACTTAATACACTAGATACATGCTGGATAGCGGTCGATGTGTGGAGATATAGTAGTAGATGCAGGCAGGAGTCGGTCTACTAATCTTGGACGTGATGCCTATATAATGATCATTGCCTGGATATCTCATGATTATTTAAAGTTCTATCAATTGCCCAACAGCAATTCGTTTACCCACCGTTTTCTATTTTTCTCGAGAGAAGCTACTAGTGAAACCTATGTCCCCCGGGTCCCTTCTTTATTATATTTGCCTTTGCGATGTATTTTTATTTGCTTTTATTTTTAGATCTATTAAACCAAAAATACCTTGTTGCAATTTATTTCATTTGGCGTTCGATCTATCAATTTATTACAACTTTCTCCCGTCCACGTGCCAATTATTGGCGCCGTTACCCGAAAGGGATTGACAACCCCTTTAACACCTAGGGTTGTGAGTACTTGTTATTTGTGTGTAGGTGCTGTTTACGTAGTGTTGCTTGGTTCTCCTACTAGTTCGATAACCTTGGTCTCATCACAGAGGGAAATACCTACCATCGCTGTGCTGCATCATCCCTTCCTCTTTAGGGAAATACCGATGTAGTTCTAGCAGACATCAAAAGGAATTTGTAGCACCGTTGCCGGGGAGACATCATCAACATCTACCAGGTTCCTAATCACAAATTTCATCTCCTCGCAATTTAATCTATTTGCCATTTGCCTCTCATTTTCCTCTCCCACACTTCACAAAATTTGCCATTTTATTCACCATCTTTTTCGTTCACCGTTTTCTCGTCAGATCTATCTTTTGCTTGCAATCATGAGTGATTTTGGTATGGTAGCAGCAGATGATGGCCTAACTCCTCAGATTGGACGTATGGGCAATCTGGATGCTAAAAATTTAATCTTGGGGCAAGGGAATGTTATGGGAAAAGAACATATGTGATACGTCTCCAACGTATCTATAATTTTTGAATGTTCCATGTTGTTATATTATCATTCTTTGATGTTTTATAATCATTTTATAGTCATTTTATATCATTTTTTGGTACTAACCTATTGACATAGTGCCAAGTGCCAGTTGTTGTTTTCTGCATGTTTTTTACATCGCAGGAAATCAATACCAAACGGAGTCCAAATGCAGAAAAACCTTTTGAGTTTTTTTGGACCAGAGGACATCCAGTGGGCCGGAGAAGCACCTGGGGGATGCTACGAGGGAAGCACAACCCACTAGGGCGCGCCTGGGGGCCCAGGCGCGCCCAGGTGGGTTGTGCCCACCTTGGGTGCCCCGTGAACCGCTTCTTTGCTCTATAAATACCCCAATATTCCAGAAACCCTAGGGGAGTTGACGAAAATTAATTCCAGCCGCCGCAAGTTCCAGAACCACCAGATCCAATCTAGACACCATCACCGAGGGGTTCATCATGCCCATTGGTGCCTCTCCCATGATGCCTGAGTAGTTCTTTGTATACCTACGGGTCCGTAGTTAGTAGCTAGATGGCTTCCTCTCTCTCCTTTGATTCTCAATACAATGGTCTCTTGGAGATCCATATGATGTAACTCTTTTTGCAGTGTGTTTGTTTGGATCCGATGAACTTTGAGTTTATGATCAGATCTATCTTTTTATCCATGAAAGTTATTTGAGTCTTCTTTGATCTCTTATATGCATGATTGCTTATAGCCTCGTATTTCTTCTCTGATATTTGGGTTTTGTTTGGCCAACTTGATCTATTTATCTTGCAATGGGAAGAGGTGCTTTGTAGTGGGTTCAATCTTATGGTGCTTGATCCCAGTGATAGAAGGGGAACCGACATTTATGTATCGTTGCTACTAAGGATAAAACGATGGGGGTCTATTTCTACATTAATAGATCTTGTCTACATCATGTCATCCTTCTTATTGCATTACACCATTTCTCCATGAACTTAATACACTAGATGCATGCTGGGTAGCGGTTGATCTGTGGAGTAATAGTAGTAGATGTAGGCAGGAGTTGGTCTACTAATCTTGGATGTGGTGCCTATATAATGATCATTGCCTGGATATCGTCATGATTATTTGAAGTTCTATCAATTGCCCAACAGTAATTTGTTCACCCACCGTTTGCTATTTTTCTCGAGAGAAGCCACTAGTGAAACCTATGGCCCCAGGTCTCTTCCTTATTATATTTGCCTTTGCGATATACTTTCCTTTGCTTTTATTTTAAAATATATTAAACCAAAAATACAAAAATACATTGCTGCAATTTATTTTATTTGGCGTTCGATCTATCAATATTTACAACTCTCTCACATCCGTTTGCCAATTTCTGGCGCCGTTGCCCGAAATGGATTGACAACCCCTTTAACACGTCGGGTTGCGAGTATTGGTTATTTGTGTGCAGGTGTGGTTTACATAGTGTTGCTTGGTTCTCCTACTGGTTCGATAACCTTGGTCTCATCACTGAGGTAAATACCTATCGTAGCTGTGCTGCATCATCCTTTCCTCTTTGGGGAAATACCGACGTAGCTTCAAGACGCATCAAAAGGAATTTCTGGTGCCGTTGTCGGGGAGACATCATGTACATATACCAGGTTCCTAATCACAAATCTCATGTCCCCGCAATTTACATTATTTGCCATTTGCCTCTCGTTGTCCTCTCCCCCACTTCACAAAAATTTGCCGTTTTATTCGCCCTCTTTTTCGTTCACCATTTTCTTGTCAGATCTATCCTTGCTTGCAATCATGAGTGATTTCGGTATGGCAGCAACAGATGATGGCCTAACTCCTAAGATTGGACTTACGGGCAATCTGGATGCTAAAACTTTTATGTTGGGGAAAGGGAATGTTATGGGAAAAGAACGTATCCAGGAATTTTTCAATTGTGTTGGAAATTTAAGTCTTGATGATGCTCCCATCCTTAGAAGGACTAGATCTTATTCGGAAGCTATTTCAGCACTAGTTCTGAAACTTGAAAGTAAATTTATCCATACTTTGCAAAGATTGTTTTTTAGCTTCCCCTTATAAAGAATCCTAAAGCTAAAAAGTTGGCCACTCTTGTTCTTATGAATGAATTTGACTACATAATACGGGAAGCTAGGGAAATCTTTGATTTTTATGCTATGAATCATGAAAAACCCATGATAGATGAAATTCTTTACAATAGTGACTATGCGCTAAGGGATTTGCTTGGGGATAATAAAATCTTTGATGATAATCCTAAAAAGGAAGTCCCCATTTTAGATCTAATCCAACAAGTTTTTAACAATGTTAATCAACATTACTCTTGGATTTTTGCCGAAAATCAAAGGGGTTATGATGATGGGCAACTTAATAATGCTAAAGTTTCTATGGATAATTTGTTTTATGTTGTCTTTACAAAACCTAGTGACAAAAATAACCTCTAAGGAAATTAAGGAGAAAGATGACAAAACTTAGATCCTTACTTTATTGCTAGCTAAGGGCGTGAAACAATAGCGCTTGTTGGGAGGCAACGAATTGGCCTATTTCTTGCACGTACCAATTGAAGTATTTTGAGGTATCTTTTTTGAACTGAGTTGAATGAAGAAAAGAAGAATTGGAAGAAGAACCCAATGAATGAAATTTATTTTTGCGTTTTGCTTTTTATTCTTCAGTGTTTGCACAATGATGCTACTGTTATGATTGTGTTTTTTGTGTTTTAATTAGTGTTTATGCCAAGCAAAGCCTTTAGGATCATGTTGGGTGATAGTTGTCTTGATCTTGCTGAAAAACTAAAACTTTTTGTGCTCTTGAAAATAATTCTCATTTTTAACAAAACAGTGCTTTTGAGTTGATTCTTTTTAAAGAGGATTAATATGCAAATTGTTTACGTGGACCTATTTTTTCAGAATTTTTGGAGTTACATAAGTATTGGAAATATTAGATTGCTACAGACTGTTCTGTTTTTGACAGGTTCCATTTTCTTTGCGTTGTGTGCTTGTTTTGATGATTATATGGTTTTCTTTGATGAGTTTTTGCCATAAAAAAGTTGTAATATAGTAGATATAATGCAAAAATAAAATATCAATTGGTTTTCTATAGTACTTATAGTAGTGATTTGTTTTCTTATACTAACGGATCTCACGAAGGTTTTGTTGAGTTTTGTGTGATTGAAGTTTTCAAGTTTTGGGTGATGTTACGATGGATGAAGTAATAAGGAGTATGTCGGCGTACTGGGACCGGGGGTGCCCAGACTTGCCTGCCTACGGCCCACAACGTGGCTCTGTCAACGGCCCGGTACGGCCCAGCTTCAACGACAACAACTTAAGACCCTCGAGAGGGACCGAGCCTCGCGAGGTGGATGACACCAAGACCTCCCTAGGGGTGACCTCACTAGGCTGGCTCCCGAGGAGCGGAGATATCTATGCAAGGTGCACCTCGCGAGGTTCACGTCACGTGAGCCATGACGACCAAGGCCAGGCGGGAGCCCGCGGGTGCAGTGTACTAGTTTCCTCTTTGGTGCTAAGGAGGCAAGCACATGCGCGAGGTCCCGAGGAATCAAGCAACTGTTTCCATATCGGTGCAACAAGACCAAGACCGCCAGGACGGCAGGACGGAGGTCATCGCGGAGCCCACCGTGGCATCACCACCAGAGCCCTTTTGCAGGCGAAGAATACTTTTGTCAAGATAGCTTGCACTAGTTGTGTACCTTCAAATTTGGCCAGGATCCCTTACCGCCTACATTTAGGAAGAGGACAAAGGCCACTATAAATAGGACTTAGCCACCACCATAGAGGGACATCGGATCCATTCCACCCTGACCACCTCACCAGCTCATCGAGCTCAAGAACACCTCACCTCCTAAGGCTGTTCGTCCACTGTACTAGTTCATCCTCAGCCCCATGAGGCAATCCACCATAAAGCTGGAGTAGGGTATTAAATCACAAGGTGTCCCAAACCAGGATAAATATCTGTGTCTCTTGCGCTTTGGGTTCGTCGAGCTAGGTTGTGGAATCGTTGAGCAGGCAGACTGGGGAGAGAGAGTCCTTCGCACGCACCCCATAGTTCGAACCTCTCAAGGGTCTGCGGAACCCCGAATCCGACATTTGGCACGCCGGGTACGGGTGCGTCAAGGCTCTCTTCCGTCGGTCTACTCGCCACCGCTCCACTGCCTCCATGGCTGATGCTCGTCGAGCCCATGTCGAGCATCGAGCTGCTCTCGCCACTCGTGTCGCCCAGACGGCGCCAGTCAGCGGGCCTCCCCGTCGTTCCCCATCACCTGCTGCCAACGCCGCCACCGGCCCAGCGGGGCACGAGCAACAAGCTTCGTTGCTGCACCCCTCCGTGCGGCGTGATGGGCACACCGCCACTCCGTCGCTGACTCCGGCTAGTTCGTCATCTCACGCTCATCACGGGCCGGCGGACGCGCAGGCTGCACTGCTCATGGCGCGCGAGATCCTGCGCTACCGCCCCGTCGAAAACTTCTACGAGGACTGGCTGGACCACATCGCCGAGCTTGTCAGCGCAGCCGGGGGCTCGCCTGCACCGTCCCTCTCGCTACCTCGCACGCCTCCTGCTGCGGGTGACGTAGCCCATGGAGCACCTCCACCACCTCCCCGTCAAGACGTCGTTCTCAGACTGAGGCGCGCGGCCCCACGGCGTGACCCCACCATGCAGGGCGCACGCGAGCAAAGATGAAAGCTACCAGGAGGTCTAGGGGCCGCAAGAAGATGTTCCTGCACTCCTAGCACCACCACGTCAATACCGCACGCCACCTACGATGGTGGCGCGCGTGTACCAAGACTAGGCTCCGCTTCCATGATGGGCCCCAGTGACTACCGCGGGCTGCCGTGCCTTTACTCCTGAGCTGCGCAGCGTCATCTGGCTGGGGAAGTTCAAGCCCGACCCGCCTCCGCGCTATGACGTCACCCCGACCCTGCAGAGTTCTTGCAGCTCTACGAGCTGAGCATCAAGGCGGCCAATGGCGACGAGAAGGTCATGGCGAACTGGTTTCCCATGGCTCTCAAGGATGGTGCGCGCTTGTGGCTCCTGAACCTGCCCCCAGGATCGATCTCCTCCTGGGGCGAGATGCGCGAGCGCTTCATCACCAACTTCCAGGGCACTCGCGACCGCCCGCTTGCCGCGGGTGACCTACGGCGCATCAAGCAGCAGCCAGGGGAGACCCTGCAGAAGTACATCCAGCGTTTCAACAGCGTTTGCCTCAAGATCCCTAAGGTGTCGGATGAGGCCATCATCGCAACATTCTCTGATGGCGTCTGTCGGTGTCAAAACCGGCGGATCTCGGGTAGGGGGTCCCGAACTGTGCGTCTAGGCGGATGGTAACAGGAGACAAGGGACACGATGTTTTTACCCAGGTTCGGGCCCTCTCGATGGAGGTAAAACCCTACTCTTTCTTGATTAATATTGATGATATGGGTAGTACAAGAGTAGATCTACCACGAGATCAGAGAGGCTAAACCCTAGAAGCTAGCCTATGGTATGATTGTTGTTCGTCCTACGGACTAAAACCCTCCGGTTTATATAGGCACCGAATAGGGTTAGGGTTACACAAAGTCGGTTACAATGGTAGGATATCTACATATCTGTATCGCCAAGCTTGCCTTCCACGCCAAGGAAAGTCCCATCCGGACACGGGACAAAGTCTTCAATCTTGTATCTTCATAGTCCAGGAGTCCGCCAAAGGCTATAGTCCGCTATCCAACACCCCTAATCCAGACTCCTCGGTAGCCCCTGAACCAGGCTTCAATGACGACGAGTCCGACGCGCATATTGTCTTCGGCATTGCAAGGCGGGTTCCTCCTCGAATACTTCATAGAAGATTTTGAACACAAGGATAGTGTCCGCTCGCAAAATAAGTTCCACATACCACCGTAGAGAGAATAATATTTACACAAGTTCAATCTGTGACGTATTCCACAACGTGACATCACACCACGCCAAGCCTTTATTCAATTGTTTTACTGTCCCACCTCGGTAGCGTTTAGCGGGCGGTTTCTTGGCACGCCTTGTCAAAGCAGAGATCGTGTCCCCTTATTCCGGATTCTCATCAATACGGGCGTGGTAACCCAATCGTGCCCGTTAGCACGTCTCCTCTATCGGGCGAGTCCCGAACGGTCACGGGAGGGCTCTGGTATTCAACCTCTTTATAAAGAGACCAAGGCCCCGCTCTTTTTCCTCAATCTCAATCGAATCCGCCCCTCGCTTCGAGTCCCAACACCCAAAGCTCCAGATTCAGGCGCTTCGGACCTTCGATGATGTCCGGCTCTGACCTTCAAGGTCGGTGGATACCTTCCTCCGTCACGGAAGAAGACATCCTAAAGCTAAGAGATGCCAGGTATCTAACCGGCGAAATCTCGCATAGGCTGCCTGCCCAAGGGCAGGTTATTCCCTCTCCCAAGCCCGGTGAAAGCGTGGTGTTCACGTCTCACTTCCTTCGGGGGCTAAGTTTCCCGACGGACCCCTTCGTGAGGGGCTCATGTTTTATTACGGGCTGGAATTTCACGACTTGGATCCGTAGTCCATCCTCCACATCTCATCGTTCATCGTCATATGCGAAGCCTTCCGCCGCATTACCCCACACTTCGGATTGTGGCTCAAAACCTTCAAGGTGGAGCCAAAGATGATCAAGGGGCAACAAGCAGAGTGCAGAGGGGCTGTTATAAGCAAGAATGTGACGCTCCATGGCCCGAGGGCTCTTTTCAAGAGGAGCTCAGTCTATGGCAACAAGAGTGGTTTTATATCACAGCTCCCAGGGGCACCAGATGGGTGGTGCCACCTGCCTTTCACTCGGGTCCTCCACCGCGGCTGGCGTCATGGGTCAATAAAGGGCTTGACTGGGGGCCGTCCAAGGACGTGCCCTTGTTACAGGGCCGTATTCGAGACCTCCTAGAGAGAGAGAGATCAATCTGGTCGTAGTAGCGCAGGTCATGCTGATTCGTCGCATCCTGCCCTGCAAATGTCGCCCCCTCCGCATGTGGGAGTTCAATCCGGAGGGACCATGAGCTCTTCAATATTTTATGGGCGCAACGCCCGTGGAGATGTACAAAATGTTCTTCGGATCACAAGCAATGTGTCCGGACTTGACCGAGGACGCAGGTCTGAGCTGTAATCGCGCGGATGCTCAAGTAAGTAGCCCCGTACCCAGACACGCTATCCGTATATTTATCATAAACTTGCCCTTAAAAGAGTTGTCCCTTAAACAGGAGTGGATAGCGAAAGCAAAACTGATCAGGTGTCCGGCCCCCCTCCCTGAGACCACGCCGGATCCCGTGTTAACCAAGATGCTGGAGGTTGTGCCTTTAGAAGAAGGCGAAGGGGGGAACAAGGAAGCTACTACCTCCGCGAAGGAGGTTATCAAGAAAGGAGGGATCGAGAATCTCTCCATCCAAGGGAAGAAAAGGACCGCCTCTGAAGATCCGGAGACCAAGGCCTCAAAGCGCGGGAAGAAATCTTCACCAGAGGGTCCTGCGCCGGAAGATGCCCCGGCCGCATTATTTCCCCAAGGAGATCAGCCCTCCAGCGAGCCGTAAGTAGAGAGGGGAGTTTATAAAATAAAAGACATCCCTGTTTTATCTCTGAAGATGACCAAAATTTTACCTTGTAGTTCGGATCTCAGCCCTTCTCAGCAGAGATCGTCGTCAGGGGATCTTCATCCAAAGATGATGGAGAGCGGAACGCCTCCCCCTGCCGTACCGCCTAGCGAGGCGGATGATCCTAAGGTGTCATCGCGGAGGGTTTCTTCGAATCCGGCAGGGGTGGAGGGCGGTTGTAGGGTCCCCCAGAGCCCTCCATGTCCGGCCTTCGAAAAAGGCCATCGGACGAGTCCGGCACCTCCTGGTGCACGGTCGGAGGAGTTGAAGGATCTGCTCGGGCGAGTGTCTATCTCAGAGGATCACCGTGCATTGATGGGTACGGTGATTGAAAAAATTTCGTCCGCAGAAAGCGGGTTGTACGAGGCCGCCAGGCGTTTACTGACGGGTTTTGAGGTATGTGCAATGGTGTACCTTTTGACGGTTCCGCATATATAAGATGCGCCCTGTGTAGATAGTAGCCCCTGAGACTTGGTGCGTTGTCAAAAATGACAGCGTGCCGAGGATCATAATCCCAGATATAATATGTCGCCCTTCCTATGTAGGTGGCGGGGCGTCCGGTGGCTAGCCGGACTGATGAATTTGCCGAACTAAAGCGGCAACTTGACGTGGCGAATGCCGACATCGCGCTTGTCAATAAGCGGCTTGACGAGTCACAAGGTATGCGGTTTCTCCGCGGACACCCGGTAAGGGAGCTTGATGCCCGTGTCTTACAACATGTATGCTTGATGCAGATGGTGCCGCTTCCATGGAGAACCTTCGGGCAGAGCTTGCCCGAGCCAAGGAGCAGGCCAGAAAAAGGGATGCGGCTGCCTTAAAGGCGGCCGAAGAGCTAAAGGCCGAACAGGCTGCTCACTGCCGAAGCAAGAAGGAAATGGCCGAGATGGCCGGGAAGTTGAAGAATGCTACCGACCGCTGCGAGCTTCTTGAAAAAGAAGGTCGAGCGGAGCAAGAGGACCTGAATAAGGCCACCACCGAGGCCAAGGATGCTTGCTCTGCGATGAGAGCTATGAAGGAGGAGCTATGTCAGGCCGGAGATATCGCGGCTGGAAAGCCCTTTCTGCTGCAGAGGAAGTTAACGGATCCTAAATATGCTCAGTTGGATCGGCTGTGGAGTAGTGAGAATGCTTATCTGGACTTGGCGGCGAGTGCCGCGGACGCGGCCGAACACTTCGGAGATCAAAAGGATCACGAGATGGAAGAGCTTTTTTGGTCGCAGTTCCGTAATCCAGAGCGTCCACTTCCATTAACCAATCGTTTGGCCGAATGGGCGGAGCTAAATAGGTTGTTCGGACTTGCCATTAAGAATGTCGTGACTCATTTGTGGCCGAAAAGGCCCGAGCCGAAGAGTTATTTTGGCTTGGTTCAACAGTTCCTTGGTGCGGTGCCGCATGTCAAAGCAATGAGGCGGTCAGCATGCATAGAGGGTGCGTGGATGGCTCTTGCCCGTGTCAATACATACTGGGCGGAGATGAAGGCCACCAATGTTGCATCCCAAGATTCGGACGGAGGCCGAGTACCTGTCGAGCACTATTTTCAGGAAGTTCTTCAGGACGCTCGTTTAATAGAGACGCAGTGCTCGAAGGATATTATGTTCGAATAACATGTATTATTGTGAAACAATGTTTCGATGAAATATAAAAGCTTTTTATACTTGTGCCTTCAAGAATTAAAATACCTCCTGTGCGACCGTTAATGTATATGTGTATATAACCTGAAAGATGGAAGTCTTTGGCTTCAGCCCCCACGCATATAATGCGGGGGTGTTTGCAGAAAGCGCCTTTTCACACTTGATACAATGCCTTGGTCCTACAAAGGAGGTGATAGCGCAGCAAACTAGGCAACCGGACTATAATGCTTTATCACTTTCACTTAGCCATAGGAGTTCGACAGTGGGGCTACTATATAGCCCCTAGGGGCACCGCGCTCACCCGAATTCGGGGCGCGTATGTGCCTGGCCGGGAAACGGCCCTTCGTCAATGCGGAGGAATTCTAAAGATTCCAGTGGGTCATCGAGTGGTTGACCAGTCTCACGCTATATCATGACAGTCAGTTTTCGGCTTTCTCTACTGAGGTGCTCGCCTGGCCGAACCGGGGCACAATCGCAGTAGTTCTCCTGGTGCCGCATTAGCCGATAGAGCGGAACGTAAGGCAGCAAAACACAGGAGCCGTGCAAACCCAACATTTGACCAAAGACATGATTCAGAGCTGATGCATATAAGGCCTAACTCGAGACGCCGAACACTCCCTAAGGTATTCGGTCTTTATGAAAACGGGCCGAACAATCGCCCTTTGTAATAAGCCCCTAGTGTCCAGGTACGCGCGAAATTTTGATGTGACCTATGCCAAAACGCCAGCCTCCTCCTCGGTTATAGCAAGAAACCGGGGGATGTGTATCAACAAGAGACAGTAAAAAAGGTTTACGCAGGGTCTTAATCTGAAAAGAATCCTTGCAACGGGTCCCTGCTTTGCGTCTGTACTCGTGTCTCTGTTGTGCCGTATCTGGGCGGGTGTAGCACGGTGTTCATCTGTAAAAGAGAGGAACTTAGTTGAAAAAGGTCGTGTGAAAATGTACGTTATATTAAATAAACGAAGTATAATTCAAAAAAATGAATAAAATTGAGATTTATTGTCTCTTGTTGTGCATGCGCGGAGCCCCTTGTACGGAGGTATGCGTCTAGTAAGCCCTTGTATGTTTACGCGGACTCGTCCAGCCGTGCGAGTCCGGACGACCTGTCTAAGTGCTTTTATTGGTGAAGCCGGTTTATTGTGTGGCTGTCAAGGCAATCGCACGATTTTCGGACTCGAGGAACCCTCGATGTTTCCTTTTAACGAGATAATGCCGCGTGGACCGGCATTTTAAGTGTAAGAGATGCATAATGCGGTATTGCGTTAAATCGGTAAAGCTTGGCGTCCCAATAGTGCTTGATAGCTACTTGTAAATGGGGCGAGGTGGAAGGTTAACTTTTCACGGCGGGAGTTGTCGGGTGAGCCGAACACAACTTCTAGCAGTAGAGAGCCCGTACAATGGGCATATGGGCCTGGCATTACCCCTTGAAAGGAAGTGTTGCTATGGCGAAATTTGGTTGGGTCTATCCCTATTTTGCGGATTGTGTCCTGATATAGCAGGTTTAGATCACTGACGTCGTCCATTAGGACTTGTGAAAATTGGAGTCCGCCAATTATGGATCTAATATCAAGGCAGTCCAACCTGCATTCCATATACTTCTAGAGTAATCTCGATGGTCGAAGGTGATTGGTTTTAACAACCAGTGCGGGACTCCTCCGGGATAGGCCATATGGCACGTACCTCTATGGGCGCCGCTCTATTTTTCCCTTTTGTCACGTGAAGTGAGTTTACTGTTTTGATTTCTTGTGGGAAATTCTTTTGTTTTCCGGTGCTCTGCTTTTGGGGTTCGTCATCGTCCTCGCTTGGTGTGTCGAGCCCCTTGTGTTCGGCGTTGAGTTTGCCGGACTGCTTGAAGACCCAACAATCTTTGTGGGTATGGTTTGCAGGCTTCCCGGGAGTACTGTGGATTTGGCATATCTTGTCCAATATTTTGTTTAAGTTAGATAGCTCGTCCCTGTTATCCTTAAGGGGCAGCTTTTTATAATTCTGCCGAGAGCTTTTGAATCCAGCGTTGACTGTCGTGCTCTTCGGGCTGTTTCCCTTGGTCCGACGCTGGTCCTTGCTGCGTCGTGGTTTCCCATTTACATCCCTGACTTCGGATGTACTTGGGTCGCTGGTGCTGCATCTTGCCAGCCAGCTATCCTCTCCTGCGCAAAAGCGGGTCATGAGGCTTGTTAATGAGGCCATTGTTCTTGGCTTTTCTTGGCCGAGGTGTCTGGCGAGCCATTCGTCTCGGACGTTGTGTTTGAAAGCTGCTAAGGCTTCGGCGTCCGGACAGTCGACTATTTGGTTCTTTTTAGTAAGGAATATGTTCCAAAATTTCTGGGCTGACTCTCCGGGTTGTTGAGTTATGTGACTTAAATCGTCGGCACCCGGAGGTCGGACATAGGTCCCTTGAAAATTTGCCCGAAAAGCATCCTCGAGCTCTTCCCAACTTCCAATGGTGTTTTCGGGAAGGCTTTTAAGCCAATGCCGGGCTGGCCCTTTGAGCTTGAGGGGTAAGTATTTTATGGCGTGGAGATCATCTCCTCTAGCCATGTGTATGTGGAGGATGTAATCCTCAATCCGCACTCTGTGGTCTGTTGTTCCGTCGTATGCCTCTATGTTTAAGGTCTTGAATCCCGCTGGAAATTCATAATCCAGCACCTCATCGGTGAAGCATAGGGGGTGTGCGGCACCCCTATATTTAGGTGTACCGTGATGTTCGGATACTTGATGTGTTGCATTGCTTACTAGAGCTTGCTTTCTTGGCACGTAGATAGATCTAACTGGGCCATCTTTTTGATGCGAATCCCTGTGCGGATCGCGTGTCGGCTTGTGTGCGGTGCCGTTTGCCGCTCTCTGTTTTCCATGGGGTCGTCCATCCGACCGGGTGGCCTCTTTGTTTTTTGATTGCGGGGGCTCTACGGCCTCCTCATCAAATTCAGGCAGTAGTTTTCGCTTTGGGTAGCTCTTCGTTCGGCGACTGTCGCCGTATTTGTCTACGGTATTGAGTACTTTGCTCCATCTGATTTTGAGTGCATCTTCCGCTGTTTTGAGCTTCCACTTCTGCTTTTTCAGGCTACGTGCAGTGGTGACGAGCCTTTTGTGGAGGTTCTTCTGCTCCAGCAACTTGTCCGGCGTGAGATCGTCCGGACTGTTATCTTCGCCGGGGACGGGTTGTTTATCCAGATTGTCCTGTTCGGACGGTTGCTCGATAGCATGTTCGTCGTCCACCAGTTCGCCCTGCTCTATAGCTAGGTCTTTGTCGAGGCGGGACTTTGAGTGGCGCTTAAGTTGCCGTTTTGACTGCTTTTCGAGGCAATGATCCTTCGTAGCGTCCCGTTGTTCCTCATCGTCGCTTCCTTTAGGTGTGTCCACCATGTATACATCGTGAGATGAGGTGGTTCTCAAGTGCCCTATAGGTTCTGGTTCATGTTCCTCCCCTACATCGTCGTCCATACCGTCGATGTCTTCGGAGTCGAAGTCGAGCATGTCGGTTAAATCATCGACAGTGGCTACGAAGTGGGTGGTGGGTGGGCTTTGAATTTCTTCGTCGTCCGCATCCCAACCTTCCTGACCATAATCCGGCCAGGGCTCTCCTGATAAAGAGAGAGACTTTAGTGAATTCAGGATGTCGCCAAAGGGCGAGTGCTGAAAGATGTCCGCGGCAGTGAATTCCATGATCGGCGCCCAATCAGATTCAATTGGTGGGGGCGCGGAAGGCTCGGAGTCCGGCACCTTGGAGTCACGAGCTTCGCAAAGGACGGGGTAGGTGTACGGCTCGATCGCCGTAGAGATCGCAGCCCCCGAGGCGGTGTCCAGCCACCCGTCCTCGATCGGCGCATCGGCTCGAGCTAAAGGTCGGGCGGACATCGGTGCGACCTCCAGACACCGCCCTGGGGCAGAGCTAGATCATGCCCCTCGTGACGGTCGGCGCGCTTGGCGTGGCTCGAACCGTCGAAGATCAAGTCTCCGCGGACGTCAGCCGTGTAGTTCAAACTTCCAAATCTGACCTGGTGGCCAGGGGCGTAGCTTTCAATCTGCTCCAGATGGCCAAGCGAATTGGCCCGCAGTGCAAAGCCACCGAATACGAAGATCTGTCTGGGGAGAAAAGTCTCACCCAGGAGCGTATCGTTCTTAATGATCGGAGGAGCCATCGGGCCTAAAGATGACGACATAGAGGAACTCTCAATGAAAGCGCCAATGTCGGTGTCAAAACCGGCGGATATCGGGTAGGGGGTCCCGAACTGTGCGTCTAGGCGGATGGTAACAGGAGACAAGGGACACGATGTTTTTACCCAGGTTCGGGCCCTCTCGATGGAGGTAAAACCCTACTCCTGCTTGATTAATATTGATGATATGGGTAGTACAAGAGTAGATCTACCACGAGATCAGAGAGGCTAAACCCTAGAAGCTAGCCTATGGTATGATTGTTGTTCGTCCTACAGACTAAAACCCTCCGGTTTATATAGGCACCAAATAGGGTTAGGGTTACACAAAGTCGGTTACAATGGTAGGAGATCTACATATCCGTATCGCCAAGCTTGCCTTCCACGCCAAGGAAAGTCCCATCCGGACACGGGACGAAGTCTTCAATCTTGTATCTTCATAGTCCAGGAGTCCGGCCAAAGGCTATAGTCTGACTATCCGGACACCCCCTAATCCAGGACTCCCTCAGCGTCCGTGATGTCAAGATGAAGGAGGAGATCACCATACACGAGGACGTGTGCACGGCTTTGGAGATGTTCAACATGGCGGCCAAGTGCACGAGAGATGAGGAAGGACGCCTCCCCCTCCTCAAGCTCCCAGCGGCCGAGCCAGAAGACAAGAAGGCCAAGACAAGGACGTGAAGCACAAGGGGGCGACCGTGCTCGCGGCTGTACCCGAGATGAAGTGTGGATACGACCACCCAGAGTCATCCAAGGGCAGCCGTCCGTTCTGCGTCTTCCACAGTGTACACAACCACAACACCAATGACTGTTAGGAGCTCAGGGCCATCTACGACAGGTGCCTCGGTCGACGCCTTGAGCGCAACAATCGAGGCTAAGACCATGGAGGTGGACGAGGTGGAGGACGCTGGGACGACCGTGGCCCCCGCTAGGAGTGGCGTGACCAACCTCGCAAGGACCGTGGGAGGGCCAGCCTCGAGAGGGCGCTTGGAGAGATCATCCTCGTGAGGACCGTCCTCAGGGCAATGCCTGCCTCCCTCCGCTGCCACCACCACCAAGAAGGAACGATGACCACCACCAAGACGAGGGGGCTAGGGGCTTCCAGGAGCCTCGTGCCATCGCCTGCATCTTGGGTGGTGCTCAGGTCCCAGCCTCTCAACGCGTCTTCAAGCAGTTCGCTCATGAAGTGAACGCGGCCCTCCCCAGGCTCGAGGTCACGCGCCCACTCAGGTGGTCCAAGTGCATCATCACCTTCAACTCATCAGACCAGCTCAAGTGCGCGGCAACTGTCGGCGCCCTCCTGATGCTCTGCTCTCCAGTCATCAGTAACATTATCGTCACCAAGACCCTCATCGATGGTGGTGCAGGGCTCAATGTCCTTTCCATCGAGACATTCGACCGCCTCCGAGTGCCATATGATCAGCTGCATCCCAACAAGCCTTTCTCAGGAGTGACTGACGGCTCCGCCACCACGATAGGGCAGATCCGCCTCCCTGTCACCTTTGGCCAGCACGACAACTACCGCACCGAGCTCATTTACTTCGACGTCGCTCACGTCCGCCTCCCGTACAACGCCATCCTTGGGTATCCATCCCTAGCCAAGTTCATGGCGATGACTCATCATGGCTACAATGTCCTCAAGATGCTAGGGAACCGCGACATCATCACGATCGCCCGCAAGGAGAAGGACGCAGTGTGCTCTCTCGAGCGCGCCTACTAGGCCGCAGCGGTCGAGGACCCAGACAACGAAGGTGCCATCTACCCTCCTGAGGCTATCCCCAAGAAGAAGAAGCAGCTGCTCAGCCAATAGCCTCAGGAGAGCGGTGTCTCCAGCGGCACCACCTCAGGACCTGCGCCGACGGATGGGGCGCCTCCCTCTCTTGCATAAGAAGGCGCGCCTGGCACCCTCCTTAGGTTGGGCTCGGGGGCTCCTTTCTAGAGGGCCTTCGACTTAGCCAATGTCACGAGGGAGGCACTCGGGCACCACGTGGAGGCATGCTTCATCGCACGCTTCCCTCTCAAGGGCACAAGGCATGAGGTGCCTGGTGCTCAGGAGTTCATCACCAAGGCGACCAAGGAGCTTCAAGAGGCGACAGCCATGCGCGGCGACCGCCGCCCAACACCTGGCGCGGCTCCTTGTCCTAGCGAGGATGATGAGCTACGCGTCTGCATCAACATTACAGGGCTCAACAGGGCCGCATCTCAGGAGCGCTTCTGGCCATCGCGCGTTGGTCGGTGCGAGGGCCCCCCTCACAGCTACGTCTGCATGCCTTTCGGCCTGTCGATCGCAGCTGTCACCATCCAGCGCCACCTGCGAAGCATTCTGGCGGCTCTAGAGGCCAGGCACCAGGCAGTCCTGGCAGAGATGGCGACGGTTCTTCGAGAACCTCCTGAGCTCCCTGAGCCTCCCGAGGTTCAGGACCCAGGCGGCTCATGAGGAGCGGCTTCTTCAGAGCACACCTTCAGCTACTCCAACATCCCCTCAGCAACGGTGCTGGGTGACATTTTCCGGTTTATTCAGTTGGGGGCGCCCCTCGGGCTTCATTATCCCCAGATCGCATGGGCCTGTCCCTACGACGTGTATCCTTTCGTGCCTTTGGTTTACTTTGTTGGGGGCACCCTTTGGGCTGCATCATCCCCAGGCCGCATGGGTCCGTCCTTGTGGCATGTATCGTTTTGCATCTATCAGAACTAGCTTTACCTCCTCCCATGAGTTGCTTTATGATTATTATCTACCTGTCCGGTACTTCGATACCATGAACGTCGTACGCCCTTGCAAACCCATCCACGACCGCCTCATGATTAAGGACTGGCACGGCGTCTATGCACGGGTCCGTCCCTGCAGCATCGTTAAACCCAAGAGGCTGAGCTCTGGCTCGCGGGCCATCTCCCGTGCACGTCACCTCTCATGACCCTTGGTGACTTGTTCTCGCATGAGCTAATCGCGGGCGGGCGAGCCAGGGCGCACGACCCGGTGCCTCGTCACCACGGGAGCCGCGCGCCGCTTGTCTTTCTTCAGGATTTTCGCATGAGAAGACTGGGCATGACATCTGTGCTCGGGTCCGTCCCTGCAGCGTCGATAAATCCAACTACTGAGCTCTGTCTGGCGGGTGAGGGAGTCCTGGATTAGGGGGTCCTCGGACTGCCGGACTATGTACTTTGGCCGGACTGTTGAACTATGAAGATACAAGATTGAAGACTTCATCCCGTGTCCGGATGGGACTCTCCTTTGCGTGGAAGGCAAGCTTGGCAATACGGATATGTAGATCTCCTCCCTTGTAACCGACTCTGTGTAACCCTAGCCCCCTCCGGTGTCTATATAAACTGGAGGGTTTAGTCCGTAGGACAACAACAATCATAATCATAGGCTAGCTTCTAGGGTTTAGCCTCTACGATCTCGTGGTAGATCAACTCTTGTAATATTCATATCATCAAGATCAATCAAGCAGGAAGTAGGGTATTACCTCCATCGAGAGAGCCTGAACCTGGGTAAACATTGTGTCCCCCGCCTCCTGTTACCATCCGCCTTAGACGCACAGCTCGGGACCCCCTACCCGAGATCCGCCGGTTTTGACACCGACATTGGTGCTTTCATTGAGAGTTCCACTGTGCCGTCACCATAAGGCTTGATGGATCCATCGATCATCGACAATGATGCGATCTAGGGTGAGGTTTTTCTCTTCAGACAGATCTTCGTATTCGGCGACTTCGTACTGCGGGCCAACTCGCTTGGCCATCTGGAGCAGATCGAGAGCTACGCCCCTGGCCATCAGGTCAGGTTCAGAAGCTTGAACTATACTTCCGACATCCGCGGAGACTTGATCTTCGACGGATTCGAACCCATGACAGGTGCGCTGCAAAGTCACGATGAGCATGACTTAGCTCTGTCGTCGGACGGTGTTCGGGAGATCACACCTGTAGGTACTCCGGCCCTCAATCCAGAGCATATTGCGCCGTCCGAGGACGGGTGGATGGACCCCGCCACGGAAGCGGCACACTCAGCGGCGATAGAGCCGAATACTGGCTTCACCTCCTACGAGACCTGTGTTGCCGGATCCTTGGATTCGTCCCCGGCCACGGGCTCCGAACCGCCTGCGTCCGTGCCTATCGAATCTGATTGGGCGCCGATCATGGAGTTTTCCTCCACGGATATCTTTCAGCACTCGCCCTTGGGCGACGTACTAAATTCCATAAGGTCTCTCTCCTTGTCAGGAGACCCTTGGCCGAACTATGTCCAGCTTGAGTGGGAAGCAGACGACGAAGAAATTCGTTACCCACCCACCACCCACTTGATAGCCACTGTCGACGACTTAACCGACATGCTCGATTTCGGCTCCGAAGACATCGATGGTATGGACGACGATGCAGGAGATGAACAGGAACCACCGCCCACAGGACGGTGGACTACCACCTCATCATATGATATATACATGGTGGACACCCCCAAGGAAAGCGATGGCAACAAGGCAACGGAGGATAATCCCCCTGAGAAGCAATGTAAGCACCGGCGTCATCGGCGCTGCTCTAAGCCCCGCCACAGCAAATGCAGCGATACCAGCACAAGAGACAATAACGCTCCGGATAGTGCTGACGTCTACTACACAACCTTCTTCTTGTAGACGTTGTTGGGTCTGCAAGTGCACAGGTTTGTAGGACAGTAGCAAATTTCCCTCAAGTGGATGACCTAAGGTTCATCAATCCATGGGAGGCGTAGGATGAATATGGTCTCTCTCAAACAACCATGCAACCAAATAACAAAGAGTCTCTTGTGTCCCCAACACACCCAATACAATGGTAAATTGTATAGGTGCACTAGTTCGGTGAAGAGGTGGTGATACAAGTGCAATATGGATGGTACATATAGGTTTTTGTAATCTGAAATAATAAAAACAGCAAGGTAACTAATGACAAAAGTGAGCGTAAACGGTATTGCAACGATAGGAAACAAGGCCTAGGGTTCATACTTTCACTAGTGCAAGTTCTCTCAACAATAATAACATAGATAGATCATATAACAATCCCTCAACATGCAACAAAGAGTCACTCCAAAGCCACTAATAGCGGACAACAAATGTAGAGATTATGGTAGGGTACGAAACCACCTCAAAGTTATTCGTTCGGATCGATCTATTAAAGAGTTCGTACTAGAATAACACCTTAAGACACAAATCAACAAAAACCCTAATGTCACCTAGATACTCCATTGTCACCTCAAGTATCCGTGGGCATGATTATACGATATGCATCACACAATCTCAGATTCGTCCAACCAACACAAAGTACTTCAAAGAGTGCCCCAAAGTTTCTACCGGAGAGTCAAGAAAACGTGTGCCAACCCCTATGCATAGGTTCATGGGCGGAACCCGCAAGTTGGTCACCAAAACATACATCAAGTGGCATGTGATATCCCATTGTCACCACAGATAAACACGGCAAGACATACATCAAGTGTTCTCAAATAAAGACTCAATCCGATAAGATAACTTCAAGAGGGAAACTCAATTCATCACAAGAGAGTAGAGGGGGAGAACATCATAAGATCCAACTATAATAACAAAGCTCGCGATACATCAAGATCGTGCCATAGAGGGAACACGAGAGAGAGAGAGAGAGAGAGAGAGAGAGAGAGAGAGAGAGAGATCAAACACATAGCTACTGGTACATACCCTCAGCCCCGAGGGTGAACTACTCCCTCCTCGTCATGGAGAGCGTCGGGGTGATGAAGATGGCCACCGGTGATGGATTCCCCCTCCGGCAGGGTGCCGGAACGGGCTCCCGAGAGGTTTTTGGTGGCTACAGAGGCTTGCGGCGGCGGAACTCCCGATCTATCTTCTCCGTGGATGTTTTTATGGTACGTGGGACTATATAGGCGAAAGAAGTCGGTCGGGAGGTGCTCGAGGGGCCCACGAGACAGGGGGCGCCCCTATTAGAGGGGTGGCGCCCTCCTATCTCGTGGAGTCCTCGGGGATCTTCTGACGTGAACTCCAAGTCTCCAGGATCATATTCTTCCCAAAAATAATGATGCCGAAGGCTTCATTCCGTTTGGACTCCGTTTGATATTCCTTTTCTTTGAAATACTGAAACAAGCAATAAAACAGCAATATGGGTTGGGCCTCCGGTTAATAGGTTAGTCTCAAAATTAATATAAATGTGTAAAATAAAGCCCATAAACATCCAAAAGGGGTAATATAATAGCATGGAACAATCAAAAATTATAGACACGTTGGAGACGTATCAAGCATCCCCAAGCTTAATTCCTGCTCGTCCTCGAGTAGGTAAATGATAAAAAGAAATTTTTGATGTGGAATGCTACCTAGCATAATTCTCAATGTAATTTTCTTTATTTTTGCATGAATGTTCAAATCCAAATGATTCAAAATAAAAGCTTATAAAACACAAAAATAATAATGCTTCAAAGCATACTAACAAATAATCATGTCCTATCAAAATAACATAGCCAAAGCTAGCTTATCCCTACAAAATCATATAGTTAGGCCATGCTTCATTTTCATTACACTAAATACTCCCATCATGCACAACCCCAATGACGAGCCGAGCAATTGTTTCATACTTATTAACGCGCTTCAGCTTTTTCAACTCTTACGCAATACATGAGCGCAAGCCATGGACATAGCACTATGGTGGTGGTTGTGAGGACAAAAAGGGAGAAGATAGTCTCACATCAACTAGGCATATTAACGGGCTATATAGAGATGCCCATTAATAGATATCAATGTGAGTGAGTAGGGATTGCCATGCAACGTATGCACTAGAGCTATAAATATATGAAAGCTCAACGAAAGAAACTAAGTTGGTGTGCATCCAACTTGCTTGCTCACGAAGACCTAGGGCATTTTGAGGAAGCCCATCATTGGAATATACAAGCCAAGTTCTATAATGAAAAATTCCCACTTAGTATATGAAAGTGACAACATAGGAGACTCTCTATCATGAAGATCATGGTGCTACTTTGAAGCACAAGTGTGAAAAAAAGATAGTAGCATTGTCCCTTCTCACTTTTTCTCTCATTTTTTTCGTTTTTTCTTTTTTTTTCTTTTTCTATGGCCTTCTTTTCTTTTTATTTTTGGCCTTTCTCTTTTTTTTTGTAAAGTCTGAAGTCTCATCCCGACTTGTGGGGGAATCATAGCCTTCATCATCCTTTCCTCACTAGGACAATGCTCTAATAATGAAGATCATCACACTTTTATGGATTTACAACTCAAAAATTACAACTCAAAGCTAGAACAAGATATGACTCTATATGAATGACTCAGGCGGTGTATCGGGATATGCAATGAATCAAGAGCGACATGTATGAAAATTATGAAAGAGGCCTTGCCACAAATACGATGTCATCTACATGATCATGCAAAGAGCAATATGACAATGATGGAACGTGTCATAGTAAACGGAACGGTGGAAAGTTGCATGGCAATATATCTCGGAATGGCTATGGAAATGCCATAATAGGTAGGTATGGTGGCTGTTTTGAGGAAGGTAAATAAAGGGTTTATGATACTGGCGAAAGTTGCGCGGTAATAATAAAGGCTAGCAAATTGGAAGGATGAGTGTGCATATATCCATGGACTCACATTAGTCAAAAAGAACTCATATACTTATTGCAAAAGTCTACTTAGCCCTCGAAGCAAAGTACTACTACGCATGCCCCAAGAGGGATAGATTCGTAGGAAAAGACCATCGCCCGTCCCCGACTGCCACTCATAAGGAAGACAATCAAAAGAGCACCTCGTGCAATAAATTTGTCACACAACTTTTACCATACGTGCATGCTACGGGATTTGCCAACTTCAACAAAAGTATTTCTCAATTTCATAATTACCGACTAGCATGACCCTAACATTACTACCTTTATATCTCAAAAAAATTATCAAGCATCAAATTGATCATAGCATCCAATTCTTTTTCTATGATAGTTTTTATTATACCCAACTTGGATGCTCATCATTCTAGGACCAACTTTGTGACCATAGCAAATACCATGCTGTTCTAAAAGACTCTCAAAAAGATATAAGTGAGGCATGTGAGTTCATCTATTTCTTCAAAATAAAACCACCACAGTGCTCTAAAAGATATAAGCGAAGTACTAGAGCAAATGACAAACTAATCAGAAAGATATAAGTGAAGATCAATGAGCAGTCGAATAATTATACAACTATGTGAAGAATCTCCCATTTAATAATTACTGATCTTGGTATTTTATTCAAACATCAAGCAAAGCTAAAGAAAATGACATGACGCTCCAAGCAAAACACATATCATGTGGTGAATAAAAATATAGCTCCAAGTAAAGTTACCGATGAACGAAGACGAAAGAGGGGATGCCTTCTGGGGCATACCCAAGCTTAGGCTCTTGGTTATCCTTGAATATTACCTTGGGGTGCCTTGGGAATCCCCAAGCTTAGGCTCTTGCCACTCCTTATTCCATATTCCATCTAATCTTTACCCAAAACTTGAAAACTTCACAACACAAAACTTAACAGAAAACTCGTGAGCTCTGTTAGCGAAAGAAAACAAAACACCACTTCAAGGTACTGTAATGAACTCATTCTTTATTTATATTGGTGTTAAACCTACTGTATTCCAACTTATCTATGGTTTATAAACTATTTACTAGCCATAGATTCATCAAAATAAGCAAACAACACAATGAAAACAGAATCTGTCAAAAACAGAACAGTCTGTAGTAATCTGTAACTAACGCAAACTTCTGGAACTCCAAAAATTCTAAAATAAATTGGTGGACCTGAGGAATTTGTCTAGTAAGAATCTGCAAAAAGAATAAACTAAATAGAACTCTCCAGTAAAAAGTTGAAGCTAATATTGTGAGCGCTAAAGTTTCTGTTTTTTACAGCATGATCATAAAGAATTCACCCAAGTCTTCCCAAAGGTTCTACTTGGCACAAACACTAACTAAAACATGAAAACACATCTAACCAGAAGCTAGATGGATTATTTATTCCTAAACAGAAACAAAAATCAAGAAACTAAAATAAAATTGGGTTGCCTCTCAACAAGCGCTTTTCTTTAATGCCTTTCCAGCTAGGCATGCTGATTTTAATGATGCTCACATAAAAGATACGAATTAAAACATAAAGAGAGCATCATGAAGAATATGTCTAGCAAATTTAAGCCTAACCCACTTCCTATGCATAGGGATTTTGTGAGCAAACAACTTATGGGAACAATGATCAACTAGCATAGGAAGGCAAAACAAGCATAACTTCAAAAATTGAAGCACATAGAGAGGAAACTTGACATTATTGCAACTCCTACAAGCATATGTTCCTCACTCATAATAATTTTCAGTAGCATCATGAATTAATTCAACAATATAACCAGCACCTAAAGCATTCTTTTCATGATCTACAAGCATAGAAAATTTACTACTCTCCACATAAGCAAAAATCTTCTCATTCGGAATAGTGGGAGTATCATAAGAGACTTGAACACTAAAAATTGTTTCCACATTAAAAGAGTAATGTTCAGAAAAAGGGTAATCATAATCATGACAAGATTTGTAAATATTATCATCACTAGTTTTTATAGCATAAGTTTCATCACAATAATCATCATGAGTAGCAACTTCGTTCTCATCATAATCGATTGAAACCTCTCCCAAGATAGTGGAATCACTAAATAAAGTTGACACTCTTCCAAATCCACTTTCATGTTCATCACAATAAGATTCAACATCCTCCAAAATAGTGGGATCACTACTTCCTAAAGTTGACACTCTTCCAAACCCACTTTCATCAATATAATCATCATAAATAGGAGGCATGCTATCATCAAAATAAATTTCCTCATCAAAACTTGGGGGACAAAAAATATCATCTTCATTAAACATAGCTTCCCCAAGCTTGTGGCTTTGCATATCATTAGCATTATGGATATTCAAGGAATTCATACTAACAACATTGCAATCATGCTCATCATACAAAGATCTAGTACCAAACATTTTAGTGCATTCTTCTTCTAGCACTTGAGCACAATTTTCCTTTTCATCATACTCACGAAAGATATTAAAAAGATGAAGCGTATGAGACAAGCTTAACTCCATTTTTTTGTAGTTTTCTTTTATAAACTAAACTAGTGATAAAACAAGAAACAAAAAGATTCGATTGCAAGATCTAAAGATATACCTTCAAGCACTCACCTCCCCGGCAACGGCGCCAGAAAAGAGCTTAGTTGACGCGGTGTGAGTGAGTGACCTTTACCTAGCCTCCCCGGCAACGGCGCCATAAAAGAGCTTGATGTCTACTATACAACCTTCTTCTTGTAGACGTTGTTCGGCCTGCAAGTGCACAAGTTTGTAGGACAGTAGCAAATTTCCCTCAAGTGGATGACCTAAGGTTTATCAATCCGTGGCAGGCGTAGGATGAAGATGGTCTCTCTCAAACAACCCTTCAACCAAATAACAAAGAGTATCTTGTGTCCCCAACACACCCAATATAATGGTAAATTGTATAGGTGCACTAGTTCGGCGAAGAGATGGTGATACAAGTGCAATATGGATGGTAGATATAGGTTTTTGTAATATGAAATAATAAAAACAGCAAGGTAACTAATGATAAAAGTGAGCGTAAACGGTATTGCAATGATAGGAAACAAGGCCTAGGGTTCATACTTTCACCAGTGCATGTTCTCTCTGAAGGAAATATGCCCTAGAGGCAATAATAAAGTTATTATTTATTTCCTCATATCATGATAAATGTTTATTATTCATGCTAGAATTGTATTAACCGGAAACATGATACATGTGTGAATACATAGACAAACATATAGTCACTAGTATGCCTCTACTTGACTAGCTCATTAACCAAAGATGGTTATGTTTCCTAACCATAGACATGTGTTGTCATTTGATTAATGGGATCACATCATTAGGATAATGATGTGATTGACTTGACCCATTTCGTTAGCCTAGCACTTGATCGTTTAGTATGTTGTTATTGCTTTCTTCATGACTTATACATGTTCCTGTAACTATGAGATTATGAAACTCCCGTTTACCGGAGGAACACTTTGGGTGCTACCAAACGTCACAACGTAACTGGGTGATTATAAAGGAGTACTACAGGTGCCTCCAATGGTACATGTTGGGTTGGCGTATTTCGAGATTAGGTTTTGTTACTCCGATTGTCGGAGAGGTATCTCTGGGCCCTCTCGGTAATGCACATCACTATAAGCCTTGCAAGCAATGTAGCTAATGAGTTAGTTACGGAATGATGCATTACGTAACGAGTAAAGAGACTTGCCAGTAACAAGATTGAACTAGGTATTGGATACCGACGATCGAATCTCGGGCAAGTAACATACCGATGACAAAGGGAACAACGTATGTTGTTATGCGGTTTGACCGATAAAGATCTTCGTAGAATATGTAGGAGCCAATATGAGCATCCAGGTTCCGCTATTGGTTATTGACCAAGAATAGTTCTAGGTCATGTCTACATAGTTCTCGAACCCGTAGGGTCCGCACGCTTAAGGTTTCGATGACAGTTATATTATGAGTTTATGAGTTTTGATGTACCGAAGGAGTTCAGAGACCCGGATGAGATCGGGGACATGACGAGGAGTCTCGAAATGGTTGAGACGTAAAGATCGATATATTGGACGACTATATTCGGAGTTCGGAAAGGTTCCGAGTGATTCGGGTATTTTTCGGAGTACTGGAGAGTTACGGGAATTCGCCGGGGAGTATATGGGCCTTATTGGGCCATACGGGAATAGAGGAGAGAGGCCAAAAGGAAGGAGGCCTGCGCCCCCCCTCTGGTCCGAATTGGACAAGGGGCGCAGCCCCCTTTTCCTTATTCCTCTCCCCCTCTTTCCCCTTCTCCTACTCCAACAAGGGAGGTGGAATCCTACTAGGACTAGGGAGTCCTAGTAGGACTCCACACTTGGCGCGCCCCCTCCTAGGGCCGGCCTCCTCCCCCCTTGCTCCTTTATATACGGGGGCAGGGGGGCACCCCATGACACACAAGTTGATCTACGTGATCGTTCCTTAGCCGTGTGCGGTGCCCCCCTCCACCTCGGTCATATCGTCGCGGAGTTTAGGCGAAGCCCTGCACCGGTAGAACATCATCATCGTCACCACGCCGTCGTGCTGACGGAACTCATCCCCGACACTTTGCTTGATCGGAGTCCGGGGATCGTCATCGAGCTGAACGTGTGCTGAACTCGGAGGTGCCGTACGTTCGGTACTTGGATCGGTCGGATCGTGAAGACGTACGACTACATCAACCGCGTTGTCATAACGCTTCCGCTTACGGTCTACGAGGGTACGTGGACAATACTCTCCCCTCTTGTTGCTATGCATCACCATGATCCTTGCGTGTGCGTAGGAATTTTTTTGAAATTACTACGTTCCCCAACAGTGGCATCTGAGCCTGGTTTTATGCGTTGATGTTATTTGCACGAGTAGAACACAAGTGAGTTGTGGGCGATACAAGTCATACTGCTTACCAGCATGTCATACTTTGGTTCAGCGGTATTGTGAGATGAAGCGGCCCGGACCGACATTACGCGTACGCTTACGCGAGACTGGTTTCACCGTTGCGAGCACTCGTGCTTAAAGGTGACTGGCGGTGTCTGTCTCTCACTTTAGCTGAACCGAGTGTGGCTACGCCCGGTCCTTGCGAAGGTTAAAACAGCACTAACTTGACGAACTATCGTTGTGGTTTTAATGCGTAGGTAAGAACGGTTCTTGCTCAGCCCGTAGCAGCCACGTAAAACTTGCAACAACAAAGTAGAGGATGTCTAACTTGTTTTTTGCAGGGCATGTTGTGATGTGATATGGTCAAGACGTGATGCTATATTTTATTGTATGAGATGATCATGTTTTGTAACCGAAGTTATCGGCAACTGGCAGGAGCCATATGGTTGTCGCTTTATTGTATGAAATGCAAACGCCCTGTAATGCTTTACTTTATCACTAAGCGGTAGCGACAGTCGTAGAAGCAATAGATGGCGTAACGACAACGATGCTACGATGGAGATCAAGGTGTCACGCCGGTGACGATGGTGATCACGACGGTGCTTCGGAGATGGAGATCACAAGCACAAGATGATGATGGCCATATAATATCACTTATATTGATTGCATGTGATGTTTATCCTTTATGCATCTTATCTTGCTTTGATTGACGGTAGCATTTTAAGATGATCTCTCACAAAATTATCAAGAAGTGTTCTCCCTGAGTATGCAACGTTGCGAAAGTTCTTCGTGCTGAGACACCACGTGATGATCGGGTGTGATAGGCTCTATGTTCAAATACAACCGGTGCAAAACAGTTGCACACACGGAATACTCAGGTTAAACTTGACGAGCCTAGCATATAACAGATATGGCCTCGGAACACGGAGACCGAAAGGTCGAGCGTGAATCATATAGTAGATATGATCAACATATCGATGTTCACCGCTGAAACTACTCCATCTCACGTGACGATCGGACATGGTGTAGTTGATATGGATCACGTAATCACTTAGAAGATTAGAGGGATGTCTATTTAAGTGGGAGTTCTTAAGTAATATGATTAATTGAACTTTAATTTATCATGAACTTAGTCCTGGTAGTATTTTTCAAATTATGTTGTAGATCAATAGCTCGCGTTGTTGCTTCCCTATGTTTGTTGCTTTCATATGTTTATTTTAATATGTTCCTAGAGAAAACTGTGTTGAAAGATGTTAGTAGCAATTATGCGGATTGGATCCGTGATCTGAGGTTTATCCTCATTGCTGCACAGAAGAATTATGTCCTTGATGCACCGCTAGGTGACAGACCTATTGCAGGAGCAAATGCAGACGTTATGAACGTTTGGCTAGCTCAATATGATGACTACTTGATAGTTTAGTGCACCATGCTTAACGGCTTAGAATCGGGACTTCAAAGATGTTTTGAACGTCATGGACCATATGAGATGTTCCAGGAATTGAAGTTAATATTTCAAACAAATACCCGAGTTGAGAGATATGAAGTCTCCAACAAGTTCTATAGCTAAAAGATGGAGGAGAATCGCTCAACTAGTGAGCATGTGCTCAGATTGTCTGGGTACTTCAATCGCTTGAATCAAGTGGGAATTAATCTTCCAGATAAGATAGTGATTGACAGAATTCTCTAGTCACCATCACCAAGTTACTAGAACTTCGTGATGAACTATAATGCAAGGGATGACGAAAACGATTCCCAAACTCTTCGTGATGTTGAAATCGACGAAGGTAGAAATCAAGAAAGAGCATCAAGTGTTGATGATTGACAAGACCACTAGTTTCAAGAAAAGGGCAAAGGGAAAGAAAGGGAAACTTCAAGTAGAATGGCAAACAAGTTGTCACTCCCGTGAATAAGACCAAATCTGAACCTAAGCCTAAAACTGAGTGCTTCTACTGCAAAGGAAATGGTCACTGGAAGTGGAACTACTCCAAATATTTGGTGGATAAGAAGGATGGCAAAGTGAACAAGGGTATATTTGATATACAGGTTATTGACGTGTGCCTTACTAGTGTTTATAGTAGCCCCTGAGTATTTGATACTTACTCGGTTGCTAAGATTAGTAACTCGAAACAGGAGTTACAGAATAAACAGAGACTAGTTGAAGGGGAAGTGACGATGAGTGTTGGAAGTAGTTCCAAGATTGATATGATCATCATCGGACACTCCCTATACTTTCGGGATTAGTGTTGAACCTAAATAAATGTTATTTGGCGTTTGCGTTGAGCATGAATATGATTTGATCATGTTTATTGCAATACGGTTATTCATGTAAGTTAGAGAATAATTATTGTTCGGTTTACATGAATAAAACCTTCTATGGTCATACACCCAATGAAAATGGTTTGTTGGATCTCGATCGTAGTGATACATATATTCATAATATTGATGCAAAAAGATGCAAAGTTAATAATGATAGTGCAACTTATTTGTGGCACTGCCGTTTGGGTCATATCGGTGTAAAACGCATGAAGAAACTCCATAAAGATGGATTTTCGGAATCACTTGGTTATGAATCATTTGATGCTTGTGAACCGTGCTTTTTGGGCAAGATGACTAAAAACTCCGTTCTCCGGAACAATGGAACGAGCTACTGACTTGTTGGAAATAATACATACCAATGTATGCGATCCAATGAGTGTTGATGCCCGTGGCAAGTATCATTATTTTCTGACCTTCACAGATGATTTGAGCAGATATGCGTATATCTTCTTGATGAAACATAAGTCTGAAATAGTTGAAAAGTTCAAAGAATTTCAGAGTGAAGTGGAAAATCATCGTAACAAGAAAATAAAGTTTCTGCGATCTGATCGTGGAGATGAATATTTGAGTTAAGAGTTTGGTCTTCAATTAAAACAGAGTGGAATAGTTTCACAGCTCACGCCACATGGAACACCACAACATAATGGTGTGTCCGAACGTCGTAACCGCACTTTATTGGATATGGTGTGATCTATGATGTCTCTTATCGGTTTACCACTATCATTTTGGGGTTATGCATTAGAGACAGCTGCATTCACGTTTAATAGGGCACTATCTAAATCCGTTGAGAGGACACCGTATGAACTATGGTTTAACAGTAAACCTAAGCTGTCGTTTCTTAAAGTTTGGAGTTGTGATGCTTATGTGAAAAAGTTTTCACCTGATAAGCTCGAACCCAAATTGGAGAAGTGCGTCTTCATAGAATACCCAAAGGTAACTATTGGGTACACCTTCTATCACAGATCCGAAGGCAAGTTATTCGTTGCTAAGATGGATCCTGTCGGTGTCAAAACCGGCGGATCTCGGGTAGGGGGTCCCGAACTGTGCGTCTAGGCGGATGGTAACAGGAGACAAGGGACACGATGTTTACCCAGGTTCGGGCCGTCTTGAGGAAGGTAAAACCCTACGTCTTGCTTGATTGATATTGATATTGTGGATGTTTACAAGAGGGGGATCTACCACGAGATCAAGGAGGCTAAACCCTAGAAGCTAGCCTATGGTATGATTGTAAGGGTTGTTGTGATTATAGTCCTACGGACTAAAGCCATCCGGTTTATATAGACACCGGAGAGGGCTAGGGTTACATAGAGTCGGTTACAATGGTAGGAGATCTACATATCCGTATCGCCAAGCTTGCCTTCCACGCCAAGGAAAGTCCCATCCGGACACGGGTGAAGTCTTCAATCTTGTATCTTCATAGTCTTGGAGTCCGGTCGATGATGATAGTCCGGCAAATGATAGTTCGGTGATGATGGTAGTCCGGCTATCCGGACACCCCTAATCCAGGACTCCTCGGTAGCCCTGAACCAGGCTTCAATGACAATGAGTCCGGCGTGTATATTGCTTGGCATTGCAAGGCGGGTTCCTCCTCCAAATGATAGAAGATTGTGAACACCGGGATAGTGTCCGCTCGCAAAATAAATTCCACATTCCACCGTAGAGAGAATAATAATATATACACAAGTTCAATCTGCGGCGTTTTCCGTGGCATGACGTCACACCACTACCAAGCCATTACTCGAATTGTTTTTACTTTACCACCTCAGCGCATTTAGCGAAGCGGTTTCCTTGGCACGTTTTGTCGAGCGAGATCGTGTTTCCCTTAATCCAGGATTCTCATCAATACGGGCGTGGGTAACCCAACGCGTCATTGATGGTGACGCTTGGGAGATAAGCGAGTTTTACCAGGCCGGTGGGGGACGCGTAAGACTTCGACCGCCCATATAAGGGATAAGGATTCACCTTCTCACCTACACCTTCTTCCTCCTTTGCTTATCCATCTCCGTGCACTCGAGCTCTAGCGCCCAAGTTCGCGCATCTCGTCTTAACCTTCTCCGACCATGTCCGGAGCGGGAGGTAAATGGTTGGCCTCCACCGTTAAGGAGGAGCAAATCGCCAAACTGCGCGCGCGGATACCTTTCGGCGACATCGCGCACCGCCGCCGCCCGACGAGGGCAGCTCATCCCCACCCCAGGCCCCATGAGAGGTTGTCTTTCTTTCCCACTTCCTCCGCGGACTGGGCTTTCCACTTCACTCCTTTGTCCGGGGCTCATGTTCTACTACGGCCTGGATTTCCATGATCTGGCGCCAACTTCATCCTCAACATCTCGGCGTTTATCGTCAGTGCGAGGCCTTCCTCTGCATCCAGCCCCACTTGACTTATGGCTCAAGACCTTCAATGTCAAGCGAAGGTAGTGAAGGGCATTCAAGCGAGTGCGGAGGCGCCATGTTGGGCAAGATGCCCAACGTCCTTTGGTTCAAGGGCCTTCGTGGAATCCGTCAAGGGTGGCAATCGGGTGGTTCTATATCACCGAGCAGCGTGACCCTAAATGGGCGGCGGCCCCGAGTTTAGATCTGGTATCCCCACGCAGCTCACCTCCTGGAAAGAGAAGGGCTTCTTGTGGGGCAGTTTGAAGGAGCCGACGGGACTCCAAACCTGTATCAAGAAGCTGGTGAAGAAGCTCGGGCTGGTTAACGTGGTCCAAGTCATGCTCGTCCGCGGATTCTCCCATGCCAAGAGCGGGCATTCAATCTATGGGAGTTCGATCCGGAACAGCACCAGCGCTGAACAAGCTCTTGACACAACGTCTGAAGGCTCTGGAAGGTGCTGTTCAAGGCGCCAAAGCCCGCATCCGCCGATCAAGATCGCGGATTTCGCTCCTTGGCCTTGGTGACGAGGTAAGTGATTCTACCCCTTACGGGACACTTGTTTTCATAGTTTGACTCTATCGGGTTTTAATTTCCCTTTTCCTTTGACAGACTGGATGAAGAAGGCGGAGCAGATTACTGTCCGCTCCTATGCCGAAAATCCATGAGCGCTTTCGTCTAGCGAGGCTGCTGGTTCCGCACCGCACGTGGTGCGGAAAAGAAAACCAAGAAGGAGGCCACGGGTGCTCGAAAGAGTGCCCGTTTTCAGGTGTCCGACGACTCCGGGGCGGACTCCTCCCCCGAAAATGAGGAGGAAGAGGACTCTCTCCCAGAGGAGGGAGAGAGGAAGAGGAAGGCTTCCCCAACAGGGGAGGCCGGAGGGTCCAAGAGGGGAAGGACTATTCCCCCGGACAGCTCTGCCAACATCAACGTTGGCGAGGAAGAATGGCCTTCAAGGGCCAGGCCTCCGGCGAGATCGTAAGTATCCGGATTCCTGAATGATTTATAATTTCTTTTTCTGCGTCACATAGTGTCATTCTAATGCCGCATGCTGCCTGTAGTCCGCCGGTGATGATCTCCCGCTTCATCGAAGCGGTCGTTGGCTTCGTCGGATGTAGACTCCATCCCGACCGCCTCCACCCCTCGCGACGCCAAGGACGCCGAGTTGGGATCCCGAAGGACCCACCAGGGAGGCTCGGGCGCCACAAGGCGCCCTCCGGACTTTGCGCCGACTCCACAAGAACCCGCAGTGGTTCCGAGTCCGGCCGCGCCCTTCTCGAGCGAAGGGCAAGACCGTGGACGCCGGGCGGCTTCCGTCCAACCGGGGCGCCGGGTATTTTTTGAGGCGCTGCAGAGCTTCCATCGAGGAAGAACACCGCACTATTATGAGAGCGGTGATCCAGAAGGTGCAGCTTCGCCAAGAGCGGGCTGACCGAAGCTCGCAGAGCCTTCTATCGGGCTTTGAGGTCGGGTTAAAATATGCAATGTAATACCGCATAGATAGTAGCCCCGATGCTCGGTTCGGTGTTCGGAAAGAAAAGCGGATGAGGATCTTAAAAAGATATACGAGGTTGCTAAAAATTATGTCAATATGGGTTGCGGGCTGCGCTGCTGACCTCTGCCGCCTTGTTGATCGCGGAGGTCGGTGCGTTGAAGCGAGCTCGGCGGTCCGGCAAGAGCTCGGCCCGCCAGAAGCAGCTCAAGACAAAGAAGGTGAGTAACACCACTTTGAATTTGTACCTTCTGAGAAAAGGATTTAGGTTGCGACAAAAATAACAAGGATAACATGGATGCTGGGGGCCCTTAACGAGGTGGCGGCCTGAAGGAGGCCGTCGTCCGAACGCATAATCTGACCACAGGCAGGGGGAGCGAAAAAGCAGGAGGCGCGGGTGGCGGTGGTTCAGCAAGAGCTCCTGGCTCTCATGGAAAAGCATGAGAGTTTGGGCGTGACTCAAAGACTCGAGAGTCCGAGCTTGCCTCGGCTCTCGAAAGTGCTAAAACCGCCAAGGCCGAGGCCCATAAGTCCCTTCAGAGGTTGAATTGATGAGGAAGATAGCGGCGGGTAAGGCATTTTTCATGCAAAGCAAGCATGTGAATGTAAATTACGTGTTACTTACCCGAATCGGAGCTCTCGAGGCGTTTGCAGATCTGCCTCGCAGGCGTGTCTCGATGCCGCCGCATTCTACCGAGCCGAGGAGGGAGCTCAACGGAGAAGGTCTTACGGTCTCGATATCTTGAGGCCGGCCATCCGGTGCCCCTAGCGACCAGGTGAAGCAGCTGGTCGAGCTTCACAAGGTGGCCGAGCAGGCCATGAAGGGCCCCATAGTCCGGCTGTGGCTGGAGAGGCCATGCACAGGAGCTACTTCGGCCTCGTCGACGGCTGGTGGATCGTGCCCACAGGTGGAGGTTATCAAGCGCTCCACCTGTATTGAAGGTGCTCGTCGGGCCCTTGCCCGCGCAAAGGTGCATTGGGGCAAGCTGGATGCGGAGAAGCTAATCAGCGCGCCACCAGCGGGCAAGGAGCATCTTCGCCGAAATTTACTATAAGGCTGTCTGAAGGGTGCCCGCAAGATTGCGGATGAGTGCCCTGGGATGTAATTATTGAGTGAATTTGCAATGTGTTATCCTGCGCTGAAAACTTTGTTCATATCGCTAAGCAACGCTTGTTTAATTTAAAATATTACCTTCAGGCGGCCGTTTATTAAATCTGAGAGATGGCAAGTCGTCGGCTTCGCCCCCATGCCATGAGTCTTTGGGGTGTTCGGGATAAACTTGAGCACTCTTGTTCCCATTTTTGGTCCATCTAGGGAGGCGCTCAACACAACGAACAAGGCAACGGACTTATAGTGCTTGAACACTCTCACTTAGCCATAGAATTCTATAATTTTAAATTTCGTGAAGCCCCTAGTATTCGAAGACCGAATTGGGGCGCTATCCACGCCTTCATCGGACATAATCCGAACTTAGCTCGAGCGGCGTGGGTCTTTAAGGACCCCAAAGGACCTCTCGAACAGCGACCAGTCTCACGCCTTATCATGCCGGCAGTTTTAGCTTTCTCCATCGAGGCGTTAACCCGGCTCAACCGGGCGCAATCGCAGTGGTTCTCCCAAAGTGCTACCTTAGCCGATAGAGCGGGCGTAAGGTGCCAAACATGGGAGCCAGGCAAACCCAACTATTGACCCAAGACATGATTCGAGCTGATTCATATAATGCTATAAGTTCGGGTGCCGCACTTGTGAAAGTGTCGGGACTTTATCACACCATAAAGCGGAGGACATAAGCCCCTGGTGTATTTGGCCGTACCAAGATGCACGGGTGCAACATGTTGTAAATGAACATATATATGAAGATATGCTATCAGTGCTGCATTTTATTCGAGAAGATATGCTATCAGTGCAGAATGATACAAATAGTGCGGAAAGCAAGGGATTGGACGAATTAAAGGCGTCTCCCTCGAGGGTAGGCATGAATGTTGTATTTAACAAATTTAATGCTCGTGATGGAGACCACCGAGTGTTCGCTGCGGCCTTTGTCCTTCCCTGGCTGTTGCATCATGAGTTCGCAGGTTCGCCGCCGGACTGAGTTCTGTAAAAAAAATGAGAAAAATAAAAGAAAAAAGAGCGACACACTTGGGAGCCTGGTGTGGTCGAACCGCACTCTGGTTCTGTTGTGGTTGTGCCCTTCCCCTATGCCCATGGTATCTCCGTATGTAATTATGTCTGTGAGAGTTTGTCTTACAATTTTGCGAGGGCTGGGGTTGGGGCCGCATTGCTACGCAGTGCAGGAACGCGCTGGTGGTCTTGGTTGATGTTGCTCCGGGCACGTTTGGTCGTGTCCGGTCGTTTAACGGCCGGACTCGAGAATTGCCTTAAAAGGCTGCTCTGTACTTCTGCCGCGAGAGCCGCTGTATGTTCCTCCGTTCGGAGGGAGCGTTCCGTGTTTCCATTGACCATGATGACTCCACGAGGGCCTGGCATCTTGAGCTTAAGGTATGCATAATGCGGCACCGCGTTGAATTTTGCAAACGCGGTTCGTCCGAGCAGAGCGTGATAGCCGCTGCGGAACGGGACTATGTCGAAGATTAACTCCTCGCTTCGGAAATTATCCGGGATCCGAAGACCACTTCCAGTGTAACTGAGCCTGTACAATTGGCCTCGACACCTGGTATGACGCCTTTGAAGGTCGTCGTTGTAGGTTTAATCCTTGAAGGGTCTATTCCCATCTTGCGCCGTGTATCCCGATAAAGCAGGTTCAGAGCTACGCCGCCGTCCATCGGGACTCGTGAGGTGAAATCCATCAGCGATTGGGTCTAAAACCAATGCGGCGAATCCGCCATGGCGGATATGGTCGGATGGTCTCTTCGATCGAAAGTGATCGGGCAAGAGGACCATGGGTTGAATTTTGGGGCGACCGGCTCCATCGCAGCGTATCGTCCCTTAGTGCACGCTTCCGCTCCCTCTTGGGAATATCGTTGCGTATATCATGTTTACCGTCCGAACTTGAGGGGGGAATCCCTTTGTCCTCTGTTGTTCGGGCTGCGGGTCTCTTCCTCGTCATCATTGTGTAGCCCCTTGTCACTGTTTTCGTGATTAATTTGCTCGCTGCTTGAATACCCAACAATCTCTGTTGGTATGGTTAGCTGGCTTGTCGGGGGTTCCATGTATTTGACAAGAGCGGTCGAGTATTCGGTCCAAATTGGACGGGCCCGGAGTGGTTTTTTTTAATGGCTTCTTCCGTTGACCGGGTTTGGAGCCTCGGAATCCGGCGTTGACTGCCGTATCCTCATTGTTGTCGTCGTTAATGCGGCGTTTGTTTTTGTTTCAACGCAACCTGCCATTGCGGTCCTTGGTATCCGGACTGCCAGCATTTTTGCTGAGGTTGTTACTGCGAGCGAGCCAGCTATCCTCTCCCGCATGAAGCGGGTCAAGAGGATGTGAGGCTGCCATGGATTTCGCTTCTCTGTCCTAGGTGCGGGCCAGCCACTCGTCGCGGATGTTATGTTTGAAGGCAGCGAGTGCCTCTGCATCCGGACGATCGGCGATTTGATTTTTCTTTGTTAAGAACCGTGTCCGAATTGCTGGCGATTCGTATGGCTGCTGGATTATGTGGCTTAGGTCATCTGCGTCCGGTGGTCGCACATACGTGCCACAAGTTGTCGAGAATGCGGCTTCCGTGTCTTCCCAAAGATCAATTGACTCTGCGGGCAGGCTGTTAAGCCAATGCCGAGCTGGTCCTTTAAGCTTGAGCGGAGATATTTGATGGCGTGAAGATGCCGCCATGGGCCATGTGTATATGGAGGAGATAATCCTCAATCCGCACCGCGAAGTCTGTTGTGCCATCGTAGGATTCAATATTAACGGGTTTGAACCCTTGAGGATTTGATGATCCATTACTTCGTCGGTGAAGCATAGTGGGTGTCTGGGCCTCAGATTGAGCAATATCGCGACGTAGCTCGAGAGAGCGTTATCTGCTATGTTCGGCCGGCCGAGTAGTTGTATCCGGTGCGACGGTATTAAATGCGTGGGTCGGGGCGTCCACGTGATCCATAGATAGATCTGGATTGTCTTGCCTTGTCCTCAATATATCTCGCAAGTCCGCGCGTTCCCCGTGGCTTCCTGCTTTTAGAGCGATGCCGGGTGCGGTTTTGGTGGAGGGCTTGCACGCCTCTCTATCGCGCCACGAGGTGGTCGGTCTGCCAGACAGTCGCTGGTGATGCTGCCTCCTCTAATCGGGGAGCAACTTGCGTTTTGGGTAACTTTTGGAGGGCGTTCGAGTTCATACTCTTGACCGCGAGGACCTCGGTCCATCTGTCGGCCAAGAGGTCTTGATCAGCTTGAAGCTGTTGTTGCTTTTCTTTAGGCTGTTTGTCGTGGCCATTAGCCTGCGTCTAAAACGCTCTTGTTCGACGGGATCCTCGAGCACGACGAATTAAATGCGTCGCCGAGGCTTGCCTCGTCTCCGGAGGGAGGTAAGTAATTGTCATCCTCGACCTCTTAAATGCGCCGCCTCTCCCGAGGGCTTGCTTCGCCTCCTCGCTGGATTGTGCTTTGGAGGGAGTTGTCTTCGCACTTTACGGGGTGTTATTATCTCCTGTGCCGGAATCTCCATTCTTGCCGTGGCGGGATTTAGAGCGGCGCCGCTGACGTCGGCGCTTGGGCTGTTTCTTTAAGGAATCGGCCTCCGCTGCTTCTTCGCCGTCCCCATCTTTTGGGGTGTCCACCATGTATATGTCATATGACGAGGTGGTCTTCCAGTGTCCTGTAGGCACTGGTTCTTGGTAGTCTCCGGCATCGTCGTCCATACCGTCGATGTCTTCGGAGTCGTAGTCGAGTATGTCGGTTAAATCGTCGACGGTGGCTACGAAGTGGGTGGTGGGTGGGATCTGAATTTCTTTGTCATCCGCGTCCCAACCGTCCTGGCCGTAGTTCGGCAGGGCTCTCCGGATAGCGAGAGATGCTTCAATGAATTTATGATATCGCCGAAGGGAGAGTGCTGAAAGATGTCCGCAGCGGTGAATTCCATGATCGGCGCCCAATCGGATTCGACTGGCAGGGGCGCAGGAGGTTCGGAGTCCGGCACCTCGGGGTCATGGGCTTTACGTGGGATAAGGTAAGTGTTCGGCTCCATCGCCATAGGAATTGCAGCTCTCGAGGCGGTGTCCAGCCGTCCGTCCTCGATCCGAGCGATCGGCTCCGGACTATGAGTCGGAGCGGATTCGTGTGCGGCCTCCAAGGGGCTGTCCGGCGGCAGAGTTAGGTCATGCCCATCGTGACAGCGCGGCACGCTCGGCTGTGGCTCAGATCCATCGAGGATCAAGTCCCCGTGGATATCGGCCGTGAAGTTTAGGCTTCCAAACCTGACCTGACGGCCAGGGGCGTAGCTTTCGATCTGCTCCAGATGGCCAAGGGAGTTGGCCCGCAGTGCGAAGCCGCCGAATACGAAGATCTGTCCGGGGAGAAAGGTCTCACCCAGGACTGCGTCGTTGTTGATTGAAGAGGCCATCAAGCCTATCGGTGACGACACAGAGGAACTCTCAATGAAAGCACCAATGTCGGTGTCAAAACCGGCGGATCTCGGGTAGGGGTCCCGAACTGTGCGTCTAGGCGGATGGTAACAGGAGACAAGGGACACGATGTTTACCCAGGTTCGGGCCCTCTTGATGGAGGTAAAACCCTACGTCCTGCTTGATTGATATTGATATTGTGGATGTTTACAAGAGTGGATCTACCACGAGATCAAGGAGGCTAAACCCTAGAAGCTAGCCTATGGTATGATTGTAAGGGTTGTTGTGATTGTAGTCCTACGGACTAAAGCCATCCGGTTTATATAGACACCGGAGAGGGCTAGGGTTACATAGAGTCGGTTACAATGGTAGGAGATCTACATATCCGTATCGCCAAGCTTGCCTTCCACGCCAAGGAAAGTCCCATCCGGACACGGGTGAAGTCTTCAATCTTGTATCTTCATAGTCTTGGAGTCCGGTCGATGATGATAGTCCGCAAATGATAGTTCGGTCGATGATGGTAGTCCGCTATCCGGACACCCCTAATCCAGGACTCCCTCGGATCCTTTCTAGAGAAGAAGTTTCTCTCGAAAGAAGTGAGTGGGAGGAAAGTAGAACTTGATGAGGTAATTGTACCTTCTCCTTATTGGAAAGTAGTTCATCACGAAATCAGTTCCGGTGATTCCTACACCAATTAGTGAGGAAGTTAATGATGATGATCATGAAACTTCAGATCAAGTTGCTACCAAACCTCGTAGGTCTTCCAGATTAAGATCCGCACCAGAGTGGTACGGTAATCATGTTCCGGAAGTCATGTTACTAGACCATGATGAACCTACGAACTATGAGGAAGCGATGATGAGCCCAGATTCCGCGAAATGGCTTGAGGCCATGAAATCTGAGATAGGATCCATGTATGAGAACAAAGTATGGACTTTGATTGACTTGCTCGATGATCAGCAAGCCATGTTAAATAAATGGATCTTCAAGAGGAAGACGGACACTGATAGTAGTGTTACTATCTACAAAGCTCGACTTGTCACAAAAAGGTTTTCGACAAGTTCAAGGTGTTGACTACAATGAGATTTTCTCAACTGTAGCGATGCTTAAGTCTGTCCAAATCATGTTAGCAATTGCCACATTTTATGAAATCGGGCAAATGGATGTCAAAACTACATTCTTCATGGATTTATTAAAGAAGAGTTGTATATGATGCAACCAGAAGGTTTTGTCAATCCTAAAGGAGCTAACAAAATGTGCAAGCTTCAAATGATCCATCTCTGACTGGTGCAAGCATCTCGAGTTGGAATAAACGCTTTGATAGTGTGATCAAAGCATATGGTTTTATACAGACTTTTGGAGAAGCTCAGTATTTACAAGAAAGTGAGTGGGAGCACTACAGCATTTCTGATAAGTATATGTGAATGACATATTGTTGATCGCAAATAATGTAGAATTATTCTGCAAAGCATAAAGGAGTATTTGAAAGGTGTTTTTCAAAGAAGGACCTCGGTGAAGCTGCTTACATATTGAGCATCAAGATCTATTGAGATAGATCAAGACGCTTGATAGGTTTTTCAATAAGTACATACCTTGTCAAGATTTTGAAATAGTTCAAAATGGAACAGTCAAAGAAAGAGTTCTTGCCTGTGTTGCAAAGGTGTGAAATTGAGTAAAGACTCAAATGCCGACCACGGCAGAAAATAGAAAAGAGAATGAAAGTCACTCCCTATACCTCAGTTATAGGTTCTATAAAGTATGCTATGCTATGTACCAGACCTATTGTATACCTTGCTTTGAATTTGGGAAGGGAGTATAATAGTGATCTAGGAGTAGATCACTGGACATTGGTCAAGAACATCCTTAGTGAGGACTAATGAAATATTTCTCGATTATGGAGGTGATAAAAGAGCCCGTCGTAAAGAGTTACATCGATGCAAGCTTTTTATACCGATCCAGATGACTCTAAGTCTCAATCTGGATACATATTGAAAGTGGGAGCAATTAGCTAGAGTAGCTCCGCAAGAGCATTGTAGACATAGAATATTTGCAAAATACATACGGCTCAATGTGATGCACCGCTGACTAAACTTCTCTCACGAGCAAAACATGATCATACCTTAGTACTCTTTGGTTGTTAATCACATAACGATGTGAACTTGATTATTGACTCTAGTAACCCTTTGGGTGTTGATCACATGACGATGTGAACTATGGGTATTATCACATACAGATGTGAATATTGGTGTTAAATCACATGGCGATGTGAACTAGATTATTGACTCTTGTGCAAGTGGGAGACTGAAGGAAATATGCCCTAGAGGCAATAATAAAGTTATTATTTATTTCCTCATATCATGATAAATGTTTATTATTCATGCTAGAATTGTATTAACCGGAAACATGATACATGTGTGAATACATAGACAAACATATAGTCACTAGTATGCCTCTACTTGACTAGATCATTAATCAAAGATGGTTATGTTTCCTAACCATAAACATGTGTTGTCATTTGATTAATGGGATCACATCATTAGGAGAATGATGTGATTGACTTGACCCATTCCGTTAGCCTAGCACTTGATCGTTTAGTATGTTGCTATTGCTTTCTTCATGACTTATACATGTTCCCAGTAACTATGAGATTATGAAACTCCTGCCACTGGAGGAACACTTTGGTGCTACCAAACGCCACAACGAATCGGGTGATTATAAAGGAGTACTACAGGTGTCTCCAAAGGTACATGTTGGGTTGGTGTATTTGAGATTAGGTTTTGTCACTCCGATTGTCGGAGAGGTATCTCTGGCCCTCTCGGTAATGCAAATCACTATAAGCCTTACAAGCAATGTAGCTAATGAGTTAGTTACGAATAATGCATTATGTAACGAGTAAAGAGACTTGCCAAGAACGAGATTGAACTAGGTATTGGATACCGACGATCGAATCTCGGGCAAGTAACATACCGATGACAAAGGAACAACGATGTTGTTATGCGGTTTGACCGATAAAGATCTTCGTAGAATATGTAGGAGCCAATATGAGCATCCAGGTTCTGCTATTGTTTATTGACCAAGAATAGTTCTAGGTCATGTCTACATAGTTCTCGAACCCGTAGGGTCCGCACGCTTAAGGTTTCGATGACAGTTATATTATGAGTTTATGAGTTTTGATGTACCGAAGGAGTTCGGAGACCCGGATGAGATCGGGACATGACGAGAGTCTCGAAATGGTCGAGACGTAAAGATCGATATATTGGACGACTATATTCGAGTTCGGAAAGGTTCCGAGTGATTCGGTATTTTTCGGAGTACCGAGAGTTACGGAATTCGCCGGGAGTATATGGGCCTTATTGGGCCATACGGGAATAGAGGAGAGAGGCTAAAGGAAGGAGGCCTGCGCCCCTCTGGTCCGAATTGGAAAAGGGCGCAGCCCCTTTTCCTTATTCCTCTCCCCTCTTTCCCTTCTCCTACTCCAACAAGGGAGGTGGAATCCTACTAGGACTAGGGAGTCCTAGTAGGACTCCACACTTGGCGCCGCCTCCTAGGGCCGCCTCCTCCCCTTGCTCCTTTATATACGGGGCAGGGGGCACCCCATGACACACAAGTTGATCTACGTGATCGTTCCTTAGCCGTGTGCAGTGCCCCCCTCCACCATATTCCACCTCGGTCATATCGTCGTGGAGTTTAGGCGAAGCCCTGCGCCGGTAGAACATCATCATCGTCACCACGCCGTCGTGCTGATGGAACTCATCCCCGACACTTTGCTGGATCGGAGTCCGGGGATCGTCATCGAGCTGAACATGTGCTGAACTCGGAGGTGCCGTATGTTCGGTACTTGGATCGGTCGGATCGTGAAGACGTACGACTACATCAACCGCGTTGTCATAACGCTTCCGCTTACGGTCTACGAGGGTACGTGGACAATACTCTCCCCTCTCGTTGCTATGCATCACCATGATCCTTGCGTGTTCGTAGGAATTTTTTTGAAATTACTACGTTCCCCAACACTCTCAACAATAATAACATAGATAGTTCATATAACAATCCCTCAACATGCAACAAAGAGTCACTCCAAAGCCACTAATAGTGGAGAACAAACGTAGAGATTATGGTAGGGTAGGAAACCACCTCAAAGTTATTCCTTCGGATCGATCTATTAAAGAGTTTGTACTAGAATAACACCTTAAGACACAAATCAACAAAAACCCTAATGTCACCTAGATACTCCATTGTCACCTCAAGTATCCGTGGGCATGATTATACGATATGCATCACACAATCTCAGATTCATCCAACCAACACAAAGTACTTGAAAGAGTGCCCCAAAGTTTCTACCGAAGAGTCAAGAAAACGTGTGCCAACCCCTATGCATAGGTTCATGGGCGGAACCCGCAAGTTGGTCACCAAAACATACATCAAGTGGCACGTGATATCCCATTGTCACCACAGATAAACACGGCAAGACATACATCAAGTGTTCTCAAATAAAGACTCAATCCGATAAGATAACTTCAAGAGGGAAACTCAATTCATCACAAGAGGGTAGAGGGGGAGAAACATCATAAGATCCAACTATAATAACAAAGCTCGCGATACATCAAGATCGTGCCATAGAGGGAACACAAGAGAGGGAGAGATCAAACACATAGCTACTGGTACATACCCTCAGCCCCGAGGGTGAACTACTCCCTCCTCGTCATGGAGAGCGCCGGGATGATGAAGACGGCCACCGTGATGGATTCCTCCGCAGGTGCCGAACAGGCTCCCGAGAGGGTTTTGGTGGCTACAGAGGCTTGCGGCGGCGGAACTCCCGATCTATCTTCTCCGTGGATGTTTTTAGGGTACGTGGGACTATATAGGCGAAAAAAGTCGGTCGGGAGGTGCTCGAGGGGCCCACGAGACAGGGGGGCGCGCCCAGTAGGGGGGAGGGCGCCCTCCTATCTCATGGAGTCCTCGGGGATCTTCCGACGTGAACTCCAAGTCTCCAGGATCATATTCTTCCCAAAAATAATGTTGTCGAAGGTTTCATTCCGTTTGGACTCCGTTTGATATTCCTTTTCTTCGAAATACTGAAACAGGCAATAAAACAACAATATGGGATGGGCCTCCGGTTAATAGGTTAGTCCCAAAAGTAATATAAAAGTGTAAAATAAAGCCCATAAACATCCAAAAGGGGTAATAATAGCATGGAACAATAAAAAATTATAGATACGTTGGAGACGTATCAAGTGACGAAAAAGAAGACAATCCTCTCTAGCGAGGCCTTGAGCGGGAGGATGGGCAAGCTAGCCCTCAGGAACAGGCAGCAGACGGAGAATCAGAGGATGACAATTACATGCCTCTCTCCGAAGACGAGGTGAGCCTCGGCGACGAAGAATTTATCGTGCCTGAGGACCCCGCCGACAGGAGCGCTTGCCACGGCTTACGCCACCACAAAAAGCCTGAAGAAAAAGCAACAGCAGCTTCGAGCTGATCAAGATCTGCTAGCGGATAGATGGACTGAGGTCCTGGCGGACGAGGAATACGAACTCGAGCGCCCAACAAAGAGTTTCCCAAAGCACAGGTTGCTACCCCAACTCGAGGAGGAAGCATTAAACCGCACACTACCAGCGTATGATGCGGCTGATCGGCCACCCCGTGGCCGAGACAGAACGACATATCAACCCGAAGTCCAGCTCGCACCCTGCCGCTAGTCAAACAAAAACACCAAGGCCCGAGGCAACACACAGGACCTGCAAAATGTATTGGAAAACAAAGCAGGACATACAAGATCGATCTACGGATCACAGGGGCGCGCCCTAACGCGTGACGATGATCGTCACGCCGGATATACTAAAAGCAAATCCGGCCAGGCTGAATATAGCAGACAAGACTCGTATGAACTGCGTCGTGACATAGCCCGGCACAGAAGTGCCGCACACCCCCTATGCTTCACTGATGAAGTAATGGATCATGAATTCCCAGAGGGATTTAAACCCGTGAACATTAAATCATATGATGGTACAACAGACCCCGCGATATGGATTAAAGATTTCCTCCTCCACATCCACATGGCCCGCGGTGACGATCTACATGCCATCAAGTACCTCCCACTAAAACTCAAAGGACCGGCTCGGCATTGGCTGAATAGCTTGCCCGTAAACTCCATTGGCAGTTGGGAGAATCTGGAAGACGCATTCCTTGACAACTTCTAGGGCACTTATGTGTGACCACCGGATGCTGATGACTTGAGTCACATAACCCAGCAGCTAGGGGAATTGTCTAGGAAATTCTGGACCCGGTTCCTACCTAAAAAGAACCAAATTGTCGAATGTACGGATGCTGAGGCCTTAGCGGCATTCAAGCATAACATCTGTGACGAATGGCTCGCCCGACACCTCGGCCAAGAGAAGCCGAAGTCTATGGCAGCCCTCACGACACTCATGACCCGCTTTTGCGCGGGTGAGGACAGCTGGCTGGCTCGCAGCAACAACACATCAAGAAATCCTGGCGACTCAGATGCCAAAGATAGCAACGGCAGACCACGTCGCAACAGACACAAGCGCTGCAACAACGGCGACAACGCCGAAGACATGGTAGTCAATGCCGGATTCAGGGGCTCTAAATCCGGTCAGCGGAAAAAGCCATTCAAAAGAAACAATCCGGGCCCATCCAGTTTGGACCGCATACTTGATCACTCGTGTCAAATTCACAGCACCCCCGATAAGCCAGCCAACCACACCAACAGAGAATGCTGGGTGTCCAAACAGGCCGGCAAGTTGAACACCGAAAACAAGGAAAAGGGCCTGCATAGCAAAGACGAGGAGGAGCCCCGGCTGATGAAGTCATGTACCTAGGGTAGGGTCATAGACCTGCCCAAAGGTACCCTCCCCAAGGACACTCGCGAAAGAAGCTGCCTACCAGTCGACCTGGTAGGTTTCCACTCGACAGATTCAAAGACACTCGACCATGAAGACTCACCGACCACCAGAGTCCAAGAGCCACCAAAGGTCCAAACGGTCTGTAGTTAAATAGTCTTTATGGTCATGATGACACTTTATGTAAGGCGCTACCAAGAACGCCTAGCCTTAATGTACCTTAAACCTCCGCTACGTGGGCTGGCTGGGGTCCCGGCGCACTCTATATAAGCCACCCTCCACAGTAAAAGGGTTCGCACCCTATAACACATACACATATAATCCAATGACCGCCTCCGGCCCGCGACGAGGGCTGTTACTTCCTCCGAGAAGGGCCTGAACTCGTAAATCCCTTGCGATACAACTACTCCATAGCTAGGATCTTGCCTCTCCATACCTACCCCCATTCTACCGCTCGACTTAGAACCACGACAGTTGGCGCCTCCGTGGGGCAGGTGTTCTAGCGATTTGTTGGAGAAGTTGGGATTCTTTCGATCTCCGCATCATGGTTTCTGTGGAGTTCTGGTCGAGGGCTGCGAGATCCGCCTCGGTGCGCCATGTTCGTTGTCGATGACTCCGCTTGGCTTCGGGAGGCTCCACTCGACGTGGACGCGCTCCCGTCATGGGGCGACGACTTTTCTGCGGTGTCCGCGGCGTCCTCCTCGCGGCAACCGTCGACCTAGTATGGGTCGGCTCCTATGCCGCCCTCGCCTCAGCCTCCCTTTGAGCAAGCTGCCCGGTCGGTCGAGGCTTCAGCGGTGGGTGAGGCATGCGGTGCCCGCCATCGGCCACCACCCAAGTCGCGCGATCGAGCCCGATTTAATCTCTACGGCCTGTTCGACTGGCTCCGCAGAGACTGCGTCCGAATGCGATAGCAGTGACCCGGCGGCAGAGGTTCTGATGGTCGATGGACCACGCAGTCCCCCCGGATTCACCCGCACCAATGGAGGTGACGGTGGAGGCGATCCGGAGCAAGCCCATGAAGAGTACCTGCCCGAGCCCCTCACTTCGCTTCAGAGGGAGGAGCTTCGCCGTTGGAACATGGATGCGCTTCACACTCCTATCGTTGGAGAAACCCCCGAGGCTCGTGCCTTGGAGGATGCGCGCTTGGCCAACCTGGCTGAGCGCACTCGACTGGAGAACCTTCAGCGAGTACTCGACGAGCGCGCGCGACCAAGGGTTCCAGAATCCAATGACGCCGCCTCTTCCACCACCAACTCAGGTATATCGAACTCCGATCCATAATTTAGCAGCTGTCGCTCAGATAGCGTAGTCAATTCAGCCTTCCCATCGGAGGCGGGTAGAGGTTTGCTACAAATCGAGATCTGCTCCGGCGGCAGGAGACCAAAACTCAGGGCCAGATCACGGTCATGGAACAGGATTCACAGCCGATCCGTCGCTGCGAATTCAGTCCAGTCGGCCCATAGTCCGAGATCGCCCCCGAGGCGTGAGGAACGTGGGGGCCGGCGTGATGATCAGTACAAGAGCCGCGAGCAGTATGAGCACCGATTCGATCGCAATGATCGACGTCGAGTGCCCACTCCTCCCCCAAGGGGTGGATCATACGCCCCTCGGCAGCAGGATGACAGACGCCAGCACAGTGTTGGGCGAAGAGTTCCAGTCGACCCCAGGGAACCAGGCTTTGATGCGAGATCTATTATCGTTCAAGGTTTGGTCGACAGGAACAGAGCTCACCGAGACGGCCATGACAGAGATGTTCCCTCCAGCAGCAGAGTTCATGTCTCAGGCTGAGTGTTTCAAAGACAGCCATCGAGCGCGGTGATTCCTCCCAACTTCAGGTTGGCGACTGGAGTTAGTAAGTTCACTGGTGAATCCAAGCCTGACACTTGGCTTGAAGATTACCGAGAGGCTGTTTAGATTGGCGGCGGCAACGATGAGGTAGCCATGAAGCATTTGCCTCTTATGTTGGAGGGTTCAGCCAGAGCGTGGTTGAATCAGTTAGCGCCCAGCAGTATTTACACTTGGGAAGATATTGCCCGAGTGTTTGTCAGGACATTTGAAGGGACTTGCAAGCGACCAGCAGGGTTGACGGAGTTGCAGTCGTGTGTGCAAAAGTCGAGTGAAACTTTGAGAGATTATATCCAGAGGTGGATCACTTTGCACCACACAGTTGAGAATGTATCCATCACCAGCGCCTCAGGCCTTCAAAGAAGGTGTCAAGAACAGAGAGTTGAGTTTGAAATTCGGTCGAACCGGAGATATGACCCTAAGTCGGATGATGGAGATTGCCACCAAGTATGCAAATGGTGAAGAAGAGGATCGGCTCCGGAGTGGTAAATACAAATCGGCTGCTAATGAGGCCGGCGGAGGAAATTCCAGTCGGAAGCAGAAGCGCAAAGCCGAGCCAGCTGCTCCCGGAGAAGCCTTGGATGTGACCCCAGGAAAGTTCAAGGGGAAACCCAAGGGTCCTTGGAACCCCAAGAAGGTGAAAGACCAGGATGGAAATGACGTGTTGGATTTGCCATGTCACATCCACACGAAGAAAGATGAAGAGGGTAAACTCATTTACCCGAAACATACCACTCGACAGTGTTGGCTCCTGATTCAGCAGTTCCAATGGAAACAACCCAAGGATAAGGATAAGGAGACAGACAAAGTTGAGGACAAAGATGACAGCGATGATGGATACCCCCAAGTCAATTCCACCCTGATGATTTTTGCTGACGTTGAAAGCAAAAGTCGATTGAAGGTTATCAATCGGGAAGTGAACATGGTCGCTCCGGCGATGCCCAGCTATCTGAATGGTCCCAGACCCCCATCACATTCGACCAGTCTGATCACCCGACGCACATTGCCACCCCTAGGAGGCAAGCGTTGGTGGTCGACCCGGTCGTCGAAGGCACTCGACTGACCAAAGTTCTGATGGATGGTGGTAGTGGCTTGAACATATTGAACGCAGAGACGTTGAAAGGGATGGGCATTCCGATGTCCAAACTCAGCACCAGTAACATGAGCTTCCACGGAGTCATTCCTGGAAAGAAGGCTGAGTCACTCGGCCAAATTGCTCTTGATGTAGTTTTGGTGATTCAAGCATTTCGAAAGAAAAGTTGACCTTTGAGGTCGTGGATTTCCAGAGCGCTTATCACGCTATTCTGGGAAGGCCAGCATATGCATGTTTCATGTCCCGACCATGTTACGTGTATCTTAAACTGAAGATGCCTGGTCCCAAGGGCGTGATCACTGTTACGGGCAATCGGAAGAAGGCGGAAGAGTGCTTCCAGAAGGGCTCTAAGATCGCCGATGCTCAGTTGGCAGTGGTAGAGCTACAAGAGTATCAGAAAACTGCAGATCCGAGTGATTTGTTGCGAGCTAAGAAGCCCGCTAGGGAGTCAGCATTCCAGTCGTCCGGTGAGACGAAACAGGTTCACATTCACCCGACTGATCCCAATGCTGCTCCGACCAACATCTCAACAACACTCGACTCAAAATAGGAAGAAGCGCTCATCCAGTTCCTCCGTGAGAACTGGGACATCTTTGCATGGAAGCCTCACGACATGCCGGTGTTCCTGGGGCTGGCTGAGCACCGCCTACGAGTCGACCCAAAAGTCAAACCGGTTAAAGAGTATCTTCGACGGTCCGCCATCCATAAGAGAAAGGCCATTGGTGAAGAGGTGGCTCGGCTCTTAGCGGCAGAGTTCATCCGAGAGATCTACCACTCCGAGTGGCTCGCCAATGTAGTCATGGTCCCCAAGAAGGACAAGTCGTTGCGCATGTGCATCGATTTCAAGCATATCAATCGGGCCTGCCCGAAAGATCATTTCCCTCTTCCTCGCATTGACCAAATAGTCGACTAAACTGCGGGATGTGAGAGGTTGTCTTTTTTAGACGCCTATTCCGGGTACCATCAAATCCGTCTGTATGGACCCAATGAGATTAAAACAGCGTTCATCACTCCATTCGGGTGCTTCTGTTATGTCACCATGCCATTCGGTCTCAAGAATGCCGGAGCCACATTCATGAGGATGCTTCAGAAGTGTTTGCTCACTCAAATCAGTCGGAATGTGGAAGCGTACATGGATGATATAGTGGTCAAGTCACAAAAGGGTTCCGACCTGTTGAATGACCTTGCTGAAACATTTGCCAATCTCAGGAGGTATGATATCAAGATTAACCCATCAAAGTGCATATTTGGAGTTCCTGGTGGAAAGTTACTCGGTTTTCTCGTTTCCGAGCGAGGAATCGATGCTAACCCCGAAAAGGTTGGCACTATACTCCGAATGAAGCGCTGCATGGTGCACGATGTCCGTAAGCTTACCGGATGCTTGGCCGCTTTAAGTCGATTCATCTTCGCCTCGTGAAAAGGCATTGCCTCTTTACCAACCGATGAAGAAGTCGACAAGTTCGAGTGGACTCCGAAGTTGATGCAGCGTTTGCAGAGCTAAAAGCTCTGCTCTCCACCCAGCCGGTGCTTGCTGCTCCTATCAGCAAAGAGCCTTTGCTGCTTTACATTGCAGCCACCGGACAAGTCGTCAGTACCATACTTACGGTCGAGCGGGAAGAAGAAGGAAAAACCTTCAAAGTTCAACGCCCAGTTTATTATCTTTCTGAAGTGCTGACCCCATCAAAACAAAGATACCCTCACTATCAAAAGCTTGTTTTTGGGATTTATAGGACCACAAAGAAGGTTGCTCATTATTTCTCTGATCATTCCATTACAGTCGTCAATGATGCCCCATTGTCAGAAATTCTTCATAACAGAGATGCAACTGGTCGAGTGGCTAAATGGGCGATTGAACTCCTTCCCCTTGATATCAAATTTTAGGCAAAGAAAGCCATCAAGTCCCAAGCAATAGCAGACTTCCTCGCCGAGTGGACTGAACAACAGCTTCTGACCCAAGTTCACTCGGAGCACTGGACTATGTTCTTCGATGGTTCCAAGATGCTGAACGGTTCTGGTGCGGGGGTTGTGTTGGTTTCCCCCCGAGGAGATAAGCTCAAATATGTTCTCCAGGTTCACTTTGATTCTTCCAACAACGAAGCGGAATATGAAGCACTCCTGTATGGGTTGCGTATGGCCATTTCACTCGGCATCCGTCGCCTTATGGTCTACGGCGACTCGGATCTGGTTGTTAATCAAGTGATGAAGGAGTGGATGTCGAAGCCCAGCTATGACTGGTTATTGTAATGCAGAGAAAGCTGGAGAAGAAATTCGGGGTTAGAGCTTCATCATATACCCGATCGAAAAATCAAGCTGGGATGATTTGGCGAAGATAGGGTCCAAAAGGGAAGCCATTCCCAAGAATGTATTTTTGGAGCACATTCATGCACCATCGGCAGGAGGATCCTTTCACGTAAGAAGCCCCGCAGCAAAAAGAGTGCCAATGATCCGATCGAAGTTGAGGTCCCAGCCGTGGTCGACCTGATTATGGAAGTTGTGGTCATCACTCCCGATCGACAAAGGCCGTACATCGATATATCCTAAGGAAAGAGCTCCCAGAGAATGAAGAAGAGGTTCGACAGATCGTCTGTCGATCCAAGGCCTTTACAAGGATCAAAGGACAGTTGTACGAGAAAGCGTGGATCGAGTCGGCCGTAAGTGTATCACGCCGTAAGAAGGTCAGATAATTCTTGAGGATATCCACTCGGGGACCTGTGGCCATCATGCGTCCTCTCGGACCATTGTGGCTAAAGCATACCGAGCGGGATTTTACTGGCCGAAAGCAAATGAAATGGCAAAAGAAATAGTCGACAAGTGTGAAGGGTGTCAGTTCTATTCCAACATGTCGCACAAGCCCGCCTCAGCCTTGAAGACCATTCCACTCGTCTAGCCCTTCGCTGTTTGGGTATTAGACATGATTGGACCGCTGAGAACCGCGAAGCGGCTTCACTCATTTGCTAGTAGCAATGACAAGTTCACCAAGTGGATCGGGTTGCCCATCAAGAACCTTGATGCATGCACTCGCTATCGCTTTCATCGAGAGTTGATATTCAGATATGGAGTTCCGCATAGCATCATCACCGACAATGGGTCAAACTTCGATAATGACAAGTTCAAAGCCTTCGCGCTCTCTCAGTGGCACGCTGGTCGACTATGCTTCAGCTTGCTCATCCTCGCCGAATGGACAAGCAGAGCGTGCAAACGGCCTCATTCTCAAAGGGCTGAAACCACGGCTGATGCATGATCTCAAGCACGCAGCAGGAGCTTGGGTCATTTAACTTCCATCAGTTCTCCGGGATTGAGGACCACTCCTAATCGGTCGATCGGGAGAACTCCATTCTTCCCGGTCTATGGAGCTGAAGCAGTTCTGCGAGTGACCTGCTTCACAATGCGCCTCGAGTCGAACTATACTTTGAAGAAGAAGCGGAACAAGCCCGCAAGATGCAATCGACCTCTTGGAAGAGGAGAGGAGATGGCCCTGATCCGCCGACTATCTATCGCAAGACTTGCGCCGATTCCATGCCGTAAATGTGAAGAGTCGAGCCTTCCAAGAGGGAGATTTGGTCCTCCGAGTGGATCAACAAACCACACAAGCTCGCTCCCACTTGGGAAGGTCCTTCATCGTCACAAGAGTTCTCCACAATGGAGCGATCATCTCTACAACGTTGATCGCCAGATCGACGAGCCTCGAGCTTGGAATGCGGAGCTACTCCGCCTTTTATACTTAAATACTCACTCGGTTGAGATGTAATAAAAGTACTTTTGTAGTTTGTTTATCTAAGACAAGAATGTTATAATTTTCCCAAAGGATTGTTATTACTTTTTGTTGAAATTTCCCCAGCAGGGTGGCTTAGCTGCGAATCCGGTTCGCCTAAGTTTGTAAAAAATCCTTTCCGAGTGGCGAGCCGCCTCCCACTCGGGCCTTAGCTGCGAATCCGCTTCGCCTAAGTATTCAAAATCCTACCGAGTGGTGAGCCAGCCTCCCACTCGGGGGCTTAGCTACAGTCCAAGTACTCGCCTAAGTATTCAAAATCCTACCGAGTGGTGAGCCAGCCTCCCACTGGGGCTTAGCTGCAGTCCAAGTACTCGCCTAAGTATTCAAAATCCCACCGAGTGGTGAGCCAGCCTCCCACTCGGGGCTTAGCTGCAGTCCAAGTACTCGCCAAGTATTTAAATCCTACCGGGTGGAGAGTCAGCCTCTCACTCGGGGGCTTAGCAACAGCCCAAGGATTCGCCTTAACATCCAAAATAATGAACACTTTGCAAGGACGACGAGGTGCAGGTCGACTGCTACCTTCTCCTTCAAAGCTACACCATAAAAATCCTACCGAGTGGAGAGCAAACCTCCCACTCGGGGGCTTAGCTGCAGCCCAAGCTCGCCTAAGTAATAGAAATCCCACCGAGTGGAGAGCAAACCTCCCACTGGGGCTTAGCTGCAGCCCAGTGCTCGCCTAAGTAATAGAAATCCTACCGAGTGGAGAGCAAACCTCCCACTGGGGCTTAGCTACAGCCAGTGCTGCGCCTAAGTAATAGAAATCCTACCGAGTGGAGAGCAAACCTCCCACTGGGGCTTAGCTGCAGCCCAAAGGCTCGCCTAAGTAATAAAAATCCTACCGAGTGGAGAGCAAACCTCCCACTGGGGCTTAGCTGCAGCCCAAGTGCTCTCCTAAGTAAGGAATTCATCCCAACCATAAGGACGACGAGGTGTAGGTCGATCGCTACCTTCTCCTTCGAGCTTCGCCACAAGTACAACGCGCGGGTCCATCCCAATCCGCAAGGACGACGAGGTGCAGGTCGATCGCTACCTTCTCCTTCGAGCTTCGCCACAAGTACAACGTATGGTCCATCCCAATCCGCAAGGACGACGAGGTGCAGGTCGACGCTACCTTCTCCTTCGAGCTTCGCCACAAGTACAACGTATGTCCATCCCAACCGCAAGAACGACGAGGTCGGGCCGCAGCCTGTGCTCCATCTTTACCGCAAGATAGATGAAGTACAAGTCGACCGAGTTTCACCTCAAGGATACTACTTACAACAATGAAATATATTCAATGAAGAGAAAAGTTCTCTCAAGGCAAATAAAGCATGTTCAAGGATAGATCAAGTTCGATAAACGCCCCACGGATCCAAAAGTGCTCAGCGTTAAGCCTGTTAAAGTTTGTCGGTTACAAAAACCACTCGCATTCCGAGGCAAATTTAAGGTGGGACTTAGAAGTTTTTACTCTCCGGTGGAGGACCTGAAGGTGCAACAAACTGGTCGAGGTCGATTCCGCCGGCAATGCGGGTAGCAGCAGCGATGAAGGTCTCCATGAAAGATCGGAAGTCGTATTTCCTGGTGTTGGCAACTTTGAGGGACGCCAGCTTGTCCTCTTGCGCTTCCTTGCAAGGTACATGAACCGAGATGAGCAACATCAGCACCACACCTGGCAGAAGACTTTTTCCATTCTTGCACTCGACTTGGAATCTCATTCAGTCGAGCCATTAAGGATTCAAGGTCATTCTGAAGCGTCTGATCTGGCCAGAGAGTTGAGTCGATCCGCGACATCGCAGCTTTCGGTCGAGCAAGATAGTCCACCACGCTAGCAACGCGAGACTCCAGTCGGAGCACATTCAAAGCAGCTTCATCCTTCACAGGAGAGTTGATGGGGTCCAGGCTGGTTTCCACTCGACTGGTTTCTTTTTCGAAGTTTTGACAGAATTCTGAAAACACAGCTCAGACTCAAAACAACAATCATGCGATGAGCCGGTGATAGCAAGACAGTGGATAAAGAGATTACCTTCAAGCATGAGGAACAGCTTCTTGGCGAGCCCTCCAAGATAAACCTCCAGGTCGTTTCGCTTCCCCGCCAGTTGGCCAGCCTTGTCAGACAGAGCAATCTTGTCGTTCTTCAGTCGACTAACTTCCTTGTTGGCCGCGTCAAGAGCGGCTTTCAGCTTGGCATTTTCATCTTCAAGTTTGTCGACTGAGGCAAGTTTCTCTTCAGCGAGCTTTGTTTTCTCCAAAGCCGCCTTTTGTGCCTTTGCAAGGTCAAGGTCTTTCTTCTTCAGAGTCTCTTCCAGTTTATCTGCAAAGCAACAATGAGAACAGAGTTGAGAATGAATAGAAAAACAAAGACAGTCGTCAAAGTTCTCACCAGCCATACCTTTTGCTTCATCCTTCGCTTCTGCAAATTCTCCCGAGCAAGCTTCAAGTCGAGGTTGAGCTGGATCTGTTTGTTCTCTAATCTCAAGATAGCGAGCCACAAGCTCGCAAGATTTCTACAAAGAGTCAATCAACAAAAGGCATCAAAGACAGATCACTTCCGAGTGACTAAGGAAAATCTTAGCATTTCTAAGACTACAATGAATCAAAACATTCGACAAGAGTCTGGGATTACACCCAGCGGGTGCACTCAGCGTGCCCCACTGGTTTTACCAATTTGGTTCGACCACCACCAAAAGAGGCAAAAGGTTATGATTCTAAAACCATTGCTAATTGTCAGCCGTCAGCAGCGGTAAAAACAGTTCTTTAGACTATAGTCGATCGCACGCAGTCCACCATAGTCTCGGGGACTACACCCAGTGGGTGCACTCAGCGTGCCCCCACCGGTTTTACGGTTCCATTCGACTTGGTCCGACCAGGCCGAGTGAAGAAGTTTAAAGTATAAAGACTATAGTCGACTGCACGCAGTCCACCATAGTCTCGGGGACTACACCCAGTGGGTGCACTCAGCGTGCCCCCAAAAAACTCTATCGACACACCCACCCAGTGGGTGTACAGATATGGAAATCTTCATAAAGATGCAGTTTCAGGTAGCTTGTCCTAACAGAGCAAGCAGTTTGTGTAGCATATCCTAACAGAAAGCAAGCAACGATCGACTTACTTGGACATTGCTCGAGAGCTGAACTAGCATCATAGGTCGCCTGGCTGGCCTCTCGGACTGCCTTCACTTGCTCCATCATGATCCCTGACTGGCGTATAGCCTCCTTAGCAGCACTCACTTGGTCTTCCGGGACGTGGTGTATAGCAAAAAGGGATGGTGGATCAGCAGTCGATGAAGTGGGTCGGGCACTTGTCAGCGGTACAGCAAAAGACACAGAAGCCTGAGTGGGGTTGCCTCTCTCGGAAACCAGCGTCTCAGGTATCGTCACAACTGGAGCAGCCTTGCCAGCAGGCACCCTCTTGTTCTTCCTCTTCCTCAACGGTGTTTCCTCGTCATCATCAGGGAGATCAATGACATGAGGCGGAACTACAAGAAAGATTCAAAAATAAACACGGAAATCCAATCGACTAAAAGTGAAACTACAGAGATCGTACCAAGGTTGGAGGTGACAGCATCTTCCATTTCCTGATCTTCGTGCTTGGCTGAGGTCTCGGAGGTAGCAGCACTACAGATTTCAAGAATCGGCTGATCAGTCATCAAGTCGACCAAAAGTACACTCATGTTGAATAGGGAAATACAAGTTCTGCTGATTACCCGGAGATGGTGGAAATGACCATCCGCATCTTGGGCAGGGCTTTCGCCGGCTTCGACGATGTTGCTCGAGGTTGCTTCGGCGGTTTCTCACTCGGCGCAGGAGAAGTTGTCCGAGGTCGCTTCATCGATCGCCCAATTAGGCATAAATAGCTTTACTGCGTTCGCCGCGGGTCATGCATCAACTTGACCTTCCTTCCGAGCGGGAGGATCGACGCCTTCCTCCTCTTCCTCCTCCTCCTCTTCATCGAGCTGTCGCCCCTCATCCTCCTCGCCGTTGACTCCCATTCCTCCCGGCTTTCACCTCCGCTTCCTTCTTCTTCTTCGACCGGTTCCTGTGCCCGCTGGGCATCGAGTACATCTCGGTGGTGACCTAAAAGACAACAAAACAAGGCAAAAGTCAGTCGACGAATTGGCATCTAAACAGAATGAATGCAGCCGAATCACAGTCGGAGATAAGTGGTTATACCTTGTCTGCATCATAAGTCTGGTCGAGTGGTGGAATCCTCCTAGCTCCGCGAGGGTTATCTTTGTTTCCTGTGATGGCAGTCATCCACTTCTCCAGCAGTATGCCATCGACCTCCTCCGGATGGACCCGAGTGGTATCATCCGCATCGTAGTACATCCACATCGGATGGCCTTGGTATTGGAGTGGCTGAATACGCCGCCGGAGGAAAACTTCCGAAGATCCATGCCGGTCACCCCGTCGCGAATGAGCTGGACTATGCATTCCATCAACAATTTTACTTGGGCCTTCTCCTCTGGTAGCACCTTCAGGGAAGATGGCTTGTTCACTCGACTCATGGAGAAAGGAGGGAGTCCAATGACCGCCTCAAGGCCGGCTGGTCTTGGCAAGAGAACCAGGTCGACCGCCACCCTCTAACCGAGTCGGGAGAGTCATAGCCGAAAAGCGCTCTTCCCCTCATCTCGGACCCCGAGTCCCCCACACATCTGGATTACTTGGGTTCTCTCGTCATTCGGGTTCGCTTTCTTCACCGTCCGAGAGCGACAAGTGAATATATGCTTGAAGAGGCCCCAAAGGCGGCCGACAGCCCAAGAAGTTTTCGATAACGATAACGAAAGCAGCAAGATACACAATGGAGTTGGGAGGAAATGATGGAGTTGCGCCCAAAAAGTTCAGAAACCCCGGAAGAAAGGATTCGCGGCAGAGAAAATCCCGATCTACGTGAGTGGCTAGGAGAACGACTCACCCTCTTCAAAGGCGGCTGCCACTCGCTCCCTAAGCCTCGCCGACCCATGGAGGATCAGTCCTCGCTGGCCAGATCGTTGAGGTCCTTCTCGGTGATGATCGAGCGAATCCAATCTCCTCGACCCAACCTTGCGGCAGCTTGATCATGAAGAAGATCCGCCTGACGGGCGCTTCCCTTCGCCGGCCGCTTTCTTCACCCGCTCCAAGGCTGCGGTCTTCTCCTTCACCATGGTCGCCGACGAAGCAAGTACTGAGCTACGGCGCTGAGCAGGCTAAGGGCGCAGCAGGAAGGTTTGGAGGCGGAGGGAGGGGAAGATTGAGGTCGCACTGATCAAAATACCCCGTCCGATGCTTTATATGAGGCCGCTTCCGAGTGGCTGACTGGTAGGCCCAGTGTCGGTGTCAAAACCGGCGGATCTCGGGTAGGGGGTATCGAACTGTGCGTCTAGGCGGATGGTAACAGGAGACAAGGGACACGATGTTTACCCGTGTTCGGGCCCTCTTGATGGAGGTAAAACCTCACGCCCTGCTTGATTGATATTGATATTGTGGATGTTTACAAGAGTGGATCTACCACGAGATCAAGGAGGCTAAACCCTAGAAGCTAGCCTATGGTATGATTGTAAGGGTTGTTGTGATTGTAGTCCTACGGACTAAACCCATCCGGTTTATATAGACACCGGAGAGGGCTAGGGTTATATAGAGTCGGTTACAATGGTAGGAGATCTACATATCCAGACGCCAAGCTTGCCTTCCACGCCAAGGAAAGTCCCATCCGGACACGGGTGAAGTCTTCAATCTTGTATCTTCATAGTCTTGGAGTCCGTCGATGATGATAGTCCGCAAATGATAGTTCGGCTGATGATGGTAGTCCGCTATCCGGACACCCCTAATCCAGACTCCTCAAGAGCCCTGAACCAGGCTTCAATGACGATAAGTCCGGGCGTATATTGCTTGGCATTGCAAGGCGGGTTCCTCCTCCAAATGATAGAAGATTGTGAACACCAGATAGTGTCCGCTCGCAAAATAAATTCCACATTCCACCGTAGAGAGAATAATAATATATACACAAGTTCAATCTGTTGACGCTTTCCGTGGCATGACGTCACACCACTACCAAGCCATTACTCAAATTGTTTTTACTTTACCACCTCGGCGCATTTAGCGGCGGTTTCTTGGCACGCCTTGTCAGCAGAGATCGTGTTTCCTTAATCCGGGATTCTCATCAATACGGGCGGGTAACCCAACCGCGCCTGCTCGCCACGCCTCTATCGAAGACGGTCCCAAACGGTCACGGAGACGGCTCTTGGTATCCTCTCTTATAACGGGACCAAGGCTCGCTTTTTTCTTCAATCTTCCATCGAATCCTCTCCACGCCCAAGTTCCAGCACCTAGAGCCCAGATTCGAGCGCTTTGGACCTTCAACGATGTCCGGTTCCGACCTCCAGGCGGTGGACGCCCTCCTCCGCGGAGGAGGACGTAAAGCTGCGGAGGCCAAGTACCTGTCTTACGAGATTTCAGACAGGTTGCTCGCCAAGGGCAGGCCATCCCCACCCCGAGCCCGCGAGTATGTCGCCTTCAGATCCCACCTCCGGCCGGGGTTTAGGCTTCCCGATGGATCCTTTTGTGAGAGGGCTCATGTTTTACTATGGGTTGGAATTCCACGACTTGGCTCCGAGTCCATCCTCCATATATCCGCATTTATTGTCATCTGAAGCCTTCCTCCGCGTCACCCCACACTTCGCATGTGGCTCAAGACTTTCAATGTGGCGCCAAGATGATCGGGGCGCTAAGCGGAGTGTGGCGGGCGGCCATAAGTAGGAGGGCCGATGCCCGCGGGCCCGCCGGCTCCTTCCAAGAGGAGCTCAGCCTGTGGCAGCAAGAGTGGTTCTATATTACCGCCCGAGGGGCCGCAGACAAAAGCCGCCGCCTTATTCCGCCGGGACCTCCACGACGATTGATGTCGTGGGTCAACCAAGGGTTCAACTGGGGCCGCCAAAGGACGTGCCCCTACCGCAGGGCCGGATTCGAGATCTCTTAACGAGGGAGATCGATATGGTGGTGGTGATGCAGGTTATGCTAATTAGGCGCCTCCTGCCTGCAAACGCCGCCCTCTCCGGCTATGGGAGTTCAATCCGAGGGCCCACGGATTCTTCAACACTTCATGGGTATGACGCCTCGGAGATGTATAACTTATTCTTCGGATCGCAAGAGGTGCGTCCGAATTGACCGAGGATGCTGGACTAAGCTGCAATCGCCTGGATACTCAAGTAAGTAGTTCCAAGTCCGACATACCGCTTTGTTTGCCTTTCGATGATCCGCTTTATGACCGATCTCCTTCTACACAGGAGTGGATAGCGAAGCAAAATTAATACGTGTCCGCCCTCCCCGAGACCGCGCCGGATCCCGTGGCTGGTCCGGATGTTGAGGTTGCGCCGGAGGAAGGCGAAGGGGAAAGCAGGAAAGCTACTGCTCGCCTAAGGAGGTTTTTGAACGAGGGGGATCGAGAATCCTCCTACCAAGGGGAGAAGAGGACTGCCTCCGAGGACCTGGGAAAAAGCCCCTAAACGGGGAAGAAATCTTCGCCGAGGGTCTCTGCGTCCGGGAGGCCCCGCCGCACAATCTCCCTTAATGAGCCAGCCCTCCAACGAGCCGTAAGTAGAAAGAAAGGAGTTTTATAATAAGGACATCCCTATTTGTGCTTCGAGGATAACTAAAGTTTTTACCTTGTAGTTCGGATCTCCGCCCTTCGCAGATGAGCTCGTTTTCGGGGACCTTCGTCCGAGATGATAGAGAGCGAGACGCCCGTCCGGGCGCTGTTGGATAGGGCGGACGAGCCTGAAGTGTCGCCACGGAGGGAGCCCCGGTGTGGCAAAGCCGGATAGTTCGGCGCCAACCGTGTACGGTCAAGGATCTGCTTGAGAAGGCGCTATCTCGTAAGATCAGCACGCATTGATGAGCATGGTGATTGAAAGGATTTCGTCGCCAAGGCGGTTGCATGATGCCGCCGAGTTTATCGGCGGGGTTTGAGGTACGTAAAATGACACACCTTTTAACAGTTTTGCATATAGAATGCGCCTCAGATAGATAGTAGCCCCGAGACTCGGTAGGTTGTCGATATCGACAGCGTCGAGGATCAAAATCGCAGGTTTAAATTCCGCCGTGCCGATGCAGGTGGCGGGTCGTCCGGGGGCCAGCCGGACTGATGGAGTTGCTGAACTAAAGCGGCAACTTGATGTGGCGGATGAAGACATCGCGCTGATCAACATGCGACTTGATGAGTCGCAAGGTAAGTGTTATTGCGCGGTCACGTGGTAAGGGAGCCGAAGCCGACTCCTTACAATATGTGTGTGAAATGCAGATAGTGCCGCTGCCGTGGAGAGTCTTCGGGCCGAACTTGCTCAAGCCAAGGAGCAGGCCAGAAGGAGTAATGCGGTAGCCTCAAAGGCGGCCGAGGAGTTAGCGGCCGAAAGGGCCACACACTGTCGGAGCAGGGAAGAGATAGCCGAAATGGCTGTGAAGTTAAAACAGGCTACCGACCGCAATGAGGCTCTTGGGAAGGAGCGCCTAGCGGGGCAGGAAGACCTGCAGAAGGCCACCGCCGAAGCCAAGAATGCCCATTCTGCAATGCGGGCTATGAAGGAAGAGGTATGCCAGGCCGGGGAGATTGTAGCTGGTAAGCCTTTTCGCTGCGCCAAGGTTCACGGATTCAAAATATGCTCACCGGGCTAACTGTGGTGTCCGGAGGACCCTTATATGGACTTAGCAGCGAAAAGCGGCGGATGCCGCTTTGCATTTTCGCCGTAAGGATCACCAGACGGAAGAGCTGTTTTGGTCTCAATTCCATAGTCCGAGCGCTCACTTCCGACCGATCGCTTGGCTGAGTGGGCTGAGCTAAATAGGTTGTCCGGCTTGCTATGGCGGATATAGTGACCCATATCCGCCGGATAGGCCCCACCAAGAGTTACTTTGGCTTATTGCAGCAATTTCTTGGGGCGGTGCCGCATATCAAGGCGATGAAGCGGTCGGCCTGCATAGAGGGTGCGCGGATGGCGCCGCCTGTGAAGACACATTGACAGAGATGGATGCCACCGCTGTTGCGACTTCCGGTTCGGATAATAACCGCTACCCGCCGAGCACTATTTTGGCGGTGCTGCCGGTGCTCGTGGTAATAGAGTCGCAGCGTTCGAAAAATGTTACGCTCAATGAACGCTTATATGATGTAAAACGATTTTTATGATGTAAGCGCCTTTTATACTTGTGCGCTCAAGTAATAGAATATCTCCTTTGCGGCCGCTCATGTATAATGCATGTATAACCCGAAAGATGGCGCTGCCGGTTTCAGCCCCCACGCACAAGGTGCGGGGTGTTCGCAAAAATAGCGCTTTCACACTTAATCCGACGCCTCGGTCCTCAAAGGAGGTGGTAGCGAGCAAACGAGGCAACCGGACTATAATGCTTTATCACTTTCACTTAGCCATGGAGTTCGAGGGTGGGGCTACGATAGCCCCCGGGGCACCGTGCTTCTCCAATTCGGGCGCCAGATGTGCCTGGCCGGAAACGGCCTTCACAAAGCGGAGGAATCCTAAACATTCCCAAGGTCGATCGAGTGGTTGACCAGTCTCTCGCTGTATCATGACAGCCAGTTTTCGCTTTCATCGAGGTGCTCGCCAGCCAAACTGGGGCACAATCGCAGTAGTTCTCCGGAGCCGCTAAGTAGCCGATGATACGGAACGTAAGGCAGCAAAACACAGGAGCCGGGCAAACCCAACATTTGACCAAAGACATGATTCGAGCTGATGCATATAAGGCCTAACTCGAGACGCCAACACTCCAAGGTGTTCGGTCTTTATAATAGCGGCAAAACAAAGCCCTAAGCCCCTTGTGTCCGTGTACGGCAGGTTCTTCGGCGCGCCGATGCCAAAACGCCAGCCTCCACTCGTTATAATGAAAACCAGGGATTATAGCAACAAGAGACAGAAGAAAGGTTTACGAGGGTCTTAGTCCGAAAAGAGTCCTTGCAACGGGTCCCTACTGCACGCCTCGCGCCCGTGTTCCGCGCAGCCGTGATCCTCGGACGGGTGTGCACGCTGTTCATCTCAAAAAGAGAGGAACTTGGTTGGAAAAGAAATCGCGAGAAAGTGCATAAAAATTGAAATATAGATTAAGAAAGCTGAGCCTATGCTAGCTCATTATGGCTTATATGTGCAAACCCTTGTGAAGGGGTGTGCGGCTAGGTAGCCCTAGCTTATTTATTCCGGACTTGTCCAGCAGTGTCCGGGTCTCAAAGCACCCGATGATGAAACGATGCCACGTGGACTGGCATTTTAAGCGTAAGAGACGCGGAATGTGGTATTGTATTGAAGCGACGAGAGCTTCCCGCCTAGTGGTGCTTTATAGCTGGCTTAAGGGCCCGGCGCCACTCCTTTGAAGGAAGTGCGGCTATGCCAATTGTAATAGGGTCTATCCTCACTTGCGGATTGTGTCCGGATATAGCAGGTTTAAGTCACCGCCGCCGCCCATCAACACCGCGCTAATTGCAGTCCGCCTATTATGGGATCCGATATCGTGGCAGTCTATCCTGCGCCCGGATACTTCGACTAATCCAGATGGTCGAAAGTGATTGGTTTTGACATCCAACCTTGGTCCACTGGGTGGATCGTCCAACACTTGTCTTGGCGAAAAGCCGTGTTGGCTTTCCGTGTTATCACGTGAAGCAAGTTTACTGTTTTGACTTCTTGAGGGAAAGTCTTTGACTTCCGGTGCTCTGCTGGTGGGGCTCGCCATCGCCCTCGCCATGATCGAGCCTCTTGTGTCCGGCGTTAAGTCTGCCGGACTGTTTGAAAACCCAACAATTTCGTTGGTATGGTTTGCGTGCCTTCCGGGTATCAGGATTTGACATATCCGATCTAAAATTTTGTTTAAATTTGATAGCTCGCCTCTGTTGTCCTTAAGAGGCCGTGTTTTATTGTCCGCCGCGAGCTTTTGAATCCGGGCGTTGACCGCCGTGCCCTCGTGGGTTTTTTATTTATTCCGCGCCGATCTTTCCGCGCCTTGACTTCTCGCTTCCATCTCTCGATCTCCGATGTACTCGGTCGCTGGTGCTGCATCTTGCTAGCCAGTTGTCTTCTCCTCGCGCAAAAGCGCCATGAGGCTTGTTAGCGGGCCATTGTTCTTGGCTTCTTTGGCCGAGGTGTCCGGCAAGCCATTCGCCCTTGACGTTGTGTTTAAAAGCTGCTAAGGCTTCCGCGTCCGGACAATCGACTATTTGGTTCTTTTGGTAAGGAACCTGTTCCTGAATTTGCACGCTGATTCTCCCAAGTTGTTGGGTTATATGACTCAGATCGTCAAGATCCTGAGGGCGGACATAAGTCCCTTGAAAATTTGTTTCTAAACGCCCCTCAAGCTCTTCCCAACTTCCAACAAGTTTTTTCGGGAGGCTTTTGAGCCAATGCCGAGCTGGCCCTTTGAGCTTGAGGGGTAGGTATTTTATGGCGTGAGATCATCTCCTCTAGCCATGTGTATGTGTAGTATGTAGTCTTCTATCCGCACTGGGTCTCATAGTGCAGTCAGATGCCTCTATGTTTATGGGTTTAAACCTCGCTGAAATTCATGATCCAAAGACCTCATCGGTGAAACATAGCGGGTGTGCGGCGCTCAGTATTTGGGTGTGCCGCTGTCTTCAACACTTGTCGTGGTGTGTTACTCGGGTCCTCTTTTTGGCCCGTAGATGGACCTAGTTGGGCTGTCCGCTTTACCGTGATTATAATTCGCTTGTGTGCAGCCCCATTTGTCGCTTAGGCTCGCTATCCGCCGCCTATCCGCCAGCAGCCTCTTTATTTTTGACCGTGAAGGCTCGATGGCTTCCTCGTCAAATTCTAGCAGCAACTTGCGCTCGGTAGTTTCTTAGTTTGATGGCCATTGCCATATTTGTTCCGCGGTCTTGAATACTTTGCTCCACTTCATTCTCGAGCGTGTCTTCGCTGTTTTGAGCTTGCTTTCGCTTTCTTCAAACTTCTTGCAAAGCGGCGACGAGTTTTTTGCATATGTTCTTATGCTCGTGTTGTGGCCGGACTGTTGATTGCTCCGTGAAGGGGTTGATTATCCGCTCGCCCCTGTTCGCTGCCTCGCTGGCTTGCCCTCGCTCTATCGCTGGGTCGTTAGGAAGGCTGCTTTGATCGAGGCGGGACTTAGGGCGGCGCTTACGCCGCCGCTTTTGGTTCTTTATCGGCGAGATTATCCTCCGCCGCATCCCGTTGTTCCTCGTTATCGCTTCTTCGGGTGTCCACCATGTATATGTCGATGACGAGGTGGTCTTCCAAAGTCTCCGTAGGCACTGGTTCTGGGAGTCTCCGCATCGCCGCCCATACCGCCGATGTCTTCGGAGTCGTAGTCGAGTATGTCGGTTAAATCGCCGACGGTGGCTACGGGTGGGTGGTGGTGGATCTGAATTTCTTCGCTATCCGCGTCTTCAACCGCCCCGGCCGAAGTTCGCCAGGCTCTCCGGATAGCGAGAGATGCTTCAATGAATTTATGATATCGCCAAGGGCGAGTGCTGAAAGATGTCCGCAGCGGTGAATTCCATGATCGGCGCCCAATCGGATTCGACCGGGGGGGCGCAGGAGGTTCGGAGTCCGCAGGAGTCCGCACCTCGGAGTCATGGGCTTTACGGGACAAGGTAAGTGTTCGCCCATCGCCGCCGGAATTGCGGCTCCCGAGGCGGTGTCCAGCCATCCGCCCTCGATTCGAGCGATCGCCCGGACTATGAGTCGGAGCGATCCGGTGCGCCTCCAAGGTGCTGTCCGCGGCAGAGTTAGGTCATGCCCATCGTGACGGCGCTGCACGCCGGGTTATGGCTCAGATCCATCGAGGATCAAGTCCTCGCGGATATCGGCCGTGAAGTTTAGGCTTCCAAACCTGACTCGACGCCTGTGGGCGAAGCTTTCGATCTGCTCCAGATGGCCAAGGGAGTTGGCCCGCAGCAAGGGCCGCCGAATACGAAGATCTGTCCGGGAGAAAGGTCTCACCCAGACTGCGCTGTTGTTGATTGAAGAGGCCATCAAGCCTATCGGTGACGCACACGAGGAACTCTCAATGAAAGCACCAATGTCGGTGTCAAACCGCGGATCTCGGTAGGGGGTCCCGAATCGTAAGCGCCTAGGCGGATGGTAACAGGAGACAAGGGACACGATGTTTACCTGTGTTCGGGCCCTCTTGATGGAGGTAAAACCTCACGCCCTTCTTGATTGATATTGATATTGTGGATGTTTACAAGAGTGGATCTACCACGAGATCAAGGAGGCTAAACCCTAGAAGCTAGCCTATGGTATGATTGTAAGGGTTGTTGTGATTGTAGTCCCACGGACTAAAGCCATCCGGTTTATATAGACACCGAGAGGGCTAGGGTTACATAGAGTCGGTTACAATGGTAGGAGATCTACATATCCGTATCGCCAAGCTTGCCTTCCACGCCAAGGAAAGTCCCATCCGACACGGGTGAGGTCTTCAATCTTGTATCTTCATAGTCTTGGAGTCCGTCGATGATGATAGTCCGCAAATGATAGTTCGGTGATGATGGTAGTCCGCTATCCGGACACCCCTAATCCAGGACTCCTCACCCGTGCAATCCCGTCAAATTCAGAATAGGCGCATACGCCGATACGTGGCGAAAAGGTGGCGCTGAAGATCGAGGCGCCATCGCCTTATCCCATCCGAGTGCCGCAGTTTTCTCGCTTCGCTTCCCAAAATTCAGATCCCATGAAATCCGCTAACCGCAGAAAGCAACTCTGTCAGACAACAGATTTCCTCCGATCCGTCGCTCGGAAATCCTCAAGTTCACAAAGTTCAACCGACAAATGTGAAGAATGGATCAAGGTGACTGAAAGAGAAGTTGACGCCATCACTAAAAAGGTCATTGATCCAGAGTAAGACACACTCGCAACACGAAGAACAGGTCGGAAAGATTATCAACTCCTTCCTCACTCAAACCTCGATCCATTCGGGGGCTAATGATGAAGTCATGTACCTAGGGTAGGGTCATAGAACTGCCCAAAGGTACCCTCCCCAAGGACACTCGCGAAAGAAGCTGCCTACCAGTCGACCTGGTAGGTTTCCACCGATGATTCAAAGACACTCGACCATGAAGACCCACTCACCACCAGAGTCCAAGAGCCACTCGTGTCCAAACGGTCTATAGTTAAATAGTATTTATGGTCATGATGACATTTTATGGGCATGCTACCAAGAACGCCTAGCCTTAATGTACCTTAAACCCTCCACTACGTGGGTTGGCTGGGGTCCTGGCGCACTCTATATAAGCCACCCCCCTCCACAGGTAAAAGGGTTCGCACCCCTATAACACATATGCATATAATCCAGTCGACCGCCTCCGGGCTCCGAGACGTAGGGCTGTTACTTCCTCCGAGAAGGGCCTGAACTCGTAAATCCCTTGCGTATACAACTACTCCATAGCTTGGATCTTGCCTCTCCATACCTACCCCCCATTCTACTATCAGACTTAGAACCACAACACCGGCCGCCGAACACAGGAGGACAGAAGAAATTTCTTCCCCAAGTGAAAACGGTGAACATGATATACGCAACCCATATTCCCAAGCGGGAACGGAAGCGTTCACTAAGGGACGTCTATGCGATGGAGCCACGCCCCAACGCTCAACCCATGGTCTTCTTGTCCATCACTTTTGATCACAGGACCACCCCACTAGTATCCGCTATGGCGTTCTCGCCGCATTGGTCCTTGACCCCATCATTGACGGATTTCACCTCACTCGAGTCCTTATGGACGGTGGCAGCAGCCTAAACCTGCTCTATCAGGATACAGTGCGCAAAATGGGTATAGACCCCTCGAGGATCAAACCCACAAAAACCACCTTCAAAGGTGTCATACCAGGTGTAGAGGCCTGTTGCACGGGCTCAATCACATTGGAAGTCGTCTTCGGATCTCCGGACAACTTCCGAAGTGAGGAATTAATCTTCGATATCGTTCCCTTCCGCAGTGGCTATCACGCACTACTCGGACGAACCGCATTTGCTAGATTCAATGCGGTACCGCATTATGCATACCTCAAGCTCAAAATGCCAGGACCTCGCGGGGTTATAACAATTAATGGAAACACAGAACGCTCACTCCGTACGAAGGAGCACACTGCGGCCCTCACGGCAGAAGTACAAAGTAGCCTTCTGAGACAAGCCGCCAATTCGGCGACAAAACTCTCGGACACCTTCAAGCGAGTCCGGAGTACCCTACAACAGGATCGGCCGGCGTGTTCAGAGCTCGCCTAGCAATTCGGCCTCCGTCATAGTCCCAGTAAAGCGGCAAAATTTGCGCCGCGCGTACATAATTATGCACTCAAGATACCATGGGCGCAGGCGGAGGCACGACTATGACACGGCCCACAATGCGGCTCAACCACCTCAGGGCCCGTATATCTTTAACATTTTGTCTCTTTCAGGACCCTACTCTCTGGAAGCTCTTTCCGACAGCCTGATTATCGGACCCATTACGGGAAGGAAATACCAAGGAAGCAAGAAGCTCTGACGTACAAGGGAATCCCAAGGTGGTCTCTGATAACGATGTCGGCATTCTGGGAACGGGGGTACCCAGACTTGCTCCCTCGCGCCTGCGGGCGTGGCTTAAGGGTGGCCCAAAGATGGCCCATCTTCATCAAGACAAGCTCAAGACCTCGCGAGGGGCCAAGCTTCACGGGCGGACGACAGAAGCTTCCTGCACGGCCTCGTCAGTTGGCTCATGAGGAGGCGGAGAGATCAAGGCGGGTACCTCACGAGGTGCCCATGACGCAAGCCATGACGACTAAGGAGCCAAGGGCGCCAGCCCGCGCAAGAAGTGTCCTCATTTCCTCTTTGGTGCAAAGGAGGCAAGCGCAGCGAGAGCATTAAGCAAAGGCAACCATTTCGTGCAACAAGACCAAGACCAACACAACGGCAGGAAGGAGGTCATCGTGGAGCCCAAGCCAAGGCCATCGCCGTGAGCCTTTGACAGGCGAGGACCAACTTTAGTCAAGATAAGTGTACTAGATGTTCCCTTTCAAAATGGCCAATTGTTGGCACCCTTCCCTCTCAATATTTGGGAAGAGGCCCAGGGCCTCTACCTATAAATAGGACTAGCCACCCACAGGGGAGAAGGGAGGATCCGGAATCCAGAACAGAGCTAGAGATCAAGCAATCTAGAGAGAGAGAGAGAGCGACCGAACTCCCCCTAGCAGTTCGTCACACCGGCCAAGAACAGACCCTCGCGAGGTTGTTCTTCCTTGTATTGTTCATCATCAGCCCCTTAGGCAATCCACCACACCACACACTGGAGTAGGGTATTACACCACAATGGTGGCCCGAACCAGTATAAACCTTGTGTCTCTTGTGTTGCTCTCTTTGTAGTTTAGATCCTTGCGAGGCGACGAGGTGCAGGTAGGTAGCGGGTGAGATCTCCGCGTGCACCCCAGAGTTCGAACCTAGAGGGTCTACCTGAACCCGAGATCCGACATTTGGTGCGCCAGGTAGGGGTACGCCGGAGCTTTCCCTTCCGCCGACCCGCCCTCCGCCAACATCGCGGTTCACCCTATGATGAGCAGCGCGCCGCCCACTCCGGTCGTCAGCGCATGCGCAGGGGCCAGGGGGCTCCGAGCCTTGGCCCCAGGCCTGCGACAGGTGCGGTGGCCGAACAAGTTCAAGCCGGAGACGCCACCGCGCTACAACGGCATGACAGATCCACTGGCCTTCCTGCTGGCGTACGAGGAGGCCGTCCTCGAGGCAGGAGGCGACAAAAGGGTCATGGCTAACTGGCTTCCCATGGCCCTCACTGGCGCCCCGCGCATGTGGCTGCTCCACCTGCCAGCGGCTTCCGTGGCCTCTTGGGAGGAGCTGCGCAACCTCTTCCTCGCCCAGCATGCTGTGTCGGCGCCCCCGGTCGTCACAGCTCTCCTAGACGGCTCGCAGGCGCCACCTACAGGACGCCACGTCAAGCCATTCATCCGCCAGATCGGCGCTGCCTCCGCGCAGCATGGGGATCCTCCGAGTCGGTCGGCGCCCAAGGTCGATCTGGCCTTCAGCTCGGAGGACCACCCCTCCAACTCAGCCTGCTCGGGCGCGCTCCCAATGCTGTGCACCCCCACCATCTGCCAGGTGGCCGTCACTAGGACCCTCATTGACGGCGGCGCGGGCCTCAGCGTGCTCTCGGTTGAAGCCTTCATCCTCCTCCACATACCGCCGGAGCGGCTTCAGCCCAGCAGGCCCTTTTTGGGCGTCGGAGGTGGTTCAGCCGGCTCCCTGGGGTAGATCCGTCTTTCGGTGACCTTCGGCACCTAAGACAACTTCCGCACGGAGCTAATCGACTTCGACATCGCCCCCATCGGCCTCCCATACAACACCATCCTCGGTTACCCAGCACTAGCCCGATTTATGGCCGCGACCCACCCCGCGTACAACCTCATGAAGATGCCCGGGAGCAGCGGCGTCCTCACCGTGTTCGGAGACGCCGGGGATGCGTTGCAAGTGCTCAAGCTCGTCTTCAAGACTGCGGCGGCGGCACAGCCCGCCAACTCAGAAGCCCCTGAGCCCAAGGGGGCTGCGCCGGCCAAGAAGAAGCAGCTGTTCACCCAAGACAAGGCAGAAACCAAACAGATACTGGTCGACGAGGACGGATCCACTAACGCCACCTTCACCATAGGCGCCAACCTCGAGCCCGAGCAGGAGGAGGCCCTGGTCAAGTTCCTGCGAGCGAATAAGAAGGTATTTGCATGGGAACCAGATCAGTTGGCAGGGATCCCAAGAGGCGTAATCGAGCACCACCTCAACGTGTGCCCCAACGTACGCCCCGTGAAGTAGAAAGCGAGACGGCAATCCACTGAAAAGCAGGCTTTCATCATCCAAGATACCCGCAAACTAGAAGCGGCAGGGGTCATCCGCGAGGTCCGATACCCAGATTGGTTAGCTAACCCGGTTGTCGTGCCAAAGAAAGGGGGAAGGAACGCATGTGTGTCGACTTCACCAACCTCAACAAAGCCTGCCCGCAGGATCCATTCCCGCCCTCAGACGATCGGATCGCCGATTCCACCGCCGAAAAGCGACCTGTTATGTTTCCTGGATGCCTTCTCTGGCTATCACCAGATTAAGATGGCGGTAGAAGACGTGAAAAAAACGGCCTTCCTGACCCCGTGTGGAGTGTACTGCTACACATGCATGTAGTTCGGGCTACGCAACGCAGGAGCGACCTTTCAGCGGCTGGATGCACATCACCTTGGGTCCGCAGCTCGGGAGAAATGTTGAGGCCTACGTCGATGACATTGTGGTAAAGTCTCGGGAGGCCAAAACCCTGATACAAGACCTGGAGGAAACCTTCGCGAGCCTCGACGCAGTGAACCTGCGGCTCAACCCGGAGAAGTGTGTGTTTGGGGTCCCCTCGGGCAAGCTCTTGGGCTTCCTCGTGTCCCATCGGGGCATCGAGGCTAACCCAGAATAGGTCAAGGCAGTCGAGGACATGAGCCCTCCGAAAACCCTCAGGGAAATGCAGAAGCCATCGGGCGCGGATCGCGCTTAGGACGCTTCATCTCCAAGTTGGGGAATGAGCGCTACCCTTCTTCAAGCTAATGAAGAAAATGGCCCTTTGAATGGATCAAGAGGCCGACAAGGCGCTCAAGATCTCAAAAGGTACTTAACCAGCCCCCGACAATGGTGGCTCACGCCCCAAGAGCCCCTGGTGCTCTACTTTGCAGCCACCCCTACTCGCCAACAAGCAGCCCTCGTGGCGGTTAGGGAGGAACGTCAGACCAAAGCCGCGGTAGCTGCCCGGGTCAAGGCGAAGAATGATCAAGGGGGCCTCACAGAGACCACTACCACAGCCGAGGAGGATCAGCTGCCGCAGGGAAGCGCACTCGGAACAGAAGAGACCCCTCTCCCTGACGACCAGCCGCTGGGGCTCCACTGTCTCAGGAGGCGCTACGGCCTCCGGAGGACGCCAACAACACCAACGCTCCCAACCTTGTCGAACACCCTGTGTATTTCGTCAGAACAGTGTTGCGGGACGCAAGGGCACGGTACCCTAGGCCCCAGAAACTCCTTCTCGCGCTCTTGGTGGCCTCGTGCAAGCTGCGGCACTATTTTCAGGGCCATCCCATCAAGGTTGTCTCGGCGTACCCCTTGGAAAGGGTGCTCAGGAGCCCCAACTCGGCTAGAAGAGTCGCTGAGTGGAACATCGAGTTGCAAGCGTTTCAGCTAGAATTCAGCACCACCAGAGTCATCAAGGGAGCCACGCTAGCGGACTTCGTGGCGGAATGGACGGAGGCGCCGGGCCTCAAGGCTGATGAGGATCGATCCCTCTCCCCGGGAAGCGAGGCGCCGGACGGTTGGATCATGTACTTCGATGGGGCATTCTCCAGACACGGCGCGGGAGCTGGCGCAATGCTTATATCCCCTACTCAAGACAAGCTCTACTACGCCGTGCAGCTCTGTTTCCAGCACGGAGAAAAGGTCTCCAACAACATAGCGGAGTATGAGGGCCTGATAGCAGGCCTGAAGGCCGCGGCTGCCCTGGGAGTGAAGCGCCTTACCATCAAGGGTGATTCACAACTCCTCGTCAACTTCTCCAACAAAGTATACGAGCCAAGGGATGAGCACATGGAAGCCTACCTCGCAGAGGTCCGCAGGATGGAGAAGCAGTTCTAGGGACTGGACTTGCAGCATGTGCCTTGTGGCACCAATCAAGAGGCTGACGACATTGCCAAACGGGCATCCAGGCGGCTACCTCAGGAGCCCGGCGTCTTTGAGGAACGGCTCTTCAAGCCCTCGGCAACGCCATCGCTGTCAAGCACGGTGCAGCCTCGGAAGAGCTCCCCACCACCTGCCTCGGGCTCCCGGGTCTGCGTGGCTCCACCTCGGGCTGCGTCGCTGCTAACACCGGAGCCTCGGGAGGGGTGCTGGATCACTGAGCTCCGGAGTTACCCGACGCAAGGGACTTTGCGGAAAAGGAGGAGGAAGCGGGCGCGTGGCGCGGCAAGCCACGGCGTCTTGCATCGTGGATGGAGAGCTCTACCGAAGCGACCAAATGATGTGTCCTCGCTGCATCTCCGTGGAGCAAGGGAAGGAGCTGCGGCGATATACACGGTGGAGACTGTGGGCATTATTCGTCATCACGGACCCTCGTTGGCAAGGCGTGCTCCACAATGGGTTCTATTGGCCCACTGCGCTCAATGATGCCGTGGAGCTGGTAAAGGCTTGCGAGGCCTGCCAATTCCATGCCAAGCAAATCCATCAGCCGGCGGGAGGTCTGCAAACTATACCCCTCTCGTGGCCATTCGCAGTCTGGGGGCTGGATATCCTGGGCCTGTTTCCTCAGGCGCCAGGAGGCTATCGTTACCTCTACGTCGCCGTGGACAAGTTCACCAAGTGGGCTGAAGTGGAAGCCGTCCGCACCATCCCCGCAGGTTCTGCGGTCAAGTTCATCAAGGGCATCGTGAGGCGGTTCGGGGTGTCGAACCGCATCATCACCGACAACGGTTCATAGTTCACCAGTAACCTCTTCAAAACATATTGTGCTAACCTTGGGATGCAGGTATGCTACGCTTCGGTAGCGCACCCACGGAGCAACAGTTAGGCCGAGCAGGCCAACGCAGAGGTCCCGAGGGGCCTCAAAACTAGGACATTCAAGAAGAAGCTAGAGGCCTGCGGCAGAGGCTGGTACGACGAGCTTTAGTCCGTGTTGTGGTCCATCCGCACGACCGCGACCAAGCCGACTGGCGAGACCCCGTTCTTCCTGGTCTATGGAGCTGAAGCAGTCCTCCCTCACGAGGTCAGACGTCGTTCCGCACGGGTCCTGGCGTTCGACGAGGCGCGGCAGGACGCCATGCGGGGGACAGACCTTGTGCTGGGGGAGGAGCATCATCGGGAAGCCGCGCTATGAGCGGCAAGATACCAACAAGCACTGCGGCGATACCACTACCGCAACATTCGCCCCAGGACTCTTGAGGTAGGGGACCTCATGCTCAGATGGGTTCTCTCCAGGGAAGGACTGCATAAGCTTTCCCCCATGTGGGAGGGCCCGTTCAAAGTTGTTCATGTTTCCAGGCCCGGCTCCGCGCACTTGGAGACTCAGGAGGGGGTGCCCGTCCAGAACGCGTGGAACATCCAGCACCTTCGGAGGTTTTACCCCTAAAAAGGCCCGGTGCCTGTGAAGAAGGCGAATGCTTGTGAAGTTGTTGCGCTTTGGAAAAGGCCCGGTGCCTGTGAAGAAGGCAAACGCCTGGGAAGCTTATCTTTCTGAGAAAGGCCCGGTGCCTGTGAAGAAGGCAAACGCCTGTGAAGCTTATCTTTCTGAGAAAGGCCCGGTGCCTGTGAAGAAGGCAAACGCCTGTGAAGCTTATCTTTCTGGAAAAGGCCCGGTGCCTGTGAAGAAGGCAAACGCCTGTGAAGCTCGCCGCCCGTGACACTCTCACGTAATAATGAGTTGGGGATGTACACGCCGGAGTCTCGTGGATCGCCGCCTCAGGCCCTGGGCTCCCTCCCACGCCCAAAGGCAGCACTTAGCTCCACTGGTGAGAAGACGTCAAGACTAGATTAGGTGCCGGACGTGGCTCTTTTCATTCGCTTCTGCAGTTGGCTTGTTCATTCCCATTTGAAGTTTTATTGAAGGTGTTGCCGCCTTTGGCTTGCGACTCTTTGCCTTCTTCGCTCTCCTACTCGATTTCTCTCATGAAGTCTCGCGAGGGAGCAACGCGCGCCTCATGAGTGTTTTCTACCCCTGCTGTTTGAGGTTCCCTAACTGGTTCGCTCGGAGCACCCTCCACCATGCCCCACGGGCACCGCGATGCTAACACATGACCTGGGTCGGTCGCCTCCACGAATGAGGCCGAAACTACCTCTCCCGGCTATATTTTGCAGGGCATGAAGCTGCTCGACAAGACTCGCCCCGGGGGCGAAGACCACAACAGTCGCCCCAAGCTAAGTAATTTCTACGCCAAAGCAGTGGCACAGAGGCCTAATACAAAAATAGCGGAAACAATACGATAATTAAACAGCAGCAGTCCAAGCACGCCCCCGCGGGGCCCTACACTACTGTCTCCTTGCGCAGGAAAAGGAAAATAACAAGACAGGCGCGGCTCGCTTGACACCGACTCGCGGCGGAAGCTCGAACTGCCTCCGGAGTTCAAGCGGACTCCCTCTCGCACTTCACCGAGGCGCGACGGTGGGCGGACCCGCTACCCCCCTCCAGACGGGCGCGGCAGCACGGAGGCTGGTCACGGCCACCGCAGGAGGAGCCGCTGTCCGAAGAAGAGTCGCCGGAGCTTGACGAACCCCGAGCGTTGCCAACCACGCGCGCGCCGCCATCTACATCCCGATCGTCGCCGGGGCTAGGCCCACGGCCGCGGTCGTCATCCTCGGGGTAGCACCCAGTGCGGCGACCGTCTTCCCCGAGCACCCTCACCTAGAGGGTGGCGTCGCCGTCGTACTTCAAGTGCAGGGTGCACCGCCAGCTCAGACCCCGCGCGCGGGCAAACGTTTGCCAGCCGCGGGTCAGGGTTACACTCCCGGCGGCGGAGACCTCCAGCGAAGCCCAGGAGGCCCGGCTGCAGCAACCATCCGCCTGGAGCCAGAGGCCGCCCGGGGCACCGGCCGGAAGCTCACCTAAAAGGAAGCGGGGAAGCTGGAGCCAGGTACTGGTCGGCTCCGCCGACCATACGACAAACTCCGGCAGCACCTCTGCCGAATGGAAGCACGACCTAGGGGGTCGTGCAGCCATAGCGCGCCCCCATCAACGACCTGACGCCCGTCACCGCGCGGGAGATCGCCTCCGCGGCCACGAGAAACCGCTACGGGAACCACAGGGTGCTTGAGAGGACGGCCTCGACCGCGCTTGGCTGTGGGAGAGTCAGGCTCCGCCTGGCGGGCCTTCCCCAACTCCGTGGCCGAGAACCTCTTCGGCGGAGCCATGGAGAAGAGGGGAAGGCAAGAAGAGATGGACTGGAAGGGCATGCGCCGTTCCGTACTTATAGCCGGGGAAGGCCAACCATCAACCTCCACGATCACAGGTAATCATGACCCGCCTTGCATACAGGGACTTGTCAATTCGTGCAGTCGCCGAGGCGTCGTGGGGAAGCAGAGACGCCCACATCCAATCAACCGCCACGCGGCGCCCAAGGCCGCAGGCTGTTAGGGCCCGCGGCGATTCGAACTTGCCCCTTCGCTTCTCTGCTCAGCCAAGTCCAGGCGCGCCTTGGGCCCGGGGGCTACTGTCGGCGTTCTGGGAACGGGGGTACCCAGACTTGCCTGCCTGCGGCCTGTGGCGTGGCTTAAGGGGTGGCCCAACACGGCCCATCTTCATAAGCACAAGCTCAAGACCCTCACGAGGGGCTAGGCCTCGCGGGACGGACGACAGGAAGCTTCCTTGGGCACGGCCTTGTCAGGCTGGCTCGCGAGGAGGCGGAGAGATCAAGGCGGGGTACCTCACGAGGTGCCCATGATGCAAGCCATGATGACCAAGGCGCCAAAGGGCGCCAGCCCGACAGTGTCCTCATTTCCTCTTTGGTGCAAAGGAGGCAAGCGCAGGTGAGAGCACCAAGCAAAGGCAACCATTTCGGTGCAACAAGACCAAGACCAACACAACGGCAGGAAGGAGGTCATCGTGGAGCCCAAGCCGGTGTCACCGTCAGAGCCTTTGACAGGCGAGGACCAACTTTAGTCAGGATAAGTGTACTAGATGTTCCCCTTCAAAATGGCCAATTGTTGGCGCCCTTCCCGCTCAATATTTGGGAAGAGGCCCAGGGCCTCTGCCTATAAATAGGACTAGCCACCCACAGGGGAGAAGGGAGAATCCGGAATCCAGAACAGAGCTAGAGATCAAGCAATCTAGAGAGAGAGAGAGAGAGCGACCGAACTCCCCCTAGCAGTTCGTCGCACCGGCCAAGAACAGACCCTCGCGAGGTTGTTCTTCCTTGTATTGTTCATCATCAGCCCCTGAGGCAATCCACCACACCACACACTGGAGTAGGGTATTACACCACAATGGTGGCCCAAACCAGTATAAACCTTGTGTGTCTTGTGTTGCTCTCTTTGTAGTTTAGATCCTTGCGAGGCGACAAGGTGCAGGTAGGTAGGGGGTGAGATCTCCGCGTGCACCCCAGAGTTCGAACCTAGAGGGTCTGCCGGAACCCGAGATCCTACAAACGATCGATATACCTGTTTTACATACCCATACACAGCTTGCCCTTGGATAGGACATGTCAAATAGTCCTATTTTTTGCTTATTGCACTACTTGTATACATACGCTTTGACGTCTCATTTAAATAACAATGTATAGCATTAGCTTATTATTGCATTTCATTTTTTTCCTTGTCTGCTTATTTACGACAAATTGCACCCGTACATTCTGGTGCGTCGAGTGCGCTAGGGGCTTCAGTGTACCCCATAACACGACATGAAAAGTCCGAACACTTTCGACAGTGCGGTACCCCAAACTTATAGCATTATATGCATCAGGTCCAAATCATGTCTTGGGTCAATAGTTGGGTTTGCCCGGCTCCCATGTTTTGGTACCTTACGTTCCGCTATATCGGCTAAGGTAGCGCTGGGAGAACTACTTCGATTGTGTCCCGGTTCTTCCGGACGAACACCTCAACAGAGAAAGCCGAAAACTGACTGTCATGATGAGGCGAGAGCTGGACGCTGTTCGAGAGGTCTCAAATCCTTAAAGATTTTTTCCGCTTCGGGCAAGGAGTCGGCCTTGTCCGATTTAGGCGTACATAGCGCCCCAAGTTCGGCCTTCCGAGTACTAGGGCCTTCGCCAAAATTTAAAATTGTAGACTTCTATGGCTAAGTGAGAGTGATAAAGCTTTACAGTCCGATTGCCTGGTTCGTTGTGCTGAACACCTCCTTCGAAGGACCCAAAACTGGGATAAAGAGTGATCAGGTTTATCCCGAACACCTCGGTACTAGTTACATAGGGGCAGAAGCCAACGACTCGCCAACTCTCGAATTTTATAAACGGCCACACAGAAGGTAATATTTTAAATTAACAAGCGTTACATAGCGCACATGAACTCGTTTCATATTACAGGATCACATGAGTACATTCATTCAAATATTACATCCTTAGCACATTCCTCTGCCACAAGACGAGCACCCTTCAGGAAACTGTCATAATACTTTTCGGGGTGGCGATGCTCCTTGCCCTCTGGCGGCCCCTCCTTCACCAGCTTCTCGGCGTCCATCTTTGCCCAGTGCACTTTCGCCCGGGCAAAAGCCCTGCGCGCACCCTCAATGCAGATGGACCGCTTTATGACCTCAAGCCATGGGCAGGCGTTCACAAGCCGCCTTACCAGGCCGAAATAGCTGCCAGGCAGGGGCTCGCCAGGCCACATCCGGACTATGAGACCCTTCATGGCCAGTTCGGCCGCCTTGTGAAGCTCGACCAGTTGCTTCAACTGGTCGCTCAAAACATCGGATGTTCGGTCCCAATATACTGAGACCAGAACAGCTTCTCCGTCGAGCTCCCTTCCTCAGCCCGGTAGAACTCCGCGGCATCCGACACACTGCTGGGTAGATCTGTGAACGCTCCTGGAGAGCTCCGAATTCGGGTAAGTAAAAGGAAATTTTCCTTCACATGCTTGCTTTGCATAATGAATGCCTTACTCGCTGCTATCTTCTTAACCGCCTCAATTTCCTGGAGGGCTTGGGCTTCGGCCTTGGCATTTTGTGCGTTCTCGAGGGCCTTCGCAAGCTCGGACCCTTGCGTCTTCGAGTCACGCTCCAAGGACTCGTACTTCTTGACAAAGTCCTGGAGCTCTTGCTGCACCTCGCCGACTCGGGCCTCTTGCTTCTCGCGCTTGGCACGCCCCTTGGCCGCTTTACCTTCGGCCTCGGACAACGCCTTCTTCAGGGCCGCCACTTCGGTCGTGGCCCCTAGCAAAATCCATGGCAATCATGTGATCTAACAACCACCTTACTTTTTGTTTATCAATAGACAGACGGGGTATTACTTTCCTTTGTTCTCTTCGAGCTGCCTCTTGGTAAGGCCGAGCTCGTCCTTGGACCGCTCAAGGTCCTGCTTCAGTGTGGCGACCTCCACCGTGCGAGCGGCAGCGGCCAGCAGCGAAGCCTGCTTATTCACATAGACATATTCTGATTGGACTCCTGTGATTATTATTTGATCCTCTGTTCAGCCTTTCTTTGCGATCACCAAACAGAGCATCAGGGGCTACTGTCTATGCTGTAACATTTTCTCATAATTTGATTACTTACCTCAAAGCCTGTTAGGAGGCTGGCACAGGCTTTGGTCAGTCCGCTTTTGGCAGACCGAACCTTCTCGACCACCGCACTCATGATAGTGCGGTGCTCTTTGTCAATGTAAGCACTGCGAAGCGCTTCCAGCAAATTGTCCGATGCCTCTGGATGGACAGAGGCCATCGGCACAGAGTGCTTGCCCCCTTTGGCGAGGGGTTGCCTGACAGAATCTGGAACCACTGGAGGTTCCGGCACAGTATTCGGCTGGGGGCTAGACTTGCTGCCCCCGGCGTTAGGGCCCATGGGAGTCTTGCCCCTCGTGCGCCCAGCGTCTGGAATGTCGCCTTGGGGCACCTCTGGAACTGTCTCCCCTTGGTTCAGTGCCCTTTGAGACAACACCTCGGCTCGTCTGTAGGGCGGGGGGAGGAGGCGGTCGGGAGTGAATCACTGTTCATATCCGACGGGCCCAAAGAATCATCCGAAGAAGATACGTCGATATGGGCTCGCGATGGACTGCATAATCATGTTTGGCATGATAAGAAGCAATAAAATAAAAACATACCAAGAACTATTATGGTATCCGGATACTCACGACTTCGCCAGGGGCTTGTCCCTGGGTAACCACTCCTTGTCGCTGAAAGCGGCCGTCGTGGAGCAGTCCGGAAGGAGAGTCCTTCCCTTCTTGGACCCTTCGGCCTCCCCAGACAGGGCGGCCTTCCTTTTCTTGTCTCCCCCGGCTGGGGGGGGGGGGGACTTTCCTCCTCCTCCTCGTTTTCGTGGGAGGAGGGCGCCTCAGTGTTATTAGACGATGAGTACGATACAACCTTGCGCCGGTGACCTTTCCTGGTCCCCGTGGCCTTCTTCTTGGCCTTCTTCTCCGGTGCCTCATAGGGCGCCGGAACCAGCATCTCCGTTAAGAGAGCCCTTGCTGGATCTTCGGGTAGTGGGGCCGGGCAATCGATCTGCTCCGCTGTCACGACCCAGTCCTGTTAAATGGTGTGGAGGCTTAGATCCCTCACATGATTATACTGGGAAAGAAACATCTTATGAGATATAAGGAGCTTACCGGATTGGCATGGCGCTTCGCGCTGAGTCCGCGATCCTCGGTAAGGGGAGGAGGTACCTCGGTGGACTTGAACAGCACCTTCCAGATGTCTTGGTGCGTCATGTCAAAGAGCTCTGTCTGGTGCTTGGCCGGGTCGAACTCCCACAAATTGAATGCCCGTCTTTGACACGGAAGGATCCGGTGGAAGAGCATGACTTGGACCATGTTGACAAGCTTGATTTTCGTGCTTATCATGTTTTTGACGCATTTCTAGAGTCCAGTTAGCTCCACCGATGAACCCTAGGATAGGCCCTTCGCTTTCCAGGAGGTGAGCCGCATGGGGATGTCGGATCGAAATTCGGGGGCCGCCACCCAGTTGGTGTCGCGCGGCTCGGTGATGTAGAACCACCCCGATTGCCACCCCTTTACGGTCTCCACATAGGAGCCCTCAACCCAGGTGACGTTGGGCATTTTGCCCACCATGGCGCCTTCGCACTCCGCTTGCTGGCCGACCACCACCTTCGGTTTAACGTTGAAGGTCTTCAGCCACAGGCCGAGGTGGGGCTTGATGCAGAGGAAGGCCTCGCACACGACAATAAACGCCGAGATGTTGAGGATGAAATTGGGGGCCAGATCATGGAAATCTAGCCCGTAGTAGAATATGAGCCCGCGAACAAATGGTTGGAGGGGAAATCCCAGCCCGCGGACGAAATGGGTAAGAAATACAACCCTTTCGTGGGGTTCGGGGGTGGGGACGATCTGCCCCGCGTCTGGGAGTTGGTGTGCGATGTCTGCGGCCAGGTATCCGGCTTCCCGGAGCTTCATAATGTTCTCCTCCATAACGGAGCAGACCATCCACTTGCCTCCCGCTCCGGACATGCCTGGAGTGGTTTTCCGGAGAAAATGCGAACTTGGGCGCTGGAGCTCGAGGGCGCGAGAATGGATGGGCAGGGAAGAAGAAGGTGTGGGTAAAAAGGATTAGTCCTTGTCCCTTTATAAGGGTGGAGGAAACTGTGTGCCTCCTCACCTGTCTGGTAAACTCGCTTATTCCCCAAGGGCCGTGATTAATGGGGCGGTTGGGTTACCCACACCCGTATTGATGAGAATTCCGTGATGAGGGGACACGATCTCTGCTTCGACAAGACGTGCCAAGAAAACCGCCTCGCAATGTGTGCAGTAGCTAGTTGAGAAAAATAGTTTGAATAATGACGAGGACCATGGCGTGATGTAACGTTATGAGAAGTTTCAGCAGATTAGATTTGTGGAAATTTTATACTCTCTACGGTGGTATGTGGAATTTGTTTTGCAGAGCCGGACACGATGCTAGTGTTCAAAATCTTCTATGGAGTATTCGGAGGAGGAACCCGCCTTGCAATGCCGAAGACAATCTGCGTGCCGGACTCATCGTCATTGAAGCCTGGTTCTGGGGCTACTGAGGGAGTCCTAGATTAGGGGGTCCTCGGACTGTCGTACTATGTACTTTCGCCGGACTGTTGGACTATGAAGATACAAGATTGAAGACTTTGTCCCGTGTCCGAATGGGACTCTCCTTTGCGTGGAAGGCAAGCTTGGCAATACGGATATGTAGATCTCCTCCCTTGTAACTGACTCTGTGTAACCCTAGCCCCCTCCGGTGTCTATATAAACCGGAGGGTTTAGTCCGTAGGACAACAACAATCATAATCATAGGCTAGCTTCTAGGGTTTAGCCTCTACGATCTCGTGGTAGATCAACTCTTGTAATACTCATATCATCAAGATCAATCAAGCAGGAAGTAGGGTATTATCTCCATCGAGAGGGCCCAAACCTAGGTAAACATTGTGTCCCCCGCCTCCTGTTACCATCCGCCTTAGACGCACAGTTCGGGACCCCCTACCCGAGATCCGCCGGTTTTGACACCGACAGCGGGCCGGTCCGATTCACTTCACCTCCTAGGGTCGTTGGTGTTTGGCCTTCTCTTGTGATAACCTCAGGAGATTCATTCGGCATAGGTTGTCTAACCATCTCGCGGGGCCATCACAATTGTCAAGAATCAAATTCAGGCGCAACCCGCCTTGAGGTAGGGCCTCGTGAGTCCCTCGCTGGCTCATGAGTGCCCAGACACACCTCCTCTAGCCCTGCCGTGCAAGCCACGTGTTAGGGCGGGGTTGTACACGCCCGGTGGGCTCCACTCAGAGGGAGCCCCCACCCACGCACCAGTGGAAGCACCATGCTCCATGCTGGCAGTAGACACGGCCGAGGAGAGGCTATGCGTTTGCAAGTGCGGAAGCGCCATGCTCCGCGCTGGTGATAAACAACTAGGGGCAGCCCCATGGCCGCATCAACCTCAAGGAGCCGCCAGGCTCAGTGTGCATCCTCATCGCAACAATTTCCCCTTGGGAGAGTCACGCGAGGGGGCTCGGCATGGGGGCTACGCTAAGGTCACGCCCAGCGTACGCTACCCTGCCAGGTCCCTCAGACCTGGTCGTCGCACGCCCCTCCCGAGTGGGACCTCGACGAGGAAAGGTATGGAGGTCTGTTCGTACGTCAAGGGGGACTCCTGAGCATCACGACTCAGGAGCCTAACTGGTCATGTAGGCCCCCACCCCTTGGTCTCGTCCTGGCGATCCGGACGACCTAACGACGGCTGGTGTACGCGCGGGGCCAGGCCCTGCCGACGCAGAATGCTAGGGCCTACTCTCGCATCTCCTTCCCGAGGGTTGTTCGTACGTCCAGGGGGACTCCTGAGCATCGCAACTCAGGAGCCTAACTGGCCACGTAGCCCTTCACCCCCTAGTGATACGGACGACCTAGTGGCGGCTGAGGTATGCGTGGGGCCGGGCCCTGCTGACGCAGAATGTTAAAGCAAACGGGAAGGAAATCACGAAATCTTAGCAAATTATTACAAGACATATTGTTCCTCAAAGTACCAAACACAAGTTCTTACGCCTCCGCGAGGCACGATCCACATTGCAGGAAATAAAAAGGAGGGAGCACCACCATCAAGCTTCTCCTTCAGCCTTGGGCGTCGCCATCACCCGCCAGAAGTGCCCCGTCATCGACAACGTCGCCATTGCCCGTGCCATCAGCCGTGGCCATAGGGTCAGCGGCGCCATCAGCCAGGGTCGCGGGGTCGATGGCGAGGAACTTCTGCAGCATGGCCTCCACCTGGTCCTTCATAGCTTCGGCAGCAGCGGTGCAGTGCTCCTTGTCCACAGGCTCAAGCAGGGCTCTGAAGTCGATGCTGGGGTCGCGAAGATGGAGGTGGCTGAGGACGCGCGTTATAGCCGGAGCGGAGAGCGCGCGGGCTTCCCCCTCCACCATGGGGCCGACTCCATCAACAACACCTTCGAGCGCCGTGACAAGTGATATGTCTCCAACGTATCTATAATTTTTGATTGCTCCATGCTATATTATCTTCTGTTTTGGACATTATTGGGCTTTATTATTCACTTTTATATTATTTTTGGGACTAACCTATTAACCGGAGGCCCGGCCCAGAATTGCTGTTTTTTGCCTATTTTAGAGTTTCGCAGAAAAGGAATATCAAACAGAGTCCAAATGGAATGAAACCTTTGGGAACGTGATTTCCGGAACGAACATGATCCAGGAGACTTGGACCCTACGTCAAGCAACCAACAGGGAAGCCACGAGGTAGGGGGATGTGCCTACCCCCCTGGGCGCGCCCTCCACCCTCGTGGGCCCCCTGTTGCTCCACCGACGTACTTCTTCCTCCTATATATACCTACGCACCCCAAACGATCAGATACGGAGCCAAAAACCTAATTCCACCGCCGCAACCTTCTGTACCCATGAGATCCCATCTTGGGGCCTGTTCCGGAGCTCCGCCGGAGGGGGCATCAATCAAGGAGGGCTTCTACATCAACACCATAGCATCTCCGATGAAGTGTGAGTAGTTTACCTCAGACCTTCGTGTCCATAGTTAGTATCTAGATGGCTTCTTCTCTCTTTTTGGATCTCAATACAATGTTCTCCCCCTCTCTCGTGGAGATCTATTCGATGTAATCTTCTTTTGCGGTGTGTTTGTTGAGAACCGATGAATTGTGGGTTTATGATCAAGTTTATCTATGAACAATATTTGAATCTTCTGAATTCTTTTATGTATGATTGGTTATCTTTGCAAGTCTCTTCGAATTATCAGTTTGGTTTGGCCTACTAGATTGATCTTTCTTGCAATGGGAGAAGTGCTTAGCTTTGGGTTCAATCTTGCGATGTCCTTTCCCAGTGACAGTAGTGGCAGCAAGGCACGTATTGTATTGTTGCCATCAAGGATAAAAAGATGGGGTTTTTATCATATTGCATGAATTTATCCCTCTACATGATGTCATCTTGCTTAAGGCGTTACTCTGTTCTTATGAACTTAATACTCTAGTTGCATTCTGGATAGCGGTCGATGTGTGGAGTAATAGTAGTAGATGCAGGCAGGAGTCAGTCTACTTGTCTCGGACGTGATGCCTATATACATGATCATACCTAGATATTCTCATAACTATGCTCAATTCTGTCAATTGCTCAACAATAATTTGTTCACCCACCGTAAAATACTTATGCTCTTGAGGGAAGCCACTAGTGAAACCTATGGCCCCCGGGTCTATCTTCATCATATTAATCTTCCAACACTTAGTTATTTCCGTTGCTTTTTACTTTGCTTTTATTTTACTTTGCATCTTTATCATAAAAATACCAAAAATATTATCCTATCATATCTATCAGATCTCAGTCTTGTAAGTGACCGTGTAGGGATTGACAACCCCTTGTCGCGTTGGTTGCGAGGATTTATTTGTTTTGTGTAGGTGCGAGAGACTCGTGTGTAGCCTCCTACTGGATTGATACCTTGGTCCTCAAAAACTGAGGGAAATACTTACGCTACTTTGCTGCATCACCCTTTCCTCTTCAAGGGAAAACCAACGCAGTGCTCAAGAGGTAGCAAGAAGGGTTTCGGCGCCGTTGCCGGGAGGTCTCATAAAGTCAACATACCAAGTACCCATCACAAACCCTTATCTCCCGCATTACATTATTTGCCATTTGCCTCTCGTTTTCCTCTCCCCCACTTCACCCTTGCCGTTTTGTTCGTCCTTTTTCCGTTCGTCTTTTCGTTTGCCTTGATGTCTTTCTTGGCTCGTTTGCTCGCTTGGTTGAAATAGTTGAGTATTTATTCCTAAACAGAGAAGCTAAGATCTATGGATCCTCATCCGCTTGCTAATCTTTTTAAGAGATCCAATTATGATGAACCATTTGCTAGTGAGTTTTGTGCACTAGATTATCTTTATGAAGTTTTTCTTGAAATTTGTGAATCTGAAAATTGTGATGAAGAAATTTATGAAGAGATTCACGATAGCTCCTTGAATAAAAAGCATGATGGCAATAATTTTATTATAAATTCTCTTGATGTCAATTGTGCTAATAATATGCAAAACCCTAAGCTTGGGGATGCTAGTTTTGCTATGTGTACTACTTGTTGCAATGATCATGATTGGGGTGATTCTTCTTATGATCTTGAAAATTTATCTAATCCCCATGATGAATATGAGATTGATAATATTCTTTGCAATAATATTGAAAGTGGGTTTGGAAGAGTGTCAACTTTAGATCCCACATATTTGGAGAATATTCAATCTTATGAAATTTTTGATAAAAGTGGGTTTGGAGAGGTCATGACTTTAGTTAATGTTAATCCCACTATTTCGGAGGAGTGTTGTCACGACCGGTTTTCCGGGTATTGATTTCCCAGAAAATGGCCCTTGTGCTCACCAGCCCCAGGATTACTGTTATCTGGTGAGGCACCAACTTGATACAGAAATTCCAAGCAAAATACAAAACATGTAGTACAAGACCATTCTGGCCTGTGAGTACAACAAATGGTTTCTAGTGGTTGATGGCGGAAGCGGTTTGTGGATCATCAGTGTCTATGGGACTCCATTTCCCACAGGAACAACTGACCAGGATAACTCCTATCTTCGCGAGGCTATTATCACCATTGCTTAGGTTCCAGGGCTGTCATCGCAACGCTCCTCTCCATGCAAGAAATCTGGCCAAGACAATAGCCAGGGACAAGCCAGTGAGTACTTTGAATGTACTCGCAATAATTATGAACACGGGTATAATATAAATGATAATCATGCACTGAAATATTCTATGATCACATCGTCAGTCATAAAATAAAATCTCTGATGCATGCAAGCAGGTTATTTATATGCAACATGAATATGCAATAATGGAGTAGAAATAAAATGCACCGATCGAGTGTCTGGAGCGACGCCTCGAAACGATCATGATATGAAGCATGCCTCAGTCGGGCGTCTAAGCGACACCACAAAAAGGACTTATAAGGGAGATAAATAACAAACATGCCACAGTCGGGCGTCTGTGCGACACCACATAAAGGGCTTATAAAGTAAATAAATAACAAGCATGCCTCAGTCGGGCGTCTCAGCGACACCACAAGAAGGGCTTATAAAGTAAATAGTTAACAAGCAATGCCACAGTAGGGCGTCTCAGCGACACCACATAAAGGGCTTATAAAGTAAATAATTAACAAGCAATGCCACAGTCGGGCGTCTCAGCGACACCACATAAAGGGCTTATAATGTAAATAATTAACAATCAATGCCACAGTCGGGCGTCTCAGCGACACCACATAAAGGGCTTATAAGGAAAACAATCATAGGGAATATCAATATCCAGGAGGTAGAACCGTCCCAGTGATACTCGATACTTCACAATAATATAAAGGGTTAGTCCATAATAATAATAATCACAATCATCATAATCAACACAAGTCACAAGTCATGATCCATGTCCTGGTTTAGCAGTTTCTCCTCCGAAGACCGACACTAAGACCGACACTTGACCCAACCCAGACTGTAGTCCTTAACCATGGACACGGTTATTAGAATAGATTTAATCTCTGCATAGGGTGTACTCTTTACCCACGAGTAACGGATTCCTTTAGTCCATCAGGATTAATTCCATCTATGGTCTTTTAATTGAAAACACACCTAACTTGCACACACCAGCTTAACTTACCGGTGTCTGGAATCACCCACGACACCTGTCAAGCGAAACTCTAAGTGGGGAGGCTACAACCTCGCGTAGCATGAGATCAAATTTATATCGCGCGCTCTAAGGGGTGCCCCCCTCTCGGTCCCAACCGGAAACACCCATGCCCCCGGACCAGGTGGCATGCCTACCGGATGCAGCCGGTATCTTCCACCATGGCCCCTCTGTACGGTGTGTGCCAAGAAAGGGGTTGACAACTTACTGAACCGTACCCTACCTGCGGCAGGGACAAGTGGTAGTACGAGACAAGTATAGGGGTTACTGGAACAAGACACGATCTACGATCGACTCAGGAGGTTTATAAATTCCCTTCATGATATGTATAACAAATATATTTCAACCAACTGAATCACCACTCATTATACCTTATTATGCCATACCTGACATAACCGTCCCGACGGAGACCGAGGGCAAGCTCAGGCCTACCCAAGGCAGAGGCTTTCCCGGATTTCTTTCCGGCATGCACGCAAGGCATACGAGGGCGGTTACCATCACAAGTATATCCATTCTCAACAGTAAGAAATCTCCATTATGCATTCATGCAGATGACTGTATCACCACATAAAATAACGAGTTCTCCGAAATAAGGTGGTGTTATAATCGTGTCAACCAACACACCAAAAATATTATGCTAGGGTTCAGGATGCTTGCCTTCAAGTTGTGGAGAGGCAGGGTGTATTTCAAAACTTTTGATAGTTATAATCTCCTCTCCAAATTCATATTTTCAAAAATATTCAAACAACACATACTTTAAAAACAGTACAAAAAATTTGCTTGAAATTTTTTCAAATAAATCTGAAAATAAACTAGACTAAATTTGAGAGAGGTAGGAAAAAGAATCAACTCATTTGGAGTTATATTTAAAAAGTTATAGCCAGTCAAAGTTTAGTCAAATCTCTGGTTTTTAAATAAAACAAAAAAAGAAAAGAAAACGATACACGTCGAAGACGTACTCTGGAAATACGTTTCCACTTACGCCTGCGTGGACCGGCGCTCGGTCATTGACAGTGGGCCCGCCTGGCCCACTGGTCAGGTTTGACCAGTCCACGCGCGCGTCGTCACCTCCGACCGAACAGAGGCGGAGCTCGTGAGCTCACCGTGAACGGAGGCCTCCTCGGGATCGAGGATATGGGTGTGCTCAGGTGGTCGAGGCGAACCCGTGGCTACCCACCACGGTCGCCGACGTGGACGGAGTCGCCGGCGACGAGCTCCGCGTCGGAGGAGGCTTCGGGTGGAATTGGGGTTCCGTGCTACGGTGGCTCTCCGTCGAGGCTGAAGGTCTGGGCGGCTCCGCAAGATCATGTGGAGTCTGGTGGTGGCGTTGGACGAACGGGAGGGGCTCTGGTTGCGGTGAACGGGGCTGGGACGTGTCGGCGGCCGAACCGGCCGGAGCTGGGGAAGAGAGCTTCCGTCGCGATTCTTGACCGAGGCGCGCCAGGTTGGTTTGAAGGTTGCACGAGGTCCGGCGAGCTCGGGGGTCCTTAAATAGCGTAGCCATGTCGGTTCGCGGCGGCCGCGGATAGGATCGCCGGCGAACCGCCTCTCTGTTTGCTGCAGGAGGGCGTGGCGGCGACGAGCGCTTGCGGACAAGCTGTGGATAAGCACGGACTGCTCCACGGGCGAGCTGGCGCGTTGATGTGGCTCGGGTGGCGCCGACCAGTGCAGATGTTGTCGGGGCGGTGGTGGAGGCTTGTGGCGGCGGTGTTGTAGGGTGCCAGGAGGGGGCCAGGCGGCCCCGCGGCGAGGGAGGAGTCAGGGGCGTCGACTGGGAGAGGGGAGAGGCCAGGACGGGCGCGGGTAGGCGGCAGCGGGACGCGGCGACTCGCGCGCACGCACGTGCAAAACGCGCGCTCTGGCCGCACCCAGAGCGTGCACGCCAGGTGCTCGACACAATGTCAGTGAGTGCTAGAGGATTAGGATGAGGCTGGGGATTAGCAGGCCTGGTTTAGGGTCGCCTAGGAGCTTAGTGGACAAGCTAGTTTGTCCAGAGGTGAAAGGTCACAGTGCAAAACAAAAATCATGCCAAAGCTGTCCATGCACTCTAGGTGTTTGACAGAATGCCAATGGCATCTAGGCAACTATTGGAGGGGCCAAAATATCCAGATCATAGTCTCTTTGGATGGATAAGAGGGTGGTAAAGTTAGTTGGGAAAAACTAGAAACTTGTTAGTGCAAGATTTTAAGAAAACCAATTCTAGACAGAAAGTTAAGGGCACCATTTCATGGACCAAAAATCTCCCAATGGGTCCAATCTCCTGGACTTAAGGAGTTGGTAAGGTGTACTACAAGCAGCAGAAAGCTCATGGGTAAAGGAGCAAGTTAAAAGATGGTTGCAGTACAAATCATCAAGTTGCACCAGAATGAAGATGAGGATGATTCACTCAAATTTTTTAAAGAACATCACTGGGTTTTTGCATAAAGTTCAATAATATGCTCCTACTGACCTCCCCTAATTTTGGTAGAAGTTTTATAGAAATATTTAAATAGGTTGTAGTGCAAAATGGCCCACTGGACCAGATTTGAAAACTTGGCGTAGAACTCAAAATATCCAATGAATGAAATATCTTTTTGCATAAAAGTGATTTAGAAACATCACATGACATCTCCAAATTTTGGTGGGATTTTTAAATAAATTTATCAAAGGGGTGCAGTGCAAAAGGAACCCTAAAACTTATGAAAAACCAATTTAAAGAAATAAAGCTCAGGGGAAAAATAATTATGTAAATAATCCCACTGATAAAAGAATTGTTTTATTGAGAGGGGAAAATAAGTTCAATAATGATTAAAAAGTTTTCACTTGGGGTAAAAACTCCATAATAATAAAGAAGAGAGTGGTTCTGAAATCAGAAGGAAATCCAGAAAAATAAAAGTTTTAGTTTCCTGGCAAAATTTTAATTTATAAAACAAGGTTAAATTTTTGGGGTGTCACAAGTGTCAACTTTGCATGCATGTGGATTGTGTTGAAAATATTTTATGTGTTAGCTATTTTATTGAATTTTCTTATGATCCCACATGTAATTATTATGAGGAAAATATGGTCGTAAAAAATTTCATGATAATAAATTACCTCTCGTTATGTTGAGATTGCTATTGTTTCTTTCCGCTTCCTTGCATATGCTAGTTTTTGCTTGCTATGATAATTTGTGTGCCTATAAGATGCCTATGCATAGGAAGTATGTTAGACTTAGATGTGTTTGTCACGTGCTTCATGATGCTCTCTTTGTGCTTCAATTCTTGTCTTTCTTGCGAGCATCATTAAAATTATCAATGCCTAGCTAAAAGGCTTTAAAGAAAAGCGCTTGTTGGGAGACAACCCAGTATATTTACTTTCTGTCGTTGAATAAATATTTGATCTAGCCTCTGGTTAGATGTGTTTTTATGTTTTAATTAGTGTTTGTGCCAAGTTAAACCTATAGGATCTTCTTGGATGATAGTTATTTGATCTTGCAGAAATTTCCAGAAACTTTCTGTTCACGAAAATAATTGTTAAAAATCACCAGAACGTGATAAAATATTGATTCAAATTGCTGCTGATCAATAAGCAAATTTTATAGGTCTTCCTATTTTGGATGATTTTTTGGAGTTCCAGAAGTTTGCGTTAGTTACAGATTACTACAGACTGTTTTGTTTTTGACAGATTCTGTTTTTCGTGTGTTGTTTGCTTATTTTAATGAATCTATGGCTAGTAAAAGAGTTTATAAACCATAGAGAAGTTGGAATGCAGTAGGTTTAACACCAATATAAATAAATAATGAGTTAATTACAGTACCTTGAAGTGGTCTTTTGTTTTCTTTCGCTAACGGACCTCACGAGATTTTTTGCTAAGTTTTGTGTTGTGAAGTTTTCAATTTTTGGGTGAAAGATTTGATGGATTATGGAACAAGGAGTGGCAAGAGCATAAGCTTGGGGATGCCCATGGCACCCACAAGATAATCTAAGGACACCAAAAATCCAAAGCTTGGGGATGCCCCGAAAGGCATCCCCTCTTTCGTCTACCTCCATCGGTAACTTTACTTGGAGCTATATTTTTATTCACCACATGATATGTGTTTTGCTTGGAGTGTCTTGTATGATTTGAGTCTTTGATTTTTTGTGTACCACGATCATCCTTGATGTACACACCTTTTGAGAGAGACACACATGATTCAGAAATTATTAGAATACTCTATGTGCTTCACTTATATCTTTTGAGTTATATAGGTTTGCTCTAGTACTTCACTTATATCTTTTAGAGCACGGTGGTGGATTTGTTTTATAGAAACTATTGATCTCTCATGCTTCACTTAGATTATTTTGAGAGTCTTAAATAGAATGGTAATTTGCTTAAATAATCCTAATATGCTAGGTATTCAAGAATAGTAAAAATTCTTATGAGTGTGTTGAATACTATGAGAAGTATGATGCTTGATAATTGTTTTGAGATATGAAGATGGTGATATTAGAGTCATGCTAGTTGAGTAGTTTTGAATTTGAGAAATACTTTTGTTAAAGTTTGTGATTCCCGTAGCATGCACGTATGGTGAACCGTTATGTGATGAAGTCGGAGCATGATTTATTTATTAATTGTCTTCCTTATGAGTGACGGGCGATGGTCTTTTCCTACCAATCTATCCCCCTAGGAGCATGCGTGTAATACTTTGCTTTGATAACTTGTAGATTTCTGCAATAAGTATATAAGTTCTTTATGACTAATGTTGAGTCCATGGATTATACGCACTTTTCCTCCTTCCACCATTGCTAGCCTCTCTAATACCGCGCACTTTTTGCCGGTATCATACACCCACCATATACCTTCCTCAAAACAGCCACCATACCTAACTATCATGGCATTTCCATAGCCATTCCGAGATATATTGCCATGCAACTTACCACCGTTCCGTTTGCTATGACACGCTCTATCATTGTCATATTGCTTTTCTTGATCATGTAGTTGACATTGTATTTGTGGCAAAGCCACCGTTCATAATTCTTTCATACATGTCACTCTTGATTCATTGCATATCCTGGTACACCGCCGGAGGCATTCACATAGAGTCATATTTTGTTCTAAGTATTGAGTTGTAATTATTGAGTTGTAAGAAAATAAAAGTGTGATGATCATAATTTTGTAGTTGTTGAGCTTTCATATGCTTATAGCTCTAGTGCATCCGTTGCATGGCAATCCCTACTCACTCACATTGATATCTATTGATGGGCATCTCCATAACCCGTTGATACGCCTAGTTGATGTGAGACTATCCACTCCTTTTTGTCTTCTCCACAACCACTATTCTATTCCACATATAGTGCTATGTCCATGCCTCATGCTCATGTATTGCGTGAAGATTGAAAAAGTTTGAGAATGTCAAAAGTATGAAACAATTTCTTGGCTTGTCATCGGGGTTGTGCATGATTTAAATATTTTGTGTGGTGAAGATAGAGCATAGCCTGACTATATGATTTTGTAGGGATAACTTTCTTTGGCCATGTTATTTTGAGAAGACATAATTGCTTAGTTAGTATGCTTGAAGTATTATAATTTTTATGTCAATATGAACTTTTGTCTTGAATCTTTCGGATCTGAATATTCATACCACAATTAAGAAGAATTACATTGAAATTATGCCAAGTAGCACTCCGCATCAAAATTCTGTTTTATCATTTACCTACTCGAGGACGAGCAGGAATTAAGCTTGGGGATGCTTGATCGTCTCCAACGTATCTATAATTTTGATTGCTCCATGCTATATTATCTTCTGTTTTGGACATTATTGGGCTTTATTATTCACTTTTATATTATTTTTGGGACTAACCTATTAACCGGAGGCCCAGCCCAGAATTGCTGTTTTTTGCCTATTTCAGAGTTTCGCAGAAAAAGAATATCAAACGGAGTCCAAACGGAATGAAACCTTCGGGAACGTGATTTTTGGAATGAACATGATCCAGGAGACTTGGACCCTACGTCAAGCAACCAACAGGGAAGCCACGAGGTAGGGGGACGCGCCTACCCCCCTGGGCACGCCCTCCACCCTTGTGGGCCCCTTGTTGCTCCACCGACGTACTTCTTCCTCCTATATATACCTACGTACCCCCAAATGATCAGATACGGAGCCAAAAACCTAATTCCACCGTCGCAACCTTCTGTACCCACGAGATCCCATCTTGGGGCCTGCCCCGGAGCTCCGCCGAAGGGGGCATCAATCATGGAGGGCTTCTACATCAACACCATAGCCTCTGCGATGAAGTGTGAGTAGTTTACCTCAGACCTTCGGGTCCATAGTTAGTAGCTAGATGGCTTATTCTCTCTTTTTGGATCTCAATACAATGTTCTCCCCCTCTCTCGTGGAGATCTATTCGATGTAATCTTCTTTTGCGGTGTGTTTGTTGAGAACCGATGAATTGCGAGTTTATGATCAAGTTTATCTATGAACAATATTTGAATCTTCTGAATTCTTTTATGTATGATTGGTTATCTTTGCAAGTCTCTTCGAATTATCAGTTTGGTTTGGCCTACTAGATTGATCTTTCTTGCAATGGGAGAAGTGCTTAGCTTTGGGTTCAATCTTGCCGTGTCCTTTCCCAGTGACAGTAGGGGCAGCAAGGCACGTATTTTATTGTTGCCATCGAGGATAACAAGATGGGTTTTTTATCATATTGCATGAATTTATCCCTCTACATCATGTCATCTTGCTTAAAGCGTTACTCTGTTCTTATGAACTTAATACTCTAGATGCATGCTGGATAGTGCTACGTCTTGATCTTGCGTTGGTTTTCCCCGAAGAGGAGAGGATGATGCAGCACAGTAGCGTAAATATTTCCCTCAGTTTTGAGAACCAAGGTATCAATCCAGTAGGAGGCCACGCACAAGTCCCTCGTACCTACACAAAACGATAGCTACTCGCAACCAACACGATTAGGGGTTGTCAATCCCTTCACGATCACTTACGAGAGTGAGATCTGATAGAGATAATATTTTTGGTATAAAGATGGAAAGTAAAAAGTAAAAGAAAAATAAGAACAAAGCAAGTATAAAAGTGATGGAGATTGATATGATGAGAATAGACCCGGGGGCCATAGGTTTCACTAGTGGCTTCTCTCAAGAGCATAAGTATTCTACGGTGGGTGAACAAATTACTGTTGAGCAATTGACATAATTGAGCATAGTTATGAGGTTATCTAGGTATGATCATGTATATAGGCATCACGTCTGAGACAAGTAGACTGAAACGATTCTGCATCTACTACTATTACTCCACTCATCGACCGCTATCCAGCTTGCATCTAGAGTATTAAGTTAAAAACAGAGTAACGCCTTAAGAAAGATGACATGATGTAGAGGGATAAGTTCATGCAATATGATAAAAACCCCATCTTGTTATCCTCGATGGAAACAATACAATACGTGCCTTGCAACCCTTTCTGTCACTGGGTAAGGACACCGCAAGATTGAACCTAAAGCTAAGCACTTCTCCCATTGCAAGAACTACCAATCTAGTTGGCCAAACCAAACGGATAATTCGAAGAGACTTGCAAAGATAACTCAATCATACATAAAATAATTCAGAGAAGATTCAAATATTATTCATAGATAAGCTGGATCATAAACCCACAATTCATCGTTCTCAACAAACACACCGCAAAAAGAAGATTACATCGAATAGATCTCCATGAGAGAGGGGGAGAACATTGTATTGAGATCCAAAAAGAGAGAAGAAGCCATCTAGCTACTAGCTATGGACCCGAAGGTCTGAAGTAAACTACTCACACTTCATCGGAGGGGCTATGGTGTTGATGTAGAAGCCCTCCGTGGTGGATGCCCCCCCGTGAGCTCGAACAGGCCCCAAGATGGGATCTCGTGGATCTGAGGAAGTTCTGACAGTGGAATTAGGTTTTGGCTCTTGTTCGATCGTTTGGGGATACGTATGTATATATAGGAGGAAGGAGTACGTCGGTGGGCGTCGGGGCCCACGAGGTAGGGGCGCCCTCCACCTCGTGACCGCCTCTGGCACTTCTTGGAGTAGGGTCCAAGTCTCCTGGATCACGTTCGGTTGGAAAATCACGTTCCCGAAGATTTCATTCCGTTTGGACTCCATTTGATATTCCGTTTCTTCGAAACACTGAAATAGGCAAAAAGCAACAATTCTGGGCTGGGCCTCCGGTTAATAGGTTAGTCCCAAAAGTAATATAAAAGTGGAAAATAAAGCCCAATATAGTCCAAAACAGTAGATAAAGTAGCATAGAGCAATCAAAAATTATAGATACGTTGGAGACGTATCAGGCATCCCCAAGCTTAATTCCTGCTCGTCCTCGAGTAGGTAAATGATAAAAAAAGGAATTTTTGATGCGGAGTGATACTTTGGTATAATTTCAATATAAATCTTCTTAATCATGGTATGAATATTCAGATCTGAAAGATTTAAGGCAAAAGTTCATATTGACATAAAAATAATAATACTTCAAGCATACTAATCAAAGCAATGATGTCTTCTCAAAATAACATGGCAAAAGAAAGTTCATCCCTACAAAATCATATAGTTAGGCTATGCTTCATTTTCGTCACACAAAGATGTTCCCAACTTCTATACCCTCGATAACAAGCCAAGCAATTATTTCATACTTAAATAATCTCAAACTTTTTCAACATTCACGCAATACATGAGTGCGAGCCATGGATATAGCACTATGGGTGGAATAGAATATGATGATGGGGATTGTGTGGAGAAGACAAAAAAGGAGAAAGTCTTATATTGACGAGGATAATCAACGGGCTATGGAGATGCCCATCAATTGATGTCAACATGAGGAGTAGGGATTGCCATGCAACGGATGCACTAGAGCTATAAGTATATGAAAGCTCTACAAAAGAAACTAAGTGGGTGTGCATCCAACTTGCTTGCTCACGAAGACCTAGGGCATTTTGAGGAAGCCCATCATTGGAATATACAAGCCACGTTCTATAATGAAAAATTCCCACTAGTATATGAAAATGACAAAATGAGAGACTCTCTATCATGAAGATCTTAGTGCTACTTTGAAGCACAAGTGTGGTAAAAGGATAGTAGCATTGTCCCTTCTCTCTTTTTCTCTCATTTTTTTGGGGCTTTCCCTTTTTTTGGCCTTGCTTTTTTTTTCCGTCCGGAGTCTCATCCCGACTTATGGGGGAATCATAGTCTCCATCATCCTTTCATCACCTGGGACAATGCTCTAATAATGATGATCATCACACTTTTATTTCTCTTACATCTCAACAATTACAACTCGAAATTTAGAACAAAATATGACTCTATATGAATGCCTCCGGCGGTGTACCGGGATGGTGCAATGAATCAAGAGTGACATGTATAGAAAATAATGCATGGTGGCTTTGCCACAAATACGATGTCAACTATATGATCATGCAATGGCAATATGACAAAAGTAATGTATGTCATAATAATGATGATGGAAGTTGCATGGCAATATATCTCGGAATGGCTATGGGAATGCCATGATAGGTAGGTATGGTGGCTGTTTTGAGGAAGATATAAGGAGGTTTATGTGTGAAAGAGCGTATCATATCATGGGGTTTAGATGCACCGGCGAAGTTTGCACCAACTCTCAAGGTGAGAAAGGGCAATGCACGTGCATCAAGAGGCTAGGAAATGCGGAAAGGTAAAAGTCGTATAATCCATGGACTCAACATTAGTCAAAAGAACTCATATACTTATTGCAAAAATTTAGAAGTCATCAAAAATCAAGTACTACGCGCATGCTCCTAGGGGGATAGATTGGTAGGAAAAGACCATCGCTCGTCCCCGACCGCCACTCATAAGGATGCACAAGCCAGGTACACTTCATGTTTCAAATTTGTTACACAACTTTAACCATACGTGCATGCTACGGGACTTGCAAACTTCAACACAAGTATTTCTCAAATTCACAATTATCAACTAGCACGACTTTGATATTATTACCTCCATATCTCAAAACAATTATCAAGCATCAAACTTATCTTGGTATTTAATTCACTCAAAAAGAAAGTTTCACATATCTTGAACACTAAGTATATTAACATTAAGCAAATTGCCATGCTTTTAACGACTCTCAAAATAATCTAAGTGAAGCATGAGAGATCAAATTTCTTTAAAAAAAATCCACAACCATGCTCTAAAAGATCTAAGTGAAGCACTAGAGCAAAAGTTATCATGCTCAAAAGATATAAGTGAAGCACTACAAGCAAACTATCAAGCTCAAAAGATATAAGTGAAGCACTACGAGCAATCTATCAAGCTCAAAAGATATAAGTGAAGCACATAGAGTATTCTAACAAATTCCAAATCATGTATGGCTCTCTCAAAAGGTGTGTACAGAAAGGATGATTGTGGTAAACTAACAAGCAAAGACGCAAATAATACAAGACGCTCCAAGCGAAACACATATCATGTGGTGAATAAAAATATTGCTCCAAGTAAATTACCGATGGAAGTAGACGAAAGAGGGGATGCCTTCCGGGGCATCCCCAAGCTTTGACTTTCTGGTGTCCTTGGATTATCTTGGGGGTGCCATTGGCATCCCCAAGCTTAGGCTCTTGAAGTCCTTGTTCCATAATCCATCAAAAGAATTCACCCAAAACTTGAAAACTTCACAACACAAAACTCAACAGAAATCTCGTGAGCTCCGTTAGAGAAAGAAAACAAAAGACTACTTCAAGGTACTGTAATGAACTCATTCTTTATTTATATTGGTGTTAAACCTACTTTATTCCAACTTCTCTATGTATCATAAACTATTTTACTAGCCATAGATTCATCAAAATAAGCAAACATCACACGGAAAACAGAATCTGTCAAAAACAGAACAGTCTGTAGTAATCTGTAACTAACGCAAACTTCCGGAACTCAAAAATTTCTACCAAAATTAGACGACCTGTAAAATTAGTTTATTGATCAGCAGAAATTGGAATAAATATTGTATCACGTTCTGGTGATTTTTAACAATTCGGGCACTGAGCGCAAAGATTCTGGAAATTACAGCAAGATCAAATAACTATCACCCATGAAGATCTAATAGGTTTAACTTGGCACAAACACTAACTAAAAGATAAAACCACATCTAAACAGAGGATAGATGGATTATTTATTCCTAAACAGAAGCAAAAACAAAAAACTAAAAATAAAATTGGGTTGCCTCCCAACAAGCGCTATCGTTTAACGCCCCTAGCTAGGCATTGAGATTTCAATGATGCTCACATGAAAGACAAGAATTGAAGCGCAAAAAGAGCATCATGAAACACGTGACAAACACATCTAATTCTAACATACTTCCTATGCATAGGCATATTATAAGCAAACAAATTTGCAAGGCAAACAAAAAGTAGCATATGCAAGGAATAAGAAAGAGACGATAGCAATCTCAACATGACGAGAGGTAATTTAGTAACATGAAAATTTCTATAACCATATTTTCCTCTCTCATAATAATTACATGTAGGATCATAAGAAAATTCAACAATATAGCTATCACATAACATATTCTCAACACGATCCACATGCATGCGAAGTTGACGCTCTTCCGAAATAGTGGGATTAATATTAACTAAAGTCATGACCTCTCCAAACCCACTTTTATCAAAAACTTCATAAGATTGAACATTATCCAAATATGTGGGATCTAAAGTTGACACTCTTCCAAACCCACTTTCAATATTATTGCAAACACTATTATCAATATCATATTAATCATGGGGATTAAATAAATTTTTAAGATCATAAGAAGAATCACCCCAATCATGATCATTGCAACAAGTAGAGGACATAGCAAAACTAGCATCCCCAAGCTTAGGGTTTTGCATATTTTTAGCACAATTGACATCAATAGAATTTATAGTAAAATCATTGCAATCATGCTTTTTATTCAAAGATCTATCGCGAATAAACTTCATAAAGTACTTCATCACAATTTTTAGATTCACGAATTTCAGGCAAAACCTCATAAAGATAATCTAGTGCACTCAATTCACTAGCAATAGGTTCATCATAATTGGATCTCTTAAAGAGATTAGCAAGTGGATGAGGATCCATAAACTTTTAGCAAGCGAAGATGCAAGCAAAAAGAAGGCACATGGTAACACAAGATTGAACGGAGGAAGGGCGAATAAAACGGCAAGGGTGAAGTGGGGGAGAGGAAAACGAGAGGCAAATGGAAAAAATGCAATGCGAGAGATAGGGATTGTGATGGGTACTTGGAATGTTGACTTTTGCGTAGACTCCCCGGCAACAGCGCCAGAAATCCTTCTTGCTACGTCTTGAGCTTGCGTTGGTTTTCCCCAAAGAGGAGAGGATGATGCAGCACAGTAGCGTAAGTATTTCCCTCAGTTTTGAGAACCAAGGTATCAATCCAGTAGGAGGCCACACGCAAGTCCCTCGTACCTGCACAAAAGGATAGCTACTCGCAACCAACGCGATTAGGGGTTGTCAATCCCTTCACGGTCACTTACGAGTGAGATCTGATAGAGATAATATTTTTGGTATTTTTGGTATAAAGATGCAAAGTAAAAAGTAAAAGCAAAGTAAAAACAAAGCAAGTATAAAAGTGATGGAGATTGATATGATGAGAATAGACCCGAAGGCCATAGGTTTCACTAGTGGCTTCTCTCAAGAGCATAAGTATTCTACGGTGGGTGAACAAATTACTGTTGAGCAATTGACAGAATTGAGCATAGTTATGAGGTTATCTAGGTATGATCATGTATATAGGCATCACGTCCGAGACAAGTAGACCGAAACGATTCTGCATCTACTACTATTACTCCACTCATCGACCGCTATCCAGCTTGCATCTAGAGTATTAAGTTAAAAATAGAGTAACGCCTTAAGCAAGATGACATGATGTAAAGGGATAAATTCATGCAATATGGTAAAAACCCCATCTTGTTATCCTCGATGGCAAGAATACAATCGTGCCTTGCAACCCTTTACATCCTTTGGGTAAGGACACATAAGATTGAACCTAAAGCTAAGCACTTGTCCCATTGCAAGAACTACCAATCTAGTTGGCCAAACCAAACGGATAAATCGAAGAGACTTGCAAAGATAACTCAATCATACATAAAAGAATTCAGAGAAGATTCAAATATTATTCATAGATAAGCTGGATCATAAACCCAGAATTCATCGGTCTCAACAAACACACCGCAAAAAGAAGATTACATCGAATAGATCTCTAGATCTCCACGGGAGAGGGGGAGAACATTGTATTGAGATCCAAAAAGAGAGAAGAAGCCATCTAGCTACTAGATATGGACCCGAAGGTCTGAAGTAAACTACTCACACTTCATCGAAGGGGCTATGGTATTGATGTATAAGCCCTCCGTGGTGGATGCCCCCTCCGGCGGAGCTCCGGAACAGGCCCCAAGATGGGATCTCGTGGATACAGGAAGGTACGACGGTGGAATTAGGTTTTTGGCTCCTGTTCTGATCGTTTGGGGATACGTATGTATATATAGGAGGAAGGAGTACGTCGGTGGAGCGTCAGGGGGCCCACGAGGTAGGGGGCGCGCCCTCCACCCTCGTGACCGCCTCTGGCACTTCTTGGAGTAGGGTACAAGTCTCCTGGATCACGTTCGGTTGGAAAATCACGTTCCCGAATATTTCATTCCGTTTGGACTCCGTTTGATATTCTGTTTCTTTGAAACACTGAAATAGGCAAAATACAACAATTCTGGGCTGGGCCTCCGGTTAATAGGTTAGTCCCAAAAGTAATATAAAAGTGGAAAATAAAGCCCAATATAGTCCAAAACAGTAGATAAAGTAGCATGGAGCAATCAAAAATTATAGATACGTTGGAGACGTATCAGATAGCGGTCGATGTGTGGAGTAAAAGTAGTAGATGCAAGCAGGAGTCGGTCTACTTGTCTCGAACGTGATGCCTATATACATGATCATACCTAGATATTCTCATAACTATGCTCAATTCTGTCAATTGCTCAACAGTAATTTGTTCACCCACCGTAAAATACTTATGCTCTTGAGAGAAGCCACTAGTGAAACCTATGGCCCCCGTGTCTATCTTCATCATATTAATCTTCCAACACTTAGTTATTTCCGTTGCTTTTTACTTTGCTTTTATTTTACTTTGCATCTTTATCATAAAAATACCAAAAATATTATCCTATCATATCTATCAGATCTCACTCTCGTAAGTGACCGTGTAGGGATTGACAACCCCTTATCGCGTTGGTTGCGAGGATTTATTTGTTTTGTGTAGGCGCGAGGGACTCGCGGGTAGCCTCCTACTGGATTGATACCTTGGTTCTCAAAAACTGAGGGAAATACTTACGCTACTTTGTAGCATCACCCTTTCCTCTTCAAGGGAAAACCAACGTAGTGCCCAAGAGGTAGCAACAAGCTGGGGGAGCAGCTCGGCGGGGCCTTCCTCAGCAGTCCCCAATGGCTCCTTCAACCCCCTCCCGTAGAGTTCCAGCAGTGCCTTGCGGGACCTCTGCTCGAGAGAATTGAAGGCGGCACGATCTTTGGCAAGAACCTTCGCCTTGGCCTCTAGCCGGGCCTTCTCCGCCTCCACCTCCTCCTTCAGCTTCTCCAGGCGGCCACACTCCGTGACCTACACCCGTGCAGATTGCTCCAGTTCGGTGTCACGACCAGCGACCACATCTTCTCGAGCCTTCAGCTTCTCCTCCCACACCTCGCACTGATTAGCCTCGACGGCGCGCCCATTGCGCAGGGTCTCCAGCTTGGCCTCCGCCACCCGGCAGCGCTCCTTGGCAGCCTCAGCGTCCTTCAATGCCACATCGCGGGCGGTCGCGGCTAGGCCGGCATCCTGTTTACCCTCCTCAGAGGCCGCCACAGCCTGGCTCCATCCGCCATAATGGACGCGTCGGATCGCAGCCATCCCGAAACCAACACCAGGCGCCCCGACGTCAGCCGGCAGTCGGCGCCTTGAAGGTCGTCGCGAAGCTGGGTCAGCGCGGAAGAGCATCCTCTAGAGCACCAGGCGAAGCAGGAGAATCATGGCCCAGCGGCGTGATGGAAGGGGGAGGAGACAACACCAGTGCCAGGATCAGCGAGTCAGCAACAGCAGAGGGGCCCGGGGGCTCCGGAGCCTTCGGACCTCAGCAGGCGAGCTGAGGGCGAGCGCCTCCGGAGCCGGCCTGGCTACAGAGACCGCCTTCTCCTGAGGACGGGCCTCCGAGTCTCGCAAGGATGACCCAGCCACAGAAGCGTGAGAGCCATCACCATCCTTCTGCGCCAGAGGTGGCGCGGCCATGGTAGGCTGCTGGGTCTCGGGGATCGTGGTCGTCTCCTTCTTCTTCACCACCGGCATTGGCCTAACCGCACAAGAGGAAGGCATCAAGATACTACTGCAAGAACATGGGACAAGAGATCAAGGTGGAGCACTTACTGGTCCATGGCAGCGTAATCCCTCACCCTCTTCTGAAGCACCACGCCTGAAGGCTTCGTGGGCTGGGACACCGGTGCGCGAGCCCCAGGGGCAGACAAGGGCACGACACCTGGATCTGCTGTAGCAACCGGACCTCAAACAGTCTGATCTCTGTGCTCAGTGTCATCCCTAGATCAGTAATGCTGACACCACACAGTACTCGGAGGATTTATAACAGAGTAGCAATCACACATTTATTACAATCGAATGTCTCAAGAGAGAACTTAATAAAATAAATATGGCTTAAGGCCATCTAATACGATAACAGCGGAAGGCTTGGAAGAATAAGCGAGTCCATCAACTCTAACGACATCACTGAGTATAGAACCACGACCTAAACACCTTACTCGTCGTCTGAAAAGTCTGCAACATGAAAAGTTGCAGCCCGAAAACGGGTCAACACATGGAATATGCTGGCAATGTAACACATAGAGAATAATGGAATAATAAGCCTATACTACATGCATTTATGGCTGGTGGAAAAGCTCTTTGGTTACAGTTTTTGCGTAAAGCCAATTTTTCCCTACTGCAAAGGAATAAATTTATTTAACTATCATGGTGGTTGTGAAACATTGAGAATGGTTGACAGCATTCTCAATCCCAATTAAAAAGTACTCAATAAAACCCAACAATATTAATTAAAAGTAACATGATGAGATTCACACGATATCCAAGTACTAGATACTCAAGATGTCCATAACCGGGGACACGGCTAACCATGATTAGTTTATACACTCTGCAGAGGTTTGCACTTTTCCCCACAAGACTCGATCGCCTCCGTTTGGTTTCTCGCTTTTCGTGGTGTTTGAGAGACGGATGGCCGAGACATAGTCTTTCGAGCGCTAGCACCTTACATGTGGGTAGACCGTATCAACCTACAACCCCTACATCAGCTAGCCTACCCGTAAGAGTTCGCACAACAATCAACTATGCGAGCCCATAATGGCTTGTGGCTGCACACGGAAGTTTCTAGTTTGAATAATCTCATGATCCCTTTGAGCCTGGGTGGCGGTCCGAACAAAATACAGGCAAGTCCTGATAGAAACCAGGTGCCTCAATCCACCCAGATGTGTGTTTAAGTTGCCACCTTAAATAAACCATTAATTTAACAAATCTCACATCTGTCATGGAATTCACTCACCCAATCCACGTCTACTAGCATAGCACAGCATAATAAGCAAACATAAAAGTAACTCCCAAGGGTTTATAATAAAACAGGTAATAGGTACTACCTCAACTACTTCCCATCCCACAATTTAATTATATCCTAATCAGGCAAGTGTTTGAGGATAGATCTAATGCATAAAAACTGGGTATGAGAAGAGGTATGATCAAAGTGTTACTTGCCTTGCAGATGATCCGCGAAACCTAGAGACTCGAAGTAACGGGCGGCACACTCCGGGTATTCTATCGCAGACAAACAAACAAGCATTCAATATGTACTCATCTAATGCGCAGGTAAAACTTAAATAGATCTAACCAGATAGTTCAACTTAAGACTCCGGTTTGCAAAAAGAATCAAATCAAACGAAGCAACGAAAGTCAAACGGCGGAAGAAAACAGCTCTGTTTTACTAATCTGGATCTAAGTCAAATTTTACAGAAGCAAAAACTTGTTTAAGTAGATTATTCGGAAAGAGGGTTTCGAGACGAAACTCCAGGCGCTTGAATCGCCTGATTTCGATAAACGAGCGAAAAGTTATACTAAAACGAAAATCGGATCAGAAATCACGATCAGAAAAATCGCGGATTAAATCCGATAAAAAGAGAAAACGACGAACGTGTTAACGAACGGACGTTTGTTAACTAAACTAATCTGAGAACGCGTTCGTTAAAAACGAACGAACGAACGAACGTTCGCTATTTAACCTAAACCAAAAAAAAACCGAAACTAATAAAAAAACGAAACAAAAAAACCGGAAAAAAAACCATCCGATTTTTAGAAAACAGGTATACGGTTTTCGGTAGGCGGCGAACCTCGTCTGGCGGGATTCCGCGACGGCGGGCGGCGGGTCGGGCGGCGGGATCCGTGTGACGACGGCAATTGGCGGCGGGCGGCGGCGTGTGTGGCGTGTGGGTCGGTGGGAGGCTTGCTAGGGTTCGGCCCGGTGGGCAACTTATAAAGCCCCATGAATCGGAGTCCTAAGCGGACACGGCCGTGGGTCGGTCGCATTTTTTAAATAATTACGCGCAAAAAAAAAGAAATACTAAACGAACTCCAAAAATCCCGAAATAAATTTTCCCCGGCTTCTAAAATCAAGCCGGACAAGATGAACTTTTATTTGGGGTCTAAATGCAATTTTGAAAAACGCGCATTTTTCCTAAATTCAAATAAAAGGCGAAAAACTCCAAAATAAAATCTTATTTGATTTTATTATTAAATATTCATTATTTCTTTATTTTGGGAAAGTCATTTTATTCCCTCTCTCATATTTTGATAGAAGAAATAATTGAAGATAAAATAATTAAAATCAAATGATCCTATTTTCAAAATTTGAGAAAACTCAAATATGAAAATAACGAAAATCCCCAACTCTCTCCGTGGGTCCTTGAGTTGTGTAGAATTTCTAGGATCAAGCAAAAATGCAACGAAAAAAATATGATATGCAATGATGCTCTATGAATAACATTCCAAATTGAAAATTTGGGATGTTACAAACCTACCCCCTTAAGATGAATCTCGCCCTCGAGATTGGGTTAACTAGAAAATAGGTGAGGTGGTCCTTAAGCAAATCTTCCTCTCGCTCCCGGTGGCTTCATCCTCGGTGTGGTGGCTCCTTGAACTTTGCAAAACTTAATGACCTTCTTTGCGGGTGACTCGGCTAGCATACTCCAGAATCTTAACTGGTTTCTCCTCGTAGGTCAAATCATCGTTCAACTGAATCGCTTCCAGTGGCACTGTATCTCTCAGTGGTATATCGGCCATCTCTGCGTGACACTTCTTCAAATGAGAAACATGAAACACATCATGAACTCCTGACAATCCTTTGGGTAGTTCCAACTTGTACACAACTTATCCCATGCGTTCCAAAACACGATAAGGTCCTACAAATTGGGGTGCTAACTTTCCCTTAACTCCAAAACGCTTAAATCCTCGAAGTGGCGATACTCGAAGATGAACTCTGTCTCTGACTTCGTATTCTGTCTCCTTGCGTTTTGAATCCGCATAACTCTTCTGTCTTGACTGGGCTACCTTGAGCCTATCGCGAATCAACTTTACTTTCCGTTCAGACTCCTTAATCAAATCTGGTCCAAACAACTGGCGGTCTCCAACTTCATCCCACAACAACGGGGTCCTGCACCTCCTTCCGTACAAGGCTTCGAAAGGTGCCATCTTCAAACTAGATTGATAACTGTTGTTGTAAGAAAACTCCGCATATGGAAAATTGTCATCCCAACTTGATCCATAATCCAAAGCACAAGCTCTAAGCATATCCTCCAAAATCTGGTTGACTCTCTCGGTTTGTCCATCATGCGTGGATGAAAAGCTGTGCTAAACTCCAGCCTGGTTCCCAAAGTTTCGTGCAACTGCTTCCGAACTTTGAGGTGAATTGGGTTCCTCTATCGTCTGATACTCCTCGGAACTCCATGCAAGCATACAATTCTGGTCATGTATATCTTAGCCAATTTGGCACCGCTGTAGGTAGTCTTCTTTGGAATGAAATGAGCTACCTTCGTCAAGCGATCGACTACAACCCAAATCGAGTCATAGCCTGAGCGAGTCTGGGCAATCCGTGATGAAATCCATACCTAGTTTATCCCACTTCCATTCGGGTATAGGCAATGGCTGTAACAATCCTGCTTTGGCCGATGTTACGCCTTCACCCTCGACATACATCACAAACTGCAGCGTACTCGCAATATCCTTCTTCATTCCGGTCCACGAAAAGTATTCTTCAAATCCAAATACATCTTGGTATTTCCTGGGTGAATCGAATATGGTGAATCATGTGCCTCTTGCAAAATCAACTTCCTGATCTCCGGGTCATTGGGCACATAAACACGGTCTTCTAACCATAGGGTATCGTGCTCATACTCACGAAATCCCTTAGCCTTTCCTTCGCTCATTTTCTCCTTTATAGAGGCAATCTATTTGTCAGTCTTCTGAGCTTCCCTGATTTTATCCATCAAAGTTGACTGAATCTCCAATGCTGCTACATAGCCTCTCGGAACTATTTCCAAACATAGCTCTCGAAGATCCTCGGCCAACTCCTTTGGTATTTCTCCCGTCATTAGTGTATTGACGTGACTCTTACGGCTCAACGCGTTTGCTACCACGTTAGCCTTTCCGGGGTGATAATGCAATCTCATATCATAGTCCTTAATGAGCTCCAACCATCTCCTATGCCTGAGATTTAACTCCTTCTGCGTGAAGATGTATTTTAAACTCTTGTGATCCGTATACACCTCACAATGGTTTCCAATGAGGAAATGTCTCCATGTTTTCAACGCATGCACTACGGCTGCTAACTCCAAATCATGTGTAGCATAATTTAGCTCATGAGGCTTAAGCTGTCGTGAAGCATCTGAAACAACTCTCCCCTCCTGCATAAGCCTTTGCTCCAAGTCCTCGTCGTGAGCGTGCAATACACCTCATAATCCTTGGTCCGATCTGGCGAATTAACTGCGGTGAGGTAACCAAGCGTTTCTTCAACTCTTGGAAACTAGCTTCACACTCCTCGGTCCAAATGAACTTGGTATCCTTCTTCAACAATTCTGTCATAGGCTTCGCAATCCTTGAGAAATTCTCAATGAATCTCGGTAGTATCCTGCGAGTCCAAGGAAACTTGGATCTCTCAAACTGTTGTCGGCGCTTCCCGGTTTGTCACGGTGACAACTTTAGTGGGGTCCATGCTATACCTTCTCCGGATATAACATGTCAGAAATCCAACTTCCTTCAACCAAAACTCACACTTCTTGAACTTGGCGTACAAGCGGTGTTCTCTGAGCTTCTCGAGTACCAAGCATAAATGCTCCTTATGTTCTTCTTCATTCTTTGAGTAAACCAAAATATCATCAATGAACACCACGACGAACTTATCCAAAAACTCCATAAACACTTTGTTCATCATGTTCATAAAATAGGCAGGTCGTTAGTCGGACCAAATGACATAACGGTATACTCATACATCCGTGCACAGTGGTAAAAGCCGTCTTAGGTATATCCTGCTCTCGAATCTTCAACTGGTGGTACCCTAATCGCAAATCGATCTTGGAAAACACCTTAGCTCCTTGCAATTGGTCAAACAAGTCATTGATCATCGACAGTGGGTACTTGTTCTTAATGGTCACTTCATTCAATCCTCGATAATCAACAACCATTCTTAATGATCCATCCTTCTTCTCCATTAGAAGTACTGGTGATCCCCAAGGCGAAGAACTTGGCGAATAAAACCTTTATCCAGTAACTCCTTAATCTGCTTCTTAATTTCCTCCAAATCTTGGGCTGGCATCCTATATGGTCTCTTCGATATCGGCCCAGTGCCTGGTAGTAGTCCAATCATAAACTCAATGTCTCTATCCGGTGGCATGCCTGGCAACTCTTCCGGAAACACGTCCAGGAAATCCCTTGCCACTGGTACTTCCTCCTGCACAACTCCTGTTAAGGAATTTACATGTGCTCTCCTCGGCTCATGCCGTGATACAAACTTGATTCTCCTCCCTTCTGGGGTGGTAAGCAAAATTGACTTACTGGCGCGATCTATGTTCCCTCCATACTTTGATAACCAATCCATGCCTAATATCACATCCAATCCTTGGGATTCCAGAACTGTCGTGGAATTATCACGGCAGATGTCCTTAGTGTCAGGACTTAGTCGCGAGGCCAACGCATCTATGTGGTAGCTTGAGAGGGTTGGCGGAATCGAGAGACGCATAACACAAGACAGGGATTTAGACAACTTGGGCCCGGAAACATCATCCGGTAAAAACCCTACATCTTGTTTGAGGCTAGGTCTCATTATCATCACGAGGGAGTCGCCGTAAATCAGCTCTCCTCTTTGTGTCTAGCCCTAAGATTGTTTCTTCTTGCTTGTAGCTTGTCCCCCTTTGGGGAGCCCCGCCCCTCCTTATATATGTTGAAGGGGCGGTTTTCATGACTAGTCCTAGTTGGATTAGGATTACTCTATTACAAGTGGAGTCCTAGTCTTGCTTCCTTTGTAAGGGAATATTCCTTGTGTTTTCCTCATAAACCAGCCCACCATTAAACGTGAACCGGCCTTCTGGGCCATGGGCCTCGTCATCCATCGACCCCCGCCGGGTTACTAATGAACCGTCAAGACCGGGGGGGTAGCCCGTGAACCGCCAAGCTCGGGCGGGTTACCGATGAGCCGTCCGCACCGCCGGTTAACTTCGGCGGTTTACACATGAGGTATATCCACGACATTAGCCCCCAAGTTTAGCTTGGATTTATCCATAGTAAACTTCGCTATAAAATAAACACGAACAAATTTGGCAGGTTGTACTCCGGGTTAAGAATTCTTGTAGACCGGCACCGATCGTCCTTGTCATTTCCTTCTTCTATAAAATCGGGTCAATAACCAGCTTCATAACCAATTTGCTGATGTTGGTTTCTTATAAAAAATATTGTGAAGAATAATCCACTTGAGTCGGCTTCAAAGCGCGGTTTAAGAAATATTGGTCTTGAAATACTCATCGATATTCAACGGTTTGAAGATGTAGAACTTGCGGTTTATCATTGCCAAAACTGCGGGTTATAAAAGCTGATGACTCGGGTTATGATTGTTGCCAACGCTGATTCACGATTATTGCGAGACACGGGTCATAATGGTTGGTGGCCTTGGTCAATCGGTTTGCTCAATCGGAGAATTTGAAAATATTTCTTGATAATAACATAATACACTGTAGCCCCCAAGTCTTTGAGCGAGAACAAAGTGGTGGCTTAAGACTTTCCTTCAATATAAATCTGCCGTTTCAAAGAAATCCATGTTGTTCATCGGTGACTAGTAAAAACAGAATACTCCATACTATGTAGCCCCCAAGTGCGGGTCATTATGCAATAATAAGGAGGACTTTGTAGGTGTAATCATGTAGATTTGAGCAATGATGTGTAGCCCCCAAGGGCAGCTCGATAAGATAATATTGAGCTGGGACTTAATATATACTTCAATGAAAATAACATCATATGATGTAACCCCCATCATGGGACTTGAATCCACGTCCACAAGGTTAAGAGCCTTGTGCTTTACCAACTGAGCAGTGGACCCTTCAATATAAAAAAGCTTTGTACCTTCAACTGTTGACAGGAGCAATTGGTAGCCCCCAAGGGCCGACTCAGTATAATATGATGAGTCGGGTCTTCAATAATATGAGCAAAAAAAAAATACTTTGCATTAGCCCCCAAGTGTCATGGTGCATGCTTGCAGCAACATGAGACTTGCATATTCGATATAATCTCAACTTAAATAATGTAGCCCCCAAGTGCCGGGTCGTAAGCCTGCAACAACTCGGGACTACTCCCTCCATTGTAGAATAAATCATACCAATTGATGAAATAATAGCCATCACGCTGAAGCGACTTTGAAAACCTCAATCATAATATTTGGTTATTGATAACCATAATAAAAATCTAGCCATGTTGGCTATTTGAAGATTTGAATAATATAGTCCAATGATTTATGGCGCATGATTCCAATGGCGCAATCCAAATATGTCTTGGCGACTTATAGTCCAAAACCAGGCGGGTTAACAAACACGGATAATTTATCATCATGCTTTATTCAACTTGTCTCTGCATACAACAAGTTTAAAGTGTCTGGCGGTTTACCACGGACGGGTCATAATACCCAACATATAACCCAGGTTTATAACCAAGGCTGCACTTTAATAATAATCAATGAAATATATCATACTGTGACATTGAATCACATCATTGGTTTACCAATTTTTTGTAGTAAGGTGATGACCCCAATCTGAGTAATGATAACTCCTTTCATCTTGTGTCGGTTTATGATAAAACCGTGCGAGTTATGATAAACACCGGTTTAACCATATATATACTGGTGACTCATAGTCAAACCAGACCGGGGATAGTCTCCGGATTATGATTTGATCATGTCTTGACAATTTGTAATTGAAAGTCAAGCGGGTTAATGAACACGGTTTACTCCATAATAAGATGGTAACATCAAACCGGGCGAGATAGTCTCCGGATTAGGATTTGACCGTGTTCCGCCAATTTGTAATTGACAGTTTGAACCGGATTAACAATGTCGGTTTAAAAACGCAACAGAAGTAAAAGTTCTTTAGCAAAAAAAGAACAGAATTCAAGCAAAGGCAAAGATAAAATCATTTGCAAAGGAGGCTTTACTGAGCCTATCAGATGGTGTTACCATGGTCGGACACAACCAAGCTCCCAATAAGGTGTAGCCATGGTTCAAGTCAGCCAGGTCCCCAACTGAAACCGTGGCATTATGCCGATCAAGTGGCGTGGCGATGGTTGGGTTCGACCAAGCCCCAAGTGACTCTATGGCCTTAGGCGATCAAGGCGTGTTGGTTCAGACTTGACCATGTCCCCAAGTGATCTGGTGGCTTTCGCCTATCAAAAGGTGTTGCACTGGTTCGGACACAACCAAGCCCCCAAGTGATGTTGTGGCACTAGGCCGATCAAGAGGCGTGGCTATGGTTCAGACATGACCAAGCCCCCAAGTGATCAATAATATGATAAGCCAATAAGGCATGATACCCATGTTTGAACCGCGCATCATGGCGGCAGGTCCTCTTTGGCAATTTTTAACTTTTTGCAAGAGATAAATTCTTCTTGAACCGGATGTTAAACCGGATATTGAGAGCTTCAAAGCTTTGTGATTTAATTTGTCCTACATTGAAGAACTTGCAAGACAAAGTAATGGCTCCTCTTTTTTTTTTAAAGAAAGCAATATATAATATAAAAATATACCGGACGGATTTCACCTGATTTGTTTAGACGACGGATGATCCGTTTATCGTGATAGAGGTGGCTCAGGCAGACCAGCGACTCAATATAGTTCCGGCCGCTTGGGCTGACCGGCGACTTAATATAACCTGGCGGCTCAAGCGGCAAGGCGGCTCAACGCGGCTCGGCGGGTTGATGTAGATTAAGTTGTGCAGGCGGCGACTTCTTACCTGTTCCATCACTAAGCGGGCGCAGAGCATAAGCGTGATGGTGATGGCACCACCTTTGCTGTACATAAAAATATCTGAGACAAAAGTAATTGTTCTTGGATGAAAACAATATGTTTAATAAAATAAACTTGGATGGATATCACCTGGTATTTTTGTCGGTTGAATGCAAATGCAATGTATGAGGAGCAATACCCTCATAATAGCTCCTCCTCCATATTTGAAGCGAGCAATGGTTTTTTTTTAATATAATCGGATGGTCAAACCGGACCGGTTTATGAGAGGGGCGCCGGCGACTTGGCAAGGCGGCGACGGCGGTTTTGACGTGGAGTTGCAGTCCACAGCAGCGAAGGTGAAGACGGTTTGAGATACGGCGGTTCAAAACACGAGAGTCACCACAAGCGGAAGACTGCTTAAAGCGATCTGATGCGATCGAGCGGATCAACGAGGGCGGCCCAACCGGCAACAACAGCAAGGGCACTGCGGGGGCCGTAACTGTGGCGGCGGGTTAGTGGAATAGAAATCTAGCCGCGGTGAACCGCGAGAGCGACCAATGTGAGCAGCGATGGCGAGTCCAGCAGCCGACGAATTGAAGGCGCGAACTAGCAATAGCAGAGGCGAATCGCAGGCGAGGCCACGGTCTTGGTTGTAGTTGATTTGACTCTCCGTCTGATCACGTAAGAGCTTCCGTTGGCATTTTCTTTGTAGGAATTTGCATTGCTTGATCTGATAGCTACAGAGATGGCTCAAATCGAGGCCAAGTAGGGGCAACCTTCTTCCTACTCCAGAAGTCGCAGCCGTGGTCAGTGTGAGCCGGCTAGATGGACTGATTAATCGTCTGTCATGCTCATGAATTAGGACCGATGATGCTAGTATATTTCTTCTTCCTTGATGGATGGATTAGCGTAGGATGGTTCAAGGACTGGATCGATTGATTGGTTGTAAAGTCCTTTGAAGGACACGCACAATCGTCGTCCATGTTGTAGAAAATCTTGGTTTGGTCAAGCGATGCATTCATTGCACGGCATTGGTTACTGCTATGTTGAACGGGGCATGTACACATAGCGCCCGCGATGATGGCGACTTTGAAGCGAACCCACGACAAGAAGGCGGCGGTTACGGGCGGCGAGATGCATAGCGGCTTCTGCGATGGATCTTGGCGGTTCAAAACTGAAAACGAGGCCAAAAAGCGAAGCGGCGGCAATGACTTCGCGAGACGAAGGCTTGCAGGCAGGCAACGCCTTGCAGCTAAAGATGAAAGCGAGACCCATGGTTGGTGCAGTGGCTCACGGCAGAGGCGAGGCGGAGCTGTAACCACGGGGGCAACTTGTGATGACGGCTGGCTCGATGATGGCTTGGCGATTCATTGGAAAGGCCGCACCGGCGGGGGTGGCTCGGCGACACTGCTCAACGGCAAAGAGGCGAAGCAAAGCGGCAGCAGGAGGTGATTTGGTGGTGGCAAACCGACCCACAGGCAGCGGGGTGAGTCCGCGGCGACCCGGCAGCGGCTCGAGCATAGGTGAACCGGCCACGGCGACTCGTGGAGGAGTGCGGCTGAAGTAGCTCAAGGCCGAGATGGCGGCAGGCGACTCGAGGCTGTACCCGCGGCCGCGGGCTGTCGGCAGCGGCTCAGCAGCGTCCATGACAGCGAGTTGGAAGCGAAGAGTCCGTGGCGGTTTAAGCATAGCCTTGAGAGAGGAGGAGGTGAGGCGGCTCAAGGTGCAGCAGCGGTCGGGGTAGCTTCGGAGGTGCATCTGTGCAGACGGCGGATTCAGCGGCGGCTCGGACACGACCGAGGCAGAACGCAACCGGCTGCTCGAAAACGAAGACCAAGGCGGAGACCAAATCCGTGGCCTGATCCACTCCGTCGTGGCCTTCCCTTTTTCTTAGCACATGATGACTCGGTAGAAGCTCTTAATACCATATAATTGATCTGTTCACCAAATCTCCGTGAGCATGCATATACTAGTCTTCTGGTCAGCCTTGAGTAGATCTCACATAGAGTAGAAAAAGATACGTAGTGTACAAGACTAGTACTCCAATCCTTAGCAGAAACCACGTGGCTTTAAACCTGTAACCCGGCAGCACAATCTTTCCGTGACTCGGCGGATTAGACAGCAGAAATTTTTGTCGGTCTCAATCTGGACTCGGCGGATCAGACAACAATTTGACAGCTTGCAGGACCGACATACAAACAAAGTCAATCCTCCGTTGGTTTCGATAAACCGCTTCGCGGCACACAAAACGTCAAACCCTAATTATTTTCATCTCAATCTGGTAAACTTGCACTTGACGCAGATCCTTCCAAACCGGCTCATCTTTATCCGGTAAATGCAAACTTCTCGATCCCTGGAAGAAATCCCTTCAAGAACTCTACACCACCGTGCGCCGGCCCCATGGTGGGCGCCAACTGTCGTGGAATTATCACGGCAGATGTCCTTAGTGTCAGGACTTAGTCGCGAGGCCAACGCATCTATGTGGTAGCTTGAGAGGGGTTGGCGGAATCGAGAGCATAACACAAGACAGGGATTTAGACAACTTGGGCCCCGGAAACATCATCCGGTAAAAACCCTACATGCTGTTTGAGGCTAGGTCTCATTATCATCACGAGGGAGTCGCCGTAAACCGGCTCTCCTCTTTGTGTCTAGCCCTAAGATTGTTTCTTCTTGCTTGTAGCTTGTCCCCCTTTGGGGAGCCCCGCCCCTCCTTATATATGTTGAAGGGGCGGTTTTCATGACTAGTCCTAGTTGGATTAGGATTACTCTATTACAAGTGGAGTCCTAGTCTTGCTTCCTTTGTAAGGGAATATTCCTTGTGTTTTCCTCATAAACGGCCCACCATTAAGCGTGAACCGGCCTTACGGGCCATGGGCCTCGTCATCCATCGACCATACGGGTTACTAATGAACCGTCAAGACCGGGGCGGGTAGCCGTGAACCGCCAAGCTCGAGGCGGGTTACGATGAGCCGTCCAGACCGGTCGGGTTAACTTCCGGCGGTTTACACATGAGGTATATCCCGACAAGAACTATTAGGTCAAGGGAAATACATAGTGTCCAATCCTTAATGGCGATCGATCACACCATAGACTAGCCATGTATTACTCTCGGGTGAGGTTACTAGCATGGGTGACCTAAGGGCTTGGGTTGGTAATTTATACTTATCCACAAATCCCTTGATATGTATGAATCGATGCACCATATCAAAAAGAACAAGCTGCGATAAATGACTTAACCAAAAACTTACCTATTCTGCATCTGGTTGAGCTTCAACCTCCTCCGCAGTAACGTGGTTCACTTATCCTCTGTTGAAAGGGTTGGCTTCTTTCACGAGCTTCCATTACCATTACCATTTTGGCCTTCGGACAATCATTTGCATAATGCCCGATCTTGCGGCACTTAAAGCAAGTGATGTGGCTCGGTATACCTTGGATGGTGTTGGCGGGTTGGTGCGGTTTTGTCCATTGCTTC